>CM038671.1:147625050-148825050 GCA_021605145.1 Aegilops bicornis | reverse complement strand
AGGCCAATGTGTTTAAGGTTGACTTTCCCACTGTGGATGATTTGCAGAGGCTATTGAGCTTTGGCCTGTGTAGAGTTCCTGGCACTAGTTGCATTCTGGAGTTTCACGAGTGGACGCAGGTAGAGCCTAAGAGCAAGCCCCTTACGCAGGTCTGGTTGAGGTTTTTGGGGGCTCCCTCTAAACCTTTGCAGGACATTCGAGTGGTGGCCAGTATGGGCATTATGGTTGGGAAAACGGAGAGAGTGGATATGGCTTTTACCTGTGCTCATGGAGTGGCCCGGCTTCTAGTGAGCGTTCTGGACATTGAGTTTGTGCCGGATGTGGTAAACTGGACCTATAGGGGAGAGGTTTTCCCTCTCGAGATCGAGTTTGAGGACACTGATCTGTTTGCTGAGGCGATTAATGGGACTGATGTCGATATGCACGAGGGTGACGATAGTGCGGGGGCTAAGGGGGCACCGACTGATGAGGCTACACGAGAGGGGTCTAACGGTTCCGGACCTGTTGCTCAGTTTCCCGGGGATGGGGCCGGGGTTGAGCCAGCACCTTCTCCATCGGTGCCTATGACTTTGATGCATTTCGGATCCTTTGAGCCAGCCTCTGCCCCTCCCAGACTTTGGAGTGACCGGGTGGATTCTGATGATGTTTTTGAACACACGCTTCCCATGTTGGACTTCGAGGTTGCTGGTGGATCCATGGTTGGAAGTTTGGTAAGGACACCATCGACGAGGGCTTTGGTTGGAGTTGGGGAGGTGGAGCCTGTGGTTGCTTCTCCTTCTCTCGCTTTACCTGCGGCTGAGGCCCCAGAGATGATGACTGCATCCGAGGTGGTGCTTGGAGGAGGGGGCTCGGGGCAGGTGGCCCCGACTCCTCTTCTTCCTATCCAGACGCCAGCGACGCCGGATACGAGGACGTCGGCTGGTTCCGGGAGAGGTGGTCCGAGGCAGGTGGCCTTGGCCACTTCTTCTCCGGTCGCGGCGACGGCGCCCACTCATCCAGGGGCGCTGGGGGAGGGGGTCTGGGGCAGGTGGCCCTGGTTCCTCCTTCTTCTTCGGCGGTTGGGATGACCACGTCTCCTACGACGCCGGCGCTTCCCTCTGGGCCGCGGGGTGGAGCGGGAGGAGATCTCGGGCAGGAGGCCCCTGCACTCCTCTCGTCCGACTTGCCCGTGGCTCAGGGCCTCGGTGTGGGTCACTTGTCCGAGGGGCATGGGAGCCTGCTGCCGCCTCCTCCGGTAACTTTGGTTGACCCTTTGCGGGATTCAGCTCGAAGTTTTACTAGGGAGGAGGTCGTTGCTTTCGGTGGGATCCCTGACCCGGTCTCGATGGGGAGACGGATGAGTGCTCGCATCCAGGACCTTCCCGAGGTTGATGACATGCAACAGAGGTGCGCTTTGAGGGCGGCCAAACTTCGTGATGCTGAGATTTCTACTGGTATGTCCGTCAACATATCTAATTCTTTATTGCATTTTTTAATGAGGAGATTATTAATAATGCAAACCAATTAGGAGTTTCGCTAGGGGCTAATGATAGTGAAATTTCCAAATCGGTGAATGATCTTTTAGATTTGGAGGCGGAGCGTGCCTTAGAGACTATTCGTGAATCTGGGCAGCGTAAAACCCATGAATGATGATGAGATTGATGCGTTGGGAGTCAGAGTGCTCGATAATCTGTGTGCGGATCTAGCACCATCCAACCATGAGTCTGAGGATGATGATGTACCTCTAGATAATGTCGTGGTTAGTAACGCTGAGCCCGATTATGAGGACCGGGTGGAAGAACCTAGTAAACCAAAGCGCAAGTGGAAACGGAAGATTTATCCCGATTATGTGGTTCATAGGAGTGCTAGGATCCGGACTACCAAAAAATTTCATGATGAATTATGAAAGGAATCTTTTCGAATAGCAGAGGTCTGAAAGACTTGGCTAAAAGAAGGTTTCTTGCTAAGGCATCTCTAGAGCATCGATTAGATTTTATTGCTCTCTCGGAAACTGGTCGAGAAAACTTTGCGCCCCAGTTTCTTACTTCTCTTGCGGGCGGTGTTGAGTTCGATTAGCATTGTCTGCCTCCGCGAGGAAGATCGGGTGGAGTCTTGCTGGGTGTGAGATGTGATTCGCTTGAAGTCCGGAGTGTAGTGATGGGCGACTTCGCGGTTAAGTTTCGAGTCAGGTCTAAAGCTGATGGTTTCAACTAGGCTTTGGTGGCGGTATATGGTGCCGCACAACCCGAGCTTAAATCGGAGTTTTTGGCAGACCTTGTTCGAATCTGTGGGTCCGAGCAACTTCCAATTTTAGTTGGGGGTGATTTCAATATCATTAGGAGGAGAGAAGAGAAGAATAATGATAATTTTGACGACAGGTGATCGTTTATGTTCAATACCATTATTGAAAGCTTGGATCTGAGGGAGATAGAGCTTTCTGGTAGAAAGTTTACCTGGGCTAATGCTATGCCAAACCCGACATATGAAAAACTTGATCGAGTTCTCGCGAGCGTTGAGTGGGAGCAGAAGTTCCCTCTCGTAACGGTACAAGCCCTCTCGCGTGGCATATCTGATCACACACCCTTGTTCATGGACTCAGGGGAGCCGAATCATGTGGGAAACAAAAATACCTTTTCCTTCGAGATGGCCTGGTTTGAACGCGAAGGTTTCTCGGACCTAATTGCCCGGGAGTGGGCTAAGGGTGCAGGAGGTAGGACTTCGGTTGAGCGTTGGCAGAATAAGTTTAGGTATTTGAGAAGTTTCTTACGGGGGTGGGCTAAGCACCTTAGTGGGGTGTATAAGATTGAAAAGGATAGGCTCCTTTCTCTTATTCAGACCCTTGACTTAAAAGCTGAAAATACGATTTTGCAACCAGCAGAGCTCCAGGTTAAAATTGAAGCAGAGAAGAGGTTGAAAGAACTTCTCCGCGAAGAAGAATTGAAGTGGGCATTGCGGGCTAAGGTCCGCAAAGTTGTCCAGGGGGACGCGAATACTCAATTCTTTCACTTGATTGCTAATGGAAAGCACAGAAAGAAGAGAATTTTTCAGCTTGAACAAGATGAAGGAACTATTTTAGGTCAGGACAACCTCAAAACTTATATAACCGAATATTACAAGCAGTTATTTGGACCTCCGGAGGATAGTTGTGTGTCCCTCGATGAGTCCAGGACTGAGGATGTGCCTCAATTATCAGCTGCTGATAATGATATTCAGTTGCCCTGCTCAATCGAGAAGGAGGTGTTTGATGCTATTGCACAGATGAAAAACAATAAGGCTCCCGGACCGGATGGATTCCCGGTCGAGTTTTACAAAAAGTGATGGCACATTATTAAGGGGGATTTGTTACCTATGTTTCATGATCTGTTCTCTAGACAGCTTTATTTATTTCACTTGAATTTTGGAACAATCACACTGCTTCCTAAGAAAACGGATGCTGTGAGAATAGAGCAGTTCAGGCCGATCTGCCTTCTCAATGTTAGTTTCAAAATCTTCACCAAGTTCGGGACTAATAGGCTCACACAGATTGCGCATTCTGTGGTGCAACAGTCCCAAACTGCTTTCATGCCGGACAGGAACATCCTTGAAGGGGTGGTCGTCCTTCATGAAACGCTCCATGAAATCCATTCAAAAAAATAGATGGAGTAGTTTTTAAGGTGGATTTCGAGAAAGCGTACGATAAAGTCAAATGGCCATTCCTCCAACAGGCATTGCGTATGAAAGGTTTTGATGAAGCCTGGCACCGCCAGGTTGAATCTTTTACGCAAAAAGGGAGTGTTGGAATTAAAGTGAATGCCGATATTGGTCATTATTTCCAGACACATAAAGGCCTAAGGCAAGGAGATCCGATGTCTCCTATCCTGTTTAACATTGTGGTTGATATGTTAGCAATTATGATAGGAAGGGCTAAGGAGATTGGTCAAGTAGGTGGCTTGGTACCTCATCTTGTTGATGGAGATGTATCCATCCTTCAGTACGCTGATGATACAATCATCTTTATGGAGCATGACTTGGCCAAGGCGAGAAATATGAAGCTGGTGTTATGCCTCTTCAAACAATTGACCGGGTTAAAATTAACTTTCACAAGAGCGAGTTGTTCTGCTTTGGTAGAGCCAAGGATGAACAAGAGGCTTATAGGCAATTGTTTGGGTGCGATTTGGGGGCTTTACCTTTTTCTTACCTAGGTATACCAATCCACCACCGTAAGCTAACAAACAGAGAATGGAAATGCATCGAAGACCGATTTGAAAAGAAACTGAGTTGCTGGATGGGCAAGCTCATGTCATACGGAGGCCGATTAATTCGGATAAATTCGGTGCTCACGAGTATGCCTATGTTTCTCTTGTCGTTCTTTGAAGTCCTAGTTGGAGTCAGGAAAAGACTGGACTCCTATCGATCGCGTTTCTTCTGGCAGGGTGATGAACTAAAAAGAAAATACCGCCTAGCCAAATGGGATATCATCAGAGACCGAAAGACCAAGGGGTCTTGGTATTGAGAATCTTGAAGTTAAGAACAGATGCCTTCTCGATGAAGTGGCTGTGGAAGCTGTCCAGTGAGACAGATGCCACGTGGGCGCAAATCCTTCGTAGCAAGTACCTCCAGACCAAAACTTTGTCCCAGGTGACAGTCAGGCCGACCGATTCGCCTTTCTGGAAAGGACTGATGAGATTCAAACAATCCTTCTTTAATAGGACAAGGTTCATTATTGGCAACGATGCTAGTACATGTTTCTGGGAGGATACTTGGCTCGGAGAGGAACCCTTGGCCATTCAATACCCGTCTTTATATCGCATTGTTCAACGATGAGAGGTGTTCGTTACAACGGTATTTCAATCTATCCCCCTTAATATTCAGTTCAGACGGTCGCTAGCGGGCAATCGTTGAGAAGAATGGCTCCGTCTAGTTAGGAGACTGATGGAGGTCCAGCTTTCTCAACAACCAGATGAATTACGCTGGAAGCTTACTAGGTCTGGAGTATTCACAGTTAAATCAATGTATATTGATGTTATCAATTCGAGCTTCATTCCTACCTCCAAGCATGTTTGGGCTGTCAAAGTTCCATTGAAAATAAAAGTGTTTATGTGGTTTGTCCATAAACAAGTTATTTTAACCAAGGACAACCTGACGAAGCGTAATTGGACAGGACCTACTAGGTGTAGTTTCTGTGATCGGGATGAGACGATCAAGCACCTGTTTCTTGATTACCCGCTGACCAAAGTTCTTTGGCGGACGGTCCACATTGCTTTTAATATTACTCCACCGAATTCTGTCAACACGTTATTTGGGACGTGGCTTTATGGGATTGAGCCCGACTTAGCGAGACATATTCGTGTAGGAGTATGCGCTTTGCTGTGGACCATCTGGACTTGCAGAAATGATTTGGTTTTTAACAGAACATTACGTATTCATTTTTTGCAGGTTATTTTCCGGGCCACGGCATTGATCCGTTCGTGGTCGCTACTCATTCCGATGGAGGCCAGAGAGCATTTGGTTACTGGATCTGTCCGCTGGGAGATGGTAGCTCGGGATATCTTCAACCGGTTTGGATGGCGGTCATGTAATATGATAGGAAATTAGTTTACCTATCTTTCTTTAGCCAGCCAGTTGTGGCATCCTTTATTTGGCTAGTTTGTGTTTCTAGCCTATTTTGACTTTGTGTGAGCTTTTTCTGTTTTTTCAGTTGGAGACTTTAAGACCTTGTTGGAACCTTTTGTTTGGTTTAATAAGATGGCCGTATACATCGCTCTGATGTCATCAGAGGCTGGGGAGATCCCCCTTTTCAAAAAAAAATATGATACCTGAGGCATCCCTTGTGAAGCAGTGAATCAATAACATTGTATGTTTGTGGGCAGATCAGGGACTTTTGGGGTTCACTCGTATTTTTAGACTATCAGGAGGGCCAACTGCCCCCGGTTCCATTAATAGAACGAAACCAAAGATAAATAGTTCCATAAGACACGTCCATCAGGTTTGAAAATAAAAGCAAAGTCTAAAGCACTAGACAGAGGAGAGTAAAGCCTACCCAAAAACAACTCTCTCCATCGTACTGGTGTTATTGATTCACTGCTTCACAAAAAGAGTGTTGTCAACGTCCATGTATATCAACCCTACCCAGGCATGTACACTAGTACTCAAGTGCCTGCCAAGGTGCGTATGTTCCTACAGAGATTATCTAAACACTCAATACCCACAAACGATGCAAGAGCACATAAGAACATACGTCTTGGATATGCCATAATTAGCGAGATTAAGTTACAAGCGTCTTTATTTGATTGTAATTTTCTTTTAAAAACCGTGTTGTTAATATGGAAGCACATAGTCTAGCCAAGTTCTCACTTTCGTTAGATCTGGGACGTTACGTCTGGTTTGACCAGTCCCATGATCCGAACTCTATCCCACACTCTATGTTGTTTGATAAATAAAACCTGGTCCTGGTTTTACCCCTAAATTTTTTGAATTCAGGTAATAGAGTTTGCTAGCTATAGCCCAGTGGTCTTAAAATTCAGGTAATAGATTTACCCCTAAATCTTTTGAATTCAAGTAATAGTCAGGAAGGACTCGTTATAGGTGGTCATCTTCGACAACGAAATGAGAGAGTTGAATAGATATGTGCATACTTTAGCGAAATCTTCATCCTTCCTACATAAAGGTCGTCATGTATGATTCTCGAGGGCCCAGAACCTGTTGTATCCCTACAAATTTCTTTTTTTCTTTTTAACAAAGACACCTAAAGGCATCTTAATTAGATATATTTTTCTTTTTCTTCTCCTCATTCTTCTTCATCAAATACTTGTCATAACTTAACTTGAGATAGCTGACCACTCATGCCATGTGGTAGGGCATCTTAGATATGATTAATATCAAGGAAAACAAATGCCAATACAATGGGTAGACAATCGGACGTAGAACGACTAGTACAAAATAAAATTACATTAAAAATGCATACTAGTCTTCTTTTTCCTCTGATTGTATGCCGCCCGCTGAAGATTGAAAATTGCACTGAACCGATAGCAAAGAAAGGCGACACGTGTGAACGCCCTCGTCAGCTTTATTAAATCAAATTGCACTTATGTTAGACAGATTAGGGTTTGGAACAATGCTCGATACCCTTGGTGGGTACGGCTGTCATATATTTATAAGAGGGAACCGTACAAATACCGGTTATGTTACAACACGTATATCTAATATATACTTAGTCTAACACCCTCCCTCAATTTTAACTATGTCCTGAAACACTCAGAAGGTTAAGATTGCGACGACATCCTTCAAAAGAAGGCAAGGGCAAGGGTTTAGTGAAAATATTAGCAAGCTGATCCTTCGAAGAAACAAACTTAATCTGAAGGAGCTTCTGAGCAACACGTTCCCTCACAAAATGATAGTCAACTTCGATGTGCTTCGTTCGGGCATGAAATACTGGATTGGATGAAAGGTATGTTGCACCGATGTTATCACACCAAAGAACAGGTGGCTGAATTGGGGAGACCTTCAGCTCTCGAAGCAATGACTGTACCCACATGATCTCAGCTGTGGCATTAGCAACAGCTTTGTACTTAGCTTCGGTACTACTCCGAGACACCGTAGCCTGCTTGAAGCTTGCCAAGCGATCAAGTTAGGCCCAAAGAACACAGCATGTCCCCTGTGGATCGCCGATCATCAGGACAACCAGCCCGGTCGGCATCGAGAAAATGCCGAGATCAGTCCGTAACGCGCAGTCAAGATGGAGACCATATGAACCAATGTGACGAACATAGCACAATATGCGCTTAACAAATGACCAAAGAAGAATCACGTGGTGTATGAAGATACCGCACACACGGTTAATCGCAAATGATATGTCCGGTCGAGTAATGAGCAAGCATCGCAGTCCACCCACAATGCTGCGGTACTCTGTGGCATCCTCAGGAGAAAGCAAGTCACCAGCAAGAGCTGTCAATTTGTCTGTAGCAGACATGGGAGTCGTAGCAGACTTGCACTGCAACATACCGGCACGACGCAGGAGATCCTGAGAGTACTTCTTCCGAGTAAGAGTCAAGCCACCATCAGAATGAAGAACCTCTAGGCCCAGAAAATAATGCAGTCTCCCAAGATCCTTAACAGCAAACTCAGCACCAAGAGAGGACACAAGCCGATCTCAGAAAGTGTAAGGCATTTAACCGACAAGGATGATGTCATCAACATAGACCAGAATGTACACAGTCACCTCGGTCGCTATAGAATAAACAGAGACGGTTCCGCTGTAGAAGGAACAAACCCATGCGCACGAAGAGCGGCGCCAAGACGGGCATGCCACGCACGCTGGGCCTGCTTCAAACCATAGAGAGCTTTGACAAGGCGACACAAATGATGTGGCTGAGCAGGGTCAACAAAACCTGGCGGCCGACGATATAAACCTCTTCTTCCGTAACTCCATGGAGAAAGGCATTACGAACATCAAGTCGCCGGGCGACCATCCGCGAGTAACAGCCAAAGAGAGAAGAACACGAATAGTAGTTGGTTTAATAAAAGGACTAAATGTGTCTTCGTAATCAATGCCATACCGTTGTTCGAATCCCTTGGCAACCAGACGTGCCTTGTACCTCTCAATGGAGCCATCAACATGTTCTTCACCTTGAATACCCGTTTAGAGTCAATGATATTAACACCAGATGGAGGTGGAACAAGACGCCAAGTGTTGTTTCTTTGAAGGGCATGAATCCCCTGCTCCATCGCATCACGCCAATGTGGGATGCCAAGCGTTGCTCGAAAATGTCGTGGTTCAGTTGTAGGGTCAGCCTCAGCATGTGCCACACAGGCCGCAAGCCACGCGACAGTGCCGTCAGTGCACTTCTTCGGTTGGAAGATGCCACTTTTGCTGCGAGTATGGGGACGCAGGACGACAGGCGGAGGTGGCCCTGGAGCTTCCATACCAGAGGAGCCACTATCCATCAGTGGCGAGGAGGACGCAACAGCGGACGAGTCAACAGGCGCATCCGGTGGCACGGTCAGGTTCGGCGAAGACAGACCGGGCGTGACCGGCGTCGACGAATCAGGCGACGAAGGCTCGATGACCTGCGAGGCCTCCGGCTCAGGGGAGAGTGCCGCAGGTCCAGCCGGCCCGGCCGACGGCTCCGCAGGTTCGGCCGGCCCAGCGACAGCCGAGGCCGCTGGCCCAGGCGACTCGGGAACCCCGTCGGATCCTCGTGCATGGGGCATGCACGCGTGATCGACGTCGGGGTCAAGCGGGGTAGTGGCGGGGGCAGCCTCGTCGAGCGCCTCATCGGGCATAGCAGCAACTAGCGTAGTTGTGGCCATATCATCATCCAGAAGCTCAAGTCGAGCGCCTCGTCCAGTCCCTACACCATGGTTAGGCAACAACAGAGGAGAATATGCAGCATCCACAAATTGATCAGGCAAAACTGGAAAAGAGTGCAACTCGGTGACGGGAGTATCGGTGGGTGATGTGAGCGTGGAAAACGGAAAGGCAGTCTCATCGAACACAACATCACGAGAAATGTAAACACGATTTGACGGGATGTGAAGACACATGTAACCTTTGTGGAGAGGACTGTACCCAAGAAACACACATTGTTTAGATCGATACTCAAGTTTATGCTTATTGTACGGACGAAGATGTGGACAACACGCACAGCCAAACACTTTGAGGAGGGAGTAATCTGGAGTTTCATTAAGCAACACTTCGAGCGGAGACTTCATGTGAAGGCGTCGTGTGGGAATCATGTTTATCAAAAAACAGGCAGTAACAAAAGCATCGCTCCAGAACCGAAACGGGATAGAGGCATGTGCAAGAAGTGTCAGGCCAGTTTCAACTATATGACGGTGTTTGCGCTCAGCTGCACCGTTCTGCTGATGTGTATGAGGACAAGACACATGGTGTGTGACGCCCTCGATTCAATCATACACTAATCATGCACGCAAATGTGTACGATCAAGATCAAGGATGTTGGGGAACGCAGTAATTTCGAAATTTTTCCTACGCACACACAGGACCATGGTGATGGCATAGCAACGAGAGGGGAGAGTGTTGTCTACGTACCCTCGTAGACCGTAAGCGGAAGCGATCACAACGTAGAGGAAGTAGTCAGACGTTCTCCTCGCGATCCTGCCGATCCCAGCGCCGTTACTTCCGGCACCTCCGAGTCGATGATGACGAGAGGAAGTAGTCCGACGTTCTCCTCGCGATCCAGCCGATCCCAGCGCAGCATTCCGGCGCCTCGAAGTTCTTGGCACACGCTCAGCTCGATGACGCTCCTCGGGCTCCGATCCAGCAAAGCTCCGGGAGAGGGAGTTCCACAAGACGACGGCGTGCAGGACGATCTTGATGTTTCACCGACGCAGGGCTTCGCCTAAGCACCGCCACGATATGACCGAGGTGGAATATGGTGGAGGGGGCACCGCACACGGCTAAGGAACGATCTCAAGGATCAACTTGTGTGTTCTAGGGTGCCCCCTCCCCGTATATAAAGGAGGGAGGGAGGAGGTGGCCCGGCCCCAAGGGGGCGCACCATAGGAGGGGAAACCTACTCCAAGTAGGTTTCCTCTCTTTCCTTATCTTATTTGGAGGGGAAGGAAGGAGTACTAGTATTAGGAAGTAGTACTAGTAGTAGGAATAGGAAGAGGGGAAGGAGAAAGGAAGGGGGGCGCCCCTCCCCAATTCGGATTGGGCTTGGGGCGCGCCTCCCTTGTTCCTTCTCCCTTCCTCCTACATGGGCCCAATAAGGCCCATATACCTCCCGGGGTTCCGTAACCTCCGGAGCTCCAAACTTCTCCGAACCTTTCCGTGTCCAAATATATCCGTCCAATATATTAATCTTTATGTCTCGACCATTTCGAGACTCCTCGTCATGTCCGTGATCATATCCGGGACTCGAACAACCTTCGTACATCAAAATACACAAACTCATAATATAACCGCCATCGAAACCTTAAGCGCAAGGACCCTACGGTTCGAGAACAATGTAGACATGACCGAGACACATCTCCGTCAATAACCAATAGCGGGACCTGGATGCCCATATTGGTTCCTACATTTTCTACGAAGATCTTTATCGGTCAGACCGCATAACAACATACGTTGTTCCCTTTGTCATCGGTATGTTACTTACCCGAGATTCGATCGTCGGTATCCAATACCTAGTTCAATCTCAAGCATCGGCAAGTCTCTTTACTCGTTCCGTAATACATCATCTCACAACTAACTCATTAGTTGTAATGCTTGCAAGGCTTATGTGATGTGTATTACCGAGAAGGCCCGTAGATACCTCTCCGACAATAGGAGTGACAAAACCTAATCTCAAATACGCCAACCCAACAAGTACCTTTGGAGACACCTGTAGTACTCCTTTATGATCACCCGATTACGTTGTGACGTTTGGTAGTACCCAAAGTGTTCCTCCGTAAACGGAGTTGCATAATCTCATAGTTACAGGAACATGTATAAGTCATGAAGAAAGCAATAGCAACATACTAAACGATCAAGTGCTAGGCTAACGGAATGGGTCATGTCAATCAGATCATTCTCCTAATGATGTGATCCCGTTAATCAAATGACAACTCATGTCTATGGTTAGGAAACATAACCATCTTTGATTAACGAGCTAGTCAAGTAGAGGCATACTAGTGACACTGCTTGTCTATGTATTCACACATGTATTATGTTTCCGGTTAATACAATTCTAGCATGAATAATAAACATTTATCATGATATAAGGAAATAAATAATAACTTTATTATTGCCTCTAGGGCATATTTCCTTCAGCCTCCCACTTGCACTAGAGTCAATAATCTAGTTCACTCAGCAATGATTCTAACACCCATGGAGTCTTGGTGCTGATCATGTTTTGCTCGTGGAAGAGGCTTAGTCAACGGGTCTGCAATGTTCAGATCCGTATGTATTTTGCAAACCTCTATGTCTCCTACTTGGACTTGGTCCCGAATGGAATTGAAGCGTCTCTTGATATGCTTGGTCCTCTTGTGAAATCTGGATTCCTTTGCCAAGGCAATTGCACCAGTATTGTCACAGAAGATCTTCATTGGTCCCGATGCACTAGGTACAACACCTAGATCGGAAATGAACTCTTTCATCCAGACTCCTTCATTTGTCGCTTCCAAGCAGCTATGTACTCCGCTTCACATGTAGATCCTGCCACGACGCTTTGTTTAGAACTGCACCAACCGACAACTCCACCGTTTAATAAAAACACGTATCCGGTTTGCGATTTAGAATCGTCCGGATCAGTGTCAAAGCTTGCATCGACGTAACCATTTACGACTATCTCTTTGTCACCTCCATATACGAGAAACATATCCTTAGTCCTTTTCAGGTATTTCAGGATGTTCTTGACCGCTGTCCAGAGATCCACTCCTGGCTTACTTTGGTACCTTTCCCGCCAAGCTTACAGCTAAGCATACGTCAGTGTCCGGTACACGACATTGCATACATGATAGAGCCTATGGCTGAAGCATAGGGAACATCTTTCATTTTCTCTCTATCTTCATTGTGGTCGGGCATTGAGTCCGACTCAATCTCACACCTTGTATGTCTGGTAAAAACCTTTCTTTGCTCGATCCATTTTGAACTTCTTCAAAACTTTATCAAGGTATGTGCTTTGTGAAAGTCCAATTAAGCCGCCTTGATCTATCTCTATAGATCTTGATGCCCAATATGTAAGCAGCTTCACCAAGGTCTTTCATCGAAAAACTCTTGTTCAAGTATCCCTTTATGCTATCCAGAATTCTATATCATTTCCGATCAAGAATATGTCATCTACATATAATATCGTAAATGCTACAGAGCTCCCACTCACTTTCTTGTAAATCTGAGGCTTCTCCATAAGTCGTATAAACCCAAATACTTTGATCACACTATCAAAGAGTTTATTCCAACTCGAGATGCTTGCACCAGTCCACAAATGGATCATTGGAGCTTGCACACTTTGTTAGCTCCCTTTGGATCGATAAAACCTTCTGGTTGCATCATATACAACTCTTCTTCCGTAAAACCCATTCAGGAATGCGGTCTTTACATCCATTTGCCAAATTTCATAATCATAAAATGCGGCAATTGCTAACATGATTCGGACAGACTTAAGCATCGCCACGGGTGAGAAGGTCTCATCGTAGTCAACCCCTTGAACTTGTCGAAAACCCTTTGCGACAAGTCGAGCTTTGTAGACGGCAATATTACCGTCGCGTCGGTCTTCTTCTTGAAGATCCACTTGTTTTCTATTGCTTGCCGACCCTCGGGCAAGTCAACCAAAGTCCACACTTTGTTTTCATACATGGATCCCATCTCGCATTTCATGGCCTCAAGCCATTTTATGGAATCTGGGCTCACCATCGCTTCTTCATAGTTCGTGAGGTTCATCATGATCTAGTAGCATGACTTCCGAACAGGATTGCTGCATTCACTCTGGTGCGGATTTTATTCTGGTTGATCTACGAGGTTCTCAGAGTAACTTGATCTCAAGTTTCATGATCAACATCATCAACTTCCTAACTATTTGGTGTAGATATCGCATAAACTGGTTTCGTGATAAACTACTTTCAAATAAGGGAGAAGGTACGATTACCTCATCAAGTTCTACTTTCCTCCCACTCACTTCTTTCGAGAGAAACTCCTTCTCTAGAAAGGATCCATTCTTAGCAACAAATGTCTTGCCTTCGGATCTGTGATAGAAGGTGTACCCAATCGTCTCCTTTGGGTATCCTATGAAGATACATTTCTCCGATTTAGGTTCGAGCTTATCAGGTTGAAGCTTTTTCACATAAGCATCGCATCCCCAAACTTTAAGAAACGACAACTTTGGTTTCTTGCTAAACCACAGTTCATAAGGTGTCGTCTCAACGGATTTTAACGGTGTTCTATTCAGCGTGAATGCGGCCGTCTCAAGAGCATAACCCCAAAACGATAGCGGTAAATCTGTAAGAGACATCATAGATCGCACCACATCTAGTAAAGTGCGATTACGACGTTCGGACACACCATTGCGCTGTGGTGTTCCGGGTGGCGTGAGCTGCGAAACTATTCCGCATTGTTTCAAATGTAGACCAAACTCGTAACTCAAATATTCGCCTCCACGATCAGATCGAAGAAACTTTATTTTCTTATTACGATGATTTTCAACTTCACTCTGAAATTCTTTGAACTTTTCAAATGTCTCAGACTTATGTTTCATTAAGAAGATATACCCATATCTACTTAAATCATTTGTGAAGGTGAGAAAATAACGATATCCGCCACGAGCCTCAACATTCATTGGACCACATACATCTGTATGTATGATTTCCAACAAATCTGTTGCTCTCTCCATAGTACCGAGAACGGGTTTTAGTCATCTTGCCCATGAGGCACGGTTCTAAGTGCCAAGTGATTCATAATCAAGTGACTCCAAAAGTCCATCAAGATGGAGTTTCTTCATGCGCTTTATACCGATATGACCTAAACGGCAATGCCACAAATAAGTCGCACTATCATTATCAACTCTGCATCTTTTGGTTTCAACATTATGAATATGTGTATCACTACTATCGAGATTCATTAAAAATAGACCACTCTTCAAGGGTGCATGACCATAAAAGATATTATTCATATAAATAGAACAACCTTTATTCTCTCGATTTAAATGAATAACCGTCTCGCATCAAACAAGATCCAGATATAATGTTCATGCTTAACGCTGGCACCAAATAACAATTATTTAGGTCTAAAACTAATCCTCAAGGTAGATGTAGAGGTAGCGTGCCGACCGCGATCACATCGACTTTGGAACCATTTCCCACGCCATCGTCACCTCGTCCTTTGCGGTGTTCGCTTAATCAGTAGTCCCTGTTTCGAGTTGCAAATATTAGCAATGTAACCAAAGATCAAATACCTGTGTGCTCTGCGAGCTCTAGTAAGGTACACATCAATAACATGTATATCACATATACCTTTATTCACCTTGCCATCCTTCTTATCCGCCAAATACTTGAGGCAGTTCCGCTTCCGGTGACCAGTCGCTTGCGGTAGAAGCACTTTCGATTTCAGTGTTTAGGTCCAGACTTGGGTTTCTTCCCTTGAGCAAAGAACTTGTTTGCTGTTCTTCTTGAAGTTCCCCTTCTTCTTCCCTTTGCCTTTCTTCTTGAAACTAGTGGTCTTATTGACCATCAACACTTGATGCTCCTTCTTGATTTCTACCTCCGCAGCTTTCAAAGATTGCGAAGAGCCTGTGCATAGTCTTTACTAACCCTTGCATATTATAGTTCATCACGAAGCCTTTGTAGCTTGGTGGCGGTGATTGAAGAATTACATCAATGACACAATCATCCGGAAGATCAACTCCCGGTTGAGTCAAGTGATTGTAATACCGGACATTACGAGTATGTGCTCACCGATGCACTCCATTCTCCTCCATTTTGCAGCTATAAAACTTATTGGAGACTTCATATCTCTCAATCCGGGCATTCTGTTGAAATATCAACTTCAACTCTTGGAACATCTCATATGCTCCACGACTTTCAAAACGTCGTTGAAGACCCGGTTCTAAGCCGTAAAGCATGGCACACCGAACTATAGAGTAGTCATCAGCTTTGCTCGCCAGACGTTCTTAACGCCGCCGGGCCAGCATCAAGAAGAACTGGCACCTAGCGGTGCATCCAGGACGTAACTCTTCTGTGCAGCAATGAGGATAATCCTCAGGTTACGGACCCAGTCCATGTAATTGCTACCATCATCTTTCAACTTTGCTTTCTCAAGGAACGCATTAAAATTCAACGGAACAACAACACGAGCCATCTATCTACAAACAAACATAGACAAGCAAGATACTATCGGTACTAAGTTCATGATAAATTTAAGTTCAATTAATCATATTACTTAAGAACTCCCACTTAGACAGACATCTCTCTAGTCATCTAAGTGATCACGTGATCCAAATCAACTAAACCATAACCGATCATCACGTGAGATGGAGTAGTTTTCAATGGTGAACATCTTATGTTGATCATATCTACTATATGATTCACGCCGACCTTTCGGTCTCCGTGTTCCGAGGCCATATCTGCATATGCTAGGCTCGTCAAGTATAACCTGAGTATTCTGCGTGTGCAAAACTGGCTTGCACCCGTTGTAGATGGACGAGAGCTTATCACACCCGATCATCACGTGGGTGTCTCGGCACGACGAACTTTGGCAACGGTGCATACTGTGGGAGAACACTACTTGATAATTTTAGTGAGAGATCATCTTAAAATGCTACCGTCAATCAAAGCAAAATAAGATGCATAAAGGATAAACATCACATGCAATCAATATAAGTGATATGGATATGGCCATCATCATCTTGTGCTTGTGATCTCCATCTCGAAGCACCGTCATGATCACCATCGCCACCGCGCGACACCTTGATCTCCATCGTAGCATCGTTATCGTTTACGCCATCTATTGCTTCTACGACTATCGCTACCGCTTAGTGATAAAGTAAAGCAATTACGTAGCGTTGCATTTCATACAATAAAGCGACAACCATATGGCTCCTCGCCATTGCCGATAACTCGGTTACAAAACATGATCATCTCATACAATAAAATATAGCATCACGTCTTGACCATATCACATCACAACATGCCCTGCAAAAACAAGTTAGACGTCCTCTACTTTGTTGTTGCAAGTTTTACGTGGCTGCTACGGGCTGAGCAAGAACCGTTCTTACCTACGCATTAAAACCACAACGATACTTCGTCCAAATAGACTCCGTTTTAACCTTCTCAAGGACCAGGCGTAGCCACACTCGGTTCAACTAAAGTGAGAGAGACAGACACCCGCCAGCCACCTTTAAGCACAAATGCTCGTAACGGTGAAACCAGTCTCGCGTAAGCGTACGCGTAATGTCGGTCCGGGCCGCTTCATCTCACAATACCGCTGAACCAAAGTATGACATGCGGGTAGGCAGTATGACTTGTATCGCCCACAACTCACTTGTGTTCTACTCGTGCATATGACATCAACGCATAAAAACAGGCGCTGATAACACTTGTTGGGGAACTAGGCAATTTCAAAAAATTTCCTACGCACACACAGGACCATGGTGATGGCATAGCAACGAGAGGGGAGAGTGTTGTCTACGTACCCTCGAAGACCGTAAGCGGAAGCGATCACAACGTAGAGGAAGTAGTCGTACGTTCTCCTCGCGATCCTGCCGATCCCAGTGCCGTTACTCCGGCACCTCCGAGTCGATGATGACGTAGAGGAAGTAGTCATACGTTCTCCTCGCGATCCAGCCGATCCCAGCACAGCATTTACTCCGGCGCCTCCGAAGTTCTTGGCACACGTTCAGCTCGATGACGCTCCTCGGGCTCCGATCCAGCAAAGCTCCGGGAGAGGGAGTTCCACAAGACGACGGCGTGCAGTGACGATCTTGATGTTTCACCGACGCAGGCTTCGCCTAAGCACCGCCACGATATGACCGAGGTGGAATATGGTGGAGGGGGCACCGCACACGGCTAAGGAACGATCTCAAGGATCAACTTGTGTGTTCTAGGGTGCCCCCTCCCCGTGATATAAAGGAGGGAGGAGGGAGGTGGCCGGCCCAAGGGGGGCGCACCATAGGAGGGGAAACCTACTCCAAGTAGGTTTCCTCTCTTCCTTATCTTATTTGGAGGGGAAGGAAGGAGTACTAGTATTAGGAAGTAGTACTAGTAGTAGGAATAGGAAGAGGGGAAGGAGAAAGGAAGGGGGGCCGCCCTCCCCAATTCGGATTGGGCTTGGGGGCGCGCCTCCCTTGTTCCTTCTCCCTTCCTCCTACATGGGCCCAATAAGGCCCATATACCTCCCGGGGTTCCGCTAACCTCCGGAGCTCCAAACTTCTCCTAACCTTTCCGGTGTCCAAATATATCCGTCCAATATATTAATCTTTATGTCTCAACCATTTCGAGACTCCTCGTCATGTCCGTGATCATATCCGGGACTCAACAACCTTCGGTACATCAAAATACACAAACTCATAATATAACCGCCATCGAAACCTTAAGCGTGCGGACCCTACGGTTCGAGAACAATGTAGACATGACCGAGACACATCTCGGTCAATAACCAATAGCGGGACCTGGATGCCCATATTGGTTCCTACATTTTCTACGAAGATCTTTATCGGTCGACCGCATAACAACATACGTTGTTCCCTTTGTCATCGGTATGTTACTTACCCGAGATTCGATCGTCGGTATCCAATACCTAGTTCAATCTCGCATTCTTGGCAAGTCTCTTTACTCGCTCCGTAGTAATACATCATCTCACAACTAACTCATTAGTTGTAATGCTTGCAAGGCTTATGTGATGTGTATTACCGAGAAGGCCCAGAGATACCTCTCCGGCAATCGGAGTGACAAAACCTAATCTCGAAATACGCCAACCCAACAAGTACCTTTGGAGACACCTGTAGTACTCCTTTATGATCACCCGATTACGTTGTGGACGTTTGGTAGTACCAAAGTGTTCCTCCGTAAACGGAGTTGCATAATCTCATAGTTACAGTGAACATGTATAAGTCATGAAGAAAGCAATAGCAACATACTAAACGATCAAGTGCTAGGCTAACGGAATGGGTCATGTCAATCAGATCATTCTCCTAATGATGTGATCCCGTTAATCAAATGACAACTCATGTCTATGGTTAGGAAACATAACCATCTTTGATTAACGAGCTAGTCAAGTAGAGGCATACTAGTGACACTCTGTTTGTCTATGTATTCACACATGTATTATGTTTCCGGTTAATACAATTCTAGCATGAATAATAAACATTTATCATGATATAAGGAAATAAATAATAACTTTATTATTGCCTCTAGGGCATATTTCCTTCAAAGGACTCACGGGAAGATATCACAACACAACTCTAAAACATAAATAAGTCATACAAGCATCATAATACAAGCCAGCGGCCTCGAGGGCTCGAATACAAGTGCTCGATCATAGACGAGTCAGCGGAAGCAACAATATCTGAGTACAGGACATAAGTTAAACAAGTTTGCCTTAAGAAGGCTAGCACAAACCGGGATACAGATCGAAGAGGCACAGGGCCTCCTGCACAGGATCCTCCTAACTACTCACAGTGGTCGTCGGCCGGGCTGCATGTAGTAGTAGGCACCTCCGTGGTAGTAGTCGTCATCGACGGTGGCGTCGGCTCCTGGCTCCATCGCTTTGGTTGCAGCAATCGAGTAGAGATAGGGAAAAAGGGGAACAAGGCAACCGTGAGTACTCATCCAAAGTACTGCAAGCAAGGAGCTACACTACATATGCATGCATATATGTGTAAAGGGCCATATCAAGGACTGAATCGCAGAATGCCGTAATAAGAGGGGGTAGCTAATCTGCCGAAGACTACGCTTGGGCAGCCTCCGCCTTTGCAAAGCATGTAGTAGAGAGTAGATCAAGTCCTCCAAGTAGCATCGCATAGCATAATCCTATCCGGCGATCCTCCTCGTAACCACGAGAGAGAGCGACCACCGGGTTGTATCCGCACTTGGAAGTGTGTGTTTTATTAAGTATCCGGTTCTAGTTGTCATAAGGTCAAGGTACAACTCCAAGTCGCCCTCATCAAGATCACGACTATTCGAATAGATTAACTTCCTTGCAGGGTGCACCACATAACCCAACACGCTTGATCCCATTTGGCGGACACACTTTTTCTGGGTCATGCCCGTCCGCGGAAGATCAACACGCCGCAGCCCCACCTAGGCACAACAGAGGCCAAAGACGCGGTCTAAACCTAAGCCAAGACAGGGTCCGGGCCCATCGCCCATATAGCACACTTGCACGCTATGACGCTGCCGAAAAGCGTAACTAGCCCCTTAATACAAGAGCAGGCTTACGTTCCAATCCGGCGCGCCACTCGATCATTGGCGGCCACGAAGGCTTCTACCGATACCACGACGCCGAAAGTGCCCATATCTTTCCCACGTAGTTGGTTAGTGCGTATAGGCTCGTAGCTGTAATCAGATCAAATACCAAGATCTCGTTAAAGCGTGTTAAGTATCATGAACGCCGAGCAGGCCAGGCCCACCTCTCTCCTAGGCGGTCTCAACCTGCCCTGCCGCCCGCCACAAAGATCCACTCATGGGTGCTCCACCAAATGACCCGACTTTAGTCTCCACATGTATCATGTATAAGTATATAGTATATACCCGTGATCACCTCCCGAGTGATCACGGCCCGATAGTATAGCACACAGACGGACAAGAATGTAGGGCCACAGATGGAAATACTAGCATCCTATACTAAGCGGTAGGATGGCGGTAAAGGTATCAACAAGAGTAGCAAGGACAGGCTATGCAAAGAAGTATAGGATTAATCGAAAGCAAGAACATGCTACACTACTCTAATGCAAGCAGTATAGAGAAGAGTAGGCGATATCTGGTGATCAAAGGGGGGGCTTGCCTGGTTGCTCTGGCAAGAAGGAGGGGTCATCAACTCCATAGTCGTACTGGGTAGCAGCGGCGTCGGTCTCGGTGTCTACCGGAGATAAGAGGGGGAAGAAACAATGAATACAATGCAAACATAAACACGACGATGCGTGACGCGACAATGAGCGGTGCTAGGTGTGCCCTAACGTGGTATGAGGTGGTACCGGTTAAGAAACACCCGGGAAGTATTCCGGTGTTTCGCGTTTTCGAAGAGGAGCCGAGGGGAAAGTTGCGAGTTCGATAGGTTAGGGGGTGTGGCGGACGAGCGGGTTGCGATCCGGAATCGCCTCGCTGCTCGAGCAACTTTCATGTTGAAAATAATTTAATCCGAAGTTACGGATTAAAATATATGATTTTCTAAAGATTTTATTAATTTCTAGAATTTAATTAATTATTTAATTTAATCCGAAAATGGAATTATGACATCAGCATGATGTCATCTTTGGCGTCAAGGCCAGTCAACGAGGTTGACTGGGTCAATCTGATGGTGGGACCCGGTTGTCATCGTCTAAGACTAACTAATCAGGTTTAGTTAGTCTAACTAAAATGATTAGGTTTATTAACTATAATTAATTAGGTTAACTAATCAGGATTAGTTAAGTTAATTAATTCTTTAATTAATTAATTAATGTTTTAATTATTTTAATAATTTATTTATTTATTTAAATCTTTTTTTATTAAAACGTTCTGGGGGCGGGCCCCTCTCGTCAGTGCACAGAGGCCTTAGTGGGTTTGGGTCCGTGAGTGCGGTGCGTGGCGCCTGCAGCGCCGAGGCCACCAGAGGGCGCCCGGCCACGGCGGCCGGCCGGAGTAGGGCGGCGCAATGACGGGTTTCGGCACGGCGTCAACGGGCGAACAGGCGGCGCTGTCGGCGACGAGCGGCACCGGACGAGGACGAGCGAGGCACGGGGGCCGCTGGAGGGGGACGCCGGCAGAAGGGCAGCGACGTGCGCGGGCGCGCGCGTCGGGCGTGACCGGCGCGGCACGAGCGTAGCCAAGGCACGGCGACGGCGCGAGGGGAGGTAGTGGCTGGCTGCGGGGTCGAGCAGGGGGGCCGAGTCGCAGGAGGGAGAGGAGGCCGGGGTCGCTGGATCACGGCCCGGGCGGTCGGTGTAGCGCGTGGCCAGGGCGCACGGGCGAGGGGCGCGTCTGGAGACCGGGGCGGTGAGCACGGGCGAGGGGGAGAGAGGGCGACGACGGAAGGGGCGCGGTGAGTGGCCGCGGGCGGCGCACCGCGGTGATCGCGAGGGGGGAAACGTGCAGGGGAGGGGGAAGCTCACATCGAGGAGCAGGGAACGGGGCAAGGTGCTCGGTGGAGGTCGGGGAGGACGATGGGGACGAGCGCCGGAGGGGAAGGAGTCCGGTGAGGTGGCGGCGAGCTCCGGGTGGCGTCGGTGATGGCGCCCTCCTCCTCGATCCCGATCCAATCGGGAGGGGAGGGAGGAGATATTTTGGGTGCGGGGGGGAAAGTGTCGGTGGCTAGGGTTGGACCGGGGGGAGTGGGGGTTATGGGGGAGGCCGGTGGGCCAAGGGGATTTGGGCCGGCTGTCGTGGCAGGTCGTGTGATTGGGCCGGTGGCTGGCCGAGCCCCGGGGTTTCTTCCTTTTGTTTTGTTTTAGTTTTCTTTTCTTTTCTTTTATTTATTTACTTTTTCCTGTTTTAAATCAGTTTAAATTATTTAGACATTTTCTAAAAATGTGTTTACTTCAGCACAATTACCTTTGTAATATTTGACAACCACCAAACATTTTAGTCTTAATTTTTGGAAACTTTTATTGTTATCATTAATTTGAATTTGAATTTCGAACGGTTCCGAATTATTGCGAGGATAGCAACAGTAACCGAGGTGTCATGGCACGATTAGCGTGGGATTACTGTAGCATGATTATCCGGGCGTTACATGGTGTGAGATGCCAAGCTTCTGAAAGAAGGTGTTAAGGTTACGATACTCACCCCCCCCCCCTCCCCCCAGTCTGACTGAACATGGATAATTTTGTGCTTAAGCAACCGCTCAACATGTGCTTGAAATTGCATAAAGACATGAAACACATCAGATTTGCGCTTAATAAGATAAATTCAAGTAAAGCGACTGAAAGCATCGATGAAATTGACATAATAGTTGTGACCACTGACAGAAGTTTGGGCATAGCCCCACACATCGGAAAACACAAGTTCAAGAGGAGCTGTGACAACACGACTTGATACGTAAAAAGGCAATCGATGACTCTTGCCTTGTTGACAAGCATCACACACTAGAAACTCCTTATTACTCGACTCAACAGGAAGATGATGGCGATGAAGCACATGGCGCACAATGGGAGTAGCGGGGTGGCCAAGGCGAGAGTGCCACTGCGACGACGACACCCGAACACCACTGAAAACTTGAGAGACTCGTGGCACATCAAGTGCGTATAAGCCGTCGCGAGCTCGACCACTAAGAAGAACGTCCCTCGTGTCCCGGTCCTTAACAAAAAAATGGAAAGGGTGAAACTCAACAAACACATTGTTGTCACAAGTTAATTTAGGAACCGAGAGTAAACTACGTGTGGCTGAGGGAACACGAAGGACATCAAGCAAACACAAGGTTTTGGTGGTACGTGAAAGAAGAGATGCCTGACCAACATGTGAGATGGGCATACCTGATCCATTGGCCGTGCGGACCTGATCGTGACCGGTGTAGGGCTGGCGAGTGGCCAGCTTGTCAAGCTGACTCGTCAAATGGTCCGTAGCGCCCGTATCCATGTACCAGGAAGGGTCCACCGAGTATGAAGGAGTGAACCCGGGATCCGGTGTAGCGAGAGCAGCTTGCTTCTCATTGCCCTTCCCATTGTTCCCAATGCCAAGAAAATCTCGTTTAAAGAGACGATGGCAGCGAGACGCCAAGTGCCCCTCAATGCCACAGAGTTGACACTCAACCCCACCACCACATGCCTCGCAGTGGAGCCGCTTGCGGCCAGCCGTCAGAGGTGGAGCGGGCGGACGGGGCTGGTTGCCTGAGGTCGGCGGCGCCTTCTGCTTGGCACCGCGGGCGCCGCCGCGGAGAGCAGCGTTCGCAGAAGGGCCCTCCGTGTAGACGCCAACGAAGCTGCGAGAAGTGAGCCTCTGTTCGGTGTTGAGAAGGCGTGCATAGAGATCGCGAGGCGACGTCGGTGTGTCACGTCCATTAGTGTTTTCAACGAGAGAATCATAGTCCTCATCAAGCCCATTGAGAATGAACGAAGTAAACTCCTCGTCACGAAGAGGCTTCCCAATAGACGACAGTGTATCAGCCAAACTTTTGACCTTGTTGAAGAAGGCTGTGACAGAGAGGTCATTTTTCTTGACCTCACCCAGCTGGTTACGAATGGCAGAGGAACGGGCCAGCGACTGCGAGGAAAAGCTGGAGTCGAGCGTGGCCCATGCATCCCTCGACGTCGCGGTAAAGACCACCATGCCGGCCACGGAGGGCGTGAGCGAGGACTGAATGACACCCAAAATAGCTTGATCCTGAGCGATCCACCGACGATGAGCAGGGTTGGACACCATGACGGAGCCACCAGCGGCCGAGGGCACCGGAACCATGGCCGGGGGACACGGCAGCGTGCCATCGACATACCCCTCAAGGTAGTGACTACGCATCAGCGGCAACACCTGAGCGCGCCACAGGAGGTAGTTTTCAGCAGAGAGCTTCACCGTCACCAGATGAGCGAAGTGGAACGGTCCTGGTTCAGCCACCGGTGCGGGGAGCTGCGAGTCGTACGTCAGAGGAGCACTGTACGGAATCAGCGCATCGGCCTACGGAGACGTACGGTAGTGTTGGTGATGACCGTAGGGCGCCGTAGGAGGTACGCCGTAGGGCTGCAGCGACGCGGCGTGCGGCACAGAGGCAGCGTAGGGCGCGCCATACGGCGCCTCGTAGGGCACCGCGGAGGACGAAGCATACGGTGCCGGCGCGACATACGGCGACGACGGCGCGACGTACGGCGCTGGATACGGCCCATCAGACGCTACTGGACAGGAGTGCCACGAGGCCCGAGGCGGGCGGCGCAGCAGAAGTTCGGCGGCGCGATTCCGATCCTGCATGGGGGTACCGTAGCGAGTTGACGGCCGCCAGGGATGGATCGCGTCCAGCCTGCATGTGGGCACCGTACGCTAGCGATGGATCGCTGCGATCCTGCATGGGAGCACCGTAGGCCAGCGATGGATTGCTGGATGGCTGCGCGGGATCGACGGCGTGCGGCGCCAGGGCGGCATCACGGGCGAGCGAAGGCGCGGCAATCGAATTGGAGGACGCGACCCCGATGCGGACGGACGGGCCCAGGCGAGCGGGGTAGACGCCATCAACGGCGATTTCGTCGCCAGGGTTGACGGAGGCGACGCGGCGGCGGCGGCAGAGGAAGCGGAAGCACGACGCGGACCGAACGCGTCGTCTGATACCATGTTAGACAGATTAGGGTTTGGAACAATGCTCGATACCCATGGTGGGTACGGCTGTCATATATTTATAAGAGGGAACCGTACAAATACCGGTTATGTTACAACACGTATATCTAATATATACTTAGTCTAACAACTTATATCATCCGCTAGGAACTTAAAAATAAAATTAGAAGAGGTATCCAACCAAACAGATGGTGAATTATTCCTTCAAAAACTAGCTAGTTCATGGGCAACTGTATTAGACTCCTTATTATAGTGTTCAATATAAACCTTCCCGAAATCTTTTAGTAGATTGCGACACTCGTCGAGGATAGGTGCTGCTACTAAGGAGTAGCCTTCAATCTTGTTCAGTGCGTCTGCCACGATCAAGCTATCCGTTTGAATATGAATTTTAGTAGCCGCTGTGTTCCACCCTCCGACCCCTGCTCGCACCCCCTGTCTCCGCCCCTGAAGTTAGGGTTTCTGCCTCCCGCCGCTGCTGCCGCAGGTCCGCCTCCTCTCCGATGGCCCTAGGACCATGGGGGCGCGGTGGATCTCGGCAAGGGCCGGCGGGAGGGCTCCGTTTTTAGTCGTTTCTTTCAGTTTTGCTAGGGTTTGTGTCCTGCTCAGGAAGACGAGACGGCGGCGGCTCCCTGAAGATGGAATAAAAGTCTCCCCGCCTAGTCCCCATTCCGGCGGCGCGTCTAGCACCGTTGGTGGGCGTGTGGAGGTGTATCTCCAGCGGATCTATCTTTGGTGGATTTGCTCGGATCTCATCGTTGTTCGTCTATGTTCGCGTGTCTTTGAATTGGATCTTTCTGATCTACGTTATTCTTTATCTGCGGCGATTGCTGTTCTGGTGCGCTGGTCCTACGGGGCCTTAGCACGACGACTTCCCGACTGTCTACTACAACAAGTTGTGCCCGACTCCGGCGATGGAGGGGCGATGACGGCGGCACGCCTTCGGCTCGATTCAGTGCTGGTAGTCGTCGCTAGGTGGTCTATGGATCTGGATGTAATTTTTATTATTTCTGGTATTCGTTGTACTGCATGATTGAAGATGAATAGATCGGAAATTTTCTCGCAAAAAAAAAAAGAATATGAATTTTAGTACTACATCCCAAACTCTGGATAAAAAGCAATCCGTTCCTCTTTTTCTTTTTTCTTTTTGCATCGAAGCAAACCGTTCCTAGAAAAAGGCTCGGTGCAGCGCATAAATCGCATACGTCGTTTTATGGTGTGATCCTGCCACGACGACTCATCCAACGTCCTGCTGCTGTTTGGCCTTCGGCATGGATGGTGCGATACGAAGTATGGTACTTTTTTTAGGGGAATATATATGAAGTATGGTACTGAAAGCATCGTTCAAGCACCAATACGCAAAGGCTTCATCCGAGTCCAGGCCAAAGCCAGAGCCCCCAACAACGCCGCACCGCACCGCAGTCCGCCAGTCCGCCAGTCCGCAGGGTTCTTCATCGCCGCCTCCGGAAGCTTCCACCCCGCGAGCGGGCAAGCTAGATCGCCGGGGCTGAGCCATGGCTCAGCCGTTCGTCTACCGCCCCGACGATGACCGTACGTCGACTCTAGCCCCTGATTGCTCGCTCCGGCGTTCGTTCCCCTCTGCCTGACCCCAGCTTCGTTTCTAATGGCGATCGTGCGCACGCGCGTGCAGTTAAGAAGGATCTAATGAACGCGGCCATCGACGGCAACCTTGGTCTTCTCAAAGGTAGCCCCTTCCTCTTTGCCACTGCGTCGATCCTTCTGCTTTTTCCTCACTTCGGTCGAGGCTTCTTAGTTTCGTGGGGTCGGAGGTTGTTGTTAAGACATGCTGCATCGCCTTCGGAAAGTACTTGTGACAATACGTTACAAACATAGGCTTTGAGTTAGCACTTAGCAGCGATGGAAAATTAGATTTGCTTGAATATAGCACTGAATCTGCCACGTGTATGATTTTGTTTTGGTCCATGTTGATGCGACGCTCAGTTATCTTGCATAGTTACAGTGGGCACTGATCGACTTCCGGTGCATTTATCTTCATATAAGCTGTCATACAAACATGGTTCTGGTCGAATGTTTTACTTGTAACAGTTCGCTATCCAGTAACGAATGTAATGTTTTTCCATACTCATCAGCACCAGTATTTTTCTGATGGCGACCATGAGTCCATGACATGCAGTTTTAGGACCGACCGTCGCACTCACATGGCTAGATCGTTTGCAGTGCACTACTCAGCAGACACATACATAGATCAACTGAAAAATCATGGTATAAACGTGACAACTTTCGATGAAACGGTCTAACTGTCCACCACATCACAGTTTATAGTGTATAGAAGTACTCTAAAACGTTGTGTTTTGTCATGTATTTTCAATTTTTCACTGGATGGCTGTCCAGCAAATGCTTCAGATTGGTCCCTTGAACTTCATGAATTAGTTGTCCATTTCGCATGCTTGCTTTTTTCTTTTAGTCTTCTATCTTGTTAATTGGTCCATTTGTTTCTATAATGTGATTATGTTTAATTTTGGGGAAGGTATTATAAAGAATCTTACCAAAGAAAAGGGTGACCCATCGGCGATTTTTTCTTTCAACATCAAAGGATATTCTGTGTTGCACACGGCGGCATGTTTTGCGCAACTGGAGGTTTGCAAGTATTTGGTGGAGGAGCTTAATGGAGATGTAAATGCTCCTGGATATGGAACTGGTGCTCTAGGTCTTCATCTATCCCTTTCTTCATTTTTAAAACTGGTGGCTGCCATGTCAATGTTTGCTAGCATGACATCTATAGTTGCGCTGGCAATGTGTGTGTTATCACAGGTGCAACGACACCATTTATGTTGTCAGCCTCGTCTGATGATGTTGCTACCGTCAAGTATTTTCTTGATCATGGTGGTGATATATTGAAAGCAGATGACAAAGGACGCACAGTTCTCCACCATGCTGTGGCTGCAGGTTCTTCTCCCTGACACACACACACACACAGATGATAGTTATTTACTCTACTACTCTAGTACACTATGTTTAACTATTGTGGCAGAACATGAGTTATGGGATCATTTTGTTTACAACAGGATGCTGCAAGGTGACAGAGTTCCTCCTTTCAAAAGGAGTTCCAGTCGACATAAACTATGGCCGTGGAACACCAGCATTTATGGCTGCTGCAAATGGGAAGGATAACACACTGAAGATTTTGTTGGATCACAATGCAAATGTATATGCCGTTCACTTTTTTTATTTCTCTTGATTCAGAGTTAATTTGCACATCAACTTTTGGGTTTTTATCATTTATGCCACTATTTGTGTTCCAATACTCACTTTTGCCATTAGAAACTATAACTGCTAAAAAATGCCATCGTTTCATGAGATGCTTCCTCAAAAATGCCATTAGATATCTCAAAAACGCCATCGTTTCATTAGATGTTTACTCAAAAATGCCATTATACATATATAGTTATTGTCAGGTCCAAGGTTGTCAGAATCGTGAATTTGAATCGGATCGGAGCTCTGATGGTAGGATCGCAAATCGTAGAATCTTCACTATCAGGATTGTAGAAACGTAGATTCTATGAACTAAAATTGTAGAACCATAGGGGTCAGTTTGGATCGTAAAGTCATAAAATCGTAAACAGAATCGCGATTCTGACAACCTTGGTCAGGTCAAACTCGTTGACCATGTTATATGATGAAAATCCTTCTATACCCACATGTCATCTCTCTGTATCTCACAATGATAAGTGTGGACTCCACTTGTCAAGAGTAAGCAAGCGAATAATTTTATAGGAAAATAAGAACGTTGTTGGGATCAAGTGGGACCCGCACTTTATTGTAGTGAGATAGAGGAAGAGCTGACATATTGGTCTATAGGTAGTTTGGTCATTATAGCATAGCAAATGAGATTAGAGCTGACAGTAATGGTGTCCAGTGGCATTTTTGAGCTTGTGCCTAACATAGCGATGTCATTTTTTAGCAGTTAAAATTCTTAGTGGCAAAACTGAGTAGTAAAACACAACCAGTGGCATAAATGATAAAAATCCACTTTTGGGTTTTTATGCCAGGATGGTCCACACATCATCCCCCCCCCCCCCCCCACCACCACCACAAACACACGAGTAGATCATTATCAAGATTTTAAATTAGTATATCCTTTTCATCCCAGAATAAAATCTTGAGTTTGTCATGTCATCTGCGTTTATTAATGCACAATACCCGTCTTTCAGCCTAATATCACTGTCACCAGTTTGGGAAGTCCGTTGTTTATGGCTCTTACTCAGCGTTCACTCAAGTGCATGGAGACACTCGTTGAGGTGAGAATTCTCGGGATTATTTGTTCATTCCTGTGTTGTAATTTTGCTTTGCTTAGTCTACCATCTCTATACTCTCTGATATACATGGAGATACCACCATTAACATTCTATCGAATAATTCCTTTTCACAGGCTGGTGCCGATATTAACTGCAAGGGTTGCGCCATGTCTCCATTGGTATATGCTACAATGCGAGAAGGTTGTACCAACTTCATTCGGTTTCTGTTGAAGGCTGGAGCAGATCCTAATATCCCCGATGATGTATGGTTTGTATTTTTTTTTCTATGTATTTTGCTGACTGTATCACCATACTCCATTAAAGCTTTTGGGATTCTATTATGCAACTCCTCTTATCATGTTGGTGAGCCGTTTTGGGAATGAATTTAGGTTGCTTTGTGTCGTTGACTATGTCTATTCTCTTCCATCATATAACATTATAAAAATGTTGCTACTTGCTTGTATCCAACAAGTTTGCAACATATATCCATATTTTTCCCCCTTTTGAAAGGTCATATCATGCATAACTTGACAGCTGATGAGCTACTGAGTTCTCACCATTCTGGGTAGCAACATTTCTCAAATGTATTCATGCAATAAACAATAAAATAAATTGATTTTTTAGTTAAGTTCGTGTTCTTCATCCCTATTGTTAGTATTCATTACGATTCTTACATTGATTATACTTACATCTTCTTCATGTTATTTTTCTATATTTTAAATAGTTCTTTTCTTGAATGACGTTCTTACTTTCTGAAATAATTAACTGTTACCTTTTCTTCTGTTGGTCAGTTGGGTAGGTTGCCGGTAGTGCTTGCTGCAGTACGTGATTGCATGGAAGAGGTTGAAATGTTGTTTCCTTTAACTTCCCCAATTCCAAATGTCCCAAACTGGAGTGTTGAGGGAGTAGTTTCTCATGCAAAAATTGAAGATAAAAAGCCAATGGTATGTTGTGTCTGTTCTGATGTTGTTTTAGTATTGGATATTGTTTGAAAGCTAAACCTTTATTTTGTTCTTCAGTTCTAAATTTATTATCCATTAATGTTATTATAAGTTGTGGTCAACTGGTCATTATATGCATGGCACCATATGTACATTGATAGAACCATGACTTATTTATTGGAGTAATCTTAGGTCTCCCAACTTGGGATATATCATAAAGATAGTTTTTTTTACTACTGACTAGCCTAGAAAACCTAACTATAATTTAATTAGAAGGGTAATATGATCACGCTGAGAGTGAATAGACATCATGAACCATGTGTGATACGCACTATCAATTGTAGTTTAATGGAACATAATATAAACAAACCTTAGATTGCAATGAATAAAAAATGATATCCAAACTAGGTGAAAATCATAAAGTAAAAGATTTCTTCTGCTTCCAAGCTTCAAAAGTGCAAACACCTGACACCTGATAAGATCGACTCTTAAAATAGGATAATTGCAGTGCCCTTTGCACAATGATATTTGCATGTAAATTTTAGGCAAGTCTCAGTTCTGTTAGCTGTCATAAGCATATGATGTGTAGAGAATAGTTGGATGCTCTCTGATACAGGAATGCTTAGATATGGCTCATAGTTATGGTCTTATTGATCCATAGCATGGTTAAAAAATACTCTGTTTCAAAATATAAGGTGTATTAGTTATTTCAAAAGTCAAACATATGCATGTTTGAAGTTTTTAGGAAAAATATATCAATATCTACGGTACGAAATTTGTATCATTAGATCCATCATGAGAAGTATTTTCATATTTTACTTATGGACTGTGCTAACGACCAGTCGACTGGTCGTTAGCAACAGATCCGCACGATTCCACCCACGTACGATCGCTCCGATTTTCCTGGCGCTACATCGATCCACCGCGGCTTATTTTTTCTAGCGCAATAAAAACAATTGGCGGAAGTGGGATTCAAACCCGCTACATCCCACGGTAGCTTGCAACCACTTGGTCTAGATTGAGCTAGTGATTAGATTTAGACATTTGTTTCCTACGTATAGTACAGGAAACATACTTTTTCAGTTTTTTTCCTTCGATTTATGTACTGCACAATTTTCACGGATGAATATATGGTGTCTCCATGCCCTTCATGTTATACTAGTTACCTAGAATTTATCGGGAGGATGTTTCTACACTTATTTTAACTAAAACAAAAGTTACCGGGGTGTTCATACGTAAGTTATCAAGTGTGTGACGTGTAAACTATCATGTTATCGGGGTATATTTTTAATAAAAAAATCCTTGAGTCAGAATTATCAGGAGGCTTGCGCATAAGTTATCAGGTCTGTAATGCGTTAAAAAAACCATAACACACGCCAATAACTCTCTATAAAGAGCATGGTAATATATACACCATGAACCTGATGACTCGCCCACAGACACTGCGGTAACTTTGGGCCCAGAGAAAAAAAAATCTGGGAAAAAAAATTACCCCCCCCCCCCTTGCCAAAGTTATTTCCTCCCTTGCGCTGACCTTCTCTTTTAAAAACTTGGAGCAAATGGTTTTGTGAGATGTGTGAGTTACCAACCCTCCCACCCCCCCCCCCCACCCACACTCCATCGCCAAAGTTATCAGGACCGGGGTACATAAGTTATCAGGTCTGCGATATGTGAGTTACCGTTCTATTGACACAAAAGGTACCGAGGGGATATATCATCAACTCCCCCCCCCCCCCCTTGTTGCCAAAGTTACCAATATAGGGTGCATAAGTTATTAGGTATGCGATGTGTGAGTTACCATGCTATTCATACAAAAAGTTATCGAAGGTATGTTTGCACTAGTTTTTTTGGGTGAAAAAAGCTACCACGATATTTGTACATAAGCTACCAGGTCCACGATGTGTGAGTTACCATGCTATTGACACAAAAGCTATCGAGGGGATATTTCATCAACACCCCGACCCCTCGTAGGCAAAGTTACCAAGATATGGTGCATAAGTTATCAGGTATGTGATGTGTGAGTTACCATGCTATTCACACAAAAGTTCGTCAACTCTCCCCTTCCCTTTGGTCGCCAAACTTATCCGGACAGGGGTACATAAGTTATCGGGCCTGCAATGTGTGAGTTATCATACTATTCATAAAAAAATTATCGGGAGATATTTAATCAACTCCTCAAAGAAAAAAGAAGAAGGAAGCAAACAGGGAATGCCAAATAGTATGATGTGCATTCTTTCGCACAACAAATAGTCCAGCTGAGCTGGTTAGTGTGTGTTCCCCATTACCTGCTTGACGTGGGTTCAAATCCCATATTCAGCATCATTTTTATTTTTGACTAAAAATGTAACCACGGTGTGCCAAATAGATCTAGCACCCAAAAAAATGATAGATCCAATTCAGAGAAAAAAATCACGGCAGTCAATGCCATAGTCTCTGGATTCTTCCCACTAAATTCGTCATCAAGTTAGCAAATCGTTCACATTTTAAATCTTGAACAAAGAGCCACTATGCAATATATTCATAGTCTGGGCGCTTTTGACAACAACAAAGACTGGGTTAGTTGGTCAATGTGGTGGTGCACCTGCATGAGGTCGGGGGTTCAAATCCTGTTCTGGCTGCCCTTTCTTCCCTTTCTTTTTCTCGCGGAGTGGAGCGCCTGGATGAATCTCGACCGCGCGACGGGAATCGGACGAGGCGCATGAATCGTACGTGCCTGTCGCTAACGAACAGTCGGCAGGTATTTAGCTTTGTCGTTTACTTATTTTGTATTGTAGATGTCAATATTTCATTCTATAATCCTGGTCAAACACACACACAAGTTTGACTTGCACGGAATTAGATACACCTTATATTCTGGAATGGAGGGAGTACACAACATTATGTGCATGGTGTGTTATTCATTAGTATCTAGTAACAATGTCACATGAACAATTATGTTTTATTTCAGTGGCATCCTAGCTATAAATTATGTCGCATTCCTTTCTCTTGAGGTGTGGGCAAATGCTATCTATCATGTATATGTCCGAGCCCTTTATTCCATTATGTACTCCCTCTGTTCCATATCTAAAACTAAAAATACATCTAGATACATTCATATTAGTGACAAGTAATTCCGGACGGATGGAGTACCTAACTGGCTAGCACATTGCAATGTGTTCTCCTTGGTTGTTTCTGTGAAAGAAGGAACACCTTGATCTGTGCTCATATTCTCATGTTTCATGTTGCCTGCCATCTACTGTGCACTGCAGGCCACACCTGGTGTGTAGATTGTAACATTGTTCTGACTTTCACGACAATAATCCATGATAAAGAAAAGGATGGTCTATAATAGCATACTTCTTTGAGAAAATAGCCTTAGGGCATTCGAGCAAAAATCATCACAGTGAATGATGATTATTTCCGCAATTCGAACATTTAATTCCTGTTTCATTATGTAAATGTCCAGGAGCTAAGGGACCATCAAAGAAGAAGAAATTTCTTGAAGTTACAAGCTGATGCGGCATTCGAGCAGAAGGAGTATAAGATTGCAACACAGTTCTATGATATGGTAAACCTCTTCCATTTATGTTACGATGGTTTAGATGAGTAAGTTTTTGCTGTCAATGGGAACTGAATTAAAATCAGTTTCTTTTCTAACTAACTAGGTTTCTTACTATATACTCTATGTAGTAATTTACATTATTAACCACTTCGGGTATCAAACAGTTTTTTTCAATGTAACATGTGAGCTGTGAATGGCACAAAAACAGAAAAATATATATTATCTGGTGATCCAGAAAAGAAACGTGTAACTGGGGGACAATGATTCCATGAGCTCCATGTATTTTAAATGTAGTGTTGTGTATGCGGCCATGAATATATCTGATTGAAGACCGACTAAAATTACAACTAGATCTGAGCTAGACCCATCTAGATTAATATAATTTGAAGCAACCTTACTTTAAGAATGTGCTGAAATTCACGCATCTTAATAATTATGTGGTACTCCCTCCGTCCCATAATGTAAGACGTTTTTTGATACTACACTAGTATTAGAAAACGTCTTACATTATGGGACGGAGGGAGTAGAATGAAAGAAATTTCTCTTGGGTGCCCATTTAGGGTGTGGCAATTAATGAATAAAAACAATGTTTGTCTGGTTCTCGACTCATATCATTATGGACATGATATAACCAATAACGGGTCACATGTATATGGTAGGTAGCGATCTAGAGATAACTTGTTAGCATGCCATGTATGTACTTGACTTGATTGGTCACTCATTTGGACTAATCTTAGCCGACGTGGATCACGCATATTAAGTAAATTTGACTTCACTTGAGAAACATATTTGACATTCTTTGTTCGACTTCTTACATGCATCTCCAGAATCCATGATAACTTTTTTTTTCTCAGCTAATATGAAATTTTGATGGTTGCCCACTGTCTGCATCTGATGTGATGATGTCTACTTAGGATTGTTAACTACATATTCAAATTGACCGTAAATGTAAATTGAACAAGCCAATCAGTCTCTAGTAAGAGGATGTGTTCCATAACCCCATTCTGCAGTATTACTTAGTTGTTAAGTTTTTACACGGTTTTCTACTTGTCCATAAATAAGCGTTGAATAAAACTCCTGTATATGGTGATTTTAAGTTGAAAATAATATTTTCATGACCTCTCATGTTTGACCATAGGCAATATGTCATGAAGAGTGTGCAACACTTTATTGCAACAGGAGTCTTTGTAAACTGCTCATGGGTGATGGTAAAGGTGCTTTGTCAGATGCTCTCAGGTGCAGAGTGCTGCGACCTCATTGGGAAAAAGCTTTCTGTCGTCAAGGTGCAGCTCACATGCTACTCAAGGTGAGTCTAGCTTGCTGTGTTCACTATTTACATATTAATCTTACATTCTGGTCACATTCCTTGATTTGCCATGCACCCAGTAGTATGAACAAGCCTGTAATGCTTTCTTGGATGCACAAGATCTGGATCCTCGAAATGCTGAAATTGAGGGTGAACTACGGTAACCTTCTCTCTTTCCTCATCTCTTTTCCGTGTCTTCCAAATGCAAGTATGCATGGGTTTAGGCTAGCAAATTACTTTATAGCTAGTGACCTGAAGCAGTTGCATACTTGACTATACACGTGGAATGCCATTAGCGCACAACTCTGAAGAACTTTTTCTTATGCGGCACTTGTGGTTCAGTAACGTGTAGGACTGCCATTAGTGACTATGTCAGCCCTAGAAAGAGGAATCATGTTCATTGAGTTGCATATTTAGGGACTCTTGTTAGCGCTGATATTTCCATTCCATCGGGCTGAATTTCTTGCAGGAAGGCTAGGGAGCTCATGAAGAATCCTTCAGGCGAAGGTGAGCAGTGAGGCGCGGGCGTGCGCAGGCTGGAACATGTTCTACTTTTCACTGAAGTGGAGCTAGCGGGAACTTCTAATCCTTGTGTCTTGATTTGAATTTCATGGGAAACTGCAGACTGCTACAACGAGACTTTGTATGAAATTTTCTCGTCTTGCCTGTGGATTGTACTTGCCGTATGCAATTACTTTTATTTTGGATGAGTGCTTTTGCATTTTCAATCATTGAGCAAATTGATTAAATGCATCATCCAACATGGACTAGTTCATGATGGCGCACTCGGCTCTCTGTGTGACCCTCGCCACTCCCAGGGTCGCCACTCCCAGGGACTAACATAGCATCAGGAGCCGGCGCAGTCTGCTATTTGATCTGCTGACCCAAGCCTAGTCCCGCAGCTCAGAAAGAACAGAAAAAGTGGACTCCTCCACCGTTTCTTAAAATTAATGTTGATATAGGTCCTTTTTAGATACTCTAACTTAGTTAGAGGTTAGAATTAGATTCTAACCCTGAACTAACTCTAACCAAAAAGGTGTTTGGATAGCAGGGTTAGATGGAGCGCGGATACGGCGAGGCGCCTTCATGGGCGGTGCGAGAGGGAGGGAGGGAGAGGACAAGAAGCTTCGAGGAAGTGAGGACGGATCTGCCTCGGGAAGAGCGAGAGAAAAAGGTGTTTTTTAGTGGTCCTGAGAAGAACTAACCCAAATAAGCACCTCTTGGTGGGTTAGATTTTATGAATGAGTTAGATGCATCTAACCCAAACTAACCCTCCTGTTTGGATAATTTTTAGATTAGTTGAGTCCAAACTAATCCAAACTAACTCTAATCCATGGATTCAAACAGGGCTATAGGCACTTCAATGGGAGGCTCGGGGTCTGCGATCGGAAATGAAGATGAAGGTGTAGGAGAGGCAGGATGCTCTGCAAGCAGAGGTCTCGGCGTTCATGAAGGCAATTTGTGAGCTGCGGGACTAGGCTTGTGGCACATCATCACTGAGACAGATTTCCTAGTGCTTAAACGTGTTACAACGAGCAATGTGTGTGATTTGGTGACACGTGGATTTATTTTTCAGGAAGTCAAACATTTGCTGAATGTGCACTTTGATTCGGTTTACGTAGGCTGTTGCCCAAGGGCTTGTAATAATGTTGCTCGTGTACTAGCAGCTCATGTTGCGTGTATGGGTGAGGGAGGATCCAGGCAAAGGTGCTCTGAAATCTATGGGTGAGGTAGTATCCAGGCAAAAATCTATGGGTGAGGAAGAATCCAGGCAAAGGTTCTCTGAAATCCCTAACTTTGTACTACTTGCAACCTGTACCCAGCGATCTTGCTGAGCAGACTGTTGTAGTGGAACAATACAACCCATTAACAGTCGCGCAAAGAGTGGTCGATGGCTCTGTCCACGTCGGCAAGCTACGAGACAAGGAGTTTTTTTTTGAGAGAGAAAGACAAGCGAGTTCGCTTCGCCGCGAAGAAAGGCCGAAGGAATCCACCCGACTCCCCTGTCCCTCTCGCTTCTCTCTCTCGCCTTCGGCGGCGGCGCCCGCCCTCCTTCCCTGGCGGCGGCGCTCTTTGATGTTGTCGACCCCCTTTCGTCTATCTCCCTCTTCCCCGATTTAGATCGATGGAGGGGCGCATGTCCTGTCCACCCCTTTCTCGACCAGCCCGGCATCGGCGCCCAGCGACCATGGCGTCCACGGCGGCTTGTTTCGCGGCAGCAGCGTCGCGATGCTTCGATCTGTGACCCTCCGTCAAGCTGGCCGGACCGTGGCGCGCGTGTGATCTGCATAGGGTTTGCGGTGGCGGCGCTACACATCGGCCATGGGTCTCCGGCTACCAGGAAGGCAACGGCGCGGATCGATTTGATCCTTAAGGTAACCCACCACTTCCCCTTCGGCTTCTCTCATCGATTCGAGTCAATCCCATCTGGCAACCATGGATGAACACTGACCGCAGTGTACGTTGCTCCGACGAATCGTCGTGTTCTGCTGTGCTGCAGGACACCCCTGGATCTTGCTGCAGGAGGTGGGTGTCAGAAAACCAACCTGGGACACGAGCTAGCCTCCAATTCTTGGGCTCCCGGACAACAAGGACACCTAAGACGCACAAGGTTTGTTCTCTGAACCTTCTCTCTGGAGAACACAAGACACACACACGGGCTTGTTGTCTCTCCAAAGCTCTCTGTCTTTTATTCAGTAGGTGTATATGACGATCGAATGGATGTTGATGAAGATTAATAAGGCCTTTTGTTGTTCTAGAGATGCATGAGGTTCGTGCAACCCTTTTGCTTGTGTTGGCATGAAGACAACCACCAATTTATCAGATTGGAAAAAAAACTGCAACTGGAAATTAATTTAATTATGACAAGTGATTGATTTCTCATGATTTTGACACTTCCTCCGGTGATTTGATTCCGTCCAAGTGGTAAAATTTCTATGCCTAGGATGAACATGCTCTACTCCAGTCTAGCTCATAATAATCCCTTCACATACTACAGCAGGGATGGTTTCTAATTTGCTCCTCACAACTTATTATTTTGCCTATTATTTTGTTGTATCTCTGTTCTGATGGTTACTAATTTGAAAGGCAGGTAGATGGCTGATGTTGAACTCATGATGACATTATTTGCAGGACAAGTATGAGTGTGTGGTGAACGCCAATGGCAATCTGGAGAAGAAGTTCTCTCCTTGGTTATGCTCTATTGGTGAAGCTTCCTCTCTGCTATTCTGTAGGAGAATCTGAGATGCAACCTCGAACACCTTAAAATACAGCCATTAGCCTCCTAACTGAATCACAACCTCAACCAAAAAGAAAAACTAGCTAGTTGTACATTGCTGCTATTCTGTAGCTCACCAGCAGAAATGCACAACTGAACACCTAACTGCTATTCTGTAGGAGGTTTGGTTTTGCTCCTCCTACTCCTGCTCTAGCTAGTTGTACATTGCTGCTACCTGCACTTTGCATTCCTTCCACCCATCAACGCCTAACTGAATCACAACCTCAACCAAAAAGAAAAACTAATATCAATCTTGTTTGCTGCAGCATATGCAAATACAGTTGTGGATTCAGTTATTGACTTGTGTAATTGTGCCATAACTTGGCACGACTTTGTTTGCATCATGTACAGGACCCCGCCACGTTTGCGATGCATCCACAGGCACCGGCCCGCTTCTGGTACAGGTGAACGTGATGTAGGGCGGAACCCTACGTGGATGATCTTTCACGTTTGGAGTGGATCCTACGGGGAATCACGAAGAACACGCGGAAGAACAAAGGGAAACACGGAGGAAACGAGAGAGAGATCGCTCAACCAACAAGGAATCAATCACACAAGTGCTAGATCACCGAACACAAAGAGGTACATATGATCCTCAATCAACAAAGGTAAGGATACACGAGTAGCCGTTCTTCTCCGAGAGGAGGTCTTGATGGGGTCCACCCTAGAAGGGGGTCTTGAATCCGCTTGGGGATCTTCTCCGTAGAGGTCTGAGCTCCGAGGAGAAGTAACCAAGTGGATGAGCAAGGCTCTCACACAAACATGAGCTAAACCTAAGCTAACCCTAGAAAGAGGAAGGGATGGAGTATATATAGTCTAGGGGTGAAGAGGTACATGGGCATCGGCCCTTCTTTGTCTTGTGACAGTGAGCCGGATGTCCGGCGTCGGGCGGATGTCCGGGAGCCGAGGCGCCGGATGTCCGGCTGGGGGCGGATGTCCGGCCGGAGGATGCCACTTCTGCCGAATCGGTGCGTGGCGCGGATTTCCGGGCTGGCGGATATCCGGGCTGGGGCCGGATGTCCGGGGCCTGGTGGCCGGATGTCCGGGCCCTGTAGGGTTCCTGGCTGGGCTGCGGCTGCGGTGTTGGTGTCTCCAGGGGCCGGATGTCCGGGGCCTTGGTCGGATGTCCGGGGCCTGGAGGGTGAACTTGCCCGCTTCCGTGGTCCTCTTCATCCGTGGACTTGGCGGCTCGTCCGTCTTCACGTGCATCTTCGGAAGGCTCCTCTTGACACCTAATGATGCATAGCATATCGGACTTAGGTAGTAGCCATGTCTCGAGTGGATCATATGTGATATCACTAAGGAAGGAAGTCACCTCGTTCTCGAGAGCTCTAGCTCTAGCTCGTGCCATGGGTCCTCTTGGCTCTTGATGAGACGGTTGTAGATCCATGGGGATGATCGTGGGATGCTCCGCATCATCTCCCCCCCCCCCTTGGGAGAGATCCGACCTCGGATCAAAAGCTTCATCTCCATGGTATGGTGCGAGGTCCTTGACGTTGAAGATGTCGATCATGTTGTATTTGTCTCGAGGTAGGTCGATCTTGTAAGCGTTGTCGTTGTAGCGTGCTAGCACCTTGAAAGGTCCATCGGCTCGAGGGAGAAGCTTGGACTTGCGTTCTTTGGGGAAGCGGTCCTTGCGAAGGTGTAGTGTCACGCCCAAGATGCGACCCTATCCTAAAGGAACACGAAGGTCCCACCAAGGATAGAAGCGCATCTTGAAGATGCTTCTGCAAGGTGGATGTCATTACATCAACATTACATAATAGATGGGGATACATACAAGAGGCATACAATGCCACACGAATACAACATCACAATACATAAGAGCAACATCCGACTACGGATGAAACACAAACATAAACTCAAACGACATCCACCACCTTTAGCCCAGGCTGCCGACTGGAACCTATCCCCGATCGAAGAAGAAGCGGAAGAAGAACTCCAAATCAAGCAAACATCGCTCTCGCATCATGATCATCGCATAACCTGTACACTGCAATCGATGGTGTAGTAATCTGTGAGCCACGAGGACTCAGCAATCCCATTACCATGGGTATCAAGACTAGCAAAGCTTAAAGGGAAAGGAATGGGTAAAGTGGTGAGATTGCAGCAGCGACTAAGCATGTATGGTGGCTAACTTACGAAACAAGAGCGAGAAGAGAAGCAATGGAACGGTCGTCAACTAGTAATAATCAAGAAGTGATCCTGAACTCCTACTTACGTCAAACATAACCCAGAAACCGTGTTCTCCTCTCGATCAACCCCGAAAAGAGACACTCACGGTTACGCACATGGTTGGTGTATTTTAGAAGAGTTTACTTCAAGTTTGCTACAACCGGATATTAACAAATTCCCATACTGCCACATAACTTGGCACGACTCTCGAAAGTTTAAACCTGCAGGGGTGTCCCAACTTAGCCCATGATAAGCTCTCGCGATCAACGAAGGATATTCCTTCTCCCGGGAAGACCCGATCAGACTCGGAATCCCAGTTACAAGACATTTCGACAATGGTAAAACAAGACCAGCAAGACCTCCCGGCATGCCGACACCCTGATAGTAGCCGCGCGTATCTCGTCTCAGGCCACAACCGGATGAGCACTACGTACAACTAGAACCAGCCCTCAAGTTTCCCCGAGGTGGCGCTGCAAGTGGCTCTAGTTTGGACCAACACTTAGACAAGCATTGGCCCGGGGGGCTAAAATAAAGATGACCCTCGGGATGCGCGACTCCCAAGGGAAAAGGTAATAGGCTAAGGCAAATGTAAAACCAATGTTGGGCCTTCTTTGGAAGAGCTTTATTCAAAGCGAACTGTCAAGGGGGTCCCATAAATCACCCAACCGCGTTAGGGACGCAAAATCCGGGAACATAATACCGATATGACGAAAACTAGGGCGGCAAGAGTGGAATAAAACACCCGGCATAAGGCCAAGCCTTCCACCCTTTACCAAGTATATAGATGCATTAATTTAATAAGAGATATTGTGATATCCCAACATAAACATGATCCAACATGGAGCAATCTTCATCTTCACCTGCAGCTAGCAACGCTATAAGAGGGGCTGAGCAAAAGCGGTAACATAGCCAAACAACGGTTTGCTAGGAGGGGTGACAAAGGTTAGAGGTTCATGGAAATTTGGGAGGCTGGAGCAGCAAGTGGTAGGTAACGCAGCATAGCGATAGAATGAAGCAACTAGCATAGCAATGATAGTAATGAGATCCAAGGTGACGGTCATCTTGCCTGAAATCCCGCAAGGAAGAAGAACAATTCCATGAAGAAGACAACCGGGAGTAGTCGAGCGAATCCTCACAATCGCAACATTACGGAACTAGGAAGCAACACGGAAAGAAACAAACAACATGGTAAATGCACAAGCATAAACATGGCATAATGCACAATCAAGTATGATGCATGTCCGGTTTAATGAGGCATGGCATGGCAAAGTGCAACAAACAATGCTACAAGTTAAGTGGAGCTCGATATGCAACGAGTTGCATATTGACAAAACACCACATAGACATATTTAGTTTAATCTCATTTAAGCTACCAAACAATGTTAAATGTTGTTAAACATGGCAAGAGGTGAAGCATAATTAAACTACCTATCTAGGAAAGTTTAAATGAGGCCGGAACAACAAACAACAATTCCGGAAAATCCTCATGTGCAAGTTTTGTTTTGGTACTGTTCTGCCCTAAATAATATTTTAATATTGTTAAACAGGAAAATAAAGTGCACCATGTTAAACTAGGCATTTTTCCACCCCATTTACATATAAAGTTTATTTAAAACGGAGCTACGGTTAATTAGTTATGAAATAAATCATTTTAACATGGCATTTGAGAAAATTTAAACAAACAACATTTTAAACATTTTAAACATGGATGAAAGTGGCATATTATGAAACTAGATGAAAAATTAAGCATTCTGCATATATAAGTTGTTTTAATCTGATACATGGTTTGTGAGATATTAAATAAATGAACATGAGGGTTTTTCTGCAAATCTGTCATCTCTGGAAAAAGCTAAAACGCAGATCTGAAGAAAAACAAGACACGGGCCGCATCTAAACAGGAAGCCCAACAGAGGAAAAGGATGGGGGGCTGCTCACCCATGGGCCAAGCCCGGTTCGGTGGAGGAAACCCCAGAGGGGCGCGGGGCAGGTTGGAGAAGGCCGGGCCTTGGCGCTGGAGTGGCTGGGCCTCGGTCAACGAAGGCGGTTTCTCGAGCAGGACTTGGCGCTGGTCATCGTCCTCGCGTGCTCGTGACGAAGCGAACAGCGCGCCGGCGCTGAGGAGGCAGCAGACGGCGGTAGCGGGGAGATCGGCGGATCCTACGAGGGAAGGCCGGACTGGCTTGAACGGGTCGGGAAGAGCCGGACTTGCGGATCTAGCGAGGTTGGAGCAAAGCGGCGGCTGCGGGGCGATGAAGACCTTGGCGCGCCATGGCTCGAAGGAGGTCTTCACGGCAATGATCTCCGGCGAAGCAGGGTAACGGGGCGACGACGGGGGTTACATGGGGGAAGCCGGAGGAGGTGGATCCTGCACGGGTGGAGCTTGAGCAAGGCTCGCAAGGCGGCGTCGGCTTCGGCCTCTGCAAACCACAGAGGCAACGGAGAATTAGAACAATAGCGGACAGATTAAAGAGGGAGAGAAGCACCAGGGAAAGAAGGAAAAGAGAAGGAGAGGTGCAGCCTGGTGGTGGAGCTGGTCCGACAATTGGACTCGGCGTGCACGAGGTGGTCGCCTCGATCCCGCCTGGATCGGGCGAGGGACTGCCTGCAGGAGAGCTCGGGAGGACGGGGCTTCGCTGGGAACGAGGAGGAGGCGCACGGCGCAGGGCTCGATGGTTGGGCGTCGAGCACGGGCTGGAGGTCGAGAGGAGCCGGGTGGAGAAGCAACATCCATGGGAATCGGGAGGAGACGCGGGGGTTGGTCAGGCACAGAAACTGAGGAGGTGGGTGGCGACGGATCTGGGTGATGGGATGGAGTGCAGTGGCGGCGGCTGGGAGGGAATGATGGGACAAGCCCCTAGATCCTAGGGTTGGACCTATATATATATATATATATATATAGCAAGTGGTTTATATTAGGGGTATTTAGTCCCTCCGATCGAAAACAAACGGCCGAGAATAAATAGGTTAGGGAGTCCAAAAGAGAAAATGGAGATGTTTTATAGATGTTTGGGGATGATCCGAATCCAACGATGATGACTGAGCGGTTCGGGTTCGGGGCAAGTTTCGGACGCGCGCGCGAGGGGGCTACGAGCTGGCAAGAGAGGTTAGGTGGTCACGGTCTAGAGGGAAGCGAAAACCCGATTGGTCTCGGAACGGTCAACGGAGGCAAGGGGTGACGCGGCAACTACGAACGGATACGGGTTTTATGAAAATATGCAGATGCAATGTGAATGATGCTATGAGATGAGATGCATGACATGAACAAAATGCAAAACAAAACACAAAAACCCAACCACGGAGGAAATAGTATATCGCATCTCCGGAAAAGGCAAGTGTTGGAGTTACGAATATGGAAAGTTGTATCCGGGGCGTTACATGTAGCCACACTAGATCACCAATGTTGAAGACCATGGGTTGCTTGTTGGCGTTGAGCTTGGTTGCTAGTCGTTGTACTTGGCGCTCGATGGTGTGCCTTGTATCTTCGTGCATCTTCTTAATGTAGCTTGCACGTGCACTCGCATCCATGTTGGTGCGCTCTTGGAGAGGAAGTGGTAGAATGTCCAATGGGGACAACGGGTTGAAACCGTAGACGACCTCGAAGGGGGACTTGCCGGTAGTCGAATGTCTTGCACGGTTGTAGGCGTACTCGGCGACGGGCAGACATGCTTCCCACTCCTTGATGTTCTTCTTGATCAAGACACGAAGTAGAGTGGATAGTGTGCGGTTCGTCACCTCCGTTTGGCCGTCGGTTTGAGGATGGTATGCCGATGAGAACAATAGCTTGATTCCGAGCTTGGCGCATAGGGTCTTCCAAAAGTAACTCAAGAACTTGACGTCACGATCGGAGGCGATTGTCTTTGGTACTCCATGGAGTCGCAAGATTTCCCTACAAAAGAGATTTGCAACATGTGAAGCATCGTCTATCTTGTTGCAAGGAATGAAATGTGCCATCTTAGAAAATCTATCCACAACAACAAACACGGAATCCTTTCCATTTTGAGTCCTAGGCAAACCAAGTACAAAATCCATACTAATGTCTTCCCATGGTTGATAAGGAATAGGAAGAGGCATGTAAAGACCATGAGATTGAGCTTTATACTTAGCTTTGCGACATGTATAGCATCGGGTGGTGAAGCGTGAGACGTCCCGGAACATCTTGGGCCGAAAGTAGTTGTTGGAGAGCGTGGCGAATGTCTTGTCACGTCCAAAGTGTCCCATGAGTCCGCCTCCATGAGCCTCTTGCAAAAGGAGCAAACGAAGAGAAGACTCGGGAATGCATAGTTTGTTAGCTCTCATAAGATAAGCATCCTTGATGTAATATTGTTCCCAAGAAGTATCGTCAAACACTTAGCATAAGGAATAGCAAAAGATGGATCATGCTCATACAAGTCTTTTATATGCTCAAAACCAATAACATTCAACTCAAGTTGAGTGACAAGCATGCATATGCGTGAAAGCGCGTCGGCAACTACATTTTCTTTACCCTTAATGTACTTGATCACATAAGGAAAAGATTCAATAAATTCACTCCATTTTGCATGATGCTTGTTCAATTTAGTTTGACCTTTGAGGTACTTAAGCGTTTCATGATCGGTATGGATGACAAACTCATGAGGTCTAAGGTAATGTTCCCAAACATGTAGCACACGCACTAAAGCATACAATTATTTGTAGTAGATGGGATAATTAAGTTGAGCACCGGAGAGTTTTTCACTAAAATAAGCAATGGCTCGTTTTTCTTGCATCAAAACTCCGCCAATTCCGGTACCACTTGCATCACAATGAACCTCAAAAGTTTTGTCAAAATTGGGCAAAGCAAGAATCGGAGCATGAGTAAGCAAAGACTTGAGCTCATCAAAAGCGGTTGATTGCAAAGTTCCCCAAACAAAGGGAGTATTCTTCTTACTCAAGGCATGCAAAGGAGCGGCAATTGTGCTAAAATCTTTCACAAAGCGACAATAAAAACCCGCAAGACCAAGAAAACTTCGCACTTGTTGCAAATTGGTGGGTTGGGGCCAAGTTTTAATTGCTTCAATTTTAGATTCATCAACATGGACACCCTTTGAGGATACTACAAAACCCAAGAAAACCACTTTGTCAACGCCAAAAGTGCATTTTTTCAAGTTTGCATAAAGGTTTTCCTTGCGAAGAGTTTGCAACACAGATTTTACATGATTGATGTGCTCTTTCATGGTTTTGCTAAACACAAGAATATCATCAAAGTAAACCACAACAAAGACTCCAATGTAAGGACGAAGCACATGATGCATAAGATTAACGAAAGTACCGGGAGCCTCCGAAAGACCCATAGGCATCACTAACCACTCATATAAACCAAATTTGGTTTTGAAAGCAGTTTTCCATTCATCACCCTCTTGTATGCGGATTTGATAATAGCCACTTTTAAGGTCAATTTTTGAGAAAAAGTTGGCTCCGCTAAGTTCATCAAGCATATCATCTAAGCGAGGAATGGGATGCCTATGGCGGATGGTGATAGCATTTATAGGTCTATAATCGGAACACAAGCGAAAACTTCCATCGGGCTTAGGCACAAGTATAACGGGAACGGCACAAGGGCTTAAGCTTTCACGTACATGACCGTTGTCGATTAGTTGTTGTACTTGCCGTTGAATCTCCTTGGTTTCTTGAGGATTGACTCGGTATGGAGCTTTGTTTGGTAGAGGCGCTCCGGGGATGAGGTCGATTCGATGCTCAATGCCTCGAAGAGGAGGTAGACCCGGAGGTAGCTCATCGGGGAAAACATCTTGAAATTCCTGCAAAAGAGATTGAAACACCAAAGGTAGCTCATGAATGGTGTTAGTTTTTGGTTGTCCATCCTTGCACACAAGGACAAAGTGCATCACACTCGATGGGTTCTCACACACTTCTCTCATCTCACTTTTGGTGGCAAATAGGATGAGGTTTTTCTCTCTAGGTGAAGAGGCACTCAAGTGTGTTTTGTGGCTCTCACTCACTTTTGGGTGGATCACTTTCTCACTCTTGTCTCTATGATGGGTGGCTTGCTTGTCGGCTATCACTTGAGTAGGAGACATAGGTCGTAGCACATATTCCTTCCCTTTCATCTTGAAGCTATAGTGATTGGTGCGCCCGTTGTGGATGACACCACGGTCGAATTGCCATGGTCGACCTAGAAGTAGGTGGCAAACGGTCATTGGGACCACATCACACTCCAACGTGTCTTCATAAGCACCAATTTTGAAGGAGACTTGGACCGTATGCTCGACTCGTATAGTGTCGGAGTCACTTAGCCGTTGAACCTTGTAGGGGTGCGGGTGCTTCCTCTTGACCAATTGAAGTTTGGAACATAGTTCTTCACTTGCCAAGTTGTGGCAACTACCTCCATCGATGATGACCTTGACGGACCTTCCGTTGATGCGGCCTTTGTGTGGAAGATGTGGCATCTTTGGTCGTCTTCTTGTTGATGTTGAAGGGTCAAGACCTTGGAGACAACGAGGCGGGGCTCGAATCCTCATCGCCATAAAGACTTGATCATCTTCATCTTCGTTCACTTGCCGGTGCATGGCCACTTGCTCAAGGGCTTCCATCTCCTCATGACTCATTGAGTCATATGTGTCGTCGTCGTTGAGGATCATGGTTCGCTTGTTGGTGCATTCATAGGACTTGTGGCCTCGGCCGCTGCAAGTGAAACACTTGAAGGAGCTTGTTTTGATGGTCTCATCGGTCGGAGTAGATGATGAAGCACGCGGCTTGAAGTTGCTTGTAGTAGGAGGAGGACGACTTGAACTTGTCGACTTTCTTTTGTAACTTGACTTGTCGTCGTTGTTTGTAGAAGGTTTGGTTGATGTAGATGTTGGAGGAGGTGTTGAAGCTTGGTTGTTGCAGAAGCCGTAGGTCTTGGATGAGTACTTGGCGTACTTGAAGTCATCTTGTACTTGACGTTCCGCCTTTGTAGCTTGATGTACGAGCTCAATGAGGGTGGAGTATGGTTGGAAGTCGGCGATCTTCTTGGTGGGATGATTTAGTCCATTCAAGAAAGCGTGCCATAGTTTGCTCATCATCTTCCTTGACATTGGCTCGAATCATGGCTATCTCCATTTCCTTGTAGTATTCTTCAACACTCTTTGTTCCTTGCTTGAGAAGTTGGAGTTTCTTGAAGAGGTCGCGGTTGTAGTAGGTTGGCACAAAACGTGCTCGCATGACATCCTTCATTTGAGCCCAAGTGGTGATTGGAGGTCACCTATTGCTTGTCGTCGCTCAATGATTTGTTCCCACCATATGAGCACATAGTCTTGGAACTCAAGTGATGCCATAGCGATTTTCTTCGCTTCCTCGTAGTTGTGCAACCGGAAGATTTTGTCAACCTTCAATGCCCATGCGAGATAGTCTTCGGGGTCATTGCTTCCGTTGAACTTGGGCATGGTGAATTTTAGCTTGCCGTAGCGTTGCTCTTCATTGTGTTGTTGGCGTTGTTGATGATGGCGCCCTTGACGTGGATTGCAATCGTCTTCATGTTGCTCTTGGCGTGGAGGAAGACCATGATCAACTTGCTCTTGTTGAACTTGAGGTTGAAGTGGAGCTTGACGAGCTTGTGTAGGAGCTTGAGGAACTTGACGTTGTCCATGAGGTTGGTAGTTCCTCTCTTGGATTTCTTCTCGAAGGGCTTCCTCTTGATTGCGCCCGTTCGCGATTGCGGTTGGCGAAGGCTCTACTTGATTCTTGAAGGGCACGTTGCGCCTCAAGAGCTTGCGCTTCACGTTGTTGTTGTTGAAGACGTTGAGCCTTGGCGTCTTGTTAAATCTTGGTGTAGACGCTTTCGTTCTTCCTCTTGGCGCCGTAGTCGTTGTCATTCTTGAGCTTGAGCAAAAGCGTCTTGGTTTGATTGAGGACGAGGAACTTGATCATCAACTTGCTCTTGTGAATGCTTGTCATGTAGCGGGTTGCGAGATGCATGACGGTCTTGACGTCTTGACACGACGAGGAGTGTTCGAAGTAGGTGTACTTGAGTCGTAGAAGGTGTCGTCGGAGTGTCGACTCGATCGGCTCCGTCTTGATGATGAAGAAGTTGAATGATGCCGGTTTCTCATCAAGGCGCGGATCTCGTCCATTCTTGCATCATTCTCTTGCTTGTGAGCGTCGAACTTGTTGTCGAAGTAGTCTCTTGTACGTTGCTCGGAGAGTCGCAAGTCGGTGGCGAGATTGTCGATGCGGTCGCTCATTGCTTGTTGTTCTTGGTGCAACTTCGTTGTGCACCAAAGAGGTGGTTCTTGGTGACGTATGATGACATGTCGTCGTCTTGTTCGATGAAGAGTGGGTTGGTAGAAGTACTTGGCCTATCCATCATTCCAAGCAAAAATGTGAGTGGTAGAAAGGAGAAGAACTTATACCAATGTACCTTTGACCGATGTTGATGATGAATCAAGTTCACTCAAATGCGGACAATGAAATAGCACTATTGGTACCAATTCTTGTCGGTTCTCACACCTACACAAATAAAAGCTTATGGTGGAGCTCGGTTAGGATGGTGGCACAAAATTTGATGCAATTGTAAGTGAGACTCAATAATGTTGGAAATGATTCACAAATTTGCAAATGCAACAAGTAGACCAATAGCAAGATATGGTACACGGAGACACACACACAAATAGATAATATGGGGTTATGCAACCAAGGATGAGCCAAAATGTGGAATTCACCAAGATGCTCTTGTTGCACAACACTAGAGAGACGCTTAGCACGATTGCACAATAGGCGGATCTGAACTTGTGCACAACCTACTAAGCAAAAATGCAACGACTTCTATCCCAAGTATGCTATATGTATGGTGTTTCGATGTGTTGATCCAAGATGATCAAGTATGACAATCTTAATGTTGTATGATGCTATGGTTCTTGCTCATAAGCTCTTTGCTTATCTTTCTCTTTTTGCTTAGAAGCTTGATTGGCTCTTTCTCTTTTGAGCTCTTTTCTCATGCAAAACTTCACGAACCAAGATAGCAATTGTGTATGCGATGACAGCTTTGTGACACACAAGTTGATGCCAAGATATGCACCACTTTGGTATGGTATGTATGCTATGGAGTATGATCACTAATGTGCACAAGTCACGTTGCCGGCAATACTCAATGGCTATTCTCGATGGGTAAGCAACGCAAAAGATTGTCTATGATGGTTATCAATGCAATTGCAAGTTATGAAAAAGATGTCGACGATGTTACTGTCCTTGGCGAAGATGAGCGGCGGTGATGTTGATGTTGAACCGTACCTAGATAGCCGAAACACAAAAGGATACGGAAACCCCAACTCAAATTCTCAAAGCAAAATTTGGCAACATTGTCGGAGTTAGTAGTGGGAAAGGCTGTGTTGGTGTTATGCGGAAGTGGTGGAGGTATGTGGAAGTGTATGTGGGCACCGGGACAAAATTTGGCGAGAGTTAGGCGGTAAACGGGGTGGTGGATGGGAGTTGCTGCTGCCAGGGGCCGGATGTCCGGGCTGGAAGCCGGATGTCCGGGGTGCCGGATGTCCGGGCTGGTCGGGCCGGATGTCCGGGCTCTGGATCCGTGGACGAACTCGATGAACACCGCGTGGAGAGGTCAAATCCGGGGCAAAATTCGGGCGATTTTATGGATGGAAATTGTGGAAAAGGTGGGGGAATGCTAGATCTACCTGCAACACACGAAATCCGCGGATCAAATCCAACAAAACTTCATCACACCAACAGATCACAAAAAAAATTTGGGGCTATTTTTGGTGGGGATTTTCGGATTTAGGACGAAAACAACAAAATCAAGCTAGAAAACACGGGGTAGGGGCTCCAAAAACGTGATCAACGTGGCTCATGATACCAAGATGATGTAGGGCGAAACCCTACATGGATGATCTTTCACGTTTGGAGTGGATCATACGGGGAATCACGAAGAACACGCGGAAGAACAAAGGGAAACACGGAGGAAACGAGAGAGAGATCGCTCAACCAACAAGGAATCAATCACACAAGTGCTAGATCACCGAACACAAAGAGGTACATATGATCCTCAATCAACAAAGGTAAGGATACACGAGTAGCCGTTCTTCTCCGAGAGTAGGTCTTGTTGGGGTCCACCCTACAAGGGGTCTTGAATCCGCTTGGGGATCTTCTCCGTAGAGGTCCTGAGCTCCGAGGAGAAGTAACCAAGTGGATGAGCAAGGCTCTCACACAAACATGAGCTAAACCTAAGCTAACCCTAGAAAGAGGAAGAGGATGGAGTATATATAGTCTAGGGGGGCGAAGAGGTACATGGGCATCGGCCCTTCTTTGTCTTGCGCAGACAGGCGGAGCCGGATGTCGTCGGGCCGGATGTCCGGGGCTTCAGGAGGCGCCGGATGTCCGTGCCGGAGGAGGCCACTTTTGTCGAATCGGGTGCGTGGCGCCGGATTTCCGGGCGTCTGGCCGGATATCCGGGCTGGGGCCGGATGTCCGGGGCAGGGTGGCCGGATGTCCGGGCCCTGTAGGGTTCCTGGCTGGGCTGCGGCTGCGGTGTTGGCGTCTCCAGGGGCCGGATGTCCGGGGCCTTGGCCGGATGTCCGGGGCCTGGAGGGTGAACTTGCCCGCTTCTGTGGTCCTCTTCATCCGTGGACTTGGCGGCTCGTCCGTCTTCACGTGCATCTTCGGAAGGCTTCTCTTGACACTTAATGATGCATAGCATATCGGACTTAGGTAGTAGTCATGTCCCGAGTGGATCATATGTGATATCACTAAGGAAGGAAGTCACCTCGTTCTCGAGAGCTCTAGCACTAGCTCGTGTCATGGGTCCTCTTGGCTCTTGATGAGATGGTTGTAGATCCATAGGGATGATCGTGGAATGCTCCGCATCAGAACGGTTGCGCGCCGGAAGAGGAGCCAGGCTTCTCCGCGTGGTTTTTCTCCGGCGACGACGCAGCCGTTCCATCCGACGTTAAGAGCCCGACTGTACAAGCTACAAGGTCCTCTCACGCCCCTCTTTTCTCCTCTTTCTTCGATTGGATTCGACTTTGATGTTGCGTTGTTGTTATTCATGGAGGTCCGATTTGCTTTCCTTCCTGATGCGGTCGGTTTCCTCACACGGGTCGTTGTCGTCGTCAAGGCCTCGGGCTAGAGGTCATGCGCGCGCTCATGCAGTCCGACGTCCGCTTCAAGATCAGCGACCTGCAGAACAACGTCAGGAAGACCGTCAACCTTGGGGTCCTCACCGCCGCACCAACAAGCTCCTCGTCATAAAGAAGGCCATGTTCGTCAGATTTGCAAGGTAAATATGATTGACCGACCTCGGTTGTGTGTTCCCTTATGCTTTTTTCTGATGTTGTTGTACACCTATCTCTGAATTTCAATATCCATATATGGTTGCTGATTTGAATTACAAGATCGTTGAAGACTGAACATGCAACGATATATGTCCGTGGGTTCTGGAAAAACCACTAAATGTACCAAATACGCGTATTATATTTCCCTCATGGCCTGAACACATTTTTTTGTTGATAAATTAATATCAGGAGAGTTATAGACCATAAAAGAATATCTGCTCAATTGGCTGCTAATGTGTTATCTCTGACCTCTTCAAGGAGCTGCTGAACTTATTTTCGAGTCATGCACTGGTTGGCTTGACACAGATGGTTCAAAGCACTCAATGACCCTGAGAAAGTAACTTCTAATGTGCAGCTTGCGCTATTGGTACTGAACTTAATGTTACTTTTGCCGAGTAAATCTCTTCATAAATATGTCTACTCATTGTATTTGTATTTCTCTGCTTGCTCAGACCATAAAGCTCACTGACTTTGGCGTTCAAGAAGCAGAATCAAACAACATATTGTATGGGAAATTGATGACGCCGACAAGTTGGTCGCAGCTATGCAAGCAAAGAAGGATGGAAAGGCCATCGTTGTTGGAGGTGGCTACATAGGACTTGAGCTCAGCGCAACATTGAAGATCAACAATTGTGATGTCACTATGGTGTACCCAGAGTCGTGGTGCAGTAAGTCTGAATGTTCTTGTCTGATAAGCTTACAACGTTGCATTTTTGAATATTTAGCAGCAGAAAAACACCAATATCTCGATACTTACGCACATGGACAGTAATGTTAATGCAACCTCACACGGGGAATGCCATCTGTTACTGAAAAAAATAGCGCGCTATAGCATGTAGAGAATTGTCTCGCTAAATAAAGCAGTGTACAATGTCTCGCTAATAGCATATGCTATAGCGCGCAAATAGCATATTTCAAGAGGCGGCGCAATTTTGTGTAGCGCGCTATTTTTTTCATGTAGTGCCCCATCTCTTCACTGCCGGTATTGCTCATTTCTACGAGGGTTACTACACTAGCAAAGGAATCAATATGAAAGGGATTTAAACCATCACTGATTTGTGCCTATATGTTCCGAGCTGGTGCAGCTTCTCCCCAAGATCTGCGCTAAATAAAGTTGTCGCTTTTCTTTGTAGCTACATGGAATCATATACTGCGAAGATTGCCATTAATGGCCTGGAAAGGTTCAGGGAAGTGAAATATGATCTCATCATTATTGACACGAGTGGGCGCCATAAGCAGGAGGTTGCGCTCTTTGAGGAAATGGTCAAGTTCCTGAATGAACTGTATGTACACTATCATAGTCTTGCACTTCCTCTTTTATTGAGTTTTTCACCGACCTTTTAATATGAAGAGGTAGGTGAAAATCATCTAATAGGCCAACTATGGCGTGGTGTTTCATCTATCTAATATGTAAATTGTAAATTGTCAGCATGAACTCTGAGATACTTGGGTCAATTAGGCAGTTTTGACCTTCTCAACTGATTAGAATTCACCTCCAGTTTGACTTAGTGTGGACGTCAAATTTCAGTTTGAGCCTAAATCAGTTGTTAACGTCGGAATATTTCGTTTTATCACCTCAAATATAGCAGTGGTAGAGTTTATATGCCACTATGTCATGCTCTTCCTCCCCTCCGTTTTGTAGTATTTGCATCAGGCAGCTGCCATGATTGACCTTCCTCTTCTGGATCTCCTAATGTACATCGATCTCCACCCCGGCTCCAAGTGCCAACGCCAAGTGCGAGGAGAAGGTGACATCCAATCTGGGCAGTCGTCCTGTTTTAATCCCCCGTCCCTGCCCTCGTTTAGCTCGGATCGCCCATAAGAGTGGAAATAGTTAACTGGCCCTTGTGTGTTAGTTTGAAACTTGTCAGTGACCGTTTTCCATTCGTTATGTCTAGCAGTTTGTTAGTAGTTTTAGCTGTTTCTCATGGTAATCAATCAGCCGGGTTCTTTTTCTTCCGAGTTAAATGACAATCTGCTTTTGATGCCCAGGTTCATGCTGAGGTACATAAGATGGGACTAGATGTTGAAACTGACATGACTGATAAGAAAATTCAGAAGAAGATAATGCTATCATGCATTTTATTTATCCTTGTATGTATATAGAAACACATACTCCATTCTATGCATATTTCTCCACTTCTTTTATTTCATTTTTATCACTTATCTTACACTCTGTCTCCTTAGAATCTTGCTTTCTCTTTTTAATGACTACGTATTCTGCTTATCTATCAATCTATGCATATTTCTCATATGCTTCTTTCATTTTTGTTACTAGATGACTGACACAAAATAATTGTCTTCGTCATCAGTTCCTGTGGTCAAGAACCCTCATGATTACTACATTCTTATAAAGCAAGAAAAAAAGAGATGAAATTTCCTTGTTGTTCTGCAGTGCTTAAGAGATCTCATTTTGGAGTCATTGGATTGAACAGGACAAAGTTTTTAAGAAATCGGTTGTGTTTGAGATGTGAATGCATTTGTGTAATTAGCATCGATGATCATTTCCCATTGTACATGAAATTCTTGATCTACTGTTCTGGTTACATTCTCATGCTCAGTCAATTTTCAGGCTGCTGATATACTTTCCAAGGAGGGAATCAGTGCTGAGGTAGTACAATTATGTTACGTTCTTTTTTGACTACATCCATTAGTATGTTCTTATTATCCTCTAATATGTGTTAACATGTGATCAGCCATCAGTCAATTAGACCACCGGATAGAGCTGCTATCAACACATTTGTTAGGAAAACAAACAAATTGGTAACCCTTGAAAAAGGCTTTCCACAACATGGGGTTGGTGCTGAAATATGGGGCATCTCATATGCTTGGGTGTTGGTTTCTCAAATGCATCTCTATTGCAGCATCTCTGTTGCGGAGGACAACTTTGAGTAGCCTCAAAAAGTCAAAAGATTGGCAACTCCACAGGTCTGCACTTGCTTCTTCTTTGACATTAATCCAAAACTTAGGGGCCCCATTTTGTTATCGATGTTATTGAGAAAATCTGTCTAATTATCAATAAATATTGTCCGTTGCATAGTATTTTTCATGATTAGTCTTCCCCTTCCGCTCTTATCTTGTCTGTTAAGAAATTTCAATAAATATTTTGCATGATTTTCTGATGTATAAATTATTTGATATAGGAACTTTGTATAACCAAAGTTAAAATAGAATCATTGTTTAGCAAAACTGTCAGATCCCACATATGCTAACAATAAAAGATTAGGAGTCATTTGATTTTGGAAAAACATTGAACTTTATATGTTGTGATTAAGATCTCATATGTTCTGCTTTTTAGGATCTCATGTGTTCTTTTCTAATTGTCCTGCAATACTTTTTGTGGTCAATATCACATTTTTCATATGTGGGTATGATATATATTGCTACTACAGATGGATTTCGGATAGAGAGCTTCAGGATCTCCTTTCTTGCGATCTCATACCAACTCACGGGAACTCCATGTCATCCCCGTGGTTCTGAAATTTATTTGCAGGAATGTAATTCAGAGAAAGAGGGAGGAAAGAACTCCTCGGTTGTAGTTCAGATCATCGGCCTGCTATGATTCTCTTTCATGATTCAAAATTTTAGTCGAAGAGTCTTGGTTTCTTATTGGGTCTTTGAAGTTATGTCCAGTGGTTATCATTCATCATCGTCGTCAGATGATTTCATTTTGTGGATGCTTGAGTTCAGAAAATTTAGGCTCTGCAGTCCATCATCTCTATAGATATAAGTCTTTGTAGGATGTAAGACTGCTACTCTATGTTGATATAAGCCTATCTATTAATAATATCTCTGATTTATTTTATGAATGTACATTGCAAGTAATGCACTTCTGTTGGTCCTGTAACTACTACATACGCTGCTCAGATTGAACTGTAATCAAAGTCCACATGAGTTGACCGGCAGTTTCATGTACTTGTTCTACCCATAGCGCTGAAAAGCGAATGAAAAGTGCGGCCACCTACCTGGCACCGCACATGCACGACTCAAGCGGCGCCACCCGGTGGCGCCCCAACCACTAGTCAAGACTCAAGGTCCTCCATCCCAACAACAAAAAGCGCCACCCCAGCTGCTCTAGTCAGTATCACCAACGCCTCCTTTCAGCCACCTTCAGCCGCAGGTCTCGCCACAGCCGCATCCAAGCAGCAAAGGCGATTGGGGAGCGACATGAAGAGCAGAGCGCGGATTAATATAATTTGTTCTAAACGAAAGGGTGGGCCGTTTTAAACTAGCCCATGTCAATGTTGCATTTAATCCATTTGCTCAATAGTCGAGAAAGCAAAAGGTAGGCACCCAAAACAACATAAATTGCATATGGCAAGTACAATCCATGGCAAGACGAGATAATTTCACACAAAGTCATGTTTTAGCAGTCTGCAGTCACGAGTTTTTCCGCATGAATTTCGTAGCACAACACAAGGATCAGAAGTTCCTGCTATAGCTCTACTTTAGTGAAAGGTGGAACATGTTCCAGCCTGCGCACGCCCGCGCCTCACTGCTCACCTTCGGCAGGAGGATTCTTCATGAGTTCCCTAGCCTTCCTGCGAGATTTCAACCGGTTGGAATGGAAATGTCAGCTCTAGCTAACAGTAGTGCCTCAATATGCAACTCAATAACCACATCATTCCTCATAGTAGGTCCAGCCCTACACGTTACTTAGACACAAGTGGCGCATAAGAAAGAAAGAAATTCTGCAGGGTTGTGCACTAATGGCCCTTGACGTGAAATAGTCAAGTATGCAACTGCTTCTCATCACTGTAAACGTACTTTACCAACCTAAACCGTAGCAGCATTTGGAGGCACTCAAAAGAGACAAACATAAGGGAGTCGGTTACCGTAGTTCACGTTCAATCTCAGCATTCCCAGGATCCAAGTTTTGTGCATCCAAGAGAGCATCACAGGCTTGCTTATACTCCTGGGAGCAGAGCAAATCAAATATCAGTATATCAATTATGGAGTAAGTCATCGGTGGACACACTGGCAAAGCTAGAGGCACCTTGAGTAGCATATGAGCTGCAGCTTGACGGTAGCAAGCTTTTGCCCAATCAGGCCGCAGCATTCTGCACCTGAGAGCGTCTGACAAAGCACCTTCACCATCACCCAGGAGCAGTTTACAAACACTTCTGTTTGCATACAGTGTTGCACTCTCTCCATGATCTATTGCCTACGGTCAAAAAGTTGGTCATCCAAATATTATTCTCAAAACAATACTTCACATGGAGTTGGAACGCATTCTCTAACTAGATTGATTGGCTTGTTCAATTTACATGTAGCTACGTATGATCAATTTGGGTACAGTTAAACTAACCATTGATGACTTCTCATGGAAGTACTCTTTTTTTTCTAACATGCACAGATGATGGCAATATAAGTTTCTTAAGTGAAGTCAAATTTTCTTAGTAGTATGCATATTAATCTCTGTCAGTGAAGATCAGTCCCAAAAAATGAGAGAGCGAAGATCAGTTTCAGTCAGTGACAAATAACTTGAAATCATACATGGCATATCAAGCAATACATCGTGTCCCAGTCCTACTGTTCATTGTCAATTACACTTTTTTCGACAATCAAAACTCATATTTTACATTAAAAATGGTTAGATATTCTAAGGTTAGATAATAAGAAACCTAGATAGAAAAAAAATGCTCTCCAACTAGATCCCTGTTAACACACAAAAATTATCTTCTAAACCATCATAGATTAAGTGCAAGAGATTTACCAGACCATAACACTCTGATGCCATCTTATACTCCTTCAGCTTGAATGCTGTATCAGCCTGTGACTTGAGCAAACGTTGTCTTCTTTCACGGTGCCGTTGCTCCTAGACAAGAAGTAAAATAAACATGAAATGGATATTTGAATTCTAGAAGTAATCATCATCTACTATGATAATTTCCATCACAAAAAGGGAAAACAGCAACCTTGTGTTCAACATTCTACATAACTTAGTATTAAAAGACACACTGGCAAGCTCTTTCACATAATTATGCTGCATGCATACGGCAAATGCCACATCAACGGGAGAAATTTGTTACTGGTCGGAAGCACAGAGTCAAGGTCTTAAAAGGACTCCTCTGCAATTATAGGTATAGAAAATGCACCGAAAATGGAGGAACATAAGCCTCTTGTGTCTTCTTCAAAAGAAGTATGCGACTAGTACTAGAGCACCGTTATCCTTTTCTTTACCACTAAATGATGTCGCTAAAGTTAGAACAATGTCTTTCTTTTGTGGGGAAAAGTTAGAACAATGTTACAATCTATGAAAACACCAAGTGGGGGGCCTGCAGCACAAACTAGATGGCAGACAATAGGAAACATGAGGACATAAGCAGAGATCAAGGTGTTTATCTTTCACGAAAATAGCCAAGGGGAAAACACTGCGTATGTGCTTGCAAGTGCAACATAATTTTAGAACAAGTGTGGTACTTAATTAAAATATATTGTTCATGAGACATTATTACTACTATACTAACAAGTAACAAGTAGCACAGCCTGTACATGATGTTGGTGTACTTCACAACCACGCTATGAGATCCATGACTATGAGCAACATTCAATATTCCTGTACCAGACGGCACTAACTAATCTACAGTGTTTCAAGATTTGCTTCAGCGCTCTACATAATGATAAGTTAATGGCAGTTACTTGAACTGAGACTGCCATACAATCTATATGCAACTGTCATTTCACAAAGAGTACACCAATTGCCTTATCGTCAGAGTTGATCTTATCAGGTGTAACTTGTAAGGTGTTTGTACTTTTGAACATTGGAAGCAGCAGTACTATTTTCCTTAGTCATTTCTACCAATTATCCAACAGAAAAACAGAATTTGGTTAGCATTTTCTATTCATTACAATCATTACCCTTCCAAATTACAGTTGGTGGTTTATCCTAAGAAAACCCCATAATGTGGTGTAGTCTACATAGTAACCAGAGCTTACAATAATACTGAATGGACAGATTTCAGGACTGAAGAACAAAACGATGGCTTAGTTTTCAAGCAATATTCAATATGGAAACGACATAAGAACAGAAACTATCAAAATAACATACCATTGGTTTTTTATCTTCATTTTTCACATGGGAAATTACCCCTTCAATACTCCAGTCTGGGACAGTTGGAATTGGCATAGTCAAAGGAAGCAACATTTCAACCTCTTCCTTGCAATCTCGTAATGCAGCAAGCTCTATTGGTAACCTACCCAACTGGGCAACAAACGAAAAAAGAAATGTCACTTATTTCGAATATTGAAGACATCAATAAAAAAGGAAACCATAGCAATAATAGCATAAGAATCTGATCGTTCATAACTTAGAACCGATGTAAATAATTATAATATTGTCAGGAAGAACCAGGATCACTTTAATTATCAAATATTTCAACAAGGAGAGAATTCCAACAACTGGGATGAAGAACCATATAATTAAGCTAAAGAGGTGAATTTATTTCAGTTTGTATTGCATGAGTCATTGGAGAAATGCTGCTACCCAGAATGGTACATACTGATATCTCGGTATCTCATCAACTGTTTAGAATACATACATAGCAAAGGAACGTGAACATTGTGTAATGTACTCTCGATGCAGAACATTTTAACATTGTGGGAAGGAACCAGGATCTATGTAATATTTTTATCAAATATTCCAACAAGGATTTACCCGAAAAGCATTATAAAATTGCTAAGAAATTCAAACTGCCAACACACAAGGTTTCAAAGAGAGGCATTTCAGCAAAAGTTGAGACTCAGACACCACAAGAGTTTTTAGTGACACCACAAGACCCAGACACCACAAAAGTGCATATTTTTGAAATACCTTGATATTTGTATATAAAAAAGGAATACATATACTGCTACCTAGGTGGTCTTATATATTCCCATAATGCCGCTAAATACTCCCAGTTACGCTAGATACTTCCATACTGTTGCTACAAACCAAAAAAGTAGGCATGTTTCTTCAATATGAAATCAACAATTGATGATCAACAGCAAATAATAAGTCTATTGATATAGACCATTGGGTTGTATCCCAATGGTGGATCTGGAGTGAGGTCACCCTACCACGAGTTCGATTCCCGTGAGGTGATATCTAAGTCGCCCACATAGGTCTTTTTTAATGATAAAGACTGTTAGGACGAAAGGTCAACACAACGTTACTACGCACAAGCGCCAATTTCCCACCTAGTCAACGGCACAAAGCAAAACCTAAACTCACTGCTAAATGGCTCCTTTGAATAATAGCATCACCAGAAGATTTGATAGTATATAGTGAAATTCTGCATACCAGGACAGCAAAATATACAGAAAATATACGAAACATACATCATCGGGAATATTAGGATCAGCTCCAGCCTTCAACAGAAACTTAATGAAGTTGGTATAACCTCCTTGCATTGTAGCAAACACCAAAAGTGTCATAGTGGAAGCCTTGCAATTAACATCGGCACCAGCCTGTAAAGAGGATTATGCAATAGAATGTTCACAGTGTTATCTCAATGCACATCAGCATATAAGCATCGCAGTGATGACAGAAAGGTAGAGTAGAGAAAATCAACACATTGCTATGATTAATAATCAAGAGAATACTCACCTTAATGAGTAGCTTCATGCACTTCAATGAACGGTAAATAAGAGCACTCAGCAGGGGAGTAGTAGCACCGCTGATAATGATGTTAGGCTGAAAGCAGAGTATTGTGTTTTGTATTAAGAAACACAGGTGGCATGACAAAGTCAAGAGTTCCTAATAAAAAAGCATGTCATCATATAATTTACTGGTGTGTTTGGTGGTTTTTTCGAGGGATAAAATGTAAGTGAACAATCCAATCCTAATGCTGACCTAACAAGCTTGTTTGGTTCGAGGATTGAAATGGGTTGCTCCATCAATCAATCACACTTCAAGATCTCTACTGAATTTCATAAACCTAAAACATATTTGCAGTATAGTAGGTTTTACTCCAAGCAACTAAAACACCCCCAGGACAAGACATATTTGCCCACATCATCTAACTAGTTGGCAAACTAACAATTATCTGTCCAAATTAACTCTGAATCAACAGAAATAGGAAATAGAGGAGGCTATATACATTTGCATGGTGGTCCAATAAAATCTTCAGCGTCTTATCCTGCTCATTTGTAGCAGCCATGAAGAGTGGTGGTCCACGGCCACAGTCTATGTCGACTGGCACCCCTTTTGAAAGGAGGAACTCTGTTACCTTGCAGCATCCTGTAGTGAACGAGATGATTCCGTAAGTCATGTTTTGCCATAACAATGAACAAACCAAGTGTAGCAGAGTAAATAACATCTAGTAAAACGACCATCTTGGAGAAATCATGTATGTATGCGCGTATCAAGGGGAGAACCTGCCGAGACAGCATGGTGGAGAATTGTGCGTCCCTTGTCATCTGCTTTCATTAGATCACCACCATGATCAAGGAAATACTTGACAGTGGGAACATCACCAGACTGAGCTGACATCATAAACGGAGTTGCACCTGTAAGAAAAGCACATATCAACACAATCTCGATCGCCTACTGGAAAACATTGGCATGACAGACACCAATTTAAAAAATATGGAAAGAAATAGAGAAAGACCTAGAGCTACGCTTCCAATTCCAGGAGCATTCACATCTCCCCCAAGCTCCTCCACCAAATACTTGCAAACCTCCAGATGGCCTCCGCATGCCGCACCATGCAACGCACCAACTCCATCTTTGTTGAAAGAAAAAAAAATCGCCGATGGGCCACCATTCCCCCGAGTAAGACTGTTTACAATATCTTTCCTCACAGAAACAAACATCACATTACATAAATAGACAGCCAAATCAACAGAATCGAAAACCGAAAGAAAAAAAGGAAACATGTATGCAATGCATAAGAACCTCGTAGGCCAAGGAACCGATTTAATGCATTCATGGAGACAGTTATGCAGTGAAACTCTTGACGACATGTCAATTTAGAGTACTTGACTATACTGCAAATTTGGTTGTAAACAGAGTCGTGTCCCATCATCAAAAGATGCAAGATTTACACCCTGATTTGTTAAGATAAAAACACCGCTCCTCTGAATTTTGTATTAACCGGAATGCTCATCCGGATTTCAGGAGGGAGACTAAGTACTGTATGAAATCTTGTACTCCCTCCGTTTCTTTTTACTCCGCGTATAAGTTTTGGTCAAAGTCAAACTACACAAAGTTTGACCAAAATTATATTAAAAAATATGAACATCTACAATACTAAAACTATATAATATGAAAATACATTTCATGGTGCATCTGAAAATGTTGATTTCATATTGTGAATGTTGATATTTTTTAATATAAAGTTAGTCAAACTATGCAAAGCTTGACTTTGACCAAACCTTATATGCAGACTAAAAAGAAACGGAGGGAGTAATTACTAGTAGATAATAAATTTTTTTTTGCGGGGTAGTAGATAATAAAATTGCTTGGTCATCGCTACTAATCCAACGCTGATGTTCCTAAATGGTGAATGCAATAAAACAAGCAATACATAGCATAGCATCTGACAAATCAAGACACCCGTGGCAACACAGAAAATAGAATCCGATAAGCATACTATTTTCCGAACAAGCGGTGGCGGATGGTTAGGCGCCTCAGCAATGCAGCATGCCCAAACAACCTCCGACCCCACAGACACAGCACACGGATGGCATGACTAGAGCATGCAAGGGATTGAGGCGGAGAGGAGGAGAAAGCGCTACCTTTGAGGCGGCCGAGGTTGCCGTGGAGCGCCGCCATCAGGAGAGCGTTCTCATCTGCACACGGGCGCGCGCGTACGATCTCGGTCAGGAATGCAGCCGCAGAGAGAGGCGGAGAGGAAGGGATGATCGGGGGAGCAAACCGAAGGGGGGAGGGGGGACGTACCGGTGCGGCCGCCGTCTGAGGGGGCGCAGTAGACGAACGGAGCCGCCGCCATGGCCCAGTCCCGCCTGTCTCGCTCGCGCTCGCGCTCGCGGGGTGGAAGCGACGCCGGAGAGGCGGAGAACCCTGCGGTGCCGGTGCGGCGCGGGGGGGAAGCTGGGGTTTTCAGCCTGAGCTGGGTTGCCCAGCGGCGGGGAAGGCGAGGGCGGCGCGGAGTGGATGAACCCGGTGCTGGTGCACTGCCCGTGCTCTCTCCGCGTCTTGCCCCTGCGCGTGCATAGACCCGGTGCACCCGGAACTCGTCGCCCGGGAGTAAACCCATCTGACTCGGAGTTTTCGGACCCACTCGCGATGACAGCGGGGCACACAAGCGCGAGAGAATCCTGTCAGTGAGTAGGTTCACGGCGGGTAGAGATCAGGACGTGTGACGCTGGTGCGTCGGGGCGCCCAGGTCATAGCGCGCCAGTCGGCGATGGACACGTGCGCGCCAAGGACGAGGCGGAAAGGCTGCCGCTTCGACCTGCCCCTCCCACGCAGATGGCGGGGAGGAACCGTAGGCGCCAGCTAGCTGCTCACGCACCGCTGGGAACCTCGAGCGAATCCCGGCCCTTGAATTTTGAATCAAGGGGCCAGATCCAGTGCTACAAGCCACACACGCTGGACCGGTGGGGAGTGATGTGCAGCAGAAAATATGGTGCCCCTCCAAAATCCGACCTGTTTGACTCAACGTTTGACATTTTCACGACGATACACCTTGGTGTACCATTATCAATCTGTCTATCTCATCAACGTCCCATAAAAATTGAAGAACTTCTTATGGAGGCTAGCCCAATACTCAATTCCAACGGCATCTCTTCTTAACCACCGTAACATGTTCACTTTCAGTTCATGCTGCCTATGTGGGAGCGGAAGACACTTGGAGGCATGCTCTTTTGAACTGCTCAGTGTCAAGGAATATGTGGGCATTATCAACAGAACCTATTGTTGATCGGCTAAGTTCAAGTGCGGATGACAACGCCAAGACATGGCTCTTCTCTATGAACGAGTCACTGTCGCAGGAGGAATTCACCAGGTCCGTGGCTACTTTATGGGCTCTGTGGGGAGCACGTCGCAAGGCTGTTCACGAGCAGATTTACCAGAGTTCGTTCGCCATACATGCTTCTGTACAGTCATACCTGGGGGAACCAAATGCAATCCAAGCACCGCCGGCCTAGCCGGCGAGTTGTCAATCAGTGCGGCCAACACACTGGATAGCACCTCCTGCAGGTTCAGCAAAGATAAACGTTGATGTCTCGATTGGGAGAGGAGGAAACTATGAAGCAGTAGGGGCCATCTGAGATCAAGCAGGTATTTTTCTTGGAGCTTCAACTATTGTCGTGCACAGAATATCCAAGCCAGCGGCACGGAAATGTATTGCCATCACCCCGCAAAAAAAAGAAATGTATTGCCATCAGAGAAGCATTAACACTAGCAGATGACCTATATGAGAGAAATATACAAGTGTCTTCACATTGCAAAGTGGTGGTAGAATACATCCGGGACAAGAGTGCGACATCCTACGAAGCAATCATTCATGATATCATTGATCACCAGTCTACTTTTCAGTCTTGTAATATTAGTCACGAATTTAGGAGCTCGAATGTCGAAGCTCAAGCTCGTGAAGCATGCTTTTCCCTACCGGTTGGTCGGCATATCTGGCTCGGCCAGCCGAATGGACTTTCTTTTGTCCGTGTAAACATTGTGACGATCTAATAAAAAGCTTAGGAGTTTGCCTAAAAAAATATCTGTCTATCTATCTATCTATCATAAAGGGAACAAAACAGGGCAGATCGTCTAGCAAACTACAGCCGCACGGAGTACACTACGGTAGTGTGGCTTAACCATAGTCTCTCATGTATTACGAAACTTGTGTCTCTCGATTGTAACTCTATAAACATTGAATAAACTCATTTTTCCATGCAATTTTTTTAACCATTTCTGGATTTTAATAATAATTCAAAAAGAAATTTCAGAAACATTTTTTCACCAACGTCCACATAGCCATTAGACTGGCTAGTGGGCCCAGGGTGCCCATGTGGCTATTTAAACAGTTTTTCATTGTCACAATTTATTTGCTTGCACATGCGCGTACCACCTGAACAAATTGCCCATGATTTGTATAGATTTCATGCATTCTGATCTCTCTCACACACACACACACACACAAGCAAGTGCAGCTATAAATTCAGAAAACTTATAGTAGTTTGTAGTATACAATGCATGGTTGTGCAATATAGTACACAGCACAAGGTTGTGCAGTTTGTAGTAATTCTTTCATTAGTAGTAATTCGTTCAACTTTTCATCTACAAAATTTGTTGTTGTTGTTGTTGTGCAATTTGATCATCTGATTATACATGTATGGCAGATAAATTGGGTGGTGTGCAGTGGCACAATCTGATAAGGGAATGCCTCAAGTTGGCATGTTATTTAAAAGTTTAGAGGAGGCTTGGCTATTTTGGAGAGCATATGGTGGTCATGTTGGCTTTGATGTGAGGAAAAGGTACAACAATGTGAGCAAATTTGATGGTAAGGTAACCTCTTGCGGATTTGTTTGTGCCAATGAAAGCCATCGGAAAAAGGGCAAAGGGAATTTGCTCAGAAGTGCTTTAGAGCTGAAACAAGTCCTGATTGCAGAACTCAGATGAGTCTTACATTGGATCGAGAGTCCGAAAATTGGAAGTCACTGATGTAGTTCTTGAGCATAATCACCTCCTTCACTTGCCACAAACCCGCCACCTGGTGGCGTCCCAAAGGAAAATTTCAGAATTTCAAGCTTTTGAAATCAAAGTTGCGATGATTCTAGAATTAGGCCTCAAGATGCATATGAGCTCGCTAGTCGTCAAGTTGGTCTGTTGGTGGAAGACTTAATCTCGGTTACACTCCTCGTGATCACAGAAATCATTTGCAAAGCAAGAGGCAGAGGGAGTTAGCATTTGGTCCGGCGGGCAGCATGTTAAAGTATTTTCAAGACAAAATTGTTGAAAACCCATCATTTCAATATGCTTTGCAGCTGGATTGTGAGGATATAACAGACATTTTCTGGGTTGATGCTAAAAGGATGCTTGAGTATGCACACTTTGGCGTTGTTGTCACATTTGACACTACTTTTGGCACAAACAAGGAATACCGGCCGTTTGGTGTTTTTCTTGGGCTCGATAGTTTAGGGAGACTAGTGTTTTTGGTGTTGCACTAATATTTGATGAAACATTTGCATCATTTCAATGGCTTTTCAACATTTTTCTAGCTGCGCATAATGGAAGGCAACCTAGAACAATTTATACCGAGCAAGATATTGCAATGGGATGAGCTGTAGAGGATGTGTTCACATAAGAATATCATGGACTATGTACCTTCACATCATGCAAAATTTTGTCAAACATCTATCTCCGGTTAAGGGTGAAGAAAAAGATGAGGCCGAAGAGAAAGATGAGGGTGAAGAGAAAGGTGAAGACAAATAACCACATATTCTCACCGATTTTAGCACTTGTATGTATGGCTATGAGGACCCGGCGGGGTTTGAAGAAGCCCTTGCCAATATGAGGTGTAGAATGCACAAGCAAACTTGGTTTGATAATATCTTCAAGGTAAAGGAAAAATGGGCTGAATGTTTTATGCGAGATGTCTTCAGTTTGAGTGTGAGGAGTACACAACTAAGTGAGAGCTTCAATAATTCATTGAATAACCATTTGAAATCTGATTTTCACATTGTTAGATTTCTTGAAACATTTTGCAAGGTTTTTTTTTTAAAAAAGGGAATATATTAATATCAAGAAGATACAAATTACACCCAGCCTCTGCATCAACAAGATGCCTAAAAACATCCAGGATGCATACAGCAAAAAAAGAAAAGAGAGAGAGAGAGAGAGAGAGAGAGAGAGAGAGAGAGAAAACCCTGCCGCGGCGATCAATCATCCACAGTAGCAGCACTCTAACCACCACCATTTTGCAAGGATAGCGGAGGTAAAAGGAAACAAAGAGCTGGAATCTGAATTTGAAGGAAGAAAAAACATACCAAGAATAAAGATGAGCACGCCTATGTTGGTACAAGTAAGCAAAGTTTACACTCCAATTGTTTTTGAAGCTTTCCAAAGCGAGTATGAAAGATCCATGGCTGCATGGATGAAAACAAAGATGTTGTTACTATTGGTAGTTTGTATGGTGATTTAACTTTTCAAGATGAGTGTATAGTCATAGGTGATTCTTTGAACCAAACAACAACATGTACTTGCAGAATCTTTGAAAGGACGGGAATATTGTGTGGACATGGATTGAAAGTGCTTGATTTGATGAACATAAAAACATTGCCAACGCATTATATCTTGAAGATATGGACTAGGTAAGCACGTAAAGGAAGCATATTGGATAGGCAAGGAAGGAATGGTACAAATCCAAAACTGGAAGCTCTGCTCCGTTACAAGGGACTATCTCATAAATTTCATGACATGGCATATAAAGTGGCCTACTCTATAGAATGTAGCTTGATATTAGAAAATACACTTGATTGTGTTGGTCCACAATTGGAGGAAAAACTCAATGCATCTACTATTGACATGAATGAACCTAGTAAGGCCCAGGAAAATGATGACCCAAATATGCAACAAGGAGATGACTTGCTAAGAGCTACATGACCGAAGAAAAAGGAGGTTCAATTCAAAAATTCAAAAAGAAAGAAAAATTGGCTTGATAAGTTGCACAAGGCAAGCGCAAGGCAACTAAACCTCTTGCTTCAATCAAAAAGGAGCAAAGGCATATTCTAATCTGGAGATATCAAAAAACTGTTTTCATCTATTAATACACTAATTAGTGGAATTTTCATTAGCAGCAAAAAATAAAATAAAAAGGATGATGCGCAGCCCAAGTAGACGTTGAGAATGATGGCAGCAAGAGAAGCCCAAATGCAGAACATGCAAAGTACATTGCCATTGAGAGCTTTACTAAGCTCCTAACAACTTCCCCTACTTGTGGTGATGATAGTCTTTATGGTGAAAATTTCTTCTAATGTCTGGATGTTGGTTACATGGTACTTTGGGGGTTAACTATAGTCTTTTGTGGCCTAGGTGTACAAGTGAAATGGCCTATTATGTAACAGACTTGGATGATTCATCAGCTAACTATTCAGCTCATTTGTGTGCCAACCATGCTTGCACGTTGAATGTGACGGAAAGCTGGCTAGAAGATACTCTCAGCTTCCTGGTAAGCAACATATTGGCATATTGTCCAGCGAATGCCTTAGAGCATCTCCAATAAAAGAGCAAATTTAGAGATGTAAAACAGGAGATGTAAAAAATTTACATCTTCAAAAAGTGCTTTTTGCATCTCCAAAAAAGGTCAAACTCCAACAGATGATGCAAAACGGATATTGAAAAGAGCAACTCCAATAAAAGATGGAAAATGGAGATGCAGAACCGGCCACTGGCCACGCGACCACTGTAGTTGTTGTACAACCGTTGTTCAGCCGCACAAATTGAAATAAAGCATCCGATAATCATCTTAAAAATTGCACATGTCCACAATATCAAATTATTACAAAGTTCATGAAATCCACAAGATCAAATGCAACACACATACAACATAGTTTTGCACAATACAACAAACAAATAAATGAAACTAGGCGCCTCTTTCGCCATGATATTTCCAATACTCCTCCAACAAATCCTTCTGAAGTTGATTGTGCACATCGGAGTCTCTAATTTCATTGTACACCTTCATGAAGCGTTTGATTTGCTCCTCTCTTCTCATCGACATAATGTGTATGCCCATCAAGTGATAGAAGGTGTAGTCTAAACCCTGTCCACGCTCATTCTCAATGATCATGTTATGCATGATCATGCAAGCAGTCATGATATATCAAAGGGTTTTTTATCTCAAAATCTAGATGGTCGTCGCACAATAGCAAATTGGGATTGCAAAATCCCAAAATCCCTCTCAACATTTTTCCTAGCCGCCACTTATGCATTGTGAAAGATGAGTTCTTTCTTACCTTGGGATTTTGCAATTGGCTTGATAAAAGTACTCCACCTCGGGTAGATGCCATCCGTAAGATAGTACCTCATAGTTATATGTGTGGTCATTTGCTTCGAAGGTTACCGCTGGTGCTTCTCCATTTGCTAACTTGGCAAAAAGAGATGACTGATCAAGCACGTTGATGTCATTGCAAGATCTAGGCATCCCAAAATATGAATGCCAAAACCATGTTTCTTGATCGGGAATGGCCTCAAGAATGATAATGGCATCCTTTCCGCGGCCCTTGAACTGTCAATGCCATGCTCTTGGTTTTTTTTTCACTTCCAACGCATGCAATCGACGGACCCTAGCATACTCGAAAACCCACAAGCTTTGTTCATCTCCAACAACCTCTGAGTGTCCTGAGCATTGGGAGCTCTCAAGTACTCTGAACCAAAAACTTCTACCATATGTTGGGGAACGTTGCAGAAAATAAAGTTTTTCTACTCTTTCACCAAGATCAATCTATGAGTTCATCTAGCAACAAGAGAAAGGAGTGCATCTACATACCCTTGTAGATCGCGAGCGGAAGCGTTCAAGAGAACGGGTTGAGGGAGTCATACCCGACGTGATCCAAATCACCGATGATCCTAGTGCTGAACGGACAGCACCTCCGCGTTCAACACACGTACGGTTGAGGAAGACGTCTCCTCCTTCTTGATCCAGCAAGGGGGGAGGAGAGGTTGACGGAGATCCAGCAGCACGACGGCGTGGTGGTGGATGCAGCAGTGATCTCGGCAGAGCTTCGCCGAGCTTCTACGAGAGGGAGAGGTGTAGCAAGGGGGAAGGGAGGCGCCTATGGCATGGGTCCGACTGCCCTCCCTCCCCCCTTCATATAGGCCCCCTAGGGGGGGCGCTGGCCCTGGGAGATGAGATCTCCAAGGGGGGGGGGCGGCCAAGGGGGAGGCTTGCCTCCCAAGGCAAGTGGAGGCGCCCCCACCCTAGAGTTTCCAACCCTAGGCGTAGGGGGGGCCAAGGGGAGGGGGGCGCACCAGCCCACCAGGGGCTGGTTCCCCTCCCCACTTCAGCCCACGGGGCCCTCCGGGATAGGTGGCCCCACCCGATGGACCCCCGGGACCCTTCCGGTGGTCCCGGTACAATACCGGTGACCCCCGAAACTTTCCCGATGGCCGAAACTGCACTTCCTATATATAATTCTTCACCACCGGACCATTCCGGAACTCCTCGTGACGTCTGGGATCTCATCCGGGACTCCGAACAATCTTTCGGGTTACTGCATACTCATATCTCTACAACCCTAGCGCCACCGAACCTTAAGTGTGTAGACCCTACGGGTTCGGCAGACATGTAGACATGACCGAGACGCCTCTCCAGTCAATAACCAACAGCGGGATCTGGATACCCATGTTGGCTCCCACATGCTCCTCGATGATCTCATCGGATGAACCACGATGTCAAGGATTCAATCAATCCCGTATACAATTCCCTTTGTCAATCGGTACGTTACTTGCCCGAGACTCGATCGTGGGTATCCCAATACCTCGTTTAATCTCGTTACCGGCAAGTCACTTTACTCGTACCGTAATGCATGATCCCATGACCAGACACTTGGTCACATTGAGCTCATTATGATGATGCATTACCGAGTGGGCCTAGAGATACCTCTCCGTCATACGGAGTGACAAATCCCAGTCTCGATTCGTGCCAACCCAATAGACACTTTCGTGAAGGAAATATGCCCTAGAGGCAATAATAAAGTTATTATTTATTTCCTTATTTCATGATAAATGTTTATTATTCATGCTAGAATTGTATTAACCGGAAACATAATACATGTGTGAATACATAGACAAACATAATGTCACTAGTATGCCTCTACTTGACTAGCTCGTTAATCAAAGATGGTTAAGTTTCCTAGCCATAGACATGAGTTGTCATTTGATTAACGGGATCACATCATTAGGAGAATGATGTGATTGACTTGACCCATTCCATTAGCTTAGCAATCGATCGTTTAGTATGTTGCTATTGCTTTCTTCATGACTTATACATGTTCCTATGACTATGAGATTATGCAACTCCGTTTACGGAGGAACACTTTGTGTGCTACCAAACGTCACAACGTATCTGGGTGATTATAAATGTGCTCTACAGGTGTCTCCGAAGGTACTTGTTGGGTTGGCGTATTTCGAGATTAGGATTTGTCACTCCGATTGTCGGAGAGGTATCTCTCGGCCCTCTCGGTAATGCACATCACTTAAGCCTTGCAAGCATTACAACTAATGAGTTAGTTGCGAGATGATGTATTACGGAACGAGTAAAGAGACTTGTCGTTAACGAGATTGAACTAGGTATTGAGATACCGACGATCGAATCTCGGGCAAGTAACATACCGATGACAAAAGGAACAAACGTATGTTGTTATGCGGTCTGACCGATAAGATCTTCGTAGAATATGTAGGAGCCAATATGGGCATCTAGGTCCCGTTATTGGTTATTGACAAGAGAAGTGTCTCGGTCATGTCTACATAGTTCTCGAACCCGTAGGGTCCACACATTTGATATATGGGATAATAGTGTTTGATCTCCGGAAGGGTTCCGAAATTCACCGGAAGGGGTTCCGAATGTTTCCCGAAATGTTTGGGTACGAGAACACGTTATTTGGGCCAAAGGGGAAAGCCCACAAGGTTTTTGGAAAGCGCAAAAGGAAGTTTTATGAGTCCGGGGCGACGCCAGTGGTCCTCGGCGTGCAGGTCCAGACGCCGGAACTCAAGGCGTCTGGCCCTGGAGTCCGAGAAGGACTCTTGCCTTTCGGGTGAAACCGACTTTGTGGAGGCTTTTACTCCAAGTTTCGATCCCAAGGCTCAACATATAAATAGAGGGGCAGGGCTAGCACCAAAGACAGATCAAGAAACACCAAGTCGTGTGCCGGCAACCCCGTTCCCTCTAGTTTATCCTCCGTCATAGTTTCCGTAGTGCTTAGGCGAAGCCCTGCGGAGATTGTTCTTCACCAACACCGTCACCACGCCGTCGTGCTGCCGGAACTCATCTACTACTTCGCCCGTCTTGCTTTGGATCGAGAAGGCGAGGACGTCATCGAGCTGAACGTGTGCGTAACTCGGAGGTGCCATGCGTTCGGTACTTGGATCGGTCGGATCGTGAAGACGTACGACTACATCAACCGCGTTGATAAACGCTTTCGCTTAGCGATCTTCAAGGGTATGAAGATACACTCTCCCTCTCGTTGCTATGCATCACCATGATCTTGCGTGTGCGTAGGAATTTTTTTTTGAAATTACTACGTTCCCCAACAGTGGCATCTGAGCCTAGTTTTATGCATAGATGTCATATGCACGAGTAGAACACTAGTGAGTTGTGGGTTATATAAGTCATACTGCTTATGTCATACTTTGGTTCAGCGGCATTGTTGGATGAAGCGGCCCGGACCGACATTACGTGTACGCTTACGCGAGACTGGTTCTACCGACGTGCTTTGCACACAGGTGGCTGGCAGGTGTCAGTTTCTCCAACTTTAGTTGAACTGAGTGTGGCTACGCCCGGTCCTTGCGAAGGTTAAAACAGCACTAACTTGATGAACTATCGTTATGCTTTTGATGCGTAGGTAGGAACTGTTCTTGCTCAGCCCGTAGCAGCCACGTAAAACTTGCAACAACAAAGTAGAGGACGTCTAACTTGTTTTTGCAGGGCATGTTGTGATGTGATATGGTCAAGACGTGATGCTATATTTTATTGTATGCGGTGATCATGTTTTGTAACCGAGTTATCGGCAACTGACAGGAACCATATGGTTGTCGCTTTATTGTATGAAATGCAAACGCCCTGTAATTGCTTTACTTTATCACTAAGCGGTAGCGATAGTCGTAGAAGCAATAGTTGGCGAGACGACAACGATGCTACGATGGAGATCAAGGTGTCGCGCCCGGTGATGATGGTGATCATGACGGTGTTTGAGATGGAGATCACAAGCACAAGATGATGATGGCCATATCATATCACTTATATTGATTGCATGTGATGTTTATCCTTTATGCATCTTATCTTGCTTTGATTGACGGTAGCATTTTAAGATGATCTCTCACTAATTATCAAGAAGTGTTCTCCACGAGTATGCACCGTTGCCAAAGTTCGTCGTGCCCGGACACCACGTGATGATCGGGTGTGATAAGCTCCACGTCCATCTACAACGGGTGCAAGCCAGTTTTGCACACGCGAATACTCGAGTTAAACTTGGCGAGCCTAGCATATACAGATATGGCCTCGGAACACGGAGACCGAAAGGTCGAACGTGAATCATATAGTAGATATGATCAACATAGTGATGTTCACCATTGAAAACTACTCCATCTCACGTGATGATCGGACATGGGTTAGTTGATTTGGATCACGTGATCACTTAGATGACTAGAGAGATGTCCATCTAAGTGGGAGTTCTTAAGTAATATGATTAATTGAACTTTAATTTATCATGAACTTAGTCCTGGTAGTATTTTGCAAATTATGTTGTAGATCAATAGCTCGCGTTGTTGCTTCCCTATGTTTTTATATATGTTCCTAGAGAAAAATTATGTTGAAAAATGTTAGTAGCAATGTTGCGGATTGGATCCGTGATCTGAGGTTTATCCTCATTGCTGCACAGAAGAATTATGTCCTTGATGCACCGCTAGGTGACAGACCTATTGCGGGAGCGGATGCGGGCGTTATGAGCGTTTGGCTAGCTAAATATGATGACTACTTGATAGTTTAGTGCACCATGCTTAACGCGTCTTAGAATCGGGACTTCAAAGGCGTTTTGAGCGTCATGGACCATATGAGATGTTCCAGGAATTGAAGTTAATATTTCAAGCAAATACCCGAGTTGAGAGATATGAAGTCTCCAACAAGTTTTATAGCTAAAAGATGGAGGAGAATCGCTCAAATAGTAAGCATGTGTTCAGATTGTTTGGGTACTTCAATCGCTTGAATCAAGTGGGAGTTAATCTTCCAGATAAGAGAGTGATTGGCAGAGTTCTCTAGTCACCATCACCAAGTTACTGGAACTTCGTGATGAACTATAATGCAGGGGATGACGAAAACAATTCCCGAACTCTTCGTGATGCTGAAATCGACGAAGGTAGAAATCAAGAAAAGAGCATCAAGTGTTGATGATTGACAAGACCACTAGTTTCAAGAAAAGGGCAAAGGGAAAGAAAGGGAACTTCAAGCGAGAATGGCAAGCAAGTTGTCACTACCGAAAAGAAGCCCAAAGCTGGACCAAAGCCTGAAATCGAGTGATTATCTTGCAAAGGAAATGGTCACTAGAAGCGGAAATGCCCTGAATATTTGGTGGATAAGAAGGATGGCAAAGTGACCAAGGGTATATTTGATATACTGAGGTTATTGATGTATACCTTACTAGTGTTTATAGTAGCCCACGAGTATTTGATACTTGTTCGGTTGCTAAAAATTAGTAACTTCAAAGCAGGAGTTCTGAGAATAAACAGAGACTAGTTGAGGGTGAAGTGACGATGTGTGTGGTTCCAAGATTGATATGATCATCATCGCACACTCCCTATACTTTCGGGATTAGTGTTAAACCTAAATAAATGTTATTTGGCGTTTGCATTGAGCATGAATATGATTTTACCATGTTTATTGCAATTATTCATTTAAAATCAGAGAATAATTGTTGTTCTGTTTGTATGAATAAAACCTTCAATGGTCATACACCCAATGAAAATAGTTTGTTGGATCTCGATCGTAGTGATACACATATTCATAATATTGATGCCAAAAGATGCAAAGTTGATAATGATAGTGCAACTTATTTGTGGCACTTGCCGTTTGGGTCATATCGGTGTAAAGCGCATGAAGAAACTCCATCTTGATGGGTTTTGGAATCACTTGATTATGAATCATTTGATGCTTGCGAACCGTGCCTTTTGGGCAAGATGACTAAAACTCCGTTCTTCGGAACAATGGAACGAGCTGCTGATTTATTGGAAATAATACATACCGATGTATGCGATCCAATGAGTGTTGATGCTCGTGACGAGTATCGTTATTTCCTGACCTTCACAGATGATTTGAGAAGATATGGGTATATCTACTTAATGAAACACAAGTCTGAAACATTTGAAAAGTTCAAAGAATTTCAGACTGAAGTGGAGAATCATCGTAACAAGAAAATAAAGTTTCTACGATCTGATCATGGAGGAGAATATTTGAGTTATGAGTTTGGCTTTCATATAAAACAATGTGGAATAGTTTCACAGCTCACGCCACATGGAACACCACAGCGTAATGGTGTGTCCGAACGTCATAACCGCACTTTATTGGATATGGTGTGATCTATGATGTATCTTACCGATTTACCACTATCGTTTTGGGGTTATGCATTAGAGACAATTACATTCACTTTAAAAAGGGCACCATCAAAATCCGTTGAGACGATACCTTATGAACTGTGGTTTGGCAAGAAACCAAAGTTATCATTTCTTAAAGTTTGGAGTTGCGATGCTTATGTCAAAAAGGTTTCAACCTGATTAGCTCGAACCCAAATCGGAGAAGTGCGTCTGCACAGAATACCCAAAGGAAACTGTTGGGTACACCTTCTATCACAGATCCGAAGGCAAAACATTCGTTGCTAAGAATGGATCCTTTCTAGAGAAGGAGTTTCTCTCGAAAGAAGTGAGTGGAAGGAAAGTATAGGTTGATAAGGTAATTTGTACCTTCTCCCGAATTGGAAAGTAGTTCATCACAGAAATTAGTTCCAGCGATTCCTACATCAATTAGTGAGGAAGCTAATGATGATGATCATGAAACTTCAGATCAAGCTATTACAGAAACTCGTAGGTCTTCCAGAGTACGGTCCGCACCAGAGTGGTACGATGATCCTATTCTAGAAGTCATGTTACTAAACCATGATGAACCTATGAACTATGAGGAAGCGATGATGAGCCCAGATTCCGCGAAATGGCTTAAAGCCATGAAATGCGAGATGGGATCCATGTATGAGAACAAAGTGTGGACTTTGGTGGAGTTGCCCGATGATCGGCACGCCATATTGTTTAAATGGATCTTCAAGAGGAAGATGGACGCTGATAGTAGTGTTACTATCTACAAAGCTAGAATTGTCGCAAAAGGTTTTCGACAAGTTCAAGGTGTTGACTACGATGAGAGTTTCTCACTCGTATCTATGCTTAAGTCTGTCCGAATCATGTTGGCAATTGTCACATTTTATGAAATCTGGCAAATGGATAAACAAAACTACAGTCCTTAATGGATTTAATAAAGAAGAGTTGTATATGATGCAACCAGAAGGTTTTGTCAAATCCTAAAGGTGCTAACAAAATATGCAAGCTCGGCTGACCCTTCTATGGTGGTGCAAGCATCTCGGAGTTGGAATATACGCTTTGATGAGTTGATCAAAGCATATAGTTTTATCTGAGACTTACGGTGAAGCTGTATTTGCAAGAAAGTGAGTGGGAGCACTGACATTTACGATAAGTATATGTGAATGACATATTGTTGATCGGAAATAATGTAGAATTATTACGCAAAGCATAAAGGAGTGTTTGAAAGGAGTTTTTTCAAAGAAAGACCTCGGTGAAGCTGCTTACATATTAAGCATGAAGATCTATAGTGATAGATCAAGGCGGCTTGATAAGTTTTTCAATGAGTACATACCTTGACAAGATTTTGAAGTAGTTCAAAATGGAGCAGTCAAAGAAAGAGTTCTTGCCTGTGTTACAAGGTGTGAGATTGAGTAAGACTCAAAACCCGACCACGCTTGAGAAGATAGAAAGAGAATGAAAGTCATTCCCTATGCCTTAGCCATAAGTTCTATAAAGTATGCCATGTTGTGTACCAGATCTATTGCATACCCTACCACTAGGTTTGACAAGGGAGTACAATAGTGATCTAGGAGTAGATCAATGGACAACGGTCAAAATTATCCTTAGTAGAATAAGGATATGTTTCTCGATTATGGAAGTGAAAAAAGGTTCGTCGTAAAGGGTTACGTCGATGAAAATTTTGACACCGATCCAGATGACTCTAAGTCTCAATCTGGATACATATTGAAAGTGGGAGCAATTAGCTAGAGTAGCTCTGTGCAGAGCATTGTAGACATAGAATATTTGCAAAATACATACGGCTCTGAATGTGACAGACCCGTTGACTAAACTTCTCTCACAAGCAAAACATGATCACACCTTAGTACTCTTTGGGTGTTAATCACATAGCGATGTGAACTAGATTATTAACTCTAGTAAACCCTTTGGGTGTTGGTCACATGACGATGTGAACTATGGGTGTTAATCATATACAGATATGAATATTGGTGTTAAATCACATGGCGATGTGAACTAGATTATTGACTCTAGTGCAAGTGGGAGACTGAAGGAAATATTAATAATAAAGTTATTATTTATTTCCTTATTTCATGATAAATGTTTATTATTCATGCTAGAATTGTATTAATCGGAAACATAATACATGTGTGAATACATAGACAAACATAATGTCACTAGTATGCCTCTACTTGACTAGCTCGTTAATCAAAGATGGTTAAGTTTCCTAGCCATAGACATGAGTTGTCATTTGATTAACGGGATCACATCATTAGGAGAATGATGTGATTGACTTGACCCATTCCGTTAGCTTAGCAATCGATCGTTTAGTATGTTGCTATTGCTTTTTCATGACTTATACATGTTCCTATGACTATGAGATTATGCAACTCCCGTTACGGAGGAACACTTTGTGTGCTACCAAATGTCACAACGTAATCGGGTGATTATAAAGGTGCTCTGGTGTGTCTCCGAAGGTACTTGTTGGGTTGGCTTATTTCGAGATTAGGATTTGTCACTCCGATTGTCGGAGAGGTATCTCTGGGCCCTCTCGGTAATGCACATCACTTAAGCCTTGAAAGTATTACAACTAATGAGTTAGTTGCGAGATGATGTATTACGGAACAAGTAAAGAGACTTGCCGGTAACGAGATTGAACTAGGTATTGAGATACCGACGATCGAATCTCGGGCAAGTAACATACCGATGACAAAGGTAACAAACGTATGTTGTTATGCGGTCTGACTGATAAAGATCTTCGTAGAATATGTAGGAGCCAATATGGGCATCCAGGTCCCGCTATTGGTTATTGACAAGAGAAGTGTCTCGGTCATGTCTACATAGTTCTCGAACCCGTAGGGTCCACACGCTTAATGTTTCGTTGACGATATAGTATTATATGAGTTATGTATGTTGGTAACCGAATGTTGTTAGGAGTCCCGGATGAGATCATGGACATGACGAGGAACTCCGGAATGGTCCGGAGATAAAGTTTGATATATGGGATAATAGTGTTTGATCTCCGGAAGGGTTCGAATTCAGGAAGGGGTTCGAATGTTTCGAAATGTTTGGATGCGAGAACACGTTATTTGGGCCAAAGGAAAGCCCACAAGGTTTTGGAAAGCGCAAAGGAAGTTTCTTGAGTCCGAGGCGACGCCGAGGTCCTGGCGTGCAGGTCGACGCCGGGAACCTGGCGTTCGCCCTGGAGTCCAAGAAGGACTCTTGCCTTCGGGTGAAACCGACTTTGTGGAGGCTTTTACTCCAAGTTTCGACCCCAAGGCTCAACATATAAATAGAGGGGCAGGGCTAGCACCAAAGACAGATCAAGAAACACCAAGCTGTGTGCCGGCAACCCTGTCCCCTCTAGTTTATCCTCCGTCATAGTTACTGTTGTGCTTAGGCGAAGCCCTGCGGAGATTGTTCTTCACCAACACCGTCACCATGCCGTCATGTTGCCGGAACTCATCTACTACTTCGCCCGTCTTGCTGGATCGAGAAGGCGAGGACGTCATCGAGCTGAACGTGTGCAAAACTCGGAGGTGCCGTGCGTTCGGTACTTGGATCGGTCGGATCGTGAAGACGTACGACTACATCAACCGCGTTGATAAACGCTTCCGCTTAGCGATCTTCAAGGGTATGAAGATACACTCTCCCTCTCGTTGCTATGCATCACCATGATCTTGCGTGTGCGTAGGATTTTTTTTAAATTACTACGTTCCCCAACATTTTGAAGATACCCGTAGTGCACCTTTATAGTCACCCAGTTACATTGTGACGTTTGGCACACCCAAAGCACTCCTACGGTATCCGGGAGTTGCACAATCTCATGGTCTAAGGAAATGATACTTGACATTGGAAAAGCTCTAGCTAAGCGAACTACACGATCTTTGAGCTATGCTTAGGATTGGGTCTTGTCCATCACATCATTCTCCTAATGATGTGATCTCGTTATCAATGACATCCAATGTCCATAGTCAGGAAACCATGACTATCTGTTGATCAACGAGCTAGTCAACTAGAGGCTTACTAGGGACATGTTGTGGTCTATGTATTCACACGTGTTTTACGATTTCCGGATAACACAGTTATAGCATGAATAACAGACAATTATCATGAACAAAGAAATATAATAGTAACCATTTTATTATTGCCTCTAGGGCATATTTCCATGATCTCCCACTTGCACTAGAGTCAATATTCTAGTTACCTTTGTGATGAATCGAACACCCATAGCGTTACGGTGTTGATCATGTTTTGCTCTAGGGACAGGTTTAGTCAGCGGATCCGCTACATTCGGATCCGTATGTACTTACAAATATCTATGTCTCCATCTTGAACATTTTCACGTATGGAGTTGAGCGGCGCTTGATGTGCTGGTCTTCTTGTGAAACACGGGCTCCTTGGCAAGTGCAATAGCTCCGGTGTTGTCACGAGAAGAGTGCGATCGGTATGACGCATTGGGTATGACTCCTAGGTCGGTGATGAACTCTTTCACCCAGATTGCTTCATGCACTGCCTCCGAGGCTGCCATGTACTCTGCTTCACATGTAGATCCCGCCACGACGCTTTGCTTGCAACTTCACCAGCTTACTGCCCCACCATTCAAAATATACACGTATCCGGTCTGTGACTTAGAGTCATCCAGATCTGTATCGAAGCTAGCGTCGACGTAACCCTTTATGACGAGCTCTTCGTCACCTCCATAAAGGAGAAACATATCCTTAGTCCTTTTGAGGTACTTTAGGATGCTCTTGACCGCTGTCCAGTGTTCCTTGCCGGGATTACTTTGGTACCTTCCTACCAAACTTACGGCAAGGTTTACATCATGTCTGGTACACAGCATGGCATACATAATAGACCCTATGGCTGAGGCATATGGGATGACACTCATCTCTTCTTTATCTTCTGCCATGGTCGGGCATTGAGCCGAGCTCAATCTCACACCTTGCAATACCGGCAAGAACCCTTTCTTGGACTGATCCATATTGAACTTCTTCAATAACTTATCAAGGTATGTGCTTTGTGAAAGACCTATGAGGCGTCTCGATCTATCCCTATAGATCTTGATGCCTAATATGTAAGCAGCTTCTCCAAGGTCTTTCATTGAAAAACACTTATTCAAGTAGGCCTTAATGCTGTCCAAAAGTTCTATATCATTTCCCATCAAAAGTATGTCATCTACATATAATATGAGAAATGCTACAGAGCTCCCACTCACTTTCTTGTAAACGCAAGCTTCTCCATAAGTCTGCATAAACCCAAACGCTTTGATCATGTCATCAAGGCGAATGTTCCAACTCCGAGATGCTTGCACCAGCCCATAAATGGATCGATGGAGCTTGCATACTTTGTTAGCATTCTCAGGGTCGACAAAACCTTCCGCCTGCATCATATACAGTTCTTCCTTAAGATGGCCGTTAAGGAATGCCGTTTTGATGTCCATTTGCCATATCTCATAATCATAGTATGCGGCAATTGCTAACATGATACGTACGGACTTCAGCTTCGCTACGGGAGAGAAAGTCTCATCGTAGTCAATCCCTTGAACTTGTCGATAACCCTTAGCGACAAGTCGAGCTTTATATATGGTAACATTACCATCCGCGTCCGTCTTCTTCCTAAAGATCCATTTGTTTTCTATTGCTCGCCGATCATCGGGCAAGTCTGTCAAAGTCCATACTTCATTTTCATACATGGATCCTATCTCGGATTGCATGGCTTCAAGCCATTTGTTGGAATCTGGGCCCACCATCGCTTCTTCATAGTTCGAAGGTTCACCGTTGTCTAAAAACATGATTTCCAAGACAGGGTTGTCGTACCACTCTGGTGTGGAACGTGTCCTTGTGGACCTTCGAAGTTCAGTAGGAGCTTGATCCGAAGTATCTTGATCATCATCATTAACCTCCTCTCTTGTCGGTGCAGGCACCACAGGAACATCTTCCAGAGTTGCGCTACTTACCGTTTCAAGAGGTAGTACTTCATCAAGCTGTACTTTCCTCCCACTTAATTCTTTCGAGAGAAACTCTTTCTCCAAAAAGGACCCGTTCTTGGCAACAAAGATCTTGCCCTCGGATCTTAAGTAGAATGTATACCCAATGTTTCCTTAGGGTATCCTATGAAGACGCATTTTTCCGACTTGGTTTCGAGCTTTTCAGGTTGGAGTTTCTTGACATAAGCATCGCATCCCCAAACTTTTAGAAACGACAGCTTAGGTTTCTTTCCAAACCATAATTCATACGGTGTCGTCTCAACGGATTTAGACGGTGCCCTATTTAAAGTGAATGTTGCTGTCTCTAGGCGTATCCCCAAAATGATAGCGGTAAATCGGTAAGAGACATCATAGATCGCACCATATCCAATAAAGTGCGATTCACGATGTTCAGACACACCGTTATGCTGAGGTCCAGGCGGCGTGAGTTGTGAAACGATTCCACATTTCCTTAAGTGCGTACCAAATTCGCGACTTAAATATTCTCCCCCACGATCTGATCGTAAGAACTTTATCTTTCGGTCACGTTGATTCTCTACCTCATTCTGAAATTCTTTGAACCTTTCAAAGGTCTCAGACTTGTGTTTCATCAAGTAGACATACCCATATCTACTCAAGTCATCAGTGAGAGTGAGAACATAACGATGTCCTCCGCGAGCTTCGACGCTCATTGGACCGCACACATCAGTATGTATGATTTCCAGTAAGTTGGTTGCTCGCTCCATTGTTCCGGAGAACGGAGTCTTGGTCATTTGCCCATGAGGCATGGTTCACATGTGTCAAATGATTCATAATCGATGACTCTAAAGTCCATCAACATGGAGCTTCTTCATGCGCTTGACACCAATGTGACCAAGGCGGCAAAGTGCACAAGTATGTGGGACTATCGTTATCAACTTTACATCTTTTGATATTCACACTATGAATATGTGTAACATTACGTTTGAGATTCATTAAGAATAAACCATTGACCATCGGGGCATGACCATAAAACATATCTTTCATATAAATAGAACAACCATTATTCTCGCATTTAAATGAGTAGCCATCTCGTATTAAACGAGATCCAAATACAATGTTCATGCTCAAGGCTGGTACTAAATAACAATTATTGAGGTTTAAAACTAATCCCGTAGGTAAATGTAGAGGTAGCGTGCGGCGGCGATCACATCGACCATGGAACCATTCCCGACGCGCATCGTCACCTCGCCCTTCGCCAGTCTCCGCTTATTCCGCAGCTCGCTTTGAGTTACAAATATGAGCAACCGCACCGGTATCAAATACCCAGGAGCTACTACGAGCACTGGTAAGGTACACATCAATTACATGTATATCAAATATACCTTTTGTTTTGCCGACCTTCTTTTCCGCTAAGTACTAGGGGCAGTTCCGCTTCGATGACCACTTCCTTGCAATAAAAGCACTCGGTCTCGGGCTTGGGTCCATTGTTTGACTTCTTCGAATGGCGGCTTCTCGGTAGCGGCAACTCCTTGCCGTCCTTCTTGAAGTTCTTCTTACCCTTGCCTTTCTTGAACTTAGTGGTTTTATTCACGATCAACACTTGATGTTCCTTTTTGATCTCTACCTCCGCTGATTTCAACATTGAATATACCTCAGGAATGGTCTTTTCCATCCCCTGCATATTGAAGTTCATCACAAAGCTCTTGTAGCTCGGTGGAAGCGACTGAAGGATTCTGTCAATGACCGCGTCATCCGGGAGATTAACTCTCACCTGAGTCAAGCGGTTGTGCAACCCAGACATCTTGAGTATGTGCTCACTGACAGAACTATTTTCCTCCATCTTACAGCTAAAGAACTTGTCGGTGACTTCATATCTCTCGACCCGGGCATGAGCTTGGAAAACCATTTTCATCTCTTCGAACATCTCATATGCTCCGTGTTGCTCAAAGCGCTTTTGGAGCCCGGTTCTAAGCTGTAAAGCATGCCGCACCGAACGAGGGAGTAATCATCAAGACGAGACCGCCAAGCGTTCATAACGTCTTGGTTCTCTCGATTGGTGCTTCACCTAGCGGTGCTTCTAGGACATAATCTTTCTTGGCAGCTATGAGGATGATCCTCGGGTTCGAGACCAGTCCGTATAGTTGCTGCCATCATCTTTCAGCTTGGTTTTCTCTAGGAACGCGTTAAAGTTGAGGGTAACGTGGGCCATTTGATCTACAAGACATATTGTAAAGATTTTAGACTAAGTTCATGATAATTAAGTTCATCTAATCAAATTATTTAATGAAATCCCACTCAGATTAGAAATCCCTCTAGTCATCTAAGTGATACATGATCCGACTCGACTAGCCCGTGTCCGATCATCACGTGAGACGGACTAGTCGTCATCGGTGAACATCTCCATGTTGATCGTATCTTCTATACGACTCATGTTCGACCTTTCGGTCTTCCGTGTTCGAGGCCATGTCTGTACATGCTAGGCTCGTCAAGTCAACCTAAGTGTATTTGCGTGTGTAAATCTGGCTTACACCCATTGTATTGAACGTTAGGATCTATCACACCCGATCATCACGTGGTGCTTGAAACAACGAACCTTCGCATAGCGGTGATTACGCAGTTAGGGGAACACTTTCTTGAAATTATTATGAGGGACCATCTTATTTACTACCGTCGTTCTAAGTAAACAAGATGAAAAACATGATAAACATCACATGCAATCAAATAGTGACATGATATGGCCAATATCATATAGCTCCTTTGATCTCCATCTTTGGGCCTCCATGATCATCTTCGTCACCGGCATGACACCATGATCTCCATCATCATGTCTCCATGAAGTTGCTCGCCAACTATTACTTCTACTACTATGGCTAACGTGTTTAGCAATAAAGGAAAGTAATTTACATGGCGTTTCTCAATGACACGCAGGTCATACAAAAATAAAGACAACTCCTATGGCTCCTGCCGGTTGTCATACTCATCGACATGCAAGTCGTGATTCCTATTACATGAACATGATCTCATACATCACATATATATCATTCATCATTCATCACAACTTTTGGCCATATCACATCACAAATCATATGCTGCAAAAACAAGTTAGACGTCCTCTAATTGTTGTTGCATGTTTTACGTGGCTGCAATAGGGTTCTAGCAAAAACGTTTTCTTACCTACGTAAAAGCCACAACGTGATTTGCCAACTTCTATTTACCCTTCATAAGAACCCTTTTCATCGAATCCGCTCCAACTAAAGTGGGAGAGACAGACGCCCGCTAGCCACCTTATGCAACTAGTGCATGTCAGTCGGTGGAACTTTGTCTCACGTAAGCGTCACGTGTAAGGTCGGTCCGGGCTGCTTCATCCCACAATACCGCTGAAGCAAAATAAGACTAGCGATGGCAAGAAAGTTGACAACATCTACGCCCACAACAAATTTGTGTTCTACCCGTGCAAAGAGAACTACGCATAGACCTAGCTACGATACCCTTTGTCGGGAGCGTTGCAGAAAATAAAAAATTTCTACGCTTTCACCAAGATCAATCTATGAGTTCATCTAGCAACGAGAGAAATGAGTGCATCTACATACCCTTGTAGATCGCGAGAGGAAGCGTTCAAGAGAACGGGTTGAGGGAGTCGTACTCGATGTGATCCAAATCACCGATGATCCTAGTCTTTGAGCGGACGGCACCTCCGCGTTCAACACACGTGCGGTTGAGGAAGACGTCTCTTCCTTCTTGATCCGGCAAGGGGAGGATAGGTTGGCGGAGATCCAGCAGACCTGACGGCGTGGTGGTGGATGCGGCGATGATATCGGCGAGCTTCACGAGCTTCTACGAGAGGGAGAGGTGTAGCAAGGGGGAAGGGAGGCGCCTATGGCATGGGTCCGGCTGCCCTCCTTCCCCCCCTTTATATAGGCCCCCTAGGGGGGGGGCAGCCCTGGGAGATGAGATCTCCAAGGGGGGCGGCGGCCAAGGGGGAGGCTTGCCCCCCAAGGCAAGTGGAGGCGCCCCCACCCTAGGGTTTCCAACCCTAGGCGCAGGGGGGCCCAAGGGGGGGGGCGCACCAGCCCACCAGGGGCTGGTTCCCTCCCACTTCAGCCCACGGGCCCTCCGGGATAGGTGGCCCCACCGGTGGACCTCGGGACCCTTCCGGTGGTCCGGTACAATATCAGTGACCCAAACTTTCCGATGACCAAACTGCACTTCCTATATATAATTCTTCACTATCGTACCATTAGGAACTCCTCGTGACGTCCGGGATCTCATCCGGACTGCGAACAATCTTTCGATTATCGCATACTCATATCTCTACAACCCTAGCGTCACTGAACCTTAAGTGTGTAGACCCCACGGGTTCGGGAGACATGCAGACATGACCGAGACGCCTCTCCGGTCAATAACCAACAGCGGGATCTGGATACCCATGTTGGCTCCCACATGCTCCTCGATGATCTCATCGGATGAACCACGATGTCAAGGATTCAATCAATCCCGTATACAATTCCCTTTGTCAATCGGTACGTTACTTGCCCGAGACTCGATCGTCGGTATCCCAATACCTAGTTTAATCTCGTTACCGGCAAGTCACTTTACTTATACCGTAATGCATGATCCCGTGACCAAACACTTGGTCACATTGAGCTCATTATGATGATGCATTACCAAGTGGGCCCAGAGATACCTCTCCGTCATACGGAGTGACCAATCGATCTCGATTCGTGCCAACCCAAGACACTTTCGGAGATACCCGTAGTGCACCTTTATAGTCACCCGATTACGTTGTGACGTTTGGCACACCCAAAGCACTCCTACGGTATCTAGGAGTTGCACAATCTCATGGTCTAAGGAAATGATACTTGACATTTGGAAAAGCTCTAGCTAAACGAACTACACGATCTTTGAGCTATGCTTAGGATTGGGTCTTGTCCATCACATCATTCTCCTAATGATGTGATCTCGTTATCAATGACATCCAATGTCCATAGTCAGGAAACCATGACTATCTGTTGATCAACGAGCTAGTCAACTAGAGGCTTACTAGGGACATGTTGTGGTCTATGTATTCACACGTGTATTACGATTTCCGGATAACACAGTTATAGCATGAATAACAGACAATTATCATGAACAAAGAAATATAATAATTACCATTTTATTATTGCCTCTAAGGCATATTTCCAACACATATTCTTTGCAAATTGTTTGACATAGAAGCTGGAAGTGCTCTCTGCCATCGCCAAGTTGTCATCAATGTAGTCTGCCGGAACATCGTAGGCCATCATGTAATCTGGCGGTGACCTACATTAGGTGCTATGTCCAAGCAACCCTGCACAATTCCTCCTCTGCTCGAAGGATCGATCATGCTGATTCACGGAATTGCAAATGTGGACGAACAAGTCTTTGGACATTCTGAACCAATGTAGGAAGTACCTCTCCGGAAAAACAGGTGGTGAACCAAAGTAGTTGCGCATCAACCCATTCTCTCCGAATGAATGCACGGCCATACACAGAACCACTGTGCTTCGGCTTCTTCCCCTTGTGCATCGCCACTAGCATAACAATGTCCTCTTCTTTGTTCAAATCAAATTCCTCATCAGACAAGGAATCGTCCACGAAAGAGGAGTCACACGTGCTCATCTACAATGTGGAAAATCACCGTCAAACTAACTCTCCAACCCCAACAAAAAACTGTCACGTTTCATCGTTTTTTTTACCTTCGGGAATTTCATCGAACACCTTGCTTGCGGGGTGGACGAAATCGGCCGGCTGCGAGTTGGGCAGCCGTTCGGGGGTGACGGGTCAGGGTGGCGGTGACTGCTCGACAGAGGAGATGGCCGTACGTCGGCAGAGAAGAAGGCGGGAGCTCGACGCGACTGGCGGGCGGCTTCGCACGTCGGAAGAACGGCCGAGCCTCGCGGCCGTCAGGCGGGCGGCGTGGCGCGCCTCCCTAACTCCGATGGGGGGTCTAGGCTAGGAGGAAGCCTAGCCCATCGTAGACCTCGCCGGGGAAGGCATTTAAGCCAGCCGCAACAGCGGGAGATGCTTCGATTCGGCAGCGGCTGGCAGGGGAGGGGGGGGCGAAGTCTCAACAGGCCCGACGGCCGTCAGGAGGGCGGTGGCGGCGGAGTTGGGCGAGTGGCGGCTAGTCGCGCGGAACTGAAATGAACGGCAGTTGGGCAGTTGGCGGGCGGTTGCATTTTTACATCTTCTAGAGGCGGAGATGCAAATTTACACCGTGATGTGTTGTAGTTTGCATCTTCGGGAGGTGTCTACACCATATATTGGAGAGGTGTTTTTGAGCCTCAGAGATGCAAAAGGCTATTAGAGATGTATTGTAGTTGTATAAAGTTCTCAAAGTCCCTGCCAGAAAAAGAAAATAAAAGAAAACGAAAAAAGGGGCCAAAGCAGCGCACGTACTAGAACGAGAGAGCGAGGCCGATATGCGCGAACCCACAACCCTTCACGCGAGACGGGGTGTTTGTTTCCAGGGACTTATTGGTTTAGGGACTTAAAAAAGTCCCTATAAGTTCCACCTAAACTAAACACAAGGGACTTATTGTGGTGATTTGGGACTTATCAAATAAGACTCTCAGGGAGGAGCTTATTGGGACTTATCCCGGGCCGGACCTACCCCGCGTCGCTCCAGGCTCGTTCCCCGCACGCCGCCTGCCTCTCGGTCCAATCGCCGCCGCCGCCCTGCCTCTCGCCCCGCCTCTCGCCCCGTCGTCGCCTCGTCGTCGCCCCGCCTCGGTTCGCCGCCCCGTTGCCGCCCCGCCTCGGTTCATTCTGCCTCGGTTCGTTGCAGCGGTGCCTCCAATCGGCGGACAGGCCCTCTTCTGAGCCTTGTTGCAGCGGTGCAACATGGACTTATAAGTCCCTGTAAACAAATAGGTAGGGACTTATGACTTATAAGTTGGGACTTAAAAAAGTCCTAGGACTTATGAAACAAACAGGGCCGGAAACCCCCGTCTGCGCTGTTCGTCACCCCGTTGCCCTTCGGGAAACCCCCGTCTGCCCGTCACATTTCGGCCGGCGTGGTGGCCGGTGAGAGTACGGGCGGCAAGCTAGAATCGAATCCAATCGGTCCCAATCCCCATCCGCCTCCTCTCCCCCAGCGGCTACCCCGAGCAGGAGGATGGCGACGCCTAGGTTCTCGCTGGGGCAGCTCCTCCGCCGCGGGTCCGCGCCGTCGCGGCTCGGAGCGCCTGCCGTCTCCCGCGTCGTCCTTCTGTCACGGTGTCGCCGCGCTGAACGACATCTTCTCCTTCCAAGGATCTTCCCGCCATCCGATGCTCCTTCCGGTGTAATTCGGATCCCGAACAAGCAGGTATGCACCGAGGGCCCGAGGCTCTGGTTACCGCGGCGGGGTGTCGTGTCGGGATTTGCGTGGCATCATCCCGTATTTGTGCTCCGCATGGTTGCTGCCCCCCACCTGATTTTTCATTAACAGCGGCAACCTCCCTTGCAGCCTGTTCGGTTAGACGATTACGAAACCGTTGTTCAGTCCCCATCTGCGAAATCTGTGGTACGAAAGCATTTTGTTGTAGCTGGTGTGGTGGGAGTATAAGGCAGGGAAGGTTGTAGCCAGTGGTTCATGCAGTAGCCATCTATCTAATCTAAGCAGAGAAAAGTGGAGTTGCAATTGCCCAGAGTATATTGTGATGTTTGTCTGAGGCTAGCAAGGTGTGTGAGTGGATAATTTTGGAGAGGTGGGATGTGTTTGAACCATCCCCTACTGGCATAGGTGACTGGTTTAGTATCCATTCCTTACAAGCATTTTAGGGAGAATAAAGCAAGCCATAAAGTATGTGGGAAGGCTATCTAGAACGAGAGGGGCGTTTTGGCACCCGAGCTCACCTAGTCCCGATATCTGGACCGAGCAACGAGCAATTGGGATCCGTGCCAGAATCGTTTTTCCTGGAGAATACGGCGTGCGTTAATTCCGAATACATAGGCTGGAGTTAGTTACATTTATACGGCCTGGCCCACGGTAGACGGTGCTGTTTGGAAGGGGCCGTTTAGTTAGAGGGTGCTTGGATACGTTTTAGTCCCATAACTAAAAGTAGTGGGACTAAAACTTGCTAGCCTCACCCATGTTTGGATACAAATACTAAATAGACTAAAATGAGTTGATGAGCATTTATTATCCTCCAAACCCTCCAATCCCGAACTCGCATGTGTTAAAGGAGAGGAGTTAAATCAGGAGAGAGAGGACTAATTCACATTTTAGTAGGGTTCCCCTGACTAAAACTTTTTAGTCTCAAGACTAGTTCTAGACTCTCTTTAGTCAGGGGTGATTGAAACTATAGCCTCTAAAAAAGACTAGTTTTAGTCAGACTAAAAATAGTCCCTTAGATCCAAGCATGGCCTTAGACGGACAGTGTTGTTTGGTACCTCGTCGTCGGCCTTTTTGAGTTCGAGATGAATCTGGATCGGATTCTTCCTCCTGATCCCGTCACTGGCTGCCGGGTTCTCACTGGTGGCTGCGACCACCGGCCATTCCTCTCTAACGCGTCTGGGCACAAGGCGCTGCTCCTCGCCAAACATCACCACCAACACCTTCATAGCTGACGCAGCTTTCTTTCCATCCTACGGCGGCTCGGGCTTCTCCGGCTCGATGTGGCGACCATCTGGAGCAAGATGCGGTTGCCGATGGTGGAGCTCGGCGGTGGCAGGAAGGGCTCGGACTCGGCAAGGTTGGAACTGTCGTGTCCGACGCGTGGGAGCGAGGTGGCAAAGATGGGGCAAGATGTGCATGCGCAGTTCGCGGTGGCCGAAGGAGCTCGCAGGTTGAATTGCGCCATGCACAGCGATATGGTCATGCTCGTGTTCGACTCGCGCCGCGGTTAGTGGCGGTGGCCGCCGCTGTAGCTCATGTCGAGCACCCCGTGGGAGCACTGGCTGCCGGCAGAGTGCGCGGGGTTCCGTGCTCGCGTGGGAGCAACGCATGGCGACGCTGAGCGTGGGCTCGAGTGCGCCGGCGCACGGCGACTTGTTGTGCTCGCGCCCCGTGGTGGGCTGGCCGCAACACCGGTGCTGAAAAACGTGCTCGTGGAGAATCATGCCACACGAGCGGCACGGTGGGCGTCGCCTTGCGCACACGTCCGGCATGGCACACATGGGCGCAGGTCTCGCGTATGAGCCACGGAACAGAAACCACGCACATCCGGGTACAGACGTTTGCAGAAACTGTACTGGCAGTCCCGCGGCCCGAGAGCATTCATTGAAGGTAGGTCTCGTGTGGGACAGATGATTAAATAAACTGGATGGAAACTGGCTATACGGTGTGAAATACTAGCTTGAGACCGAATCTTGATGTCCTTGAATGGTCTAGATTACGGGAGTAGATGAGCTCGAGCACCAAATGGGATTTCCGATCTAGAACAGCCGATGTATGACTAGAAGGTCTCCTCTATTGAGTACGGCACGCCAGCGGGCGAGGTAGTGTCACACCTTGATATTAGGGGCTGGAACATGTTTGTGGTCAGTTTGTAGGGGGGCAGAGGGAGGCCTAAGTTTGTGGGAATAGATTGGGTTTTATAATCCTGTGCTCTATTTGAATTGCCACTTGATCACTAAATTGCTGTTTCAGTGGTATGAAGACTCATACAAGGGCAAGTCCCCGGATGGTTCAACCTGTGAGCAATTAAGAACTGTCCCGAAACAGAACATCAGGTGAGCATGTTACAACTGTAGCAACATTACTTACATTGCTTAATTTTTGTTCACAACAATGCAACATACCTTTATTGTGAGTGTCCTGTGAACATATCTGTGTGCATTGCGCAAGTATACTCAAAGCTTATACTGTGATATTGAGAAACTTTAAGTGTATAATTACTGTTTTTCCTAATCTATTTGGCCATTCATGATTTACTATCACCCTATGTCGTTCACTGTTAATGAATCATAAACTTTTACGTACGTACCTTATTTCCGAAGTAGCTTGCACCTGAATTTCACAAGCATACGTCAGCATTGATGAACTACTTCGTATTTCATTTCCTTCCTATTTTGAGTTGGTATGACATGCAGCCTATCAGTTGGAGTCTCGTAATATGTGTTTATCATACCATTATAAGATAGCCTCTTTTAGCATGAATTCGTTAGGCCACTTTCAGCAACGGTGAACCATTTCTTGACCAAATTCCTCTCTGTTTCTTACTTGACATGTCATTCTGTCCATTGATTATTAGTAGACACGTGCTTTTATTTGGGTAGAAACTAATGACCTTTTTATCTGTTTGTAGCTGGCTTATGACCTACTCCCTCCGTCCGGAAAAACTTGTCATCAAAATGGACAGAAAAGGGTGTATCTAGAACTAAAATACATGTAGATACATCTCCTTTTATTCATTTTGATGACAAGTATTTCCGGACGGAGGGAGTATCATACAATCCCAAAGGGCAGAGGTAAAGAGGCATTGGCCTCTCTCATCTTTGGCCTTGCCGGCATGTACTGGATGGTTTGTACACATGTGCGCCTCAGGAAGCTCACGCGAGGAGAGATCAATGTTAACGGCAAATGGTACAGGGTAGAGGATGGGTCTGTAACATGCGACTAGAGCAATGGTTTCACCAATGAAGATGTTCTAATCCTTCCGACACATGCTTGCTTGAAATACTGTGATACTAAATCAGCTCTATACCTTGTTTGTACTCTGTAATTAGTCAATTGAGTACCACTGTGCACCTCTTATCCGAAAATGAGAGGTGTAGCTGGGGATTTTACGGTGAAGTTTCTCCTGAACAACTTCGGACTTAGGACAGAATGAAGGCCGCTAGTCAAAACCTTAGTTGTGCGGCTATTTTTGCTTGCTTAACTGTTGCCATTATGGTTGATTTAGTTTTACTTGTAGTTAAATCTGAAATTACAGCAGGAGACTTGAATATAATCGAGTATAATTAGATGCTTTGTGCCATTTATCGATGTCGTGTCCTTGTACTCTTCAGTTCTTTGACAATTTTCAGCTCTGTTGGTTTAGCCCAATTCCATGTCAGATTCATTTGGGCTCTTGCAATATTGTCTTTTGGGAAATGTAATCCCCTTATTCAATCGGACTAGTGACCTGAGAGCTTGTATTCACTGTGAGTTATACCTGGCCATGGGATACCCGGCCCAGAAAAGCCCGACCCGGCCCAGTCTTGCCTGCGGACCGGGCCTGGGCCTGAGTTTTGAGCCCGAAGCACACGTCGGGCCGGGCTGGGGCTTGACATTTTTGCAATTTAGGGAAGTGGCCTGGACCGAGGTGTCGGTTCAATATCCGGCGTATCTCGTAGTAGGGGTTCTAAGCTAGGCGTCTTGAAGCGATGGTAACATGGACACGGAGTTTTTACCCAGCTTCGGGCTCTCTTAATGAGATAATACCCTACATGCTGCTTTCGATTGTTTTTCATATGGGTGTAGTGCAGAGTACATGTATCTATCACGAGATCATAGTAATGAATGAGATCGTCTATTGACTAGCCTGGCCTCGGTTTATATAAGACACCGGAGGCCCAGGGTTTAGGAGAGTCGTTGTCTTGGGCGCCAAGTCTTGTGGAGTCTTCCTTGTATGCGGCAGGGGTTGTCCGAACTGACCCATGAGTATGCGGCCATGGGGTCCTCGGCCCAATCTAACTGACCGGGAGACGACGTGGTGAGTACCCTCTAGTTCAAGACACCGTCAGTAGCCCCCTGAACCGGTCTTCAAGTTGGGGACGCTCCTCGATTCTTCCGAACTGTTCTTCATCTTCGATCGTCGATCTTGAAAACTGGTTCAACAAATCTTCCCATCTTCGATCTTGAGGATCGCCAAAGTGCATCCGAAGAGTTTACACATCGGGTATCCGAGGAGCCCCTTTAAGTTTCCGGCCTTTATCAATGCCTTGTTATTTTCACGCCCACCTTGGGTTTGAAGTTGTCCCCGTGCGGCGGTGTCCTCTTGCATCCGAGCTCCAACGCCGGACTGCATTTGAGGTATCTTATCCGAGCTCCAACGCCGGACTGAATCCAAACTCCAACGCCGGAGAGTATCCGAGCTCCAGCGCCGGACTATATCCGAGGTGTCATAGATCACCTTGGCTCAAAAGAGTCGAAGGAGTTTAGCCGAGCTTAATGCCAGAAATGCCCTCTACGGAGCCAACCACTGGCGTCCGAGCTTTATACCGAACTGCTTCCGGGGTGTCTATTGTAGTCGAGCACCAACGTCGGACTGTATCCGAGGTAGTACACCACCTCGTCCATGGGCTGATTTTTATGAATTTAATCTCGAATTGTGCAATGTAATCTCTGTTGAGATGTATAGCCAGTAGCCCTCAAGGTGCGTATTGGCCTAATATCCGGGATGCACCTGAAGGAAAAAATCAAACCGCTGACCCTAGTAGCCCCTGAGACTCAGGTCGATTCATAAAATCAGCCCGAGGATCAATTTCCAGCTCGGCAACATATTTAGGAATAGAAACGCGGTGTGCAAAGTCCTCGAGACTCAGGTTGGGTGCGGCCGACCAACCCGAGGATAATAATCTCCTCGAAAACTATATTGCACTTTAAATTTTCTGCATTGGATTGTCAATGCAGTAGCCCCCGAGACACTGGTCGGGTGGCAACACCAGATCAGGGGATCGATGTACCCCTTTAATATTTGTAAATAATAAGCACGAAGTCCAGTAGCCCCCGAGCCTTAATATGGGCACAGGTGGCCGAATTAAGGATTGATATCCAAAGTAAAATCACAAATTATGTGTAATGATTCTATGTATCGAAATACTTTACATCATCAATGCTCGGATCCGCATTGTACAAAACTTTGTTGACCGACCATCGGCTTCCACCTCCTTGGCCAGTAGCCGAAGAGTGTTTGTCCTAATTTATAAAGCCTTTACAAGGGCAAAGATTTACGACAAACAAGGCAATCCAGCCATACGGTTTTATAATCAAAGGTATGCAGAGAGATATGTTGTATTACTGTTTAATGTAAGAAACATCTTCTAAAGAAAAAGTCCCGCTATCGGTCCTTCTTTTGGGTTGTCATGCCAACCATGATCATGAAACCTCACCTCCGATCAATGCAGGAGAAAAATATTGAGGATTTAGTTCGGGGAAAGTTCCCGAATTCTACGGTATTAAAGAACCAAAAGATTTCACTTCCGCTGTTGCCGACCAATGTGATACTTTAAGATTGCTAGCTTTCGGCTTCACCCAGTCTGAGGTACTAACTCGGATGACCCGGTAGTAACGATCACAGAGGTGCTCATTTTACCGCCTAGCCGAACAATCAGGAATGTAGGGGGTAAGCACACGAGCCAGGCAACCCAGCTTGGCCAAAATCTTAAGTCAAATTGATGGCTTTATAACGATGATTGCGGAAGGCAGCCCTCGTATATTAAATACAAACGTCGATGATATGTTTACTTTGACTCCGTTGCGACCGTTTATCAGTTGAAAGTGGCCCATCGTCGGCTTCTACCCCTTTGTAGATACTACGCAGGGTGTTTCCGCAATATCAAGACAACCCTTAGCCGACGTCTCGGTGCCCGAAAGCGGTTGTGTTAGAGGAAACGAGGCCATCAGATATGCGGGCCTTATAACTTTCACTTAGTCATAGGAGCTTAAAGTTGGGAGGCCAGTTACTAACCCCCGGTTAGTGTTCGGCGACAGCCTAGGTCAAGACGTAAACACTTCGGCCAATGTTATGAACAGCCCGTCATTTAACACAGTCATCGGATCGCTGACCAGTTTACGCTTATTGTGACAGTCAATTTTCGGCTTTCTCCACTGAGATGCTTAACCATGCGAGCTGGAAGCAAAATCGCAGTGGTTCTCCTTTTGCACACCTAGCCGAACAAAGCGGAACATAGGCGGCAAGCACAAGAGCCGGGCAACCCAACTATTGACCGAAGACACAATTCGAAACCAATGCATATATAGCAATATCTGAGAATGTTTTTGCCGAATCTCTAAAGGTGTCCGGCGTTGCACTGCGAGACTTATGCTGGAAACACACACATTGTTTAAAAGTGCCATAGGCTTGGAAAACCAAAAAACCTCAGGAAAAACTTGACGTCCGAACTAGATCAAGTGTTCGGTGCCAATCCAAAAAATTGGTCTTAGAGAAAAACAGTGTTTCTATCGTGCTTTAACATGACGCATCCTATCTCAAGACTTCAAGCAGGTTAGCCTTCGGCTTCAACCTCTCTATCCCGAAGGCGGGGTGCTTCTCGTTAGGCCAGTGTAGCAAACTAAAACTCGAGCAGCTTGAGAGAGAAATCAGGCTACCCGACTATTGACCACACACTCGCATCGAAAAAGGAGTGATAGAAAAAGACTTTGCAGCGACTGAGAAGAGCCCCCAAGTGACTTGGGTAAAAGAATTATATGTATAATGATTGTATGTACCAAAGTACTTATATCATATATGTGTTCACCCGAACTTTATACGCGTCTTAACCGACCGTCGGTTTATCCCTCTTTGGTCAAGGGCCGAAAAGTGTTATGTACTCCGCCTGTCGAGAATATCGATGGTGTTTCCGATAACCAGGCAATCAGGCCATAAGGCTATAACAGACAAAGCGCGCTCAGGGAACTTATGCTATATTACTGACGAAGTGTAAGAAGCATCTTCGAAGAAAATAGTACCCCCACCGATACCTTTCTTTGGTGCTCATTGTTACTATGAGACTTGTGCAATAAATTTTTTGTACTCATGAGTTCCGTTGTGTGCCGACCATAATTGAAAACAATGAGAGCGCTAGCTTTCGGCTTCACCCAGTCTGAGGTCCGGCTCGGATGACCCGATCGTGACAATCGCAGAGGTGCACCCTTTACTCCCTAGCCGAACAATCGAGAACGTAGGGTAAACGCAGGAGCGAGGCAACCCAGCTTGCGGAACACTTAAGTGAACATGGTGCATATTGTGGCGTAATACACGAACAAGAAACGAAGCCGTACAAGTTTAATAAAATGCAAGAGGAAAAGCTTCACAAAGGAAGCCCCAAGTAAACGGGGTATTTTAATTTGTGTGTCACAAACAAAGTTTCGACAAGGAAGATTTTCATAAGCCACTTTTTGCCAAAAAGGTATAATGCTTGGTCGAATCGAACAAAATTTAAAACTGAGAGTTTTTTAGCGTCAAAGTGACATAGCTGGTTAATGTGTTCGGCATTGATGACGCGGTCCGAGCTTGGTGCGGGACAAGGTCTCAGCCCCCAAGCCAGATGTGGCCGAGCGAAGAACTCGGCACTCGGAAGACGTGAAGCCCTCAGTCTAGCTGAGGTGATGGAGCGACGATGGGGGGTTGCCAACACAGGGCAGCGCTCCAAGGCGACGACACAATTCGGTCGATGATGGTGGGCGACGAGGACACCACGCCGAGGGGATAGTGCGGCCCGATCTAAGTCAATTTCCTGCACAGGTAAAATAGTGCAAACCAAAAAATAATAATGAAAAAAGGCGCATAATTAATTTATGTGAAAAAAGTTTGGTAAATATGACCTGAGCGCTGAGGCTAGCTCGATGGCGCGTTCGTGTCGTGGCACGGCGATGTCGGCGAAGGTCAGCCTGCCCAAGTGACAGGGAGAGGCTGGCCGGACTGATGCCCGATACAAGCGACAGTAGAATTCCTCTGGCAAAATGATGCAGTACAGGCCAACAAAAAATATTCTATGTAGAATAATGCTAAACAAATAATTTGGAAAAATACGACCTGAACGCCAGCAGCGACGACTGTAGCAGACCGAAGCAAACGGACGAACTGATCCGTGCCGAACATGCTGCAAAGCCAATCCTCGATATGCGTAGTAGCACTTTTATTCTGCGTATTTGTCAGAAAAAGTAGAAGACCAGCGGTCGACTACATAGGTATTGAATTAAAAAGGAAAAGAAATAAATCTCCCTATGGGTTGCCGCATAGCTGAATTTATGCTTAGCTACGGGCGCTGCTTCGTGCGGACTATACACAGACATGTTCGTCCTCCTCGGCTGTGCAAAGCAAACAACACTGGCCCAAGCAATAATTCACTCCTCAAGGAAAAATATTATACATTGAACCTGGCACTTGTACGAGGAAGCCTACCGCTAACAATAATAGGGATGTAGCCATTAGTCATCACATTAAAATCAATATGGACCAGGAGATCTAACATCTCACGTGAGGGCTAGCAAGTAGTAGTAGTAGTATAGTACTACTCCTCACGCTAGGGTCCAGTCAATCCAGTACGTCAATACGCACGGGACAAAACACTAGCTAAAGGATTGTTATTAAACAATAAGTATAAAAAGGAAGGATGGAACCTCCCTCTGTATTGCTGCCGATCTTCCTGTCGGCCAGCCCGTCTGTATTACTCCGCGTGGGCAGGTCCTCGGCCGCCACAAATCTTCCAACCATGTGCTGCCGTTTTCGTATAGGTTGCACCACCGCCGCTGCCCAGAATTTCTTATTCTCGATCTGGCCGCAGACAAAAATTGCACAGACGTGATAGCAACAATTTTGCAAAGGAGATAATTTGTACAGTACAAATCTAACTGAAAAAATATCACCTGATCGTCCATCGATCCGCGGCGATCACCCAGCAGGCTCTCAATAAAAACACCAATGTCGGTTCAATATCTGGTGTATCTCGTAGTAGGGGTCCTAAGCTAGGCGTCTTGGAGCGATGGTAACATGGACACGGGGTTTTTACCCAGCTTCGGGCTCTCTTGATGAGATAATACCCTACATGCTGCTTTCGATTATTTTTATATGGGTGTAGTACAGAGTACATGTATCTAGCACGAGATCGTAGTAATGAATGAGATCGTCTATTGACTAGCCTGGCCTCGGTTTATATAAGACAACGGAGGCCTAGGGGTTAGGAGAGTCCTTGTCTTGGGCGCCAAGTCTTGTGGAGTCTTTCTTGTATGCGGCAGGGGTTGTCCGAACTGGCCCATGAGTATGCGGCCATAGGATCCTCGGCTCAATCTAACTGATCAGGAGACGACGTGGTGACTACCCCCTAGTCCAGGACACTGTCACAAGGCCCGACGGGCTTTTTCACTGGCGGGTCGGGCTTGGGCCTAGAAACTAGGCTTGACGGCCGGCCTAGGCCGGGCTTGAGCCTAGATTTTCTGCCTCGGGCTTTTTTAGGCCCGGCTCGAAGCCCGGGCTGGCCCAGCTAGGTATATTGTGAGTCCCCGACACATGGAGCTTGTAGGTCTTTTTTCTTTGTAATAAAGGTTTGAGATCCCTAGAAATTAGATCTTAACCCACACTTTACTTTTCACTTTGATCATCCCCCTTGCGCCCTCGATTGACAAGTGGGGTGGGGCCATTGGCCATTAAGACAATCCTGGGGCAAATCATCAAACTCCTGTTAAAATGTGGTAAATCACTTCCACGCGGTCAGCTGCCAAGTTGCTATTGAAAGGAGAAATTTAATCTTGACCCCCACTTTACTATGCCCCTCTCCCCCAAGAAATTTTTTACGAGAAAAACTTCCGATCACTATGTAAAGTGAGGCAAATGATATCTCCTGGAAGTTCGTCTACCACTTGAATGCGGCCACGAACTCACATCCACGCGGAAATCTGAGGGAAATATGACTTGCAGTAGTCAACCATGCGCTGGTTCCTAATCCTTAAAATGTTTCCACGTGTGTATATAGAGGTGAACTATGTGATAAATATTTTGTAAGAGACATCAAGGACATCTTATACCTTATATTTATAATAATAGCCAGCACAACTAAAAGACAACTGGACGCAGATCGATCAATACAAAATAAAATCATATTGCAAAACATATCAACCTTCTTTCTCTAGTATGTTGCCTGTTTAAGATTGAAAATTGTACTGAATCAACAGTAAAAAAAATGGGCGTCTGCAAACACCTCCGCTATACCAGACTTTAAATACCACAATAATCATTCGCCCCTTAAGACAAGATCTTGAAGTCGCTGAAGAAACATCGATTAGAACATCACCCCATGCAAAAAACTGGCTTGCAATCCATCACCACTGGTCCAGAGGATTGGAGGATCATGCCGGAGAACAACACAAAAGAATATGTCAAAATTGTCACACCAGTGGCCAATCAGTTTTCTCTCCTTGAAGACACACCAACTGCCAATATCTGATGAGAGCCAAAAAATTTGGAGACACAAACTCTCACATGCCCTTCACCAACTCCGGATTGGATGCTGTCGAGGTAGGGATAGAAGACCTTATTCCAACACGCCATCGCCCGCCACCACCTCATTGATGTCACTAGGGAGGCAAACCTAAGGAGAAAAAAAAACAGAAAGACAGGGCCAGTCCTCTCTTGCCGCCGCCGAGGCCGCCGGACGGGAGAGAGGAGGTGAACTATGTGAAAAACATTTTGGTTCGTAGATTTTTTTTTTTGAAGGTAAACATTGAAAACCCATGTGAAAGACGTTAGGGAGTGTTACGGAGAGTTTATAGTATTTTTTTTCTCCACCTAATAATGTTGGACCGTTCGCCCTACATCCTACGGTCCAGAACTCCAGATCAGGCCGCTCGCCTAGTGCGTGTGCGTCCCTCGCCCTCGGCACCTCCCCTCCGCTGTCCCTCGCCTCCTCACCCTGTCGCCGAGCAAAAACCCATTTCGAAAACACAGCCAATCCACCGGAAGTCCAGAACCCTAGGCACCCGCCGCCGTCGCCAACCCCAGCCCCCGCCACAGCAGCGTGCTCCCGGTTCCGACGATCAGGAAGCGCGCAATGGCCGAGAAGGGCCATCCACGGGCGTCGGCTCCTCGGGCTGTCGCGGGCCCGCTGGCCAAGGCGCCGGTGCTGGGTGGCGGCTCCCGCGCCCCCTCGACTGCCCCAGTCCCGACCAAGGTTTCTGGATGGCCGCGTGCGTCTCCGGCCGGCCTGGGCGCGGCACGAAAGGGGGTGCTTCTGGACGGCGGCACTAGCGCGTCGTCGCCGGCTGCTTCTCCGCCACGTCGTCTATCTCGGGTGATGTCTCCGATGAGCTGGGGTGGCGCGGGCCGGCTGGCCAAAGCAGCGCGGCTGGGAGGGGCCGGCATCAGCAGCCTGCACGGCATGGAAGCCATCAGGCGCTAAGGTACGCACACACGCTTCTCTTCCTCCATCCGCCCCTTTTCCAATTTGATGCGTGTTGCTCAGCGGCGGCAGGCTCCCTGGTTAGCCTATTGGTGGTGATTAGTTCGAAATGTCTGTTAGGTTGTTGTGGTGAGATGGCTTCCTGTGTAATTGGACAATTATTTTGAGCTATTTGGGATGTTGCGATTAGTTATGTGGGTTTGATTGCGCTGTATGAACTTAGTTACGTGGGTTTGGTGAGTTATTTACCTAAAACCACCACACTTGGGGTTAGGGTAACAACTTACTATCACATTTGTGCCAGGGCATAAGAAATCATCAGATTTGCCTAACGAATAACGAAGAGCATTGATTGTCCGATTTGCTCACGAAAACAGCGGAACTGACACATTGGGCCCACCTGTCGGGCTGACGTGGCGAAGACCAAAAAGTTTGACCGACTGATGTGGCAAATGAGCTGGGGGCCCATCTGTCAATGACTAGAAAGTCATCTTCTTCACACCATTTTTTCTATGAAGCATTCCATCGAGCACCTTATGTGCGTTCATCCTCTGGCCACTGAAGAAGTCACAACACGCCATGGCCACGCCGGGGCAGTGACCAAAGGAACGGCAGGAGTAGTGAGTAGAGGAACGCCTCCATCCCGTCCGCCAGCTCACGAAGCTGGCATACGCAGCGGCGCGGGCATGGTGCCGGTCGAGCCAAGTTGTGGCCACGCAGGGAAGGGGAGAGTGGCTCACCTTGAGCATGTATGCTTGCTCAGATGCGTCAACGCCATGTGTGAAGAAGAAAATGAGCGCATACTTGTGTACAGGAAGAAGAAGGTGAGCGCAGACTCGGAAGCGAACGCCGTCGCGCCGCCTGACGGAGTCGCCGTGTCCAGGAAGCTTCGCGGGACCTGCGCCTCCTCGCTAGCCATACCCGCAAGCCAGCAAGCCGACGCCATGCGTGAAGAAGAAGGCGAGGGCATACTGCGTTGTCGTCCATGGCGGACTCGCGGCGAACTCCGTCGCGCCGCTCGGCCGACGCATCGTGTCTGAAGCTTCCCGGGATCTGTGCCTCCTCAATTGCCCTGCTCGCAGGCCAGCACGTCGACGCCAGGTGTGAGGTGGCCCTGCGCTAGCTTGAGCAGGGCTCGGCTGCCGCGGCCATGGTGGCCATGAAGCTCTCGGCTCGGCCGTCCATGCCGGTGGGGGCGGCGGCCAGATTCGATGGTTCATGGCGTGCAGGGAACATGCTGAGGCGGCCTGGCCTAGCTTGAGCCCCTTGAGGATAGAGCTTCAGTGCCGCCGCCCACATGCCATTGACCCAACTGCATGTGCAGTTACGGCACCGAAGCAGCATCCCTTGAGCAGGGGCTCGGCTGCCATGGCCATGGAGCTCTCGGCTCGGCCGCCCACAAGCTGCTCGATGCAATGCTCCTAAGGAATAAAGATGGGATGAAGATGAACGCGTAGTCAATGACAGGCGGGACCCACATTTCATCTGCCACCTCACCTAGTCAACACTTTTTTTTATACTTGGTCTTTGCCACGTCATTCCGACAAGCAGGCCCTACCTGTCAGTTTGGCTGTTTTCATGACCAAATCCCAGCATCAGTGTTCTGCGTTACATGTTAGTTTCGGTGGTTTTTTGTGCCCTGACGCAAATGTGATACTAAGTTGTTATCCTAGTCCCAAGTGTGGTGGTTTTGGATAAATAACTCAGGCTTGATTGCATTGTACTGAACTTAAAAATATGGCGCCCCTCTAGGCCAAGTTGTCGGCCTTACCATAGAAGTGGCTCTGTTGTTAGGGCTGGTGTGGATTTGGCGTTTTCGTGGCCTTTCCCAACGCCATATGTAGGGGCTGAGCAAGGGCCCGGAGAGGTTCTGTGTTATTTTGCTAGCTTACATGCTTTGTCACTTATCCATTTTTGTGCATTGGTCCAGTCTTGCTCCCATTGCTGATAACTTGGTTCAGGTGTGCTTGGCTGGTTGAGTGGTTTTTTTTTTGCGGGAATGGTTGAGTGGTTGTTGACATGCATAAGATGAAGTATATATGCATACATATATATATATATATTTCAGATTTGCGGTTGATTTTCCTGCCATACTAGGTTCGCATTTGTTTCGATGTACTCCACTTACACTATCGACTTAATTATCGAATTGAGGTTTACTTTGGTACACCCTCCTAGGAAAGTTTTTGATTTTCTATGTGATTAATGGCTGAGATTATAATGTACCTCTTTGCCTAAAAGGGTAACATGGTCCTTCTACGTGGTGGATTTTGAACCGGCGGTTATTTTCTGTTTTCATGCACCACGTGAAAGAAATGAAGGAAAATAAATACTACTCCCTTCGTTCCTAAATATATGACGTTTTCGTAGTTCACATATTTAAGAATGGAGGGAGTAGTTGCTTTCTTCTTCCTTGCGTACCCTCTCTCTCCCCTTGCAAACCCAAGCAACCATCATATTCAAATCTATGGCAAACTAAGTGGATCTTGTTGCATGTCACAACAAGTAGGATCCATGTACTAGCCTCTGCTCATAAATTTCATTTTCCCCTTCAATTAAGTTTTATTATGCACTAATTTCTTCACATGCATCTGCCCCTTTTACCAACAATGGATAAGACAGAGTGAGCTTGGGAGAGAGCACCTACAAGGACCAGTTTGTTTGTGATCCTATGCATGGCCTGAGAATTGTTGCCACGTCGGGGTGGCAGGTGGTTCGTCATTGCTAATGCAATCCGGTTTAGTTTTAGATAATGAACGTTGGACAAAATTTGTTTGTGATCCTATGCACAGCAGGTGGTTTGTCATTGCTAATGCAATCCGGTTTAGTTTTAGATAATGAACGTTGGACAAAATTTGTTTGTGATCCTATGCATGGCCAGAGAATTGTGGCCGCGTCAGGGTAGCAGGTGGTTTGTAATTGCTAATGCAATCCAGTTTAGTTTTAGATAATACTCCCTCCGTTCAAAAATACTTGTCGCAGAAATGGATGTATCTAGATGTATTTTAGTTCTAGATACATCTATTTCCGAGCGGAGGGAGTACATGTTGTACAAAATTACCCTTTTCAAGTTTTTTTTGGGGGGGACTGAAGCATTCCTGTATCGAATTTCCTTGTATTGGTTACCTCTGGATGATTATTGGTTTGGACTGCCGGCTAGTTTGTCTTAGTGATTGAACTGCTGCAGGGTGCACCATAATCAAGTTCAGGGCTCTTATCTTGTTCGACCAGACCAATTATATTTTTAATAGTTTTATTTTGCCGCAGTCTTATGCATGGTGAATAACTAGTACTCCCTCCGTTTCTAAATATTTGTCTTTCTAGCCATCTCAAATGGACTACAACATACGGATGTATGTAGACATGTTTTAAATTATAGATTCACTCATTTTGCTTCGTATGTAGTCATTTGTTGAAATCTCTAGAAAGACAATTATTTAGGAACGGATGGAGTATTTTCTATCTGCAAAAGAGTCTACTCTTTTGGCTGTCTCACACTGCGTTTAATTATGACTCTAAATCCAAAGGAAGACATTTTACTGTTTACATTCTGCTTTGCTTGTTTGACATAATTAAAACTGCTTCAATGTAGGTGTATGGCTTGCTCCCACAGTCCTCATGCCGCACGTACTCTGCAGGAACAGGGGGGAACTATGTAAGTATCTGCAATAAACATACACAAAAGTTGCTATTTAGGTTCATTATTTGACTTCACTTTCGTTACAGCAACGATATGCCACTGCTGCTGATGTGGCGAAACTCAGGCAGGAGCTTCGCTGGTTCCGTAAGACATGCCTATATTACCTGATGTTCGCGGTCACGGCTTCAATGGCTGTTCCAACCAGTCTTTACATGTTGGAGACGCTGGCGGTGCGAGCTGACAACAAGGCCGACCTGGCAGGCAAGAAGTTGGATGAGCTGAAGGGAGAGGCCGACCTGGCTAGCAAGAAGTTGGATGAGCTGGAGGGAGAGGCGGACCTGGCAAGCAAGAAGTTGAATGAGCTGAAGGGAGATGTGGAAGCAGAAAAGGCAAAGCTTGTCAACTTGGAAAAGAGGGTCCAGGAGTGTGAGCGCCGATGAGAAGACACCTTGAATGAATAGGCTAAGGTGAGAAGGAATGTTCAGTGGAAAGAACTTGACTTGTGAACGGCCAAACTGCAGTGCGTGATGTCTTTGAGTTCTGACTATGTTGCATGCTGTTTTGACATTCGAAACTAGGCAGGATTATGTTATGTTAGTATGCATGCACCTAGATGCAATTTTGTATGGATCAACCTATTGTTGTTTGATGGATGGCATACTGGGCGCTGTTTATATCCCAGTGGAAAGGTGATGCTCAATGCAGGTGTTGTAATGAAGGATTTTAGTATTGATCGTCCGGTCTTTTGTGTGGTCCGTCCGTTTCACATGTAACGCCCCGGATCCGATGCGCCAGGTGTCTGCCAGTTATTCGCCGTCGTTGCCATTTCATTTGCTTGCGTGTCGCACTTTGCCATGTCATCATGTGCATCTCATTTTGCATACGTGTTCGTTTCATGCATCCGAGCATTTTTTCCGTTGTCCGTTTTGCAATCCGACACTCCTATGTCATCCGGCGTCCCCATCCTGTCCCTTTTCGTGAGCAGGTGTTAAACTTTCTCGGAATGGGCCGAGGTTTGCCAAGCGGCCTTGGTACACCACCGGTAGACCACCTGTCAAGTTTCGTGTCATTTGGAGTCCGTTTGATACTCCAACGGTTAACCGGGGAACCGTAAATGCCTCTTTTGTGTGCAGCCCAACACCCCTCCAAAGTGGTCCAATAACCCATCCAAACCCCCTCCATGCTCTCGGTCGTTCGATTACGATCGTGTGGGCGAAAACCGCTCCCTATTTGGACTCTCCTAGCTCCCTCTACCTATATGAACGCCCCTTCCCTTCCATTTTCGCGGATGAAACCCTAGCCATCTTCCTCCTCCCGCAGCCGGACATGTCCGTCCCGCCGCCGGACGTGTCCACCGCCGCCGCCACATCACTCCGACCAATCGGGTCACGCCACCTCACCCCAGCGGCCGCTCCCGGCAAACGGGAGCGCGCCACGTCGCCTCGCCGGCTTCCCATTGCCGGGCCGAGCCTAGATCTGCCCGCCCGGGCCGGATACCCGCCGCCCGCGCCAGGCTCCGCCCGCCGCCGCCTTGCTCGCCTCAGCCGTGCCTCGCCGCCGCCGCCTCCGCCGCTGGCGCCGCCACGCCGCCCGAGCCCGTGCCTTGCCTCGCCCGGCGCCCGCGCCGCTGACATGACTCCTCCGCCCGAGCTGAAGGAAATATGCCCTAGAGGCAATAATAAAGTTATTATTTATTTCCTTATTTCATGATAAATGTTTATTATTCATGCTAGAATTGTATTAACCGGAAACATAATACATGTGTGAATACATAGACAAACATATAGTCACTGGTATGCCTCTACTTGACTAGTTCATTAATCAAAGATGGTTATGTTTCCTAACCATAGACATGTGTTGTTATTTGATTAATAAGATCACATCATTAGGAGAATGATGTGATTGACATGACCCATTCCGTTAGCCTAGCACTTGATCGTTTAGTATATTGCTATTGCTTTCTTCATGACTTATACATGTTCCGGTAACTATGAGATTATGCAACTCCCGTTTACGGAGGAACACTTTAGGTGCTACCAAACGTCACAACGAATCGGGTGATTATAAAGGAGTACTACAGGTGTCTCCAAAGGTACATGTTGGGTTGGCGTATTTCGAGATTAGGTTTTGTCACTCCGATTGTCGGAGAGGTATCTCTGGGCCTTCTCGGTAATACACATCACATAAGCCTTGCAAGCATTGGAACTAATAAGTTAGTTGCGAGATGATGTATTACGGAACGAGTAAAGAGACTTGCCGGTAACGAGATTGAACTAGGTATTGGATACCGACGATCGAATCTCGGGCAAGTAACATACCGATGATAAAGGGAACAACGCATTATGTCGTTATGCGGTTTGACCGATAAAGATCTTCAGAGAATATGTAGGAACCAATATGGGCATCCAGGTTCCGCTATTAGTTATTGACCAAGAATAGTTCTAGGTCATGTCTACATAGTTCTCGAACCCGTAGGGTCCGCACGCTTAACGTTACGATGACAGTTTTATTACGAGTTTACAAGTTTTGATGTACCGAAGTTCGTTCGGAGTCCAAGATGTGATCACGGACATGACGAGGAGTCTCGAAATGGTCGAGACATAAAGATTGATATATTGGAAGCCTATATTTGGATATCGGAATGGTTCCGGGTGAAATCGGGATTTTACGGAACACCGGGGGGTTACCGGAACCCTCCCGGGGGTTAATGGGCCTTAGTGGGCCATATGGGAGAAGAGGAGGGCGGCCAGGGCAGGCCGCGCCCTCCCCTAGTCCGAATAGGACACGGAGCGGGGGGCGGCGCCCCCTTCCTCTTTCCCCTCCCCCTTTCCTTCTCCAACAAGGCAAGAGGGGGGGAGTCCTACTCCCGGTGGGAGTAGGACTCCTCCAGGCGCACCCCTTGGGGGCCGGCCGCACCTCCCCCTCCCTCCTTTATATACGGGGGCAGGGGAGCACCCCAGAACACACAAGTTGATCTACGGATCGTTCCTTAGCCGTGTGCGGTGCCCCCCTCCACCATATTCCACCTCGGTCATATCGCGGAGTTTAGGCGAAGCCCTGCGCCGGTAGAGCATCATCATCGTCACCACGCCGTCGTCTTGTGGAACTCCTCCCCGACGCTTTGCCGGATCGGGCGCTGAGGATCGTCATCGAGCTGAACTTGTGCTGAACTCGGAGGTGTCAGACGTTCGGTACTTGGATCGGTCGGATCGTGAAGACGTACGACTACATCAACCGCGTTGTCATAACGCTTCCACTTACGGTCTACGAGGGTACGTGGACAATACTCTCCCCTCTCGTTGCTATGCCATCACCATGATCTTGCGTGTGCGTAGGAATTTTTTTGAAATTACTACATTCCCCAACAGTGGCATCCGAGCCTGGTTTTATGCGTTGATGTTATATGCACGAGTAGAACACAAGTGAGTTGTGGGTGATACAAGTCATACTGCTTACCAGCATGTCATACTTTGGTTCGGCGGTATTGTTGGATGAAGCGGCCCGGACCGACATTACGCGTACGCTTGCGCGAGACTGGTTTCACCGTTGCAAGCACTCGTTGCTTAAAGGTGACCGGCGGGTGTCTGTCTCTCTCACTTTAGTTGAACCGAGTGTGGCATACGCCCGTCCTTGCGAAGGTTAAAACAGCACCAACTTGACAAACTATCGTTGTGGTTTTGATGCGTAGGTAAGAACAGTTTTTGCTCAGCCCGTAGCAGCCACGTAAAACTTGCAACAACAAAGTAGAGGACGTCTAACTTGTTTTTGCAGGGCATGTTGTGATGTGATATGGTCAAGACGTGATGCTATATTTTATTGTATGAGATGATCATGTTTTGTAACCGAGTTACCGGCAACTAGCGAGAGCCATATGATTGTCGCTTATTGTATGAAATGCAACGCCTGTAATTGCTTTACTTTATCACTAAGCGGTAGCGATAGTCGTAGAAGCAATAGTTGGCGAGATGACAACGATGCTACGATGGAGATCAAGGTGTCGCGCCGGTGACGATGGTGATCATGACGGTGCTTCGGAGATGGAGATCACAATCACAAGATGATGATGGCCATATCATATTACTTATATTGATTGCATGTGATGTTTATCCTTTATGCATCTTATCTTGCTTTGATTGACGGTAGCATTTTAAGATGATCTCTCACTAAAATTATCAAGGCGTGATCTCCACGAGTATGCACCGTTGCCAAAGTTCGTCGTGCCCGGACACCACGTGATGATCGGGTGTGATAAGCTCTACGTCCATCTACAACGGGTGCAAGCCAGTTTTGCACACGCAGAATACTCGAGTTAAACTTGACGAGCCTAGCATATGCAGATATGGCCTCGGAACACGGAGACCGAAAGGTCGGCGTGAATCATATAGTAGATATGATCAACATAGTGATGTTCACCATTGAAAACTACTCCATCTCACGTGATGATCGGTTATGGTTTAGTTGATTTGGATCACGTGATCACTTAGATGACTAGAGAGATGTATGTCTAAGTGGGAGTTCTTGAGTAATATGATTAATTGAACTTAAATTTATCATGAACTTAGTACTGATAGTATTTTGATTATCTATGTTTGTAGATAGATGGCTCGTCTTTGTTGTTCCGTTGAATTTTAATGCGTTCCTTGAGAAAGCAAAATTGAAAGATGATGGTAGCAATTACACGGACTGGGTCCGTAACTTGAGGATTATCCTCATTGCTGCACAGAAGAATTACGTCCTAGAAGTACCGCTGGGTGCCAGGCCTGCTGCAGGAGCAACGCCAGAAGTTGTGAACGTCTGGCGAGCAAAGTCGATGACTACTCTATAGTTCGGTGTGCCATGCTTTACGGCTTAGAATCGGGTCTTCAACGACGTTTTGAGCGTCATGGAGCATATGAGATGTTCCAAGAGTTGAAGTTAATATTTCAAGCAAATGCCCGAATTGAGAGATATGAAGTCTCCAATAAGTTCTATAGCTGCAAGATGGAGGAGAATAGTTACATCGGTGAGCATATACTCAAAATGTCCGGGTATAATAATCACTTGATTCAACTGGGAGTTAATCTTCCGGATGATAGTGTCATTGACAGAATTCTCCAATCACTGCCACCAAGCTACAAGAGCTTCGTGATGAACTATAATATGCAAGGGATGACCAAAACAATTCCCAAGCTCTTCGCAATGCTAAAAGCTGCGGAAGTAGAAATCAAGAAAGAGCATCAAGTGTTGATGGTCAACAAGACCACTAGTTTCAAGAAAAAGGGCAAAGGGAAGAAGAAGGGGAACTTCAAAAAGAACAGCAAGAAAGTTGCTACTCAAGAGAAGAAACCCAAGTGCGGACCTAAGCCTAAATCGAGTGTTTCTGCAAGCAAACTGGTCACCGGAAGCGGAACTGCCCCAAGTATTTGACGGATAAAAAGGATGGCAAGGTGAACAAAGGTATATGTGATATACATGTTATTGATGTGTACCTTACTAGAGCTTGCAGTCGCACCTGGTATTTGATACTGGTTTTGTTGCTAATATTTGCAACTCGAAACAGGGACTACGGAATAAGCGAGTACTGTCCAAGGACGAGGTGACGATGCGCGTGGGAAACGGTTCCAAAGTCGATGTGATCGCGGTCGGCACGCTACCTCTACATCTACCTTTGGGATTAGTTTTAGACCTAAATAATTGTTATTTGGTGCCGCGTTGAGCATGAACATTATATCTGGATCTTGTTTGATGCGAGACGGTTATTCATTTAAATCGAGAGAATAATGGTTGTTCTATTTATATGAGTAATATCTTTTATGGTCATGCACCCTTGAAGAGTGGTCTATTTTATTAAATCTCGATAGTAGTAATACACATATTCATAATGTCGAAGCCAAAAGATGCAAAGTTAATAATGATAGTGCAACTTATTTGTGGCACTTGCCGTTTAGGTCATATCGGTGTAAAGCGCATGAAGAAACTCCATCTTGATGGACTTTTGGAATCACTTGATTATGAATCACTTGGTACTTGCGAACCGTGTCTCATGGGCAAGATGACTAAAACGCCATTCTCGGAACTATGGAGCGAGCAACTGATTTGTTGGAAATCATACATACCGATGTTTGTGGTCCAATGAATGTTGAGGCTCATGACAGTGTATCGTTATTTTCTCACCTTCACAGATGATTTGAGCAGATATGGGTATATCTACTTAATGAAACACAAATCTGAAACATTTGAACAGTTCAAAGAATTTCAGAGTGAAGTGGAAAATCATCGTAACAAGAAAATATAATTTCTACGATCTGATCGTGGAGGAGAATATTTGAGTTACGAGTTTGGTCTTCAATTAAAACAAAGTGGAATAGTTTCACAGCTCACGCAACATGGAACACCACAACATAATGGTGTGTCCGAACATCGTAACCGCACTTTATTGGATATGGTGCGATCTAATGATGTATCTTACCAATTTACCACTATCGTTTTGGGGTTATGCATTAGAGACAGCTGCATTCACGTTTAATAGGGCACCATCTGAATCCGTTGAGATGACACCGTATGAACTATGGTTTAGCAGTAAACCTAAGCTGTCGTTTCTTAAAGCTTGGAGTTGCGATGCTTATATGAAAAGGTTTCAACCTGATAAGCTCGAACCCAAATCGGAAAAGTGCGTCTTCATAGAATACCCAAAGGTAACTATTGGGTACACCTTCTATCACAGATCCGAAGGCAAGTTATTCGTTGCTAAGATGGATCCTTTCTAGAGAAGAAGTTTCTCTCGAAAGAAGTGAGTGGGAGGAAAGTAGAGCTTGATAAGGTAATTGTACCTTCTCCCGAATTGGAAAGTAGTTCATCACGTAAATCAGTTCACGTGATTCCTACACCAATCGGTGAGGAAGCTAATGATGATGGTCATGAAGCTTCAGATCAAGTTACTACCGAACCTCGTAGGTCTTCCAAAATAAGATCCGCACCAATGTGGTACAGTAATCCTATTCTAGAAGTCATGTTACTAGACCATGATGAACCTACAAACTATGAGGAAGCGATGATGAGCCCAGATTCCGCGAAATGGCTTGAGGCCATAAAAATAAGAACAAAGTGGGGACTTTGGTTGACCTGCTCGATGATCAGCAAGTCAAGTTAAATAAATGGATCTTCAAGAGGAAGACGGACACTGATAGTAGTGTTACTATCTACAAAGCTCGACTTGTTGCAAAAGGTTTTCGACAAGTTCAAGGTGTTGACTACAATGAGATTTTCTCAACTCTAGCGTTGCTTAAGTCTGTCCGAATCATGTTAGCAATTGCCACATTTTATGAAATCTGGCAAATGGATGTCAAAACAACATTCTTTAATGGATTTATTAAAGAAGAGTTGTATATGATGCAACCGAAGGTTTTGTCAATCCTAAAGGAGCTAACAAAATGTGTAAGCTCCAGCGATCCATCTATGGACTGGTGCAAGCATCTCAGAGTTGGAATACACGCTTTGATAAATTGATCAAAGCATATAGTTTTATACAGACTTGCGGTGAAGCCTGTATTTGCAATAAAGTGAGTGGGAGCACTACCGCCTTTTTGATAAATATATGTGAGTAACATATTGTTGATCAGAAATGATGTATAATTTTTCTAGAAAGCATAAAGGAGTATTTGAAAGGAGTTCTTTAAAAGAAAGACCTCAGTAAAGCTACTTACATATTGAGCATCAAGATCTATTGAGATAGATCAAGACGCTTGATAAGTTTTTCAATAAGTACATACCTTGTCAAGATTTTGAAGTAGTTCAAAATGGAACAGTCAAACAAAAGTTCTTGCCTGTGTTGCAAACGTGTGAAATTGAGTAAGACTCAAATCCCGATGACGGCAGAAAATAGAAAAGAGTGAAAGTCATTCCCTATGCCTCGGTCATAGGTTCTATAAAGTATGCTATGCTATGTACCAGACCTATTGTATACCTTGCTCTGAATTTGGCAAGGGAGTACAATAGTGATCTAGGAGTAGATCACTGGACATTGGTCAAGAACATCCTTAGTGAGGACTAAGGAAATATTTCTCGATTATGGAGGTGATAAAAGAGACCGTCGTAAAGAGTTACATCGATGCAAGCTTTTTACACCGATCCAGATGACTCTAAGTATCAATCTGGATACATATTGAAAGTGGGAGCAATTAGCTAGAGTAGCTCCGTGCAGAGCATTGTAGACATAGAATATTTGCAAAATACATACGGCTCTGAATGTGGCAGACCCGTTGACTAAGCTTCTCTCACGAGCAAAACATGATCATACCTTAGTACTCTTTGGGTGTTAATCACATAGCGATGTGAACTAGATTAGTGACTCTAGTAAACCCTTTGGGTATTGGTCACATGACGATGTGAATTATGGGTGTTAATCACATACAGATGTGAATATTAGTGTTGAATCACATGATGATGTGAACTAGATTATTGACTCTAGTGCAAGTGGGAGACTGAAGGAAATATGCCCTAGAGGCAATAATAAAGTTATTATTTATTTCCTTATTTCATGATAAATGTTTATTATTCATGCTAGAATTGTATTAACGGAAACATAATACATGTGTGAATACATAGACAAACATATAGTCACTGGTATGCCTCTACTTGACTAGCTCATTAATCAAAGATGGTTATGTTTCCTAACCATAGACATGTGTTGTTATTTGATTAATGGGATCACATCATTAGGAGAATGATGTGATTGACATGACCCATTCCGTTAGCCTAGCACTTGATCGTTTAGTATATTGCTATTGCTTTCTTCATGACTTATACATGTTCCGGTAACTATGAGATTATGCAACTCCGTTTACCGGAGGAACACTTTGGTGCTACCAAACGTCACAACGAATCGGGTGATTATAAAGGAGTACTACAGGTGTCTCCAAAGGTACATGTTGGGTTGGCGTATTTCGAGATTAGGTTTTGTCACTCCGATTGTCGGAGAGGTATCTCTGGGCCTTCTCGGTAATACACATCACATAAGCCTTGCAAGAATTGGAACTAATAAGTTAGTTGCGAGATGATGTATTACGGAACGAGTAAAGAGACTTGCCGGTAACGAGATTGAACTAGGTATTGGATACCGACGATCGAATCTCGGGCAAGTAACATACCGATGATAAAGGGAACAACGTATGTCGTTATGCGGTTTGACCGATAAAGATCTTCGTAGAATATGTAGGAACCAATATGGGCATCCAGGTTCCGCTATTAGTTATTGACCAAGAATAGTTCTAGGTCATGTCTACATAGTTCTTGAACCCGTAGGGTCCGCACGCTTAACGTTACGATGACAGTTTTATTACGAGTTTACAAGTTTTGATGTACTGAAGTTCGCTCGAGTCCCGAGATGTGATCACGGACATGACGAGGAGTCTCGAAATGGTCGAGACATAAAGATTGATATATTGGAAGCCTATATTTGGATATCGGAATGGTTCCGGTGAAATCGGGATTTTACCGAACACCGGGTTACTGAACCCTCCCGGGGTTAATGGGCCTTAGTGGGCCATATGGGAGAAGAGGAGGGCCGGCCAGGGCAGGCCGCGCCCCTCCCCCCCTAGTCCGAATAGGACAAGGAGAGGGGCGGCGCCCCCTTCCTCTTTCCCTTCCCCCTTTCCTTCTCCAACAAGGCAAGAGGGGGGAGTCCTACTCCGGTGGGAGTAGGACTCCTCCAGCGCACCCTTGGGGCCGGCCGCACCTCTCCCTCCCTCCTTTATATCACGAGGGCAGGGAGCACCCGGAACACACAAGTTGATCTACGGATCGTTCATTAGCCGTGTGCGGTGCCCCCCTCCACCATATTCCACCTCGGTCATATCATCGCGGAGTTTAGGCGAAGCCCTGTGCCGGTAGAGCATCATCATCGTCACCACGCCGTCTTGCTGACGGAACTCATCCCCGACGCTTTGCTGGATCGGAGCCCGGGGATCGTCATCGAAATGAACGTGTCGAACTTCCGGAGGTGCGGTACGTTCGGTACTTGGATCGGTCGGATCGTGAAGACGCACGACTACATCAACCGCGTTGTCATAACGCTTCCGCCACGGTCTCACGAGTGCGTGGACAATACTCTCCTCTCGTTGCTATGCCATCACCATGATCTTGCGTGTGCGTAGGAAATTTTTTGAAATTACTACGTTCCCCAACACGAGCTCCTCCGCCCGAGCTCCTCCACCGCTCCGCAGCCGGCGCTTCGCCTGCCGCCGCCCGTGGCCGCCTCGACCGCTTTCGCCGCCCGTTAGCGCGCCCTTGCGCCGCCGCAGCTCGCCACCGCGCCGCCGTACGCTGGTCGCAGCTCCGGCGAGCTGCCCCGCACCGGATTCGGCCTTCCCCCTCGACTCCGGCGTCCTCCCCTCCAAGTCCGGCGAGATCCCGGCGATCCTCGAAATCCGCGCCAACCGGGACCAGATCCACCCATCCATCCATCCAAACGGCGTCCCGCGTCCCCGGATCCCTCCGTCCCGCACCGTCCCATCCCGCGTTGACTCTTCGCGAGGTGATTTTCGTCTAAGTCCTAAAAATCTTTGCATTCTGGTGCCCACTTTGACCTGCTGTAACTTCTTGCATACTACCCCGTTTTGTGCATACGATATGTCAAAATGTTCATCATGAGATTCTCTTCATTTCATTCCATTGCGGCATGCTTGTTTGAGTTCATCTTGATGCCCAAAACATCGTTGCAAGAGTGATATAAAATGTTAGGTGCTGATTCTTATCAGATTATGTGCATTTGTCATTTTTGCTACATTTATTGTGTCCTGCATATGGGCATGAGCTCTACATGTGTTTTAGGCTATGCCATGCCATCTTTACAGGGGTGTATGCCATGTATTTTTGTGATCAATGTGGTGACTAGCACAAGCATGCAAACTAGGCATCGTGATATTGCTGATTTCAGGGACTTAGAATTTCACTAAGTCATTGCTCTGCTGATATTTTTATGCCATGTATTCATTGCTCTGCTGATAATCTTGCTCTACTTTTGCTATAAAATGTTCCTGGCAGATTGTTTACATGTTAATCAATTTTGCCATGGTTGTTGCTAGTGATCCATGCATGCTATGAACTTGCTCTTTCCATGGTTAGCTTCATGAACATGTCTTCTTGTTGTTAGTATGCTTATCTTGTCATGCAATGCCTTGTGATGAGTGAATCGAGCTCGTAAAGATGCCTTCATAATTCTGTTTATGCCATGCACTGTTATTTTCACCAAGTCTGAATCTGTTTATGAAACTTGCTATGTTTACATGGGTGCCATCATATCTTCTGTGCCTTTTTGGCTCATGATCAGTAAGAGACTTTTGTTCTATGCAATCAGTAGTTTCATGCCATGCCTTTGGTTGCCATGATAAGTTCCTTTAGCATGTTGTTTGATAGCTCTAAACTTTGCAACCTGATGTTATTTCCGCCATGTCCTGTGAATTCTGCTAAGTCTGTGAACCTGTTATTATTGGCAATCTTGTCATGTCTTTTTGAGCATGTTCTAGTAGTTTCTGGGGATAGCTCAGTGTTCATATTTTGTTATGCTTTACCTGTACATCATGTACATGCCTTTTGTTTTCATATTGCTGTGCTGTAGCATGTTGTTTTGGTGCTTGAAATATGCCTAGTTGCTGTTTTGGACAGGATGCCCTTTAAACTTGTATGGTGTGTATGTGTTGAACCGTTGCTCCGTTTTGAGTGTGCTCTCTATGGAAATTGCTTAGATTTGCATGTAGCTTCATGATACCTTGTTGCATCCATGTTTTGAGGTGTGTGCTTGATGTTTGAATGCATTTTGCATCAATGCCATGTTTATCTTGTTTTGTTCATATCTTCTAGGCCGTAGCTCCAAATTAAATGAACCTTATATGTAACTTGACTAGAATTTTGTGTAGATCATCGTGGTGCATCTTAGCTTGCTGTTTAATAACTTGAACATAATTTTTATTCAGATCTGGACCAATTTCGAAATTTGCATATGAGGACTTACCGGAATTGTTATATGTTGTTTCCGGCCTTATTTAAACTTGCTTTGATGTGTTGCTCTTGTATGCATCATATCTTGCCATGCGTAGCCTCATGTAGTGTTGTCATGCATCATACTGGGTTGAGCATCATGCCTTGTTCATGTGTGGTGTGTTTACCATGTTGTGTGCTTCTCTCGATAGTTCCCGTTTCGTTGCGATTGTGAGGATTCGTTCGTCTATGCATGGTTCGTCTTCGTGGCTTCATCTTCTTCATGGACTCGTTCTTCTTCATAGCGGGATTTCAGGCAAGATGACCGTCACCTTGGATCTCACTACTATCATTGCTATGCGAGTTTCTTCGTTCTATCGCTATGCTGCTTTACCTACCACTTGCTTATCAAGCCTCCCAAATTGCCATGAACCTCTAAACCTTTGTCACCCTTCCTAGCAAATCGTTGTTTGACTATGTTACCGCTTTTGCTCAGCCCCTCTTATAGCGTTGCTAGTTGCAGGTGAAGATGAAGTTTGCTCCATGTTGGATTATGTTTATGTTGGGATATCACAATATCTCTTATATTATTAATGCATCTATATACTTGGTAAAGGGTGGAAGGCTCGGTCTTATGCCTGGTGTTTTGTTCCACTCTTGCCACCCTAGTTTCCGTCATATCGGTATTATGTTCCCGGATTTTTGCGTCCCTAATGCGGTTGGGTGATTTATGGGACCCCCTTGACAGTTCGCTTTGAATAAAACTCCTCCAGTAAGGCCCAACCTTGGTTTTACATTTGTCTCACCTAAGCTTTTTTCCCTTGGGAGTCACGCTCCCGAGGGTCATCTTTATTTACGCCCGGGCCAAGGGTTCTCCGAAAGTGCCGGGTCCAAACCGAGCGATGTCCGGTGCCCCCTGGGCAATCAGGGTCTATGTCAACCCGACGTCTGGCTCATCCGGTGTGCCCTGAGAACGAGATATGTGCAGCTCATATCGAGATTTGTCGACACATCCGGGCGGCTTTGCTGGTCTTGTTTTACCATTGTCGAAATGTCTTGTAACCGGGATTCCGAGTCTGATCGGGTCTTCCGGGGAGAAGGAATATCCATCGTTGGCCGTGAGAGCTTGTGATGGGCTAAGTTGGGACACCCCTGCAGGGTTTGAACTTTCGAAAGCCGTGCCCGCGGTTATGTGGCAGATGGGAATTTGTTAATATCCGGTTATAGTAAACTTGAAGTAAACTCTTCTAAAATACACCAACCGTGTGCGTAACCGTGATGGTCTCTTTCGGTGTTGTTCGGGAGGAGAACACGGGTTTTGGGTTATGTATGACGTAAGTAGGAGTTCAGGATCACTTCTTGATCATTACTAGTTGACGACCGCTTGCTAAGCTCCTCTTCTCGCTCTTGTTTCGTAAGCTAGCCACCATACATGCTTAGTCGCTGCTGCAACCTCACCACTTTACCCCTTCCTTGCCCATTAAGCTTTGCTAGTCTTGATACCCATGGTAATGGGATTGCTGAGTCCTCGTGGCTCACAGATTACTACACCAACAGTTGCAGGTACAGGTTATGCGATGATCATGACGCGAGAGCGATGTTACTTGTGTTGGAGTTCTTCTTCTTCTTCGTCGATCTTGGGTTAGGTTCCTGGTCGGCAGCCTGGGCTAGCAGGGTGGATATTGTTTGAGTTTCTGTTTATGTTTCATCCGTAGTCGGATGTTGAGCTTGTATATGATGTATTGATGTATTCTTGCGGCATTTGTATGTCTTGTATGTATCCCCATCTATTATGTAATGTTGATGTAATGATATCCACCTTGCAAAAGTGTCTTCAAGATGCGCTTCTATCCTTGGTGGGACCTTCGAGTTCCTTTAGGATAGGGTCGCATCTTGGGCGTGACATCACAAGATCCTCCCGATGCCGCTTCTTTTCTCTTATATATACTCACTCCGTCCCTCTTTTGACACTAGTGACATGGACTTACATTATGGGACGAAGGAAGTATTATATACTGGTGTTGCAATGTCATAAATGGAGTGACATTATCAGATTCGGTCATTTTATAAAAATAGCACAACTCATGTACTTTGCTATGAAGAAAACACCAGTTGTCATAGATTAGGCGAACATATGATTAAGTAATATGTATAAAGTCAATGTAACCTTTGAGTGTAGCAATTACGATCTTGAGGCACCACGATCTAGTAGTGTTCTTGCAACAGGACTGCAACGACTGAAATTGCTATCTTTCCTCTAAAAGAAACAGAAATAAGGCAACTTGCAAAAAAGTAAGGCTCGACAATGATTTTATCTATGACGACCCTGTTTGTCCTTCCTAGGTTGCGGCACTAGGACAGCCCGATACAAATTATGGAATGCTGCTAGTAATTACAAATAATTTTTAACAGAGACAATGTCGATTGTCACTGAACACACATAGCTGACTGCCTGAGTCAAGCATAAAAGAACATCTCGAACAAGGTCAGATTAAAAACGTCTGTTCATGCCCATGTAGCCACACCATATAACAAAAGTTCATCCAAATAGCGCTCAGCAAGAAAGACACATATAATGACAAACATTGAAACATGAAACCAAAGTACATGACTATAGAATCTATATATATATTGAAGAAAAGAAAATACAGCCCTGATGGGGAAATCAGTTCATACTGTTGGATTCCACACAAAGATAAGGTAGAAGCTGAATGGAACATAAGTTCTGACACATCCAAGTTCAAGTACACTGTGGCAACCTACTTATCCTCTACGACATTCATGGTTGACTTATAGTAGGGAATTGACACATGACAAAGTGTTAAGATATACACAGACATCATTGCCAAACAAATAAATCTTGAAGCCACAAAGTAAGTAGGTGGTTTATCTTCGGAGGCTGATAATAAGCTACACGAGCGCGACTTCAATGACTGCTCGCTTGATAACCTGGGGAAAAAAAGGGAAATTATTGCATAATTATGTGAGCACATTCCTAGTTATAAGGTACAAGAATTGCAAAAAATCTCAACAATATTGTAGGTCTTGCTGAGTTTATAAATCAAATTACAAACTTGGAAATAGCAAAATTACTTGCAAACCATGCTAAATTATTAAAATAATAAATATACAAAAGTTCAACGGGTATCCAATATGGAAAATTGTATAACAACTATTGAGTCGGTTCATACCTTTTTTTTTAAATCCAATGAATGAAATTATGTGTTTCAAATATAGTGTATAATCACGTACACATTTCAAGCAATGGATGATATGATAAAAGATTGCTATGATTTGATCTAAATAGTAGTATTCCACAACAAATTTACAATCAAAGCTCAATTTTCAAAAGTTGTTCACCTTAAATAAGTGATAAATCAACAATGGGGCTAAATAAATTCATCGCATGACATATGTATGATATATCCGTATAACTCACCGTCTAATAACCAGATGATTGGAAGAAGCTTTGTGTTTCATAAGCCCATTCATTCCTCTTTGAGAAAAATATCTACAACCCTGCGAAGTGCACTTCAATCAATATAAAATGATCAATTATAGTAAGCAGTTATGATTAGAGTTAAAGTAACAGTTATATCTACAACCTAAAAATTACGGTGATAAAAAGGTCCTATAAATTACAGCATTTTCTTTGCTTCTTCAATTGATCCATTCAGAATTTGGAGAATTTTGGAGTCACGCTAAATTGTTATTTTCACTCTTGGTCCCAAATTTCCAGGGTACAGTCCAGTATCAATGACAGTTTTGCACTGATATACATTCCTTATAAGAGCAGCCAGCCAAGTCACAATGTTTTTTATAGATTAGCAGAGTACAAGGGAAGAGAAAAAGAATAAAGAGAATCGTGTATCCCGAAAATAGTTAGCCAGTTAACATACTACGTACTAATTTTGTTTTGCCACTTAATATGATATTTGGATCTCAGCGCGGAAAAGGGGAAGAACAATCCTAGATCTGATTTTGTTAATTTCGCACGGGCTGGAAAGAGTGTGCGTACCTTGTTCTTATTATTAAGAACACTCGGTGATTCGGAGGAGGTGAACTGGCGAAGTGAGCTTCGGCCATGGCCAATCACTGGCAGCAGCCGCCGCTGCTCCTCCTTGATGGCAGCTGAAGCAGCCGTCCTGAGAAGCGCTGCCGCCATCGGAGAGGATTATTCCGCTCCCAGGTCTTGTTCTCGCCGACGGCTCCTCGATCCTCTTCGTCTTATTTTTTTATTATTGAGACAGAGTTTCGATTCTCTCCGAGGCTCCTTTTTTTTTTTTTACTTTTTGTATATCCGCCTCCAAAACAAAGGCTGGCTCGATTTCTTTCCAGTACCCAGACGGGCCACCACTAACGGGCTGGCCTATTTAGCCTGGTAGTCGCGGTCGCTTTGTCTTTTCACCATTTTATTTGGGTTTGTTTTTTATTTTACTTTGGTTGTCTCTGTTTTCTCATTGGTTTTTCTCGGCTTTCCTTTGTTTGTTTGTTATATTTGGTTTTTTATTCTTTCTTGGTTTCCTTTGGCTGTTTTGCTTTTTTTTTGCGTTTTATCATGTTTTTGAAACTCATATCTACTTTTTTCCTACGTATACAATGTACATTTTGAGAGCACACATGAAACATTTTTATGATACCCGTTGGACATCTTTCAAACACATATTGTATATTCTTAAACACTTTTTTGAATACGCGGTAACATTTTGTAAATTCAAGTTGTACATTTTTTATACATTGTATAAATACTTTTGAATTTTTGTAAATGTCATGAACATTTAATGTAGGAATATTTGCATAAAATTTCACTTACATTTTTTGATGGTATGAAAAACAAATTACGCTACACGGACATTTTTTACTATATTGTATACAATTTTTTTTAAAATTGCATATATATATTTCGAAATGTGGAAACATTTTTTCATTGTCACAAACATTTTTATTAAAGTTATGAGCAATTTTTAAAACTACGCTAACAAATTTTATACTATGTTAACATTTTTTCATATTTTGGGCTTTAATTTCTTAAGTAAATTTATTTTTTTGTAATATATGCATTTGAAATAGATTTAAAATTTAAATCAAAAACAACGGGTGATGTCAGCATGACGTGCACGTCCTACTGGGCCAGCCCACCAGCGACACCATATAGGCGAGGCAGGCTTCTGTGGCGCAATAGGCGGGACATAGATGCGCCACAGACCGGCCACTCGCCGCCTTTCTCCTCCTCTCTCACGCTTGCTCTTTGGGCACGCTTGGTAGCTAGCACGATGCAAAAAACTGGACGTTTGGTTGCTTGGCCTACATGTATTTTCTAGGCCGCACGAACCTTAAAGCACTTCCGGGCCGGGCCGAGGGGGGCAATCGAATTGGTCGTTTTTCCTAAGCCAGGCCTGCAAAAGCCACACGTGTCTCACCTGTGCGCATTGGGAAGCGTGGGAGACGACGAGACGTCTCATAACTCTCTTTCCTCTCTCTCTCGTCACTGCCCACTCACTCTCATTTCTCTGGTGGCCGGCCCTCAGTCACATGGTCCCACACCCATCTTTGCCGGCAACAACCCAATTCAGGACCGGTCGGTGGCCGCCCTGACCCGACAAGGCATTGACCTGATGTCGACTATCTGAGCGCCGTCTCCCATCTGCACCAGGCCACAGTTAGCAGCCATTGACCCACCATCGTGTTTGTGTCAATCGGTGCGGCTGCGAACAGCACATCAGCCATTGACCCACCATCGTGTTCGTGTCAATCGGTGCGGCTGCGAACAGCACATCGGCTGCGGCGGTGATGGCAACTCCGGTCACCAAAGGCCGGCCAACATGACTCATTAGCAACTTCAACCGCAGAGGGGTCAGGGATCATGTCGTGCACCATATAACTGTCTAAAAGAGCTAAGCTGCATATGCACTTTATCAAAATGGTTGGACGCAAAGACAGACACATGATGGTACGACCAAAATATGCTCTTATTTGTGGGAAATGCACAAGAACCAGATGAATAATCCAACACTAAAACCGTGTTATGTATACTGAGAGACAGAGAGATCATGAAAGATAACAAGTCTTGCACAGGAGACCGAATAACTAGAACTGCAAAATACTCATCCAAAAGAAAAGAAACTGCATATGGCCATGACGATCCAAGGGCCAGACAAGAAAACCTCTTACAAAATCGTCTTAGGAGTCTGAAGATGCAAGATTCGCCACACGTTTCAGTGTTTCGCCAGACAAGAAACTCCACTTTTAGTAAGAACTGACACATGTTGCAACCTGCCTCACTGCTCACCTTCAGCAGGAGGATTCTTCATGAGTTCCCTAGCCTTCCTGCACGAATTCAAAAGCATAAGGAATGAACTACATGATTCCTTCGATATGCAACTAAATAACCATATGATCCCTCTTTCTGGGGCTGACATCATAGGTCCAGCCGTACGCTGTGGCCGAGACAGAAGTGGCAAATATAACGAACAAAAGAAGTTGTTCAGAGGCTTGTAAGGAATTGCATTAATGGCTTTTGCCATGATAGTCTAGTGTGCAACTGCTTCTCAACACTAAAGCACGTTGCCAACCTAAAATCATACTAGCAGTATCGGGAAGACACTGAAAAGAGAAGCATAAGAGAGTAGATTACCGAAGTTCACACTCAACTTCAGCATTCCCAGGATCCAACCTTTGTGCATCCAAGAAAGCATCACATGCTTGTTTATACTCCTGGGCGCAGAGCAAATCGATGAACGTGACCGGACTGTAAGATCAATAGTATGAAATAAGTCATAGTAAGTGAACACACTGGTAAGCTAGACCTACCTTGAGTAGCATGTGAGCTGCAGCTTGACGGTAGCAAGCTTTTGCCCAATCAGGCCGCAGCATTCTGCACCTGAGAGCATCTGACAAAGCACCTTCACCATCACCCATGAGCAGTTTACAAAGACTCCTGTTTGCATACAGTGTTGCACTCTCTGCATGGTCTATTGCCTACACTCAAAAGTAAGAGGTCATGCAAATATTATTCTCGACTTAAAATGATCGCATACAAAAGCTTTATTCTAACGCTTATTCATGGACATGTAGAAAACTGTCTAAATACTTTACTGCTCCCTAATACTGCATAATGGAGTTATGGAACACATTCTCTTACTAGACTTATTTAGTTGCATATATAACAAGCCAATTTACATGAGCACAGAACAAGGTGTTGCCTCTCTAGAGTTATGGAACAAGATGGTTTGTTCAACTTACATGTACAGCCAATTTGAATATGTAGTCAACAATCCTAAGTAGACAGCCTATCAGACACATTAACAGAAACAGTAGACAATCATATAAAATATTCATATTAGCCAAGAAGAAAAAATAACTTCTCATGGATTCTAGAGATTTAAGACATCAACGAAGTTTGAAATGTGCAATAATGTCAAATTGGTTTCTCAACTGAAGTCAAATTTGCTTACTATGCGTGATGTACATCAGTTATGGTCAAGTTCAAATCAGTGACGAATCACTTGAAATCGTGCTAAGTACATATGTGGCAAATTAAAAAATGACACATCTCTAGAGATGCATGAACGCTACATGGCATCTACTGTTAGGATGATCTCCACCGTGTGGGCCCAACGGCCCACCGAGCCCTGATCGGGGGCGCTCAACCCACTATGGTTGACGGGCCCCTGTCACCTGTGTTAGAACAGGATTGTGCTGTGTGTGTAGTTATCATATTGTATAGGGGCTTCTTTGCTTATTTCCCTTCATGTATATGTGCTGGCCTGTTGGCCCGATGGAATATAGGCTCACTTCATAACATGGTATAAGAGCTAGGGTTAGGTTCCCCAGCCACCGCCGCCGCCTCTGGTCGCCGCCGCCGCCGCCTCTGGTCGCCGCCGCCGCCGGCCGCCGCTCCTCTCTTCATCGAGCCTCTCACCTCTTCTTCCTGATAGCTGCTGCCGCCTGCTGGTCCAGGCCGCCGCCGTTCCAGGCCGCTGCTGCCGCCGTCCTTCCCGGCCGGCGCCGCCGCCTCAACGTGCTGCTGCTGCTCTTCAACGAGCTGCTGCTGCTGCTGCTGCTCCTCTTCTCTGCTGCTGCTGCTGCTCTTCTTCAACGAGCTGCTGCTGCTGCTCTTCAAAGTGCGGCTGCTGCTGCTCTTCTCCTCCTGGTCTGCTGCTGCCATCAAGCTGTGCCTCCGCTGCTGCTGGTCTTCAACGAGCTGCTGCTGCTGCTCTGCTGCAATGGCGCCCTCCACCACCACCGGTGCTGTCCCAGTCCCACGATGTCCTGTTATCTTCAACGGACAGAACTACAGGGACTGGGTGCAGCACATGAAGCTGCACATGAGGGGCCAGCTGGTGCAGGAGCACCTCTCACGGTGCTCTGCCTTGTCCCCTGCTGCCCACTCTTCCAGCTGAGTTGGCCTTCCTGTTGATGCCGATGAAACCAAGCAACGTGAGATGCTAGATGCTTTTGAAGAGGCCACCAAGAGTATCAGAATCAACTCCACTTATACAAGCAATGGACAAATGATGATGCTCGAGCCTCTTCTATCTTGGTGAACAGCATGGATGTTGATCTCACCATGGATGTGGTGGCCCTTACCACTGCATATCAGATGTGGGAGCACCTTCGCCATCGCTATGAGTCTATTGTGGGATGCCATGTATCTCTCTCGTTGTTCGTCAAGAGCAACAACTACAACAGGGAGATGCTAATGTGGATGATTTCTACAAGGAGATGTCGGCGGTGTGGCACCAATTGGACTCTCCGGGAGCTGATGTTTGTCGCAGATGTCGGTGTTGTGTGCGGCAACAAGCTAAGCTGGAGGTTCGTCGCCTCTCGACTTCCTCACTCGCCTCCGGCGGAGTTCGAGCAGTCGTGCTCAGCTATTGGCACGCCATCCTCGGCTCTCTACTCTGGAGGCCCTTGCCGAGGTGCGATTCGAGGAGGTGCGCCTCACGGAGCACGGGTTTGTTGCCATCCTCTTCAAAGAGTCGGCTGCCCGCGTTCCCACCACCGCTGCTGGTGTGCCCTCTTCTACAGTGGCGGCAACCTCCACTAGTGCTTTCGCAACTCATCGCAAGCAGGGATGGTCACATGATCACGGAGTGCATCAAGAGGAGGAAACAGGTCGCCGTGGTGGCCGTCCTCAAAAGGACTCGGAGGCACCTCTAATTCTCGTGAGGGCTCCCTTGAGAAGGTTCACCAGAGATGCTCACTTTGCTGCGCCCGCCATCGCTTACGCACCATCCTCGTGTTCTGCTGGTTCTCTTGGTCGACGTCTGGTCCACCACCGCACTCTTCGTCGGTACATCTTTGCCTGGATTCTTGATTCGGGGCCTCCTTCCACATGACACCACACAAAGATCATCTTTGTCAGTCAATTCGTGCCTTCTCCTCTTCTGATTCAGACCGCAGATGGCACTTCTCTTCATTGCCGCAAGAGGGACTCTTTCCACGTCTTCTTTTCATGTCCCTGCCGTTTCTCATGTTCCTAAACTGACTATGCAACTTCTATCCGCTGGTCAACTTATCGACTTGGGTTGTCGTGTTATTCTGGATTCGACTCTTGTTGTGTTCAGGATCGTCAGACGGCGACTACGGTTGGGATCGGTCCTCGGCGCCATGACACTCGGCGCCTTTGGGAGCTCGATTGGCTGCGCCTTCCTTCCGTCAAGGTCCTCTAGCCAGTCGGACATCACCATCCCTTTGCTTCACCGCCACCTCCACCACATCCTTCGCTCAGTGGCATCATCCATTGGGTCACATTTGTGGCTCCCGCTTGTCTTCTTTGGTTAAGAGTGGTGTTCTAGGGTCTATATCTGGTGATAGTTCACTAACTTGTATGGGTTGTAAGCTTGGCAAGCAGATACAACTTCCATATTCCACTAGTAATTCTGTTTCTCAACGACCTTTTGAACTTGTTCACTCTGATGTATGGGGTCCTGCCCCCTTTGTTTCGAAAGGGGGTCACAAATATTATATAATTTTCATTGATGATTTTTCTCGCCACACTTGGATCTACTTTATATCATCTCATAGTCAAGTGCTTCAAATTTACAAGTCGTTTGCTACCATGGTTCGTGACTTCAAGATGATTCCTCTGCTCGAAGTTTTTCGTCACGATTCGGTGGCGAGTACTTGTCTCAGGCGCTTCGTGGTTTCCTTTGCTGAACAGTGGTACCCTTCCTCAAGATTCTGTCCCTGGTGCACATGCTCAAAATGGGGTGGCTGAACGCAAACATCTTCACGTCCTTGAGACTGCTCGGGCTCTTCTTTTATCTTCTGCTGTCCCCCCGCACTTTTGGGCTGAGGTTGTCTCTACCGCTGTTTATCTCATTAATATTCAGCCTTCTGTTGCTCTTCAGGGAGGGATACCAGTTGATCATCTAGGTGATGGTCCAGCTGATTATAGTGGTTCACGCCTTTGTTTGGTTGTGCCTGTTTTGTTCTTCTCCACCCTCATGAACGCACCAAATTGACCGCTCAATCTGTTGAATGTGTTTTCCTTGGCTACGCTTGGAGCACAAAGGTTACCGTTCTTTGGGACCCTATTGCTCAAGACCGAGAATCTCCAAAGATGTCACTTTTGATGAGTCCCGCTCCTTCTACCCTCGTCATTCTTCTATCGCCACAACCGAGTCGTTAGTCGAGCCTCTCTTTTGACTCTACCGATTCTTCACCTTTATCGTCACCGGTAGGTCCACTCCTAGCCTTTCACCCGTGGTTCCGCTCATGAGCTTCTGTGTTACAGGATGAGGTTTCTATTCACGACTCTCCTACTGGGTTGAGCCATCCACTCTCTCTCCTTTTCCTTTTACCTACTCCCGCCGTGCTCAACACCCTTCTCCCTCCGATGCGCCCACCTTCCACTTCCCCTCTCTCCGCTTCCTTTTGTCTACTCCCGTCGTGCTCGGCACCCTTCTCCCTCGGATGCGCCCACTTCCACTTCCACTCCTTCCTGTTGGGTCCCATTCCTCCAGAACCACCTACCCCTACTGCTCCTCGGTATAATCTGCGTGATCGCCACACTCTCCAGCCTCCTGCGTACTATGTTGCTGCTGCTACCACTCTTGTTGAGCCGTCTACGTATCGTGAGGCTGCTGCTCATTCTGAATGGCAGCATGCTATGGCAGAGGAAATTCATGCTCTTGAGCGCATAGGCACTTGGGACCTTGTACCCTTGCCTACAGGCGTTAGACCCATCACTTGCAAATGGGTCTACAAGGTTAAGGCACATTCAGATGGTTCTCTCGTGCGCTACAAAGCTCGTCTTGTTGCGCGTATTTCCAAAGCAGGAGTATGGTCGTGACTATGATGAGACTTTTGCTCTGTTGCTCACATGACCACCGCTCGCACTCTTTTGGTTGTTGCCGCTTTGTTCGGCGTGGTCCATCTCTCAATTAGATGTCAAGAATGCCTTCTTGAATGGTGAGCTGCGGGAAGTGGTCTATATGCAGCCGCCTCGGCTATCTTGTCTCGATGGCATCGTCTGTCGCCTTGGTAGCGCTCTTTACTGGGCGAAACAAGCTCCTCGCACTGGTTTGAGCGTTTTTCCGCCGTCATCACAAGGATCCGGTTCTCTGCTAGTGTTCATGATCCTGCTCTGTTTATTCACACTTCTCCTCGCGGTCGCACCCTTTTACTACTCTATGTTGATGACATGATTATCACAGGGGCTGACCACCAACTCATTGATTTTGTGAAGAAACGTCTACATGAGCAATTCTTGATGACTGATTTGGGTTCTCTTCGCTACTTTCTTGGACTTGAGATCATTTCTTCCCCGAGGGTATTTATCTCTCTCAAGAGAAGTACATCCAAGATCTTCTCACTCGTGCTCGCCTTCTTGATCAACAAGACGGTTGACACTCCTATGGAGTTTGGTCTCCATCTTAAATCTGGTGAGGGTGAACCCCTTGCAGATCCCACACGCTACCGCCATCTTGTTGGGAGCCTTGTCTATCTAGGCATCACTCGTCCCGACATTTCTTATCTTGTGCACATTCTAAGTCGGTTTGTCTCTGCTCCCACTCAACTTCACTACGGTCACCTTCTTCGTGTTCTTCGTTACCTTCGTGGTACCGTGACTCGTCGCTTATTCTTCCCTCGCCCAGCTCTCTTCACTTCAGGCCCACTGTGATGCTACTCGGGCCAGCGATCCCACCGATCGCCGCTCTCTCTCTGCCTATTGTGTTTTTCTTGGTTCCTCCCGATTGCTCGAAGACCAAGAAGCAGACTGCTATATCTCGCCCAGTCTTGAGGCTGAGCTGCGAGCTATGGCGTCCGTGGATCGCAGAAATTACTTGGCTACGATGGCTTCTTCAGATTTTGGTGTTTCCACTGCTACACCGACCCCTCTCGCTCTCCGACAAAGACTGGGCACTCAGCATTGCCCGTGATCCTGTTAAGCATGAGCTCACCAAGCACATCGGTGTTGATGCCTCCTACACGCGTTCTCGTGCAAGATGTAATTGTGGCCCCTCAAGATGTGCCCTTGGAGCTTCAGCTTGCTGATTTTCTGACGAAAGCTCAGACACGGTCCCAACACAGCTTTTTCCTGTCCAAACTCGGTGTCCAAGATCCCCCTTGAGTTTGAGGGGGGGTGTTAGAACATGGTTGGGCTGTGTGTGTAGTTATCATATTGTATAGGGGCTTCTTTGCTTATTTCCTTTCATGTATATGTGCTGGCCTGTTGGCCCGATGGAATATAGGCTCACTTCATAACAACCTGCACTATATAAAGAGGTGGGGGCTGGCGGCTCGCACCACGAGGTTCGTCGCGACGCCGTACACCCCACCTACATCCCCTACCGATCTAGGGTTAGTGCAGTGCTGACGGGAAGCACCGCCACCGCTACTCTCTGCCATTACCGGCCACCGGCACCATGACCGGCACCTGGAGCTCCTCGAGCCACAAGGAGAAGGTAGGTTCACCGGATTAATCTACCCTACCCGATCCCATGGATCTATCATCTACAACTGACCATCTGTTGTTCCATATATATAATCATACGCATCAAGAACCAGAAAAATGTTGCTTTTATTCATTTCTTTTTGCCCTCCTAAATCGGCTCCATGAGAGAATCTTCTCTCATTCTACCCCAAATAGTAAGATGCATGAATTTCGGCACATTTTTAGTGTACAGTTGCTTCAAATTATATTCATTTTAGATGGGCCTGCTCAGCTAGCTGTAATTTTGTCCCAGAAAAATATAATCTTAGTTGTAATTTTAGTTCGTCTCTGGTCATGGATCTAGTTATATTCACTTTGTCTGAAATACATGGAACTCATGGAATGATTGCTTCCCAGTCCCACAGTTCATTTATCCATTACCCTGTATCTTTTCTGCTTTGGGGCCATAATGCTCATATTTTACATTGAAAAAAGTTAGAAATCCTAAGTGTTTTTTTAACACATATTAAGTGGTTAATAATGTAAATAGAGTATATAGTAAGACAACCTAGTTAGTAAAAAAATGCTCTTAAACTGGTTCCCCTTTGACAGAATAACTTGCTATCTAAACCATCACAGGTTAAGAGATAGAGGTTTACCAAATCATAAAACTGTGATGCCATCTTATACTCCTTCTGCTTGAATGCCGTATCAGCCTGTAACTTCAAGAAACCTTTTCTTCTTTCACGGTGCTTTTGCTCCTAGACAATGCATAATGAAACATGAACGGAATGTTTGAATTTCGGAAATAATCATTATTTACTATGATAATTCGTATCATAGAGAAATTCAATAACATTTTGTTCAACATTCTTCATAGCTTGGTGTCTAGGTGACTAGCTCTTTGACATGCTTCTGCTGCAATGCACATTTCTCATGCTGCTTTGAATGAATAAATCCTTTACTGGTCCTGAAGATCAAAGTTCAGCTCCCAGTCCAAATTTAAGCTTCTAAACAGGCATAAGGGCCAAATGTTTCATTGGTTCAGAGTCCAGCCGTGCCAGGTTTTATTTGTATCAAACATTCAAACCCAAAAGTCAAGGTCTTAAAGGGACTCCTGTGCAGTTATAGGTATATAAAGTAACCTAAACATGAGGAACAGTAGGGCTCTTTTCTCTATTTGAAAGATGTATGCTGCTGTACAACCATCCTTTTCTTTATCACTGAATGTTGTCGGCAAAGTTAAAACAATGTTATAATGGTGTACAAAACACCAGGTGAGGCTTGAGTACATGGCAGGCAATAAGAAACATGAGAACATGAGCGCAGAACAAGGTGTTGCCTCTTTCATGGAAACAACCAAGGAGAACACATCACATATGTGCTCGCCAGTTAGGTACATAATGGAATAAAAGGGCTTGGAAATATACATGACAGATAGCATTTGCCCAGGCGTCAAGAGTTTAGTCACGAGAAACGAGTGCAACATAATTTGGAACTACTATGTCATTGAACTAAAATATATTGGTCATGTGACATTATTACTAGATACTAACAATTAGCACACCCTTTACATGATGCTGGTGTATTTCCCAACAATGGTATAGTATCAGAGAGCATTCCTGTACTCAAGCATTCGCGTATCAGAGAGCATCTCACAATTATCTACACAATATAAGCTTATGACAGTTAATAGAATGAGCTCTTTTAAGATGCTCCACCTTACCTCACCAGAAGTAAGATAAGGTTTAAATCCGAGTAATTGATTGCTAGATGTTAGTTTTGGCCAACCAGAAATAATGCTAATAAGTATTAGGTGGCATATTTAGCAAGGCATCTAATAGATACGAATCCTTCCATAACAAATGGTAACAAATTTTCTCTGGAAAAATATGGTGATAGTCTGACAAATTATATACAGTCAAAATATCATAGTGGGATCTTTATCATGTTCCAATTAACCCTAAACCCATTCCACACATGGATTCATGATGGGCAGCGGGCAGCCCAGTTGTTAGACCAGAGTCAGATGTTATCTCAGCATGATCATATTGCCCTTCTAACTTACAGTTAGTAGTTTGCTATCAGCTAGTCAGCAGTTAAAAATTATTTTTATGATCATCCCAAGTTGGGACACCTAAGATGACCTCCATAAATAAGTCATCATTCTCTCAATGTAAATATGATGCCGTACTGTCATGCATATATTAACCACAACATATAATAACACTTAATGAACAAATTTAGGACTAAAGAACAAATCAAAGGTTTACCTTCCAAACAATATTCAGTACAGAAACAGCATAAGAACAGAACATAACATACCATCGGCTTTTTATCTTCATTTTTTGCATAAGAAATTACTCCCTCAATACTCCAGTTTGGGACATTTGGAATTGGGGAAGTCAAAGGAAACAACATGTCAACCTCTTCTTTGCAATCACGTAACGCAGCAATCTCTATTGGCAACCTACCCAACTGGGGAACATAAGAAAATGTAACTGTCATTTATTTTAGAACTTAACGACGTCATTCAAGAAGGGAAACATTTGGAATATAGAAAAAGAACATAAACATTACACGATGTACAATCAGTGTTAGATTTGTAATATTATCAGAAAGAACCAGGATCTAAGTAATACTTTTTAATCAAATGTATCAACAGGGAATTACCCAGCAAGCAAGGCTTCAAGGAGAGGAATTTCAGCCAAAAATATTTTGTGGTATCCTACTTGAGTCTCCGTGAAATAAATAAATAGATAAAACGTGAGGAGAAGTAGCTTTACGTATGATATTTTAGCTGGTCCTTCGAGTGATAGCAGCATCAATATAAACAGGTTCTTCAAGTAAAAGAAAGAAAACAGAATACCAACTGCCAACTGGGATGAAGAACATAGAGTAAACTAAACAAAGAGTAAGTTTATTTATTGTCTATTTCATGAGTACATTTGAGAAATGCTGCTACCCAGAATGGTAAGATCTCAGCATCTGATCAACTGTTAGGTATGCATCGATATGACCTTCCAAAGGGAAAAAATACTGATATATGTTGAGAACTTGTTGTATACAAGCTAGTAGCAACATTTTTAGAAGGATGTATGTATAGATGCTGGAACAGAGTGCCGCACAGTCCTTCAGTAGGAACTCAATAACTGATAATCAACAGAAAATGACAAGTATAAAGATATAGACCATTGCAAATTGGGCTGTTTCCTAGTGATGGATGTGCCCTCAGGCGAATTAATATCTCATTATGGGAGGAGCCCTTATAGGTCTATTTGTTAAATGGTATGGACTGTTTGGATGAAAGGTTGAGACAACTTAGGCACAAGTGCGATTTTCCATTAGCGTAGTCAATGGCACAAAGCAACCTATACTCATACACAAATAGCTTCCCAACATAATAAGAAGAGCTGTATAATAGTATCAGCAGAAGATTTAATAGAATATGTGATATGCTGCATAGTTGTTAGCAAAAATATATTTTAACAAAAATACAAAACATACATCATCAGGAATATTAGGATCTGCTCCAGCCTTCAATAGGAACTGAATGTAGTTGGTATAACCTCCTTGCGCCGTAGCAAACAACAAAGGAGTCATAGCACAACCCTTGCAATTAACATCGGCACCAGCCTGTGGAAAGGATTGTGCAATAGAATATTCATGGTCATATATCCATGTATATCAACATGTAAGCATCAGAGACAGTACAGGGGCAGAATTATAACATAGCACTGAAAAAATAATCCAAAGAGTTCTCACCTTAATGAGTAGCTTCATGCACTTCAATGAACGGTAAACAAGAGCCATACACAGAGGATTTACCATACCGCTGACAATGACATTAGGCTGAAAGAAGGTATCGTGTATTAAGAAACACAGGTGGCATGATAACTCTAGATTTTATTTTGAGATGAAAAGGATATCCTAATTTAAAAGCTTGCCATCATATAATACTGATGTGTTTGGTGTTTCAGGGGATCAGATAGTAAGTGGACCATCCAAATTAAATCCTAATCCTCAACTTAAAACTATTTGTGCAAATTAATGCTGAATCAGGAGAAATAAGATAAGCGGAGGCCATGTACATTTGCATGGTGGTCCAACAAAATCTTCAATGTCTTATCCTGCTCATTTACAGCAGCCAGGAAGGCTGGTGTTCCACGGCCGAAGTCTATGTCGACCGGCACTCCTTTTGAAAGGAGGAACTCTGTTACCTTGCAGCATCCTGTGGTAAACGAAATGGTTCCATCAGTCATGTTTAACCATAACATTTACTCCCTCCGTCCGAAAAAACTTGTCATCAAAATGGACAAAAAGGGGTGTATCTAGAACTAAAATACATCTAGATACATCCCCTTTTATTCATTTTGATGACAAGTATTTCCGGACGGAGGGAGTATTAACTAGTAGTAGAACGACCAGCTTGGAGAAATCATGTGTGTATGTGTGAGTCAGGGGGGAGAACCTGCAGCCACAGCATGGTGGAGAACTGTTTGTCCTTTGTCGTCTGCTTTCATTACATCACCGCCACGATCAAGAAAATACTTGACAGCAGCAACATCACCAGACTGAGCAGACACCATAAATGGAGTCGCGCCTATAACAAAACCACATCGTTAGCACAAGAGTAGTCTCAGCAAAATCGTACATCTCATACTTGCAAACATTGACATGGCAGACACCAATTTAAAAAGATGGAGAAAAGGGTAGAGAAAGACCTAAAGCTGCAGCTCCATATCCAGGAGCATTTACATCTCCCTTGAGCTCCTCCACCAAATACTTGCAAATCTCCAGATGGCCACAGCTTGCCGCGATATACAACACAGAGAGTCCATTGTTGTTGAAAGAAAAAATCGCCGACCGGTCACCATTTCCTTTGGTAAGACCCTTTACAATACCTTCCCCAAAAGTAGAGATGATCACATTAGAGAAGCCAATAGACAAATTAACAAGATAGAAAACCAAAAGAAAAAATGGGCAAGAAGCCAAGAACGTCATGCAGTTCAAGGGACTAATCTGAAAGATCAATTGCTGGACAGTCACCCTGTGAAAATACCTGACAACACATCATTTTAGAGTAATTGACTAGACTGTAATTTGGATGTAACATGTAATGGACAATTATATGGTTTCATCCAAAGTTTTCACATTTATACCGTCACTTCTTTAACTGAATCTGCATATGTGTCTGTTGAGTTCAGTAGATGGTAGCGAAACATTACAATCGGCAGAGCTAAAAGGATGGCAAACTGTTCGGCTCAACAGGGCAAATTTTAAAAAGAAAACTGTTCTGGAAGGCGGTGGACACTGTAACTATAGGCAGGATAACTGAGCGACGCACCAAAACGGAGCAATGCAGCATGCCTGGACAACAATCTCGGACCCCGCGACCGCGAACACAGCCACAGCGTACGCACACAAACTAAGCAGAGGAGAGGAAAAGGCATAGGAGAAGAGGAAAGGGGCTACCTTTGAGCCGGCCGAGGTTGCCGTCCGCGGCCGCCTTGATGAGGCCCTTCTCATCTGCACACACACGCGCACCGTCGCCGTTAGAAACGCAGCCGGATGCCAGAGGGGGAGGGGGGAAGACAGCGAACGTGGGAGCGAGCAATCATCAGGGGCTAAGGGGCGCGCGGAAAGCCGTACGCACCGGCGTCGTCGGCGTCGCCGGCGGGGGGGGCAGTAGATGAACGGAGCCGGAGGCGCCATGGCCGGCGATCTCGCCCGCCGGTCGGTCGGAAGCTTCCCGGCGGCGACGACGGAGAACCCTGCGCTGCGGCGTTGGGGGTCGGGGGCCCGTCTTCTGTGTGTCAGCGCGCTGCCTCTTCCTAGCTTGCTTCGGTCTGGACTCTGGAGCTTGCCCCGTTAAAGGTGGCGACGGCGCGGCGAAGTGGATGGGCTCGGTGTTGTTGCCGCACAGGAGCCACTGTTCTGCTCTCTAGTGTACGTGGCTCGTGTGCCCGCCGTCGGCGTACAAAGACCAGGTGCATCCAGGCCTGCGTGCTCAGATGGATGTAGCGCCCCATTCGGCGGGTGACGCGTGTGCGCCAAAAGGCTGCCGCGCCGAACCGTAGGCGTTACTCCGCTGAGCTCCTCGAGCATATCGCAGCCCTTGGATTTTGAACGAAGGGACCAGATCCAGCGCTACAGTAGGCTTGCATAGAAATGGCGCTGCTGCTTTTGCTCCGCTGCCGTCAGCGTTGCCTGAGACTTGTTGATCACTGTAGACCTATTGGATTTCCTGATTGTGTGCTCTGGTTACGAGACTTGTTGCTCGGCTCTGATTACGCCAATTTTGTTCGAACTTTTTCTTCAAGAACACGAGAGTCGCGTGTTTTAATCATAGTTTTGCTAAGTCGGCTTCATTATGTCTCGATCGATGCTATATTCTTTTGATCTTGCATTGAAGATTCATACTTTTTTTTCCTTTTCAGTTTTTATTTTTTTATTTTCATATACTATGTCACTTGACTAAGACTTGGTTAAGTCTCAGTAAGACTAAGACCTAGTTATATCCTTTGTATCAATAGAGGGGAGAAAAAGTTCTACAAACATTTACAATAGCCTCGAAAGAGGTGCCGCATCCACCAAAAATGATGTACCGACTATTTGCATTGATCTCCACTAGCACAGCCAAAACCCACAATTCAAACTTAGCTATGGAGCAGGCAGCTACATCAGCCGCCAAAAGACACCTTACGCTTAAAAACCCTAGCCGCTCTAGCCAGATCATCCTAAGAGCGGCAATAATAAGGGAGTTGAGGCTCTCCAATCTTGAGGCCAAAGCTGTGCAATGATCGTTGGCCACCACATCTCCAGCAAGCTGTCTCTTGGCTAGATACTTGGATTCTTAAAAAAAGAGATACTTGATTCACTAAGAAATATCATTCAAGTTGCACATAGACAGAACTGGAAGGGGGTGCATATTGTGCCTGCGCGAAAGAGCTTGAATAACAAGCGCACCAGAACGTAGCAGAACACGCAAATAGAACTCTTCGGTGATTGATTGCTCGCCTATTGGCTCGGCGGTTGCTGACATTAAGCTCGTGTGTGGTGGCTTTGCCTTAGTGAGTTTCAAGCATGTTCGTCGGCATTTAAATGTAGCGGTTTATTTGTTAGCTAAGTCTTGTCTGCACTCTAATAGTCCTAGTGGTTTTTATTCAGTTCGAGGGAACTCCGTGTAATATTGTTGATTAATAAAGCCGATGGGTTAAGAAAGCTAATACTAAAATCAGCGGCAGATTCGTGTTACCAAACAAAATTGAAGTGCAATTACCGATCAGTTCAAACTCATCTCTCCGCCAGACTTGGAATCCATGTCGCAGTCGCCGTAAATTGGAAATCTCCTCTTAAAGCCGCCAGATGTCAAATTAGGTCACAGCGACCCGTGCTGGTAAGCCGGTGGCCTAGATATTTTATTGGGCCCATGTGCTATCGATACCATATTGAATATGTACGCGTGTACACATGGATACCGGTTCAGTACAAGGGTTCTCCTATACACGTTGATCGCCGAATATAGCACAAATCTCAGCGAGATACTCGATAGAAACCGGTTCCGCTAGAATTTTACTTCGCAGACACTCTGTCCAGCAGCATCGACTGATAGATTGAGATATTGGAGAGTAATTGTTGTATTGATCGGGGCCTCAAGGGCTGTTTATATAGATTACAAAGCTTGGGCTCCAAGACTAGACTAATAGAGATAGATTTCAATACGAATAGACTTATACTCTAAGATCCCCCTGCAGTCTCAACGTCAGGTGAAACAATGTTGAGACTGGAGCGTATGTCGGTGAACGATGCAGTCGGGAGTCCTTTGGTAAAAATGTCAGTAAATTGGGCACTTGTAGGAACATGAAGAACGCGAACCTCGCCAAGAGCCACCTTTTCATGAACAAAGTGAATGTCAATCCCAATGTGCTTCGTGCGACGATGTTGAACTGGATTGGAAGCCATGTAGACTGCAGAGATGTTATCACAGTAAACAATGGTAGCACGTGGGAGCGGACGATGAAGTTCAATGAGAAGTCGTCAGCCACACCGCCGGCCACAGCTGGCGTGAGCAACCGCCCTATACTCAGCCTCGCCAGAAGACACGAAACTGTTATCGCCTTTTAGAACACCAAGAAACAAGATTATCACCCAAATAAACGCAAAATCCGGATGTAGATCGTCATATCTGGACAACCTGCCCACCGCATTAGAATAAACTGTCAAGCTTGTAGGTGAAGAAGAATTAATAAGGAGACCGTGATCAAGAGTGCGTTTTAAATAGCGGAGAATGCGTCCGACATGAGCGGATGAGGAGCACGAGGATCATGCATAAAGAGACAAAGCTTCTTTGAATGTAATAGGAGATTTCGTGACGAGTAAGAGTGGCATATTGAAGAGCGCCATGATGTTATGATATAAAGTAGGATTAGAAAGAGGATCACCATCAGCCGCAGCTTAGCACCAACGCCGGCCGGAGTATTTAGAGGGTTGACAATCAGACATACCGGAACGAGAAAGCAAGTCCAAAATGTATGATCGTTGAGAAAGAAAGAGGAAAGATGTTGTGCGAGAAACATGAATACCTAGAAAATGATGAAGAGGACCAAGATCTGTCATGGAAAACTCCTGATTGAGAGAAGAGATGGTATGTTGAAGAAAAGAAACAGAACTAGCCGTGAGAATGATATCATCAACATAAAGCAAGAGGTAGGCAGTGTGAGTAGGAGACTGATAAACAAAGAGAGAAGAATCGGATTTGGAGGGAATAAAGCCTATGGTTTGAATAAAAGTAGCAAAGCATTGAAACCATGCACGAGGAGCTTGTTTAAGGCCATAAAGAGATTTGTGGAGGAGACAAACAAAATTTGGAGAGGAGGGATTCTCAAAACCAGAGGGTTGTCGACAATAAACAGTTTCATTGAGAGTGCCATGAAGAAAAGCATTTTTAACATCAAGTTGATGAATAGGACAAGAAGAGGAAACAACAAGACTAAGAACAACACGAATAGTGCTTGGTTTAACAACAGGAGAAAAAGTCTCATCAAAGTCAATGCCATGTCATTGGAGAAACCATGACACACCCAACGAGCTTTGTAACGAAAGCGAGAGTGCCATCGGAATGAAATTTATGACGAAAAACCCATTTGCCGTAAACAATGTTAACACCGGAAGGTTTGGGAACAAGAGTCCATGTATTATTTTGTCAAGAGCTTCAAATTCATCACGCATAGCGGAAAGCCAGAGAGGGTCAAGAAGAGCTCGCTTATAACTGGTTGGAATAGGAGAGATGGTTGGGGTGGCGGTAAGATTGAGACGCGTTTGGTGGGGAGAAGAAATCCTCGTTTTCCACAGTGCACATGACATGATCATTGGTGAGCGGTGGTATAAGAACGACATTGGGTGGCGGTGGGTTTCGGTTGAAGAAGACGGTGAGGAAGAAGAATCAGAGGTGGTGGGTGTCGAGGTGGTTGCCGTGGTAGGATGTGGTGAGGGAAAGACGGCTGGGGTAGAGGATGCAGCTATGGGAGAGGTGGGGGACTCAAGGTGAGGGTGGCTGACGGTGGGCGATTCCGGAGAGCCGGAACAAGATTCCATGGCAGCAGAGATGACCGAAGGACGAACTAGGGAAGGGGTTTTGGTGGTGGCGGATTGTGGTGGAATTGGTTTTGTGGTTGTAGTGACAGAAAAAGGAAAAGTATTTTCATCGAATGTGACATGACGAGAGAGAATGATACGACCAGAAGATGGATCGAAACAACGATATCCTTTGTGATCATCAGAAAGACCAAGGTGAATGCAAGGTAGTGAGCGTGGTTCTAGTTTGTTGGAGGCGGTAGAGGCGATGTTGGGAAAGCATAGACAGCCAAAAACACGCAGAAAAGAATAGTCGTGGTGGGAGAGAAAGAGATTGGAAAGGCGAATAAAGAGGGCAAGTTTTAGTTGGTCGAATATTAAGAAGTAGTGTGGCGGTGCGAAGGGCTTCAACCCAAAAACGGGAAGGAAGAGAAGCTTGTAAAAGCAATGTGCGAAGAACATCATTAATAGAGCGAAGACATCGTTCAGCTTTACCATTTTGAGAAGATGTATAAGGGCATGAAAAACGAAGAAGAATGCCTTGAGAGAGAAAGAAGGTGCAGTTTTGGGTGTTATCAAATTCACGACCGTTATCACATTGAATAAATCGAATTGGCAAGCCAAAGTGTGTGATTACATATTGTCGAAAGTTGAGAAAGATTGCAGGTACTTCAGATTTAGCGCGAAGAGGAAAGGTCCAAGTATAGTGAGAATAATCATCCAAAATCACAAGATAATATTTATAACCGTAAACACTAGGGACCTGAGAGGTCCATAAATCACGGTGAAGTAACTCAAAAGGAAAAGTACTAATGGTAGTAGAGGTTCCAAAAGGTAATCTAACATGTTTGCCACATTGACATGCATTACAGAGAGAGGGATTATGAGGACTGCTAGAACTAGGGATACAAAATTCTTGGAGTAAAGACGTCAAAGTGTTTTTGCTGGGGTGACCGAGACGACGATGCCATAGATCAACAGAGGCGAGCATGGCATGAGAGGTGGATGTGGGCGCGCCATGAAGAGGATAAAGGTCGCCCGTGCTATTGTACCGAGCGAGGACCGCCTCCGTTGTCAGATCCTTCACAGACAAACCAAAAGGGTCAAAGGCCAGGATAACTTTGTTGTCAATGCAAAATTGTCTAACAGAGATAAGATTTTTGATGATGGAAGGAACCATAAGAATATTGCGTAGAAGAAATTTGGCATGAGAGGAAGGGATGTAAGAGTGACCAGTGCATGAAACAGGGATGGTGGAGCCATCGCCAATGGTGATAGTGGAAAAAGTAGAAGGAAAACAAGCTGACAATAAATTCATACTTGAAGACATATGCACTGATGCACCAGAATCGAAAATCCAATCCGTACCTGCGTCGTTGAGGACAAAATTGTTCATGGCGTTGATGACGGCGGCTTGGTCCCAAGCCGGCTGTTGGGGAGGAGCAGAGGGGCCAGGAACTTGCATGTTGACGTAGGGGATAGCGGATGGGTAGTATGCGATTGGGGCCTGCATGTTGCCGTAGAAGGCCGGCATGGTGTTGTAGGGCGACGGTAGTCTGGCGGCTGGTAGGCGGAGTAGGAGTGGCGGTGTCGGCGCCGCGGCTGGGTCCAAGGAGTCCCAGAGCCTGTGGCTGGATGAAGACCGGGCTCCACGTGCCCGTGACACGCAGGGAGGGGCACCATACGGTGAGGGGCCGACCATGGCATCGACCAAGCTGGACGAGGCCGCCTAAGGATCATGCTGAGGAGGCCATGGCGACGGAGCTGATGGCGCGGGAGCGGTGGATGACGAGGCTGGTGCAGGTCCGGCAGGACGAGATGCAGGAGGCCGGTAGACGGGATTCTTGCCCTTGTAGTTGGGACTCGGGCGCCAGCCTGGTGGTGGTGTTGAGGCCGCGGCAGCCACAACAGGAGTTGGAGGGGCGGTCGGTTGCCGCGGCAGCCCAGGCGTGGGAGCTGCAGAAGAGGGCGCGGCAGCATGAAACACCTTGGCGCCTGCTGGCGCCTTGCGAGCCTGGTTCTTCTCTTCTTGCTGGAGGATCGAGCGGACTTCCTTGAAGGTGGGGTACGACTTGAGCATGGGGATGAAGGACTGCTGCTTCTCGAATTGATCGCCGAGACCTTGGAGGAGGGCGTTGATGGGAGTGCGATCCTCGACGTGATCATCAAGTTAACGGAGTTCATCGCCAATAGCCTTGATTCGCTGGCAGAAGATGGAGACTGGGACATCTCCCTGCATGGTTGTGCGTAGCTCGGTGTTGAGCGCGTTGATTCGCGCGTCGGAGTTGTCCTGAAACAGCTGTTGAAGGCAAGCCCAGATCGTCGGACACCAGATTGAAAAGCTCCATGGAGATGCGTGTGTAAATCCACTGGATGATGGCGAGATCATCTTTCACCCAGCGAGGATCAGCGGGCTGTGGCGGGTAGGAGGGATCAATGTGGTGGCGTGAAGCCTGGCCGAGATGGATGATGAAGAGGTGGCGCCAATGATAGTAGTTGTGGATGCCGAGGTCTAATGAGATTGGTATGAAAGGAGAGACGTCGGCAATGGTGTCGGCTAGGGAGAACATAGGGTTTGAAGGGGGAGGTGTTTGGGTAATTGTAGAGGAGGAGGTAGGGGGTGGGGCACAGGCGGCGCGGAACTCGGCCATGGAGAAGAGGGGCCGAATCGGCCAGGGCGGCGGCGTGGGTGGCGGAGCCATACCAGGTGCGGAAAACCTAGGCGTCGGATACCATGATAGATTGAGATATTGAAGAAGTAATTGTTGTATTGATCGGGGCCTCAAGGGCTATTTATATAGATTACAAAGCTTGGGCTTTAAGACTAAACTGATAGAGATAGATTACAATACAAATAGACTTATACTCCAAGATCGACCATGCATGTAACTTATTGTTGCTTTGTTTTGCTCCCACGGTTTGAATCCGGTCTAGCGTGAGAGGCTCAACTCGGCAGGCATGGGCACATACTTATGATTTGTCGTCCTACCGCGTGCCACCCCCTCTCATCTGCCATCTCATGTCACATACTCACATGCTTCACTGAGTTTACTCCGTTTCCGTTTTGAGAAGTAAACTACAACCTCTCACAACCTTTTTGCACGCCTTTTCCTGGTACATGAAACATGGTCCATGACCATGCTCTACCGCGTGCAATCCAGTCAGGCAGTGACTCGATGAATCTCGTCTCCTCTTTCCACTCTGCAAAACCACTCCATCCATCCTCAATCTGCTTCACAAGTTGATGCGGAGGGTGCTGCCACCCGCGATGATGGTTGGAGGTTTTTCGCGAGCTTCACAAGTTGTTTAGGGCGGTGCGCGGCCGGGGTGAGCCCTTACTTGCAAGATGCGGAGGGTGTGGTCACCCTTGCAAGCTAAGAGCATCTCTAGCATACCCCGTATAACGCCGCGACCCGCAAAATAACCGTTAAATATGGATCGGTGTGGAAAAAGCTGTTTGACTAGACCCTGCAAACGGGTCCGACCTGTAAATATTTTTGAGGGGCGCGGCAAAATCTCGGTCCCAACCCGCGAATACGCAGGTTTTCGCCTCGCCCCTATGGTGCCCCGTATCCCAGGGAAGCGGTTGGCGGGAGGGATGTTTCAGCCCGCGCCCTTCCCCATCTCCTTCTGCCGCCGCCCGCCATTGGTTCCGCCCAACCGCTGCCGGCGATTCCAGCCAAATCTGCGAGCGGAATCGCGCCGCAGGGGCGTCCCCACCCTCTTCCACTGATACGCTGCACCGCCACCCCCCTCCCCCGTATCCGGCGACACGAGCCGCCCCTGGTCGCCGTCGCCGCCGGGGATCAACCGCCCCCGAGACGCCCCTAGTCGCCGTCGCCGCCCGGGATCGCCCGCCCCCGAACCGCCGGTGAGTGTTTACTTGTGCTTTGTGCCGAACGCTATGCATAGTTGGTTGACGCGGCGCGCGATTTTTGTGTTGGAGAACGTAGTAATTTCAAAAAAAATCCTATGCACACGCAAGATCATGGTGATGCATAGCAACGAGAGGGGAGAGTGTTGTCCATGTACCCTCGTAGACCGAAAGCGGAAGCGTTAGCACAACGCGGTTGATGTAGTCGTACGTCTTCATGATCCGACCGATCAAGTACCGAACGCACGGCACCTCCGAGTTCAGCACACGTTCAGCCCGATGACGTCCCTCGAACTCCGATCCAGCCGAGTGTTGAGGGAGAGTTTCGTCAGCACGACGGCGTGGTGACGATGATGATGTTCTACCGACGCAGGGGCTTCGCCTAAGCACCGCTTCTGATATTATCGAGGTGGACTATGGTGGAGGGGGGCACCGCACACGGCTAAAAGATCAAACGATCAATTGTTATGTCTCTAGGGTGCCCCCTGCCCCCGTATATAAAGTAGCAAGGGCGAGGTGCGGCCGGCCAGGGAGGAGGCGCGCCAGGAGGAGTCCTACTCCCACCGGGAGTAGGACTCCCTCCCTTCCTAGTTGGATTAGGACTTGGGGGAAGAGGAGGAGAGAGAGGAAGGAAGTGGGCGCCGCCTCTCCTTGTCCTATTCGGACTAGGGGTGAGGGGCGTGCGGCCCAGCCCTGGCCGCCTCTCCTCTTCTCCGCAAAGGCCCACTAAGGCCCATTAACCCCCGGGGGGTTCCGGTAACCCCTCCGGTACTCCGGTAAAATCCCGATTTCACCCGGAACACTTCCGATATCCAAACATAGGCTTCCAATATATCAATCTTCGTGTCTCGACCATTTCGAGACTCCTCGTCATGTCTGTAATCACATCCGGACTCGAACAACCTTGGTACATCAAAGCATATAAACTCATAATATAACATCGCGAAACGTTAAGCGTGCGGACCCTACGGGTTTGAGAACTATGTAGACATGACCGAGACACGTCTCCGGTCAATAACCAATAGCGGAACCTGGATGCTCTTATTGGCTCCCACATATTCTACGAAGATCTTTATCGGTCAGACCGCATAACAACATACGTTGTTCCCTTTGTCATCGGTATGTTACTTGCCCGAGATTCGATCGTTGGTATCTCAATACCTAGTTCAATCTCGTTACCGGCAAGTCTCTTTAATCGTTCCGTAATACATCATCCCGCAACTAACTCATTAGTTGCAATGCTTGCAAGGCTTAAGTGATGTGCATTACCGAGAGGGTCCAGAGATACCTCTCCGACAATCGGAGTGACAAATCCTAATCTCGAAATACGCCAACCCAACAAGTACCTTTGGAGACACATGTAGAGCACCTTTATAATCACCCAGTTACGTTGTGACGTTTGGTAGCACACAAAGTGTTCCTCCGGTAAACGCGAGTTGCATAATCTCATAGTCATAGGAACATGTATAAGTCATGAAGAAAGCAATAGCAACATACTAAACGATCAGGTGCTAAGCTAACGGAATGGGTCAAGTCAATCACACCATTCTCCTAATGATGTGATCCCGTTAATCAAATGACAACCCATGTCAATGGTTAGGAAACTTAACCATCTTTGATCAACGAGCTAGTCAAGTAGAGGCATACTAGTGACACTCTGTTTGTCTATGTATTCACACATGTATTATGTTTCCGTTAATACAATTCTAGCATGAATAATAAACATTTATCATGATATAAGGAAATAAAAATAACTTTATTATTGCCTCTAGGGCATATTTCCTTCAGTCTCCCACTTGCACTAGAGTCAATAATCTAGATTACACAAGAATGATTCTAACACCCATGGAGCCTTGGTGCTGATCATGTTTTGCTCGTGGAAGAGGCTTAGTCAACGGGTGCGCAACATTCAGATCCGTATGTATCTTGCAAATTTCTATGTCTCCCACCGGACTAAATCCGGATGGAATTGAAGCGTCTCTTGATGTGCTTGGTTCTCTTGTGAAATCTGGATTCCTTCGCCAAGGCAATTGCACCAGATATTGTCACAGAAGATTTTCATTGGACCCGATGCACTAGGTATGACACCTAGATCGGATATGAACTCCTTCATCCAGACTCCTTCATTTGCTGCTTCCGAAGCAGCTATGTACTCCGCTTCACACGTAGATCCCGCCATGATGCTTTGTTTAGAACTGCACCAACTGACAACTCCACCGTTCAATGTAAACACGTATCCGGTTTGCGATTTAGAATCGTTCGGATCAGTGTCAAAGCTTGCATCAACATAACCATTTACGATGAGCTCTTTGTCACCTCCATAAACAAGAAACATATCCTTAGTCCTTTTCAGGTCTTTCATGATGTTTTTGACCGCTGTCCAGTGATGACCCACAAGTATAGGGGATCTATCGTAGTACTTTCGATAAGTAAGAGTGTCGAACCCAACGAGGAGCAGAAGGAAATGATAAGAGGTTTTCAAAGAAGGAATTCTCTGCAAATCTTGAAATATGTGGTAACAGATAGTTTTGTGATAAGATAATTTGTAACGAGCAACAAGTAACAAAAGTAAATAAAGTGCAGCAAGGTGGCCCAATCCTTTTTGTAGCAAAGGACAAGCCTGGACAAACTCTTATATAAGGAAAAGCGCTCCCGAGGACACATGGGAATATCGTCAAGCTAGTTTTCATCACGTTCATATGATTCGCGTTCGGTACTTTGATAATTTGATATGTGGGTGGACCGGTGCTTGGGTGCCATTCTTACTTGAACAAGCATCCCACTTATGATTAACCTCTATTGCAAGCATCTGCAACTACAACAAAAGTATTAAGGTAAACCTAACCATAGCATGAAACATATGGATCCAAATCAGCCCCTTTTAAGCAACGCATAAACTAGGGTTTAAGCTTCATCACTCTAGCAACCCATCATCTACTTATTACTTCCCAATGCCTTCCTCTAGGCCCAAATAATGGTGAAGTGTTATGTAGTCGACGTTCACATAACACCACTAGAGGCTAGACAACATACATTTCATCAAAATATCGAACGAATACCAAATTCACATGACTACTAATAGCAAGACTTCTCCCGTGTCCTCAGGAACAAACGTAACTACGCACAAAGCATATTCATGCTCATAATCAGATGGGTAATAATATGCATAAAGGATCTGAACATATGATCTTCCACCAAATAAACCAACTAGCATCAACTACAAGGAGTAATCAACACTACTAGCATCCTACTAGTACCAATCCCGGACTTGGAGACAAGAATTGGATACAAGAGATAAACTAGGGTTTGGAGATGAGATGGTGCTGGTGAAGATGTTGATGGAGATTGCCCTCTCCCGATGAGAGGAGCGTTGGTGATGATGATGGCGATGATTTCCCCCTCCCGGAGGGAAGTATCCCCGGCAGAACAGCTCTGCCGGAGCCCTAGATTGGTTCCGCCAAGGTTCCGCCTCGTGGCGGCGGAGTTTCGTCCCGAAAGGTTGCTTATGATTTTTTCCTCATCGAAAGACCTCATATAGCAGAAGATGGGCATCGGAGAGCCAACAGGGGGCCCACGAGGTAGGGGGCGCACCCCCCCCCCCCCCGCGTGGGCCGGTGGGCCCCCCGCGGGTGCACTTCTTCCATTGGATAGTTTTGTATTTTCCAAAAATGACTTTCGTGGAGTTTCAGGACTTTTGGAGTTGTGCAGAATAGGTCTCTAATATTTGCTCCTTTTCCGGCCAGAATTCCGGTAGGCATTCTCCCTCCTTATGTAAACCTTGTAAAATAAGAGAGAATAGGCATAAGTATTGTGACATAACGTGTAATAACAGCCCATAATGCAATAAATATCAATATAAAAGCATGATGCAAATTGGACGTATCAACTCCCCCAAGCTTAGACCTCGCTTGTCCTCAAGCGGAAGCCGATAACGATAAATATGTCCCCATGTTTAGAGGTAGAGGTGTCGATAAAAATAAAATACGGACATGAAGGCATCATGATTTCTTTCATAACAGCAACATATATAGATATTGTCATATGATTTCTTATGCTCAAGTAATAATCCATTCACAATGCAGAGTACGAATCATAAACTTTATTGAGAACCAACAAACTATAATCTCAGTCATTGAAGCAATTGCAATTTATCATAACATCAGTAAATAGCCTATGTCGAGCTTAAAAGCAAGTCCACATACTCAACTATCATCTAGTCCTTCATAATTGCTAACACTCACGCAATACTTGTGGTTATGAAGTTTTAATCGGACACAGAGAAAGATAGGGGCTCATAGTTTTGCCCCAAAACCTTTTACCTCAAGGGTAATGTCAACAATAATAACTCATGCTCCCCTACATCCAATTAGGTACATATATCAGGATCTTTCCAACATACTGTGCTTGCCAAAGGATAAAATGAAAAAGGAAAGGTGAAGATCACCATGACTCTTGCATAAGGTAGAAGATAATAATAAAAGACAGGCCCTTCGCAGAGGGAAGCAGAGGTTGCCATGCGCTTTTATGGTTGGATGCACAAAATCTTAATGCGAAAGAATTTCACTTTATATGGCCCCTTGTGATATGAACCTTTATTATGCAGTCCGTCGCTTTTATTACTTCCACATCACAAGATCGTATAAAGCTTATTTCTCCCACACCAATCAATCATACATATTTAGAGCAATTTTTATTGCTTTGCACCGATGACAACTTACTTGAAGGATCTTACTCAATCCATAGGTAGATATGGTGGACTCTCATGGTAAAACTGGTTAAAGGGTATTTGGAAGCACAAGTAGTATCTCTACTTAGTGCTGAGAATTTGGCTAGCATGAGGGGGGAAAGGCAAACTCAACATGTTGGAGGATCCGTGACAACATACTTTATCTCAGTCATAAGAAAACATAACCCATTACGTTGTCTTCCTTGTCCAACATCAACTCTTTAGCATGTCATATTTTAATGAGTGCTCCCAATCATAAAAGAAGTCAATAATAGTATATTTATATGTGAAACCTCTCTTTCCTTATTACTTCCTATTAATTGCAATGATGACCAAAGCTATGTCTGCCAACTCCCAACAACTTTTAATCATCATACTCTTTCTATGTGAAGTCATTACTCTCAATAAGATCAATATGAACTCTTTGTTTTCTTTTTATTCTTTTTCTTCTCTTCTTTATTCACTCAAGATCATAGCAAAATAATCAAGCCCTTTACTCAACACTAATCTTTATTATATATATATATAGCTCACGGACTCGATTACATAGAGAGATCATAAAGCAAAACTCAAAACTAGATCATGCCATAAACTTTATTCTACTAGATCAAGATACTAATAGGATCAAACTAAGAAAAACGGTAAAGATAGGAGTTGTGATGGTGATACGATACCGGGGCACCTCCCCCAAGCTTGGCAGTTGCCAAGGGGAGTGCCCATACCCATGTTATTATGTCTCCTTCTTTGTTGGTGGAGAGGATGGAGGTGTTGTCGATGATGCGGGCTTAGTTGATGGCATAGACGTCTTCCTTAATTTACGCTTTAGGACGGCATTTTGATCCCTCAGATCATCAATCTCCCACTCCAGGGTTAATATCTTTTTGCATAGGTCCTGCTTATTTTCCTGCAAGAGACGAAAAGGGATAAACTCGAACTTGGGTTTCGTTAACCTATCAGGGAGACTTTACTTATTGAACTCCACGTGCATCTCCCTGTGTTGAGGTAATGGGGCTTCATCTTCATCTGAGCTCGTCTCCTCCTTCCCCTTGGGTTCATAGTCCTCTTCTTCCTCCGTGGTCCAACCATCGTGTTCCACATATCCATAGACCTTGGGATTTGCTAAGTAATCATCCACATAGATTTCTCCTTCCGAATCCTAGGACGACATGTTGATCTAATCTGCAGTGGGCAGCTTGAAACAAGAACAGAGGATATTTGCGTGATACAGGAGTCAAAACCTTCGGGAGAATATATAATGAATTTTTACCGACCAAAATACGTATCGCAGTAAGAAAACGGAGTCGAAGGCACACGAGGTGCTCACGAGGTAGGGGCGCGCCTCCACCCTCGTGGGGCCCTCGTGTCCTTCCCGACCGCCACTTATTTTTCTATTTTCTAAATATTCCAAAACGGAGAAATATTGCCTTAAAAATTGTTTTGGAGTCGGTTTACTTACTGCACCACATACCTATTCCTTTTCGAGTCCTAAACGGTCCGGAAAGTGTCCCTTATGTATTCCTCCAAGGTTACGGTTTCAATAATATTGGTTTCAACATTTATGGGATTACCCGAGATATAATGTTTGATTCTTTGACCGCTTACCACCTTCTCGGATTTGTGCCTTGAAGTTGTTGATTTTTATGACACCGAACGATAGACCTCCTCGATAACGTAGGGGCCTTCCCATTTAGAGAGAAGTTTTCCTGCAAAAAATCTTAAACGAGAGTTGTATAGCAATACATAATCACCTACATTAAACTCACGCTTTTGTATCCTTTTATCATGCCATCTTTTAACTTTTTCTTTAAACAACTTGACATTTTCATAAGCTTGGGTTCTCCATTCATCAAGTGAGCTAATATCAAATAACCTCTTCTCACCGGCAAGTTTGAAATCATAATTGAGCTCTTTAATAGCCCAATATACCTTATCTTCTAGTTCGAGAGGTAAGTGACATGCTTTTCCATAAACCATTTTATAAGGGGACATACCCATAGGATTTTTATATGCAGTTCTATAGGCCCATAGTGCATCCTCAAGTTTCTTAGACCAATTCTTTCTAGACCTATTGACAGTCTTTTGCAAAATTAATTTTAGTTCTCTATTACTCAATTCTACTTGACCACTAGACTGCGGGTGATAAGGAGATGCAATTCGATGATTGACGTCATATTTAGCAAGCATTTTACGGAAAGCACCATGAATAAAATGTGAACCACCATCAGTCATTAAATATCTAGGGACTCCAAACCTCGGAAAAATAACTTCTTTAAGCATTTTAATAGAAGTGTTATGATCAACACTACTAGTTTGAATAGCTTCTACCCACTTAGTAACGTAATCAACAAAGAACTAAAATATGTGTATATCCATTAGAGGCAGGAAAAGGTCCCATATAATCAAAGCCCCAAACATCAAATGGTTCAATAACAAGTGAATAATTCATATGCATTTCTTGACGTCTACTAATGTTACCAATTCTTTGGCATTTATCACAAGATAAGACAAACTTATGGGCATCCTTGAAGAGAGTAGGCCAATAAAAACCGGATTGCAATACCTTATGTGCAGTTCTATCTCCTGCGTGGTGTCCTCCATAAGCTTCGGAGTGGCACTTGCGTAGGATCCGCTCCTCGCTCATGCTCGTGTACACAACGCCTAATAACACCATCTACTCCTTTATAAAGATGTGGGTCATCCCAAAAGTAATGTCTCAAATCATAGAAAAACTTTTTATTTTGCTGGTATGTGAAACTAGGTGGTATGAATTTAGCAACAATGTAATTAGCATAATCAGCATACCATGGAGTACTACGAGAAGTACTTATAACATTTAATTGTTCATCGTGAAAGCTATCATCAATAGGTAGTGGGTCATCAAGAACATTTTCTAACCTAGACAAGTTGTCCGCAACGGGTTCTCAGCTCCTTTTCTATCAACAATATGCAAATCAAATTCTTGTAGCAAGAGAACCCATCTAATAAGTCTAGGTTTAGCATCTTTCTTTTCCATCGATATTTAATAGCAGCATGATCAAGGTGAATAGTTGCTTTAGAATCAGCAATATAAGGTCTAAACTTATCACAAGCAAATACAATCGCTAAGAATTCTTTTTCAAGAGTAGCATAATTTCTTTGAGCATTGTCTAGAGTCTTACTAGCATAATGGATAACATTTAATTTCTTATCAACTCTTTGCCCTAGAATAGCACCTACAACATAATCACTAGCATCACACATAATTTCAAAGGGTAAATTCCAATCAGGTGGCTGAACAATAGGTGCAGAGATCAATGATTTCTTAAGTATTTCAAATGCTTCTACACAATTATCATCAAAGACAAATGGTATATCTTTTGTAATAAATTAGTCGAGGCTGAGAAATTTTTGAGAAGTCCTTAATGAACCTCCTATAAAATCCGGCGTGACCAAGGAAACTTCTTATACCTTTGATGTCCTTGGGACGTGGCATCTTTTCAATAGCATCAACCTTGGCTTTATCAACTTCAATACCTCTTTCAGAAACTTTATGCCCCAAGACAATACCTTCATTAACCATAAAGTGGCACTTTTCCCAATTCAAGACAAGATTAGTTTCACATCTCTGCAAAACTCGATCAAGATTGCTCAAGCAATCATCAAAAGAAGATCCATAGACGGAAAAGTCGTCCATGAAAACCTCACAAATCTTTACACAAAAGTCAGAGAATATAGCCATCATGCATCTTTGAAAGGTAGCAGGTGCATTACATAAACCAAAATGCATACGTCTATAAGCAAAAGTACCAAAAGGGCATGTAAAAGTAGTCTTTGATTGATCTTTAGCCGACACAGGTATTTGAGAGAAACCAGAATAACCATCTAGAAAGCAATAGTGTGTATGTTTGCATAATCTTTTTAGCATTTGATCAATAAAAGGTAAGGGGTAATGATCTTTCTTAGTAGCCTTATTTAATTTGCAGAAATCAATTACCATCCTATAACCTGTAATAACTCTTTGTGGAATCAATTCATCTTTATCATTAGGAATAACAGTAATACCTCTCTTCTTAGGGACACAATGGACAGGACTTACCCACTGACTATCTGCAACAGGATAAATTATACCTGCCTCCATAAGCTTTAGTGTTTCTTTTCTTACCACTTCTTTTATTTTAGGTTTCAAACGTCGTTGAGGATCACGAACTGGTTTGGCATCCGCTTCCAAATTTATTTTATGTTGACATAGAGTGGGACTAATGCCCTTAAGATCATCAAGAGTATATCCAATAGCAGCACGGTGCTTCTTTAGAGTTTTCAATAATCTTTCTTCTTCATGCTCTGAAAGGTTAGCACTAATAATAACAGGATATATCTTCTTTTCATCAAGATAAGCATATTTAAGATTATCAGGTAACGGTTTAAGCTCAAACACGGGATCACCCTTGGGTGGAGGAGGATCCCCTAAGATTTCAACAGGCAAATTGTGTTTCACTTAAAGAATATTTCATCTATTTCCCTTCTTTCATTCATAGACATATCATTTTCTTGGTCTAGCAAATAATGTTCTAAAGGATCACTAGGAGGTACGGCAATAGAAGCAAGACCAATAATTTCATCCTTACTAGGTAATTCTTCTTCACGGTGTTGTTTACTAAATTTAGAGAAATTAAACTCATGAATCATATCATCCAAGCCAATAGTAACAACATTCTTTTTGCAGTCTATCTTAGCATTAACAATATTCAAGAAGGGTCTACCAAATATAATGGGAAAAAAGCTATCTTGTGGGGAACTGAGAACAAGAAAATCAGCAGGATATTTAGTTTTCCCACACAAGACTTCAACATCTCTAAAAATTCCCATTGCTGATATAGTATCTCTATTGGCAAGCTTAATTGTGACATCAATATCTTCTAACTCAACAGGTGCAATTTCATGCTTAATTTCATTATACAAGTCATAAGGTATAACACTAGCACTAGCACCCATATCACATAAGCCATGATAACAATGATCTCCTATTTTAACAGAAATAACAGGCACGCCTACCACAGATCTATGTCTATCTTTAGCACAAGGTTTAGCAATTCTAGAAGTTTCACCGCAGAATTGAATAACATGCCCATCAATATTATCAGACAAGAGATCTTTAACAATAACAATATTAGGTTTTACTTTAACTTGCTCAGGAGGTGTATAAGTTCTAATATTGCTTTTACGAACCACAGTTGAAGCTTTAGCATGATCCTTTATTCTAACAGGGAAAGGTGGTTTCTCAACACAAGAAGTAGGAACAATAGGATCATTATAAGTGATAGTCTTTTCTTCAACTTTAATAGGTGCAGCTACTTTTACTTCTATGGGAGGATGGTATTTAAACCACTTCTCCTTGGGGAGATCAACATAAGTAGCAAAAGATTCACAGAAAGAAGCTACTATCTCAGAGTCAAGTCCATATTTAGTGCTAAATTTACGGAAAATATCGGTATCCATAAAAGATTTAACACAATCAAACTTAGGTTTCATACCTGACTCCTTAACTTCGTCGAGATCCCAATCTTCAGAGTTGCGTTTAATTCTATCCAATGAATCCCATTTAAATTCAATAGTCTTCATCATAAAAGAGTCAGCACAAGAAGTATCGAGCATGGTGCGATTGTTTTCAGAAAGCCGAGCATAAAAGTTTTGAATAATTGTTTCTCTTGGGAGCTCATGATTGGGGCATGAATATAACATTGATTTAAGCCTCCCCCAAGCTTGAGCGATGCTCTCTCCTTCGCGATGCCAAAAATTATATATATAATTGCGATCACGATGAACAAGATGCATAGGATAATACTTTTGATGAAATTCCAATTTCAATCTTCTATAGTTCCATGATCTCGTATCATCACATAGCCTATACCATGTCAATGCATATCCCTTCAAAGATAAAGGGAAGACCTTCTTCTTAGCAACATCATCGGGTATACCTGCAAGCTTAAATAATCCACAAACTTCATCCACATATATTAGGTGCTCATCAGGATGCTTTGTTCCATCTCCTGTAAAAGGATTAGCTAGCAGTTTTTCTATCATACCCGAAGGAAATTCAAAGGGAACATTTTCATTTTCAATAGGTTCAATAGGTTGAGGAGAAACTCTTTGCTCTACCGGTCGGGGTGAAGATACCCCGAACAAGACCCTCAGAGGATTACTTTCCATAGTAACAAGTGACAGTAAATTTCAGCACACTATATAAATTTTTCCTTACCAAATTCCACCTACCAAAGGCGCTTCACTCCCCGGCAACGGCGCCAGAAAAGACTCTTGATGACCCACAAGTATAGGGGATCTATTGTAGTCCTTTCGATAAGTAAGAGTGTCTAACCCAACGAGGAGCAGAAGGAAATGATAAGCGGTTTTCAGCAAGGTATTCTCTGCAAGCAATGAAATAAGTGGTAACAGATAGTTTTGTGATAAGATAATTTGTAACGAGCAACAAGTAAAAAAAGTAAATAAAGTGCAGCAAGGTGGCCCAATCCTTTTTGTAGCAAAGGACAAGCCTGGACAAACTCTTATATAAGGAAAAGCGCTCCCGAGGACACATGGGAATATCGTCAAGCTAGTTTTCATCACGCTCATATGATTCGCGTTCGGTACTTTGATAATTTGATATGTGGGTGGACCGGTGCTTGGGTGCTGTTCTTACTTGAACAAGCATCCCACTTATGATTAACCTCTATTGCAAGCATCCGCAACTACAACAAAAGTATTAAGGTAAACCTAACCATAGCATGAAACATATGGATCCAAATCAGCCCCTTCACGAAGCAACGCATAAACTAGGGTTTAAGCTTCATCACTCTAGCAACCCATCATCTACTTATTACTTCCCAATGCCATCCTCTAGGCCCAAATAATGGTGAAGTGTTATGTAGTCGACGCTCACATAACACCACTAGAGGCTAGACAACATACATCTCATCAAAATATCGAATCTAATACCAAATTCACATGACTACTAATAGCAAGACTTCTCTGTGTCCTCAGGAACAAACGTAACTACTCACAAAGCATATTCATGTTCATAATCAGAGGGGTAATAATATGCATAATGGATCTGAACATATGATCTTCCACCAAATAAACCAACTAGCATCAACTATAAGGAGTAATCAACACTACTAGCAACCTACTAGTACCAATCCGGACTTGGAGACAAGAATTGGATACAAGAGATGAACTAGGGTTTGGAGATGAGATGGTGCTGGTGAAGATGTTGATGGAGATTGCCCTCTCCCGACGAGAGGAGCGTTGGTGATGATGATGGCGATGATTTCCCCCTCCCGGAGGGAAGTATCCCGGGCAGAACAGCTCTGCCGGAGCCCTAGATTGGTTCCGCCAAGGTTCCGCCCCGTGGCGGCGGAGTTTCATCCCGAAAGGTTGCTTATGAGTTTTCCTCATTGAAAGACCTCATATAGCACAAGATGGGCATCGGAGAGCCAACAGGGGGCCCACGAGGTAGGGGGCGCGCCCCCACCCTCGTGGACAGGTGGGCCTGCTACCTCTTGAGAACTGCGTTGGATTTCCCCCAGAGGATGATGCAGCAAAGTAGCGTAAGTATTTCCCTCAGTTTTTGAGAACCAAGGTATCAATCCAGTAGGAGGCCACGCGCGAGTCCCTCGTACCTACACAAAACAAATAGCTCAACGCAACCAACGCGATTAGGGGTTGTCAATCCCTTCACGGCCACTTATGAGAGTGAGATCTGATAGAGATGATAGATAATATTTTTGTTATTTTTGATAAAGATGCAAAATAAAATAAAAGGGAAAAGTAAAAAAGCAAAGCAATAATAAAGTGATGGAAGATTGATATGATGAGAATAGACCCGGGGGTCATAGGTTTCACTAGTGGCTTCTCTCAAGAGCATAAGTATTTCTACGGTGGGTGAACAAATTATCGTTGAGCAATTGATGTAATTGAGCATAGTTATGAGAATATCTAGGTATGATCATGTATATAGGCATCACGTCCGAGACAAGTAGATCGACTCCTCGCATCTACTACTATTACTCCACTCATCGACCGCTATCCAAAGATGCATCTAGAGTATTAAGTTAATGAAAACAGAGTAACGCCTTAAGCAAGATGACATGATGTAGAGGAATAAATTCATGCAATATGATAAATACCCCATCTTGTTATCCTCGATGGCAACAATACACACGTGCCTTTGCTGCCCCTTCACATCGGGTAAGGACACCGCAAGATTGAACCCAAAGCTAAGCACTTCTCCCATTGCAAGAAAAACCAATCTAGTAGGCCAAACCAAACCGATAATTCGAAGAGACTTGCAAAGTTAACCAATCATACATAAAAGAATTCAGAGAAGATTCAAATATTGTTCGTAGATAATCTTGATCATAAACCCACAATTCATCGATCTCAACAAACACACCGCAAAAAGAAGGTTACATCGAATAGATCTCCACGAGAGAGGGGGAGAGCATTGTATTGAGATCCAAAAAGAGAGAAGAAGCCATCTAGCTACTAACTATGGACCCGAAGGTCTGAGGTAAACTACTCACACTTCATCGGAGGGGCTATGGTGATGATGTAGAAGCCCTCCATGGTGGATTCCCCTTCCGACGGAGCTCCTAACAGGCCCCAAGATGGGATCTCGTGGGTGCATGTAAGGTTGCGGCGGTGGAATTAGGTTTTTGGCTCCGATTCCGATCGCTTGGGGTGCAATGAGGTATATATAGGAGGAAGGAGTATGTCCGTGGAGCTTCGAGGGGCCCATGAGGCAGGGGGCGCGCCCTAGGGGGGCACCCTCCACCCTCGTGACCGCCTCTCTTCTTTCTTGACGGAGGGTCCAAGTCTCCTGGATCATATCTGATGAGAAAATCACGCCTCAAGGTTTCATTCCGTTTGGACTCCATTTGATATTCCGTTTCTTCGAAACACTGAAATAGGCAAAAAAACAACAATTCTGGGCTGGGCCTCCGGTTAATAGGTTAATCCCAAAAGTAATATGAAAGTGGAAAATAAAGCCCAATATGGTCCAAAACAGTAGATAATATAGCATGGAGCAATAAAAATTATAGATACGTTGGAGACATATCAGGGCCCCCCTCTGGTGAACTTCTTCCGCTGGATATTTTTTATATTTTCCAAAAATGACTTTCGTGGAGTTTCAGGACTTTTGGAGTTGTGCAGAATAGGTCTCTAATATTTGCTCCTTTTCCACTTGTAATTCCAGATGCCGGCATTCTCCCTCCTTATGTAAACCTTGTAAAATAAGAGAGAATAGGCATAAGTATTGTGACATAACGTGTAATAATAGCCCATAATGCAATAAATATCGATATAAAAGTGAAAGTGCGTTATATCGACTAGAGGGGGGGGGTGAATAGGCGATTTTTATGAATTCTTCACAGAGGAATTTGCCGGTGAGGAAATTCCTTAGCGAAGAACTACTTGCAGCGGAATAAGTACTCAGAAGTAAGCATAACATAATACAGGCATGGTCATCATGATGAAATGAAGACAATCACAGAGTACGTAAAGCGTAATCACAAAGCTAACACAAGATGAAGACAAACAAATCAAGAAATTGAACTGAGGAAATTGAGAAAATCTTCAACAAAGTCTTCAAACACAGATATGAACAAACACTCAACACAAGAATGAGGAAATGAAAGAGTTGAGGAAATAGAACCAAGAAGCTTGTTGAAGACAATGATTTGGTAGACCAGTTCCAACCGCTGTCCCAGCTTGTACGTCTGGTTGGAGCGGGCCGAGTATTTAAACTCGAGGACACACAGTCCGGACACCCGGGCCGAAAGCACGCAGCTTAGGACACCAAGTCCTCACCGTATTCTCCTTGAACTAAGGTCACACAGACCTCGGCCCAATCACTCGTGGTAAGTCTTCAGCGACTTCCAAACCTTTCAGACTTGGTCACTCGGCGATCCACAATTCCTCTTGGATGCTCTAGACCATGACGCCTAACCGTCTGGAAGAAGCACAATCTTCAATGGTAACAAGCGTCGGATCCACGCAGGATCAATCTCTCCAGTGACTCAATCACTTTGGGTTTGTAGGTGTTTGGTTTTGGGTTTTCCTCACTCTATGATTTTCGCTCAAAGTCCCCAGAGGATGGGATGCTCTCAAATGACAGATGTCAGTTTCTCTTGGAGCAGCGAACCAGCTAGTGGTTGTAGGGGGCGACTATTTATAGCCTAGGGAGCAGCCCGACATGATAAGACATAAATGCCCTTCAATGATTTGACCGTTAGGTGGATAAGATATTTTGGAACAGTCAAGAAGACAAAGAACGGCCGGAAATTTGACTCTCAAATTCCTCGGGGCTATCATGTTCCTCACTGTAGGCAATCCACACCGGCTAATTCCTAACTCCTCGGCCGTAACAAATTCCTCACGACCAAAAGAACTTCGTCTCATCATTGAAGAAATTGACTGAATCTGTATGGGATTTCCAAAGGCTTCACTCAAGGGATTGGTAGGTGTAGGATTTTGAGTTGAGCATCACATGGAAAATTTTCCTTAGTATTTCCTCGACCCCCTTTAACAAAGACGGTGTTTCCTATGACTCAAGAAACAGAAAATGAAACAACGAAAACAAAAGTCTTCATGCTTCATGTTCCTCAAATGAATACCAAGTCTTCAAGGTCACACCAATTTCTTCACTATCAAAGTCTTCAGAATATCAAAGTCTTCATCAAGAACTTCATTTTTAGGGGTCGATTTTCTCAGTAAATTTCAAACTCCTCATAGACTTATAGGCCTGTGTACACTCATAAACACATTAGTCCCTTAACCTATAAGTCTTCAATACACCAAAATCACTAAGGGCACTAGCTGCACTTACAATCTCCCCTTTTGGTGATTGATGACAATATAGGTTAAGTTTTCAACGGAATAAACATATGAAGTGTAAATACTGATATTGAGGAATTTGATTGCAAGATATAGAAGAACTCCCCACGAAGATGTGCATAGTGAGGAATTTGCTTTTGAGGCAATGCACATTTGAAGAGTTGAATCATGGAGATCTCCCCTATATCTTGTAATTCATACACGCATTTGACATATAATATGAAGAATTTGAAATGCATGATGAAATATGGTGACTGATGTAATTCGGCATGCGTGTATTAACATATAACGAGGAATAAGCATGCAGAGGAACACATCAAAAGTATCAGAGCACCATCGGGTTTAAGATTACAACTCGATCCAATAAAAGTTTCAGAAGAGCGAGAGTTGTAACTTAGCGAAAAAGCGCCCATAACGTCCATATAGACCCGCTTGAAGACTAACTCAAATTTCTCCCCCTTTGTCATCGAATGACCAAAAGGATCCAAACTGAGGACTAAGGCCCCGGAAGAATATCAAGTTGATGGAGGAGCGCCAGCGTTGTCGGGGTCGGTTGTCGTAGTAGGGCTTCGCAAATGTCGCCCAAGTCTTCATTTTCATCGTTGTCGCGCGATGAAGAATAGGAGCTGGCCACCAAGGAAGGAACCTTGACCTTCTTGTATTTCTTCGGTGGAGGTGCGCATCACCAAATTCTTCCTTCAGACCCATTTTCTTCAGATCTTCTTCGCTGTAGGCATGAGACAAAATAGCCCAGGTACGGTTGAGGGTTTCATGGAGGTAGTATTGGTTTTTCTTCGCTGCATTGTGTGTTGAGGTCATGTTGTGAAAAATTGAACCAAACTGACGCTTGACCCATTTATGATTGCGATCAACTTTCTGATGAAGACTGAGGTGTAACTCACGATCAGTCATCACCCTAGGTGTTGTGGCTTGAGGATTTTTCTTGGCAGAGTTGTTGGCGGCAGAGTCATGTGTGGCAGAGTCATCATTGGTGGAGTAGGATGCAGCCTTGCGAAATTGACCATCCAATGGACGAATGCCTTCATCTATCACAACAGTTGCCTTGCCTTTGTCATCACCGAGGAAAATGTCTGCTTGAGGACTTCAATCGGAGGCAAGTAGCTGCAGTGGTTCGTAGTATCAGCCTTGTAATTGAGTGAAGACCTTGTCCCGATGAACCTCATAATCCATGGTGCATAAGGCTTCAACTCAAATGGTGACATAGCAATATTTGCCGAGTCCTCATGAAGAAATCATGGAAGTTGACTGAACGCCATGAATGATATTGAAAAGCATATTCTTCATGATGCCAACGACTTCTTCATCATTTGAGTCGTGGCCTTTGATAGGACTCATTGTCTTCGTCGAGAATGCGATAGACAGTCAAGCACATACAAGAATTCCTTGACGAGGAATTTGGTCTGAGGGCCTGCCTCGGCTTCAAAGGCTTCATCAAGACTTGCATGTAATGATTTTTAAGCTCAAGTTCATTGTAGACACAACGAGCACCTTCAAGGGGAGAATCGAGTGGGAGGGCACGAAGCAATTCGATTCTTGGTGCCTTGTAGTGAGTATTTTCTGACATCCAGTCCAGCACCCATGAGTTCACATCTTCAGAATTTCCTGTGATGTGCAGCATCGCATAGAATTTAAGAATGAGTTCTTCATTCCAATCACATATGTCAGTGCATAAATTTAGCAATCCAGCATCGTGAAGAACACTAAGGGCTGGCTCGAAGCCCGGCAGAGATTCCATGTCCACGTGAGGAATGTGTGCATGATCGAAGACTTTGTCTTTGTTGAATAGCACTGAGGAATAGAAATTGGCTTGACTAGCATTCCAGAAACGCCTCTTCCTTGTACAAGCAGAGCCATATGGGTTGTAGTCAGTGAAGAACACATGCCCGCCGAAGAAATCTTCAGCCTTGAACTTTTGCTTGCTTGAGAATGGATCCTTTGGTTTGGGCAGAGGAGTGTTAGTGAGTTGCATCACAACCTCGTGAATCGCAATCTCGTGTTCTTCAGCCGAGGAATTTCTGGTTCCTCTTCAAAGGCGATCGCCTGTTCAAAGGATCAGCAGCAGCAGTTTCTTCAGCACTAGTGGCTGGAATTTCTTCATGCATATGCGAGGTAGGGTGAGTTTCTTCAGAGCCCAATTGAACGGTTGGTGCAGGGGACTGATGTATTTGTTGTATTGGGGTGAAGAGTGGAGAATTGGGGTGTAGACTTTCCCAAAAGTCATCATTCATCACTGGCGTAGTGCATCCAATATACACATCTTCATCTTCAATTTCTTCAACGCCAGAAAGTCATCTTCAATATCCACGTCTGTGAACTGAGGCATTGGCGAGGAAACAACTGGTGGTGAAGGGATCGCATCCACTTCAATTTCTTCATCAATCTGCTCTGATGAAGCAGTAGAATGATTTTCTTCATCAGATCCGCTAGGGATCACATATTCTTCACCAAAAGGAACAAGGTCCTTTGATGGCATGGTGGAGATCGGAACAACATCAATAGGGTTTTCAAACGAGCTGGTCATAGGCTTCATTTTCTTCGGAGTCAAGAATCAAGCGGTGATGCTTTCCTTTTCTTCACTGCAGCTCGCTCTGCAGCCTTGGTCTTCTTCACATCTGATGCAGATGGAAGGATAGGAGTTGGTGTAGGCGCATGAGGAGCTGAGGAATCTGGTTGATTTGCCTCAAGCGCAACTGATGCAGTTGCCCTGACTTCTTCATTTTCTCCAGGCGCACCACTAGTGGATGCCCTGGCAGTTTCTTCAGCACCGGAATGGAGTCATCACCGAACTAGCATTTTCTTCATTCGAAAGTCATCAAAAGGTGGCATGTTCTTCAAGAGGTCGAGCGTAAGCTTCACCGAGGAACTTCTTGTTGCGTTGGAGCTGCAACATTGGTGAACTTCTCAGTCAGTTTAACAAACCTGACTTTCGCTCCTTGCCAATCAGCATAGTAGGCGTTGAAGTTGTTGCTGAGGGCTTCGATTTCAGACTGAATTTTGATGAGTTCATCGGTTGTCATTTTGACAACGTTTTTCCTCAGGAACTTCTCTTTCCTGAACTAAGCCTTCTTTATCTGTCTGGCCTTCTCAAATTTCCATTTCTCTTCAGTGATGAAATGGGTCAGCATGTGACTTCGGCCAGGAGTCAAATGAAAATCAGGCATAGGGGTGTCTGGATCCTTGTGCCAGAGATCAATGTAAACGAGGATCATCTTAGGATCCAAAAGCAGTGGCACATGTGTGGCTTTGGCTCTAGAGGCCCTTTCTTGTCTGTCTCTGATGATTTCTGCAAATTCATCATCATCAGCTTCATCGTCAGATGGCACTTGGAAGGCAACCAGTTTTTTCTTCGGACTTGGCCGAGGACCTCGTCCAGCCGTTGCCTTTGTCTTCAGCAGAGTGGGGCCTGATGAAGAATTTGGTGCAGCCGAGGAACTCGCTGAGACACCAGAGGCAATAGAGATGCCTGCAGTCCTTTGGCACGTGGCCAGATGCACAGGTGCTGAGGACTTTGCCGGAGCAGCTGATGACTTTGGAGGAGGAGCTAAGGATTTTAGAGGAGCAGGAGCAGCATGAGGAACTGGTCGTGAGGGCTTTGAAGATTCTGGCCATGAGGGCATTGCCGAGGAACTTGGCCGTGAGGGCACAGTTGGTGAAGCACTTGGCTTGTGCGTGGGCTTCTTTGCCATTGATTTCCTAGGCTTGACAGAGGCCTTAGTGGCAGCAGCAGCAGCAGAGTCTTCATTGAATTTCCTCACTGCTTCTTTGGCTTGTTTTGCCAACTTGGCTTGGCGCTTGGCCCATTCTTCAGAAAATCCTCACCACGCTTGATGTCGGTGGGGTCGGCTTCTTGGCTGTGCCAATGGAGCTCTTGGGCATGGAGGATTAAGCGAATTTCTTCATATACTTTGGAGTTACATACCTGTACTCCTCCATTCTCTTGCCCATCTCCTTTCAATCCTCTGTATGCAAGCACCTTGCACTGATTTTTGTTCTCCTTCCGAACTTGGCCTCATCTGTGTGCAATAGTCAGCATAGATGTCCTCAGTATTTCAAGCAGTCATGACCTCAGCCTCTTTCCTCCTTTACGTGGCTTCTTACCGTACGCCATATTCTTCATTGAGGAATTTGAACAATCGAATTCTCTAAAGAAGTATGCAACTTTTCTTCGAGGAACGCTGCAAATGAGTTAAGTTGATGAGAACCTAGTGATTCAGAATGACATGAGTACCGTGGAATGCAGTATAGTTGCGAGGAATTTGGAGAGGTCATATGCGTTCTCAGAAGGTTTTTCAAAAAGAACAAGTTTGAGGAATTTGACCAGATAAGCCTTGAAGAATTTCACGAAGCATTCTTTGTCTTAGGTTCCAAAGTTGTATAGATCGAGGATCCACACAATTGAGGAATCTTGAAGAAAAATGATGCTTAGAGAAACGAATCAAGAACAGATGACAAGTGAGGTGTTTTGTGTGTGAGGATTTGAAGAATAAAACACCTTTGAAGATTTTGTAGAGAAAATTTGAATCAAAGAGGGCAGTAAAAGTAACTTTTAATTACCCTGGATGAAGAACACGACGAACTGAGAAGTGTAGATTTGAAGCTCATCAGTTTTCAGATCTTCCACGCCCTAACTCGGCGGAGAAAGACAGCTACGGCGGCGGCGGAGTGAAGATTTCCGTGGCCGGCGCGAGTACGACGGCGACGAGGTCGAGGCAGTGAAGCTCTTCCTCACCGGCGACGATGGAGTAGCGGCGGCGCTAGGGTTTGAGAAGCTCGAGCGGGAGAGAGAGAGCGGTCGAGCGGAGTAAAGGAAGTGAGGAAGGGGAGAGGGGGTATTTATAGTCGCAGTGAAAAACTGTTCGCCCGAAGATTTAGGACGAACGTGCCCCTGACCCTTCTCATTCGCTTGACATGTGTCACCCACGTACTGAAAAGTGGAGATCGTGTTAGATCGTGGGTGAATAGATAAGTCTATCGTAGGAAGCGAAACGGTTTGAGCGGCAAAGCCGAAAATTTGGATAAGTTTAGTTTTAAAGTTCCGTTCGCAATTTCTTCAGCTGACAAGGACAAAGTGAAGATTTTGAACGAGTTTCAAATAGAACGTACATGAAGAATTTGTGAATAGATTGGGTTGAGTATAGCATAGAGGGGGAAGGGTCCGATCACATTCACTTTGCAGAAAATGCAACTTAAAGAAATAGCCATAAGTGAATGTTGTAGAGGACATAAACCCATATATATATATATATATATATATATATATATATATATATATATATATATATATATATATATATATATATATATATATATATATATATATATAGCTAATGAAGAAAACGACGGAAACAAAGTGAAGATTTTGCAAAGTTGAAGAATTTGAAAATCAAGAATTTCAAAGCGAGGAAAAACTCAAATTGAAGATTTTCAACTTTGGTGGTGGCGTGACTCCACCAGATAAGAATGATGATTTCAGACACCACGTACAATTGTCGTAGGGTTCTGAGAATCAAATTCTTCATTAATTTCTTCACACTTAGAGTGTTGTTCTTCATAGATTGAAGAAAAACGTTTCTTCATGTGTTGCACATCTAAATCATCAATTTTGCATAAGTGTTAGGATGCGTGTCCTTTTCAAAGAACATTCGAAGATTCTAAGATATTTAGCTCACACTGCAACTTGCTAAATCTCTTCCCATCCAAGGGCTTTGTGAAGATATCGGCTAGCTGTTCTTCAGCCTTCACATGCTCGATGGAGATGTCGCCCTTCAACACATGATCACGAAGAAAATGATGAAGAATCTGAATGTGCTTTGTCTTCGAGTGTTGAACTGGGTTGTGAGAAATCTTGATGGCACTCTCATTGTCACAGTAGAGAGGCACATTCTTCACGTTGATGCCATAGTCCTTGAGAGTTTTCTTCATCCACAGCAATTGAGCACAACAAGAACCAAGAAGACTGCACTCACTTTCGCAGAGAGATGCTGATACGCAGTTCTGTTTCTTCGAGGACCAATGCACCAAAGATCGCCCCGAGGAAATGACAAGTACCAGATGTTGACTTGCGGTCCACACGATCACCAACATAGTCAGAGTCAGAATATCCAATGAGATCAAAAGCAGAGCCCTTGGGATACCATAATCCTAGTGTTGGTGTGTGAGCTAGATACCGAAGAATATGCTTAATAGCCTTATGGTGTGATTCCTTGGTGTAGCTTGAAATCGGACACACATGCAAACACTAAGCATTATATCTGGCCTAGATGCACATAATTACAATAAAGAACCAATCATGGAGCGGTATACCTTGTGATCGAAGTCAATACCATTTTCATCAGTGCATAGATGGCCATTTGTGGGCATAGGAATTTTGACGCCTTTGCAATCTTGCATGCCGAATTTCCTCAGAACATCCTTGAGGTATTTCTCCTGAGATATGAATATGCCATTGCGCTGTTGACGAATTTGAAGACCTAAGAAGAATTTAAACTCTCCCATCATAGACATTTGATATTCTTCACTCATCATATAGGCAAATTCATCACTATAACGTTGGTCAGTACAGCCAAAGATAATATCATCAACGTATATTTGGCACACAAACAGTTCACCATCATAAGATTTAGTAAAGAGAGTAGGATCGAGTGAACCGGTGTGAAGCCATTCTTCATGAGGAATTCCTTCAAAGTATCATACCACGCTCGAGGGCCTCGCTTGAGGCCATAGAGGGCCTTGTTGAGTCTCAAGACTTTGTCGATTCTTTGGATCTTCAAAACACGGGGTTGAGCAACATATACTTCTTCCTCAAGCTTACCATTGAGGAATGCACTTTTCACATCCATTTGATATAAAGTGATATCATGATGGTTAGCATAAGCAAGTAATATATGAATAGCCTCAAGTCTAGCAACAGTGCAAAAGTTTCATCGAAATCGATTCCTTCAACTCGTGTGTAGCCTTTGAGCTACAAGTCGTGCCTTATTCCTCACCACAAGGCCATTTTCATCTTGTTTGTTGCGGTAGATCCACTTTGTGCCAATGATATTATGCTTGCGAGGATCCGGACGCTTGACCAGTTCGAGACATTGTTGAGTTCGAATCGATGTAATTCTTCTTGCATGGCCTGAATCCACTCAGGATACAGATATGCTTCATCTACCTTAGTGGGCTCTGTGATAGAGACAAAAGCATAGTGCCCACAAAAGTTAGATAAATGTGAAGCTTTTGAGCGTGTGAGAGGACCTGGTGCTTCAATGTCACCGATGATCTTTTCAACTTGCACTTCTTTTGCAACGCGAGGATGAGCTGGTTGTCGTCGAGGAATTTGATCACATTTTCTTCAAAGACCATTTTCTTCAGCATTATCTTTAGGTGCATCAGCTCGACGTTCTTCACGTTCTGGAATGAATTCTTCAGCAGATTCTTTAGTAGGAATGACGTCCTTAGTAGCCTTGAACTTGATAGATTCCTCAGGTGCTGGTTCATCTATCACAGAAGGTAGGTGCTATCTTTGCGAGCCATTAGTTTCATCGAACCGCACATCTACAGTTTCAACAATCTTGTGAAGAACATTGTTAAAGACTCTGTAGGTGTGCGAGTCCTTTCCGTAACCAATCATAAAACCTTCATGTGCTTTCGGTGCAAATTTAGCATTGTGATGAGGATCTCTAATCCAACATTTAGCATCGAAGACTTTGAAATAACTCACATTGGGTTTCTTGTCAGTGAGGAGTTCATAGACAGTCTTCTTGAAGAATTTGTGAAGATATACTCTGTTGATGATGTGGCACGCGGTATCAATTGCATCAATCCAAAAACGACGAGGCATTTTGTATTCATCAAGCATAGTGCGAGCCATCTCAACAAGAGTTCTGTTCTTGCGCACCATGATGCCATTTTGTTGAGGAGTATAAGGAGCAGATAACTCATGAGTAATACCAAGTTCATCGAGATAGTCATCAAGAGAAGAATTCTTGAACTCAGTTCCATTGTCACTCCTAATGTGCTTGATCTTCACACCAAAGTTGGTTGAAGCCCTCGAGGAAAATCGTTTGAAGACTTCCTGCACTTCATGTTTGTAAGTAACAATGTGTACCCATGTGTAACGAGAGTAATCATCAACAATAACAAAGCCATATAGAGATGCATCATTAGTGACTGTTGAGTAATGATTAGGACCAAAGAGGTCGATGTGAAGCAATTCGAATGGTCAAGTAGTGGTCATGATAGTCTTCATTGGATGCTTGGCCTTGGTCATTTCTCCAGCTTCACAGTGCTCCACACAAGTGATCCTTGAGGAATTTGACATTCTCAATGCCAATGACATGCTTCTTCTTCGCAAGTGTGTGCAAATTCCTCATGCCTGCGTGACCAAGTCGTCGATGCCATAGCCAGCCTTCTGAAGCTTTTGCAAGTAGGCACACAGCTGGTTGTGGTCCTGTAGAGAAATCAACAATATACAAGTCTCCTCTCCTAAAGCCTTCGAATACTTTGGAATGGTCAGCTTCCATAATCACAACACACCGATACTTGCCAAAGACAACAACCATATCAAGATCACAAAGCATTGAGATTGACATAAGGTTGTATCCTAAGGACTCAACAAGCATGACTTTGTCCATGTGTATGTCCTTAGAGATCGCAACCTTACCTAGACCCAATAACTGACTTTTGCCTTTGTCAGTAAAGATGATATGCTTCAGATGTGATGGTGATAAGGGAGCATCCATCAATAGATTCTTGTCACCGGTCATGTGATTTGTACATCCACTATCAAGGACCCACTCTGTGGCTTTGGGTTGATCATCCTGCAGATGAATTAGTGCAGCTTACGAACTCATATACTTCATCAATGAAGAATATGATATCAAATTCATCAGATGAATTTCATCAAGCGATAAAACAGATATAGCGGTATGAGGACGTGTGAAATGAAAGTTCATTTCTTCATGATTAGCCTGCGTCCTTTCAGCAATTTTGTCGTGCCCAAAGAAATTCTTCAGACGTTAAAGCACGCCCGGAGACCTGACCTCGCAGAAGAGATTAGTTCTTTTTCTTCACCACCCACATCTCAAGGGGTGGCAAAGAGTTCATCACTCTACGAGCTCCATATGAGAATGGTGGCATAGAAGCCAATCCATTTCGTTTCACATAAGAGGGGTTAGGGTAAGCATATGAATAAGCAGAGAAATTCTTCGAGGACTTATGAACATAATGGTTTGAAGAATAATGCACATATTCATAGCCCTTAGCTCTACCCTGCGAAACAGAGTTGTTAGCACGATGATAATCATATGAGGACTTTGATCCTTTTGAGGAATTCGATCCATATGAGGAATTTGGTCCGTATGAGGACTTGGATCCATATGAAGAATTTGGTCCATATAAAGATTTTGATCTGGGGTTCCTATTCTTCACTAGTGGTGTCATGAGGACATTCACCTGAAGACTTTCAAGGCACCTTTTGGGAACCCAGATTTTCTTCATAGGAGAACCGTTCCTGTAGTTAGTGCCAACATATCTAGCAAATACTTCACCATACTGATTTTTGAACAATTTATAGTTGGAGTCAATTGACTCATCAGAAGAATGAGGAGATTCACATGTAAAGCCAGATAAGTTAGATGGATCAACTGGAGGTCCCTTTGCAAAGAACCCATGAGGTTTTGGGGTACCGCCAAAGCTTCCAATATGTTCCATCGGCATTGAGTTTCCTCTCAAAGGCAATACCCTCTTTCCTAGGGTTCTGTTGAGGATCCGCTTTTAAGCACATCACAAAGAGTCTGATGCCCTTTGAGGCTTTTGTACATGCCTGTCATGTACAATTCCTTCAAATTTCGCATCGTCGGTGATACTAGCAATGTCCTCATATGTGGAATTAGTGATAGCAGAGGCATGAGAAGAATTTGTAACAATTGAAGCATTTGAACATTCAGGTGAAGAATTAGCAGATTCACGTTCAATGCACTTTAAGCATGGAGGAACAAATTCTTCCTGAGCCGCGCTTGATTTGTTGAGCAAGTAATGAATTGCGCTCCTCCTCGAAGATCTTCATAACTCACTCTTAGCTTCTCAAGATCTTGCTTTCTTTGAAGAAATTCATAAGAAAGCTTCTCATGATCGATAAGAGAGTGTTATGATGACCTTGAAGGTTGTCAAACCTAGATCAAGTCTCAAGATTTTCAATCAAGGCTTTAGTGCGATCCATTTCTTCACCCAACATATCATCACTTTTGTCTAGCATGTTTTGAACCTATTCAAAAGCCCTTTGTTGTTTTGTGACAATCTTAGCAAGTTTAGAGTAGCTAGGCTTGAGGTCTTCATCAGATTCATTCTCACTAGATTCAGAGGAGGTATATTTGAGTACCTTGGCACCCTTTGCCATGAAGCAATAGGTGGGAGCGTAGTCATCATTATCTTCATCAGCCTTGTTGGTGAGATCAGTTTCTTCAGAGTTGAAGATAGACTTGCTGACGAATGCAGTAGCGAGAGCCCGACTCGCCACACCAGACTCGGACTCCTCAGATGCCTCCTCTTCCTCATGTTCCTCAGATTCAGCTTCAGAGTCCATTTCCTTGCCAATGAATGCCCGAGCCTTCTTGGAGCTGCTCTTCTTGTGAGACGAAGACTTCGAGGATTTTGATGATGAAGATTTTGACGATTTCTTCTTCTTCTTCTTAGCGTCATCAGAACTGTAATCCTTGTATTTCTTCTTCTTTAATTCCTTTTCCCAATCGAGGACAATCTTGAATATAGTGACCAGGTTTCTTGCATTTTGGCATAGCCTTCTCTTATAGTCACCGGATGAGGAATCACCGCTCCTTGAGGATTTTCCAAAGCGACCACGCCTTGAGAACTTCGAACTTCTTCACGAGCAATGCTAGCTCTGGCTCAATTCTTCAGGATCACCAAGGCTGCTACCGTAATCTTCACATTCAGATTCGCATTACCGCCTTGGCCTTCGTGGCACGTGATTTGCCATAGCTCGAACCATAGAGATCTCTCTTTCAACAAGCTGGAACTCATGTGTATTTAGCCTCTCGAGGATATCAGCGGGATCAAGTGACTTGTAGTCAGCACGTTCTTGTATCATCAGTGCCAGAGTATCAAATGAGGAATCAAGCTATCTCAACAATTTCTTCATCACCTCATGGTCGGTGATGTCAGTGGCACCAAGCGCTTGAAGCTCATTTGAGATATCAGTGAGGCGGTCGAAGGTTTGTTGAACATTTTCATTTTCGAGTCTTTTGAAGCGGTTGAAGAGATTGCAAAGAACATCAACTCGAGAGTCACGCTGAGTTGAGACTCCTTCATTTACTTTGGACAACCTATCCCAGATAAGCTTAGCAATTTCCAAAGCACTCACTCTTCCATACTGTCCTTTGCTCAGATGGCCACATATGATATTCTTCGCTTGAGAATCGAGTTGCTTGAATCTCTTCACATCGGTAGCGTTCAGTGAGGGTGAGACAATGGGAACACCATTTTCCACAACATACCATAGATCGTTATCAATTGCCTCAAGATGCATTCGCATCTTATTCTTCTAGTAGGGGTAGTCTGTCCCATCGAAGGTAGGACAGCCAGCAGAGACCTTGATCATACGGTCGACATAACTAAAACTCCAGGCGGTTAAACCAAAATCACACAGAACAAGGGAGTACCTTGCTCTGATATCAATTGAAAGTGCGTTATATCGACTAGAGGGGGGTGAATAGGCGATTTTTATGAATTCTTCACTGAGGAATTTGCCGGTGAGGAAATTCCTTAGCGAAGAACTACTTGCAGCGGAATAAGTACTCAGAAGTAAGCATAACATAATACAGGCATGGTCATCATGATGAAATGAAGACAATCACAGAGTACAGAAAGCGTAATCACAGGATAACACAAGATGAAGACAAACAAACTGAAGAAATTGAACTGAGGAAATTGAGAAAGTCTTCAGTCAAAGTCTTCAAAAACAGATATGAACAAACACTCAACACAGTAATGAGGAAACGAAAGAGTTGAGGAGATAGAACCAGTAAGGTTGGTGAAGACAATGATTTGGTAGACCAGTTCCAACTACTGTCTCAGTTGTACGTCTGGTTGGAGCGGCTGAGTATTTAAACTCGAGGACACACAGTCACTGAGCACGCAGCTCAGGAAACCAAGTCCTCACCGTATTCTCCTTGAACTAAGGTCACACAGACCTCGTCCAATCACTCATGGTAAGTCTTCAGGCGACTTCCAAACCTTCACAGACTCGGTCACTCGGCGATCCACAATTCCTCTTGGATGCTCTAGACCATGACGCCTAACCGTCTGGAAGAAACACAGTCTTCAAAGGTAACAAGCGTCGGATCCACGCAGGATCAATCTCTTTAGTGATGCTCAATCACTTTGGGTTTGTAGGTGTTTGGTTTTGGGTTTTCCTCACTCGATGATTTTCGCTCAAAGTCCTCGGAGGATGGGATGCTCTCAAATGATAGATGTCAGTTTCTCTCGGAGCAGCCAACCAGCTAGTGGTTGTAGGGGGCGGCTATTTATAGCCTAGGGAGCAGCCCGACATGATGAGACATAAATGCCCTTCAATGATATGACCATTAGGTGGACAAGATATTTTGGAACAGTGGCCAAGAAGACAAAGAACGGTCGGAAATTTGACTCTCAAATTCCTCGTGGCTATCATGTTCCTCACTGTGTAGGCAATCCGCACTAGCGAACTCCTAACTCCTTGATCGAACAAATTCTCGGCGACTGTAAGAACTTCGTCTCATCCTTTGAAGAAATTGATCGAATCGTATGAGATTTCCAAAGGCTTCACTCAAAGGGATTGGTAGGTGTAGGATTTTGAGTTGAGCATCACATGGAAATTTTTCCTTAGTATTTCCTCGACCCCTTTAACAGTACGGTGTTTCCTATGACTCAAGAAAGAGAAAACGAAACTATGAAAACAAAAGTCTTCACGCTTCATGTTCCTCAAATGAATACCAAGTCCTCAAGGTCACACCAATTTCTTCACTATCGAAGTCTTCAGAATATCAAAGTCTTCAGTCGAAGAACTTCATTTTTAGGGGTCGACTTTCTCTGTAAATTTCAAACTCCTCATAGGCTTATAGGCCTGTGTACACTCATAAACACATTAGTCCCTTAACCTATAAGTCTTCAATACACCAAAATCACCGAGGGGCACTAGATGCACTTACAAAAAGCATGATGCAAAATGGACGTATCATCCAGTGATCCACTCCTGGATTACTTTGGTGCCTCCCTGCTAGACTTATAGCAAGGCACACATCAGGTCTGGTACACAACATTGCATACATGATAGAGCCTATGGTTGAAGCATAGGGAACATCTTTCATTTTCTCTCTATCTTCTGCAGTGGTCGGGCATTCAGTCTTACTCAACTTCACACCTTGTAACACAGGCAAGAACCCTTTCTTTGCTTGATCCATTTTGAACTTCTTCAAAACTTTGTCAAGGTATGTGCTTTGTGAAAGTCCAATTAAGCGTCTTGATCTATCTCTATAGATCTTGATGCCCAATACATAAGCAGCTTCACCGAGGTCTTTCATTGAAAAACTCTTATTCAAGTATCCCTTTATGCTATCCAGAAATTCTATATCATTTCCAATCAGCAATATGTCATCCACATATAATATTAGAAATGCTACAGAGCTCCCACTCACTTTCTTGTAAATACAGGCTTTTCCAAAAGTCTGTAGAAAACCAAATGCTTTGATCACACTATCAAAGCATTTATTCCAACTCCGAGAGGCTTGCACCAGTTCATAAATGGATCGCTGGAGCTTGCACACTTTGTTAGCTCCCTTTGGATCGACAAAACCTTCCGGTTGCATCATATACAACTCTTCTTCCAGAAATCCATTCAGGAATGCAGTTTTGACATCCATTTGCCAAACTTCATAATCATAAAATGCTGCAATTGCTAACATGATTCAGACAGACTTAAGCACCGCTACGGGTGAGAAGGTCTCATCGTAGTCAATCCCTTAAACTTATCAAAAACCTTTTGCAACAAGTCGAGCTTTATAGACAGTATAGTATGTACCAAAAACAGGAAAGCGTGTCATATTCACATGTATCATGTGTAAGCTAAGCAGATGCAGTTTACACTAATTAGGAGCAATACGAGCTAGACACCATATGCAACATGCAACCAGATATCACACTGCCAAGTTAGAGCAAGCACCTTGGATGGTGGAGTAGGGGAGCAGAGACTTGGACCTTGTAATGCACTATCAGTACAAGGAGAATCGGTACAGATGCTCCATTTACGTTGCTGCAGAGGACCACCATCATCGCCTTCCTTACTATTTTCCTTCCTCTTTCTTGATTTTGCCTTGTCAAGTCAAACCCACAAGAAAAAGGAATAAAATTTGCTCTTCAGAACTCATTGATGCATGATCTTGTGAATACTACTTTCATGTAAGGCAGCCGCATGATAGGAGGATGGAATATGTATGAAAAACAGGACGGCGTGACATATTGACATGTATGATGTAAAAAATGTAAAATAAGCACAAGGTGCTTGAACTTGTTAGAATCGATGCAAGCTAGAAACCATATGAAAGATGAAACCAATATCACTCTGCCAAATTAAAAGGGTGCCCTAACAAATGTATTTGACCAAATTAGAAGCAAATACGTGGCAACAGGCTAGAAATAATATGCAATATGCAACGAATAAAGGTGACTCAAGTGATTGATGCAGGATACAGAAGAGAGGTAGTATCATGCAAGAACAAGGTTAACACATAGATGTAGTGTGTACCAAAAATAGGAAGGCATGTCATATTCACAGGTATAGTGTGTAAACTAAGTAGATGCAATTTACCCTAATTAGAAACATTACAAGCTAGACACCGTATGCAACATGCACCCACATATCACACTTGCTGAAGTTAGAGCAAGCACTGTGATGGTGGTGTAGGGGAAGTCACGGTCTTCGTCTGAGCTACGTTCAATGTCTTCATTTAGGCTTGCTGTTTCTTGAGAATCATGTGGAGAGGATGAAATTGCATTCTTTATAAGAGTATTGCGTCTCATATTAACCCACGCGCGTGACTGTCTCATCATAAGCGATAGACACAGGATACACAAGAACAGTAGTTTGATGTAAGAACATGGTGTGATAGGCAGATGTAGTATGTACCAAAAACAGGAAGGTGTGTCATATTCACATGTATAATGTGTAAGCTAAGGAGATGCAATTTAACAAATTAGGAGCATTAATGAGGGATACACAAGAAAAGTAGTTTGATGTAAGAACATGGTTAATAGAAAGACGTAGTAAGTACCAAAAACAGGAAGGCATGTCATATTCACAGGTATAATGTGTTAACTAAGCAGATGCAATTTACCCTAATTAGAAGCATTAGAAGGTAGACACCATATGCAACATGCAACCACATATCACACTGCCAAGTAAGAGCAAGCACCTGCGATGGTGGTGTGGGGGAATTGCGGTGATCAACTAGAGAGCTACGTTGACTATCTTCATTTAGCTTTGCTGTTTCTTGAGAATCATGTGGGGAGGATGACATTGCACTCTTTAAACGAGTAGGGCGTTTCACAGTAACCCACCCGGGTGACTGTCTCATCATAAGTGATTGACGAGGGATACAAAAGAGCATTAGTTTGATGTACGAACATGGTTAATAGACATATGTAGTATGTATCAAAAACAGGAAGGCATGTCATTATCAAAGGTATAATGTGTAAACTAAGCAGATGCAATTTAACCAAATTGGAAGCAATACAAGCTAGACACCATATGCAACATGCAACCACATTTGGCAGCGCGAAGTTAAAGCAAGCACCTGGGATGGTTGTGTGTGGCAATTGAGATCATCAACTGCAGAGCTACGTTCTTGTCTCCAAAGCTGCGACATGGCACCCATTAGAGCGCTGAAACGCTTAGTGCTTGTCTTCAAATTACACTGGAGCGACTTCTGTCTTTTCTTTTCTGCATTCATCAACACTGCGTCAGAGTCTGAAATACCCATGCATAAAAAACAATAGTTGAGTATGAGTGAAGTGTGTGCACAATTAGTACAGTGTAAAGGTAGTAGATAGCAGGTCGGTGAGAAATAAATGACGGGGACATATGGTAGCTCTACAACATGCATGGCACACTAAATTACTACATGATTCTATGAAAATAACAGTCGATTGAAAGCAAATAGGTCAGTTGTAGGATCTTGAGAAGAGGTGTCTAGAGGGGGGTGATTAGACACTAAGTACCAAAGTTGCAGTTTTTAATCTCTTTTAGGTTTAAGTGGAGTTTAGGCACAATTTCAACATTCACAATACATAACAAGCAAGCATGCAAAGAGTGTATAAGCAGAAGAAAGTAAAGCATGCAACTTGCAAGAATGTAAAGGGAAGGGTTTGGAGGATTCAAACGCAATTGGAGACACGGATGTTTTTGTCGTGGTTCCGATAGGTGGTGCTATCGTACATCCACGTTGATGGAGACTTCAACCCACGTAGGGTAACGGTTGCGCGAGTCCATGGAGGGCTCCACCCACGGTGATGTAGAGATTGCTCAAAATGTGAGTGGTTTACAATCTCATGGAATTTGATTCAACCAAGTACCTACATGGGTTAGATAACATGCAAGATGCAAATATATCCAAGATATAATATATTCATCATAAGAGAGATATCATGGATTAGTCATAAGCTCATGCCTTGCATGTATCCAATGGAGTTTCTACTCCAAGTTTGAAGCATCAATGATGTTCAATTCTCCTCTCAACCTGCAAAACACTTTCTCATCTAGGGGTTTAGTGAATATATCAGCTAATTGCTTTTCGGTGCGAACATGCTTAAGATTAATGTCTCCCTTAGCAACATGATCTCGAATGAAATGATGACGAACTTCAATATGCTTAGTTCGAGAATGTTGTACGGGATTATGACCAATTTTGATAGCACTTTCATTGTCACAAAGCAATGGAACATGTCTCACATATATCCCATAATCTTTAAGAGTTTGGGTCATCCAAAGTAATTGAGCACAACATGAACCAGCGGCAATGTACTCCGCTTCGGCGGTAGATAAGGATACTGAGTTTTGTTTCTTGGAGGACCAAGACACAAGAGATCTACCAAGAAATTGACAAGTACTTGAAGTGGACTTTCTATCAACCTTGTCTCCGGCATAGTCCGAGTCGGAATAGCCAACAAGATCGAAAGAGGCCCTCTTAGGATACCAAATGCCAAAATTTGGTGTATGAATTAAGTATCTCACTATCCTTTTTACGGCCTTAAAATGACATTCTTTAGGAGCAGCTTGATATCTTGCACACATGCACACACTTAGCATAATTTCGGGACGTGAAGCACATAGGTATAACAATGAACCAATCATAGAGCGATAAACTTTTTGGTCAACAGGTTTACCATCTTTGGTCAAATCAAGATGTCCACTAGTAGGCATGGGTGTAGACATACCTTTGCATTCTTGCATATTGAACTTCTTGAATAATTCCTTAGTGTACTTCGTTTTAGACACAAAAGTACCTTCCTTAGTTTGCTTGATTTGCAACCCAAGAAAGAATTTGAGTTCACTCATCATTGACATCTCAAACTTCTCCGACATTAGCTTTCCAAATTTTTCACTAAAATGAGGGTTAGTTGATCCAAATATGATATCATCAACATAAATTTGGCATACAAATAATTCTCCATTAACCCTTTTAGTAAAAAGTGTGGAATCAATCTTCCCAATTTCAAAGCCTTTTTCAATAAGGAACTTGGTCAAGCATTTATACCAAGCCCTAGGAGCTTGTTTAAGACCATAAAGTGCTTTGTGAAGTTTGTAAACATGATTTGGTTTCTTAGGATTGACAAAGCCGGAGGTTGTTTGACATAAACTTCCTCCTCTATTTCACCATTTAGAAAATCACTTTTAATGTCCATTTGGTACAAGGTGATATTATGGTGATTAGCATAGGCAAGTAAGATGCGAATGGACTTAAGTCTAGCAACGGGAGCATAAGTCTCACCATAGTCCATACCTTCGACTTGTGTGTAACCTTGGGTGACGAGACGTGCTTTGTTGCGAATTACTTGTCCATCTTCATCTTGCTTGTTGCGAAACACCCATTTGGTACCGATGATGTTGTGGTTGTTGTCGGGCTTCTCAACCAATGTCCAAACTTGGTTTCTCTCAAAGTTGTGTAGCTCTTCATGCATAGCATTTATCCAATCCGGATCCTCCAATGCTTCTTCGACCTTCATAGGTTCAATGCTAGAGATGAAAGAATAGTTTTCACAAAAGTTGGCTAAACGAGTTTTAGAGCGAGTGATTCTCCCGGTTTGAATATCATTGTAGATTTTCTCGACAGGATGGTCTTTAGCAATTCTTGCTCGAACTCGTGAAACCTTTTGCTTGGGTCTCGGTTGAACATCTTCTTCATCTTGTTCTTCTTCTTCTTCTTGATCATTGTTGGCGTTGTTGTTCTCTTGTCGTGGTGGAGAAGGAGGTTGTTGACGTTCGTGATGTTCTTCCTCGTTTTCTTCATCTTGGTGTGTTCCACTTGTGGATGCTTCCGTATCAACTCTTGGTTCACCTTGTCGTGAAGTAGAAGCTTCCACTTTGACAGACGAGGTACTCTCCTTCACATCCGTTGGACGGACCTTGCCAATAGACAAGTCTTGGATTGCTTCTGAAGGGTCTTTGTCTCCTACATCAATTGGCAATTGCTCTACTTGCGAGCCGTTAGATTCATCAAACTTCACATCTACCGTCTCTTCAACCTTTTGGGTGAAATTGTTGTAGACATAGTAAGTGTGAGAGTTTGAGCCATAACCAAGTAGGAAACCTTCATGAGACTTAGGAGCAAACTTTGAACGACGATGCTTATCAAGAATGTAGCACTTTGAGCCGAATACTCGAAAGTATCCAACTTGGGGTTTGTTCTTGGTGAGGAGCTCAGATGTCTGTCTTGCCGAGTAGCTTGTGAAGATATAAGCGATTTGTTGCATGACAAGCCGTCTCAACCGCTTCCGCCCAAAAGTTCTTCGGCGTCTTGTACTCATCAAGCATCGTTCTCACCATTTCGATGAGCGTCCGGTTCTTCCTCTCAACAACTCCATTTTGTTGAGGTGTGTACGTAGCCGAGAACTCGTGTGAAATCCCTTCTTCGTCAAGAAAGGTGTCCACATTTGCGTTCTTGAACTCCGTTCCGTTGTCGCTCCGAACCTTCTTGATCTTCACTTCAAACTGATTTTGGGCCTTTCTAGCGAAGTTTTTGAAGATCTTTTGGACCTGCTACTTATCATCGAGAAAGAACACCCACGTAAATCTTGAAAAATCATCAACTATAACTAGACCAACAGAATTTCCACCGAGGCTTTTGTAAGCGTTGGGACCAAAGAGATCCATATGAAGAAGCTCGAGTGGCCTCCTTGTGGTCATGATGTTCTTCACGGGATGCCTTCCTCCAACCTGTTTACCTGCCTGACAAGCACTGCACAGTCTATCCTTATCAAATATGACATCGTTAACTCCAAGGATTTGATTTCCTTTAATAAGCTTGTCAAGATTTCTCATGCCAACGTGACCTAGTCGTCTATGCCATAACCAACCTTTTGAGGATTTAGCAAAGAAGCAAGTTTTAGGTTGTGCCTTTTTAGAGAAATCAACAATGTAAAGGTCACCTCTACCTATACCGGTAAAGACCATTTTATGATTGTCTCGACGAAACACTTGACAATCTACTTCAGTAAATAGGACATTTAAACCGAAATCAGCAAGTCTAGATACTGAAAGTAAGTTGTAGCCAAGAGACTCAACAAGCATGAAATTTTGTATGGAGCTATCATGTGAGATGGCCACCTTACCGAGGCCAACCACCTTACCCTTTGAGTTGTCACCGAAAGTGACATACTTTCGAGGACTATCATTTTCAGCAAGCTCACGAAACATGTCTTTTTCTCCGGTCATGTGATCGGTACATCCACTGTCAAGAACCCATTCCTTTCCTCCTGACACATATCCCCGAAGATTTGCCATAAGACCAAAATGTCTCATTGCATCATCAAGATCGAAATCACTATCATCATCCTCATCATAGTATCCATGTTCAACATCGTCATGTGGTGGATCAAGTCCTAGAGAGGGTAATTCGTTAGAGTGAGTTTGACAATGATCTTGCTTATGAATTCTTATAGCTTCGAAATAATATCACCAATAATTCCAACATCTCCTTTGGCACGCATAAGGTCGGTAAGTTCAAATAGACGATCACCAAACATAGGATCACAAGTATTCATCTTACTCAAGGCAATAGACTTATAGAGAATTTCATCCAGATTTTTCAAGGAATAATTTGGAAAGTGTTCCTCAAGAAATTTCCATATAGTGTAGGCACACTCAAAAGTAGGCAAGATTCTAATCAAGTTTCTAGGCAAGCCTCTAGAGATAAGATTAACAGTTCTAAGATTTCTAGTCATGTCAATAGATTCATCAAGGGTAGGATGCATAGGATCAACATGAGGTGCACAAGGGCTAGCAATGTACTTGTTCAATTGATATTGATTGAAAATTACAAGCATCTCATTTTTCACTCATGAAAATACTCTCCATCAAGAATAGGCACTCTATGTCTAAGACTCCCTAAAGTAGACTCATCCATCTTCCTCCAATGGTGATTAAACCAAGGCAATGGAGACCAATGCTCTGATACCACTTGTAGGATCTTGAGAAGAGGTGTCTAGAGGGGGGGGGGGTGATTAGACACTAAGTACCAAAGTTGCAGTTTTTAATCTCTTTTAGGTTTAAGTGGAGTTTAGGCACAATTTCAACATTCACAATACATAACAAGCAAGCATGCAAAGAGTGTATAAGCAGCGGAAAGTAAAGCATGCAACTTGCAAGAATGTAAAGGGAAGGGTTTGGAGGATTCAAACGCAATTGGAGACACGGATGTTTTTGTCGTGGTTCCGATAGGTGGTGCTATCGTACATCCACGTTGATGGAGACTTCAACCCATGTAGGGTAGCAGTTGCTGAGTTCACAGAGGGCTCCACCCACGAAGGGTCCACGAAGAAGCAACCTTGTCTATCCCACCATGGCCGTGCCCACGAAGGACTTGCCTCACTAGCGGTAGATCTTCACGAAGTAGGCGATCTACTTGCCCTTACAAACTCCTTGGTTCAACTCCACAATCTTGTCGGAGGCTCCCAAGTGACACCTAGCCAATCTAGGAGACACCACTCTCCAAGAAGTAACAAATGGTGTGTTGATGATGAAATACTTGCTCTTGTGCTTCAAATGATAGTCTCCCCAACATTCAACTCTCTCTCACAGGATTTTGATTTGATGGAAAGAAGATTTGAGTGGAAAGCAACTTGGGGAAGGCTAGAGATCAAGATTCATATGGTTGGAATGGAATATCTTGGCCTCAACACATGAGTAGGTGGTTCTCTCTCGAACCTGGTAAGTTGGAAGTGTAGGTTTGTTCTCGATGGCTCTCTCCACGAATGAAGAGGAGGTGGAGGGGTATATATAGCCTCCACACAAAATCTAACCGTTACACACAATTTACCAAACTCGGTGGGACCGAATCAACAAACTCGGTCGGACCGATTTAGTAAACCTAGTGACCGTTAGGGTTTTCGGTGGGACTGAGATGCATCTCGGTAGGACCGATATGGTTAGGGTTAGGGCATAACGTAATCTCGGTGAGACCGATTTTGGTAATTAGCTAACCAGAGAGTTGGTTAGGCAAACTCGGTGAGACCGATTACTCAAACTCGGTGGAACAGATTTTGATAATAAGCTAACCAGAAAGTTTGCATTGTAATCTCAGTAGTACCGATTGCACAAACTCGGTGAGACCGATTTTGGTAATGGACATACACAGAGAGATTACAATCCCATCTCGGTGAGATCGAGATCCCTATTGGTGAAACCGATTTGCCTAGGGTTTGTGGCAGTGGCTATGACATTTGAACTCGGTGGCGCCGGATAGAAAGAATCGGTAGGGCCGAGTTTGACTTTAGGTTTAGGTCATATGTGTGGAAGTGGGAAAGTAGTTGAGGGTTTTGGAGCATATCACTAAGCACATGAAGCAAGAGGCTCATTAAGCAACACCTCATCCCTCCTTGATAGTATTGGCTTTTCCTATAGACTCAATGTGATCTTGGATCACTAAAATATAAAATGAAGAGTCTTGAGCTTGAAGCTTGAGCCAATCCTTTGTCCTTAGCATCTTGAAGGAGTTTCCACATCCTTTAGTCCATGCCACTCCATTGTTGAACTTATCTGAAACATACTAGATAAAAGTGTTAGTCCAACAAGAGATATGCTGACATTAATTACCAAAACCACCTAGGGAGCACTTGTGCTTTCATCAGTCCATTTTTTCTGCACCGTCCGATGTACAAAGAACGGGCAGATCGCCTTCATCTACCTCTAGCCAGTCAGTGTTGACGATCTTCCTCGAAACGCCAGCGACCACCGGCCCAGTATTCCTCCCCTGCCTGCGCCCTCCCCTTGACCTCACCGCACCGCCGTGCTTGGCACCGCCGTGCTTGGCACTGCCCCCCCGGACATCCATTCAAGCCATGCCGACCTCCAGATCGGGCGCAAGCAGCTCCTGCGCCCCACACCCGTATGATAGACACCGATGCGCCGCTTCCCCGGGGAACAGGCGGACTAGGTGCTCCATGCGCCTAAGCGGGTGCTGCTTCTTTTAATTGCGGTTCGACTGACCCTGAATTGAAATCCAGGCGGGCTACTGATCTCTAGCAAAGTTGAAATAGTAAAAGGGAGGAAACCTTGTGCATTCAGTATCACGAAGAAGATGCAGTAAGAAGCGCTCAACTAGTTTCTTTCGTGTGATGAATACGCTGCGATCGGAGACGTAAGATTTGCACGAATAAGGGAAGATGAGTACCTCTTTCTGCTAGCAGTGTTGTGTCATCCTTCTATTTTTCCGACGATCTTCTTGTTGTTCGCCGGAAACCAGAAGTTGTGGAGGACGGTGCAGCCTTGGACGAACCCATGGCCAAGTTGTTGAGTGTGGTGCGGTGGCTGCAGCCGTCGGCGGGAAGCAGATCTGAGGCGGCGAACGACGGCGTAGCAGGAACAACTTCGGTGCGGTGGACGGTTGCGACAGTGGAGCCGCAGCAGTGAGGCACAGGACGGCGTGGTCGGAGTGGTTCTGGTATGGCGCACGTCAGCGTCGGCGTCGTGGAGGCAGCTCTGGCTCGGCTTCAGCTGCTAAGTCCTTGAGGGTGTTGCGGTTGCGGTTGCATTGGACGACGACGTCGGGGTACCGGCTCCGGCGTGATGGAGGAGGGCGGCGGTGGATTGGCCGCTATGGGGTGGAGGACGGACCGACGGAGGAGGCTGGGGTTTCGCGGCTGGTGGAGAGGGCATTTTCGCGCCCACGGAGTATGAATGGGGAAACGGAGGGAGGCGGGGAACTAAGGGGGAACAATGTTCGGTTTGAGACGCGCTTGTTTGAAATTTGGGGAAAGTTACAAACTTTGCCCCCATCTAAAATTTCGGACATTTTATGGGTTGGGGTAGGATAGTCATGTCGGTGTCCCAAATGTGGGCGGGATAGATTTCACGGCGCATGGGTTTTAGGTGCCCACGGCGTATGAATGCTTCTCGGAGGCGGTTGAGACTGGCGTCTTGGTGAAGTTACAAACCTACCCCGGTTTAGACCTTTGGACATTGGGCCGATAGGCTACACGGGCCAGAGTCAGGATAGTAATTTCCTACCACCAAAACATTAGTCTCGCGCGGTTTCGGGTGACCAGAGGCCTATTTGGCGCTTCGTTCAATATTTGGGAGCAAAAGCATTAACGTTTTTGGTTATCTTGAATTGAACTTTCAGGATTTGTCAAACTTCACAAATCTTTACTCTTGAAAATCCTAAAGCTACGATTATTTTGGAACGGAGGGGGTACATTTGAATATACATTGTACATGAGTATATATTAAAAAATATGCTACTTACCTCAGTTCATGCATGGTTCCAGATATAATCTCCTTGGTTGAAAAAAAAAAGTTAGATATGTGTATGAATATATATAGCATGTTCAAACTCACAACAAAGATTGATGCCCCATTTTACATCTGATTTACAAATGCCAGTATCTCGGGTTCAAATATATGAATGCACTTCCTATGAATTCGAATCTTCGAAACCCCCTTTATGTTGAATTCGACATGTATTCTATTTCGTAGCTAGCAATTTGGAATGTTTCCATGCAAGTGACAAATGTATAAAGTGCTTCACACTAACAACATGGAATGCACTAATTAATGTTTATATATGAATTGCAAAAGCATCCATTGCTTGTATTCAAACCGCCCTCACTCTATGGATCGATAATATGAAATAAACACATGCACATGCTAGAATTCAATAGAGTATGGGTGTCTGATAGACTGATTTTCGTCCATACGCAATTTGCAAAATTCATGATCTCATCCAAAAATAATAATGCCATTTATATTTTAATTTAATGCGTAGAACCGCCTTTTACACGTAGATGCACTATGCCTCGCCCGTTCTCACAGACGCGTTATATATCTCTCTATCTAACGCATAAGTGCACACACTTTATATGCATCGGCATTTCTCTTTCACACATGCTCACAATCTCTCTCAGGGTGTCGGGGTGTCTCACGCACATGCTCTCTCTGTTTCTCTCTCTCTCTCTCTCTCTTTCTGACTACTATGTACCACTCTTTTCACTAATCTCAGTTGGAAAACACTATTTCTCTCACATGTATATATACACATGCACAGTCTCTACTAGCCCTCTATACGCACATATATGTTCCTACGTGTCTCCCGCACGCACATTATCTTTAGGCCTCTCTCGCACATTGCCCCCGACACACCTCTCTCTTAGTAGTTGGCAGATATGATTTCATCATATCATCATTGATGAGATATCCACGGCTGTTAGGCTGGATGGTATCTGAGGCAAAGTTTTACCCTAGTTCGGATCGGACCTTTGCGGTTGAAGAAAGAGCCTACTCTGATGCGTATATTAGTGATAGGGGTGTGTACAAAGTACACGTGAATACCAGGCATTGTGCGTGTGTGTATACTTCGACGAACTAGCCCCAAGCTTGTATAACATACTAAGGGCCTAGGGTTACGAATCATATATAGTTGGCTTATCACCAGTGGGGATAGAGTCCTCCAGCGACTCTGGTAACCGTGTTGTTGTACGCCGAGTCCCCCACATGGGTCTTCGTATAACACGTCTCGGTCCAACCTATATGTAGCACAGGATGGAACCGACCCATGAGTCTTGATGTTGACCCACCACAACTAGAAATGATGTGCGGAGAGCGACGAGTCGGTGGCCAGCGCCTCCGCGTCCACCGCCATCATCGAGGAGAAGTAGAACACGGGAGGCCGCCGCCGCTTGGGTCCCATGAAGGCCACCGCGGAGCCGACACCGGCGTACACAGCAGGTGTCTTGCCGGATGCTACGTCTTAAGCTTGCGTTGGTTTTCCTCAAAGAGGAGAGGGTGATGCAGCAAGTGTAGCGTAAGTATTTCCCTCAGTTTTGAGAACCAGGGTATCAATCCAGTATGAAAGAACATGCGGTGCCCCCATGTTTGGTTTTGGTAATTGATGACAATCTCTATGGACTAATGGTTGCCTTGAGTTATATTTGAAGGTTTTGTCCATAGGCTTTTCTTGGAGTACATGTGTTGGTTTCAAGGAGAGTTTGTGTTGACCAAGGTGCTATTAAGGAATTATCCAAAGATTGGTCACGTGAGAGTTGAGCTTATTGCAAGCATGTCTTGAAGAAGAAGATTGTGTGATCATTCATGTTTACCTGCAAGACATCATCCAAATGAAGAGAGTTGGAAAGATTCAAGGTTGATCAAGACTAAGTCAAGAGTGAATCAAGTTGATCAACTCACAAAGCGTAGAAGATGTACCGAGAGGGATCAAGTGATCCCATGGTATGGTAAGCATTGTCCATTGTGCTTTGTGTACTAACCCATGGTCTATGTGAGAGTTCCACGTGGGGTTAGGTACGTGTTCATGGGCTTTCGTCAAGAGGAAGATATCACTCAACCCATGGAGAGGATGACATCAAGTGGTGATCGTCATCAAGATTGCCGTGTGCAAGTTCAAGTGGAGCATCGCGAAGAGATCAAGTGCTTGAAGCTTGCCGTCCATTGTGGTGACAATGGACTTGTGAAGATGTGTCAAGAGTGGCTCACCCATAGTGGACTATGGGGGAGCAATCATCTAGTCTTCATCGAGCCAACGCAATCAAGAAAGGTGGTCCAACTTGAGGGAGTCAAGATCATCATCATCTAGCTCAAGTGGACCATGTGCAAGGCAAAGGTTTTCCCATGATAGGTTTTCTATTTTACCGGTCTCATGGTGGTAGTTGGGAGACCGGGTTATAGGATCGTTTGCCGTACTATCAAGGGGGGCTCTCAAGTTGGTAGCTTGATCGTATCGTTAGTAGAGAGCTCAAACCATTGCATCCTTGCATCATGTTTCTTGGTTTGTGTTTGGTGTTTCTCTTTGTAAGTTTTAGAGCTTGTGGTCTTCTTCTTGACAAGCTCGAGTTCATCGAAAACGTAGTTCATGTGCATCTTCTATGATGTTTTCAATGTTGGAGGTTATGCCAGTTCTTCTCTGTTGGAGGTTTCTCTCCTCTATTTGTTAGGCATACCTCCCATGCCACTTCTTTACTATAATCAGCCGTTGTTGGATGCTACTCGTTGTCTTCTATCCAACAAGCTTGAGTATGCTCAATTTGAAGCTCATATGCAGAAGTTGTGGCAGTTTAGGCTTTATTGCATCCTCTGTTTTCTCTGTTGTGTTCCTGATAGCCTCAAGCGGTAGTACTGCTCTCTAGAGCGGTAGTACCGCTTGTAAGCTGATCTTGCTATACGGGATGCGTCTTTTCGTGTCGGGTTTCGCGGTAGTAGAGCGGTAGTACCTCTTATAAGCGGTAAGCGGTACTACCTCCCGAGCGGTAGTACCTCTTATAAGTGGTAAGTGCTACGTCTTGAGCTTGCGTTGGTTTTCCCCGAAGAGGAGAGGATGATGTAGCACAGTAGCGTAAGTATTTCCCTCAGTTTTTGAGAACCAAGGTATCAATCTAGTAGGAGGCCACACACAAGTCCCTCGTACCTGCACAAAACGATAGCTACTCGCAACCAACGCGATTAGGGGTTGTCAATCCCTTCACGATCACTTACGAGAATGAGATCTGATAGAGATAATATTTTTGGTATTTTTGTATATAGATGCAAAGTGAAAAGTAAAAGGCAAAGTAAAACAAAGCAAGTATATAAGTGATGGAGATTGATATGATGACAATAGACCCGGGGGCCATAGGTTTCACTACTGGCTTCTCTCAAGAGCATAAGTATTCTACGGTGGGTGAAAAAATTATTGTTGAGCAATTGACAGAATTGAGCATAGTTATGAGCATATCTAGGTATGATCATGTATATAGGCATCACGTCCGAGACAAGTAGATCGAAACGATTCTGCATCTACTACTATTACTCCACTCATCGACCGCTATCCAACATGCATCTAGAGTATTAAGTTAAAAACAGTAACGCCTGTAAGCAAGATGACATGATGTAGAGGAATAAATTCATGCAATATGATAAATACCCCATCTTGTTATCCTCGATGGCAACAATACAATACATGCCTTGCAACCCTTTCTTTCACTGGGTAAGGACACCGCAAGATTGAACCCAAAGCCATGCACTTCTCCCATTGCAAGAACTACCAATATAGTTGGCCAAACCAAACGGATAATTCAAAGAGACTTGCAAAGATAACTCAATCATACATAAAAGAATTCAGAGAAGATTCAAATATTATTCATAGATAAGCTAGATCATAAACCCACAATTCATCGGTCTCAACAAACACACCGCAAAAAGAAGATTACATCGAATAGATCTCCACAAGAGAGGGGAGAACATTGTATTGATATCCAAAAGAGAGAAGAAGCCATCTAGCTACTAGCTATGGACCCGAAGGTCTGAAGTAAACTACTCACACTTCATCGGAGAGGCTATAGTGTTGATGTAGAAGCCCTCCGTGGTGGATGCCCCCTCGTGAGCTTGAACAGGCCCCAAGATGGGATCTCGTGGATCTGGTAGTTGCTTGGCGGTGGAATTAGGTTTTTGGCTCCTGTTACGATCATTTGGGAGTGCGTAGGTATATATAGGAGGAAGGATGCGTCGGTGGAGCATCGGGGGCCCACGAGGCAGGCGACCCCTAGGGGGGGGGGGCGCCCCCCACCCTCGTGACCGCCTCCGATGTTCCTTGGCGTAGGGTCCAAGTCTCATGGATCACGTTCGGTGAGAAAATCACGTTTCCGAAGGTTTCATTCCATTTGGACTCCGTTTGATATTCTGTATCTTTGAAACACTAAAAAAGGCAAAAAACATCAATTCTGGGCTCGGCCTCCGGTTAATAGGTTAGTCCCAAAAGTAATATAAAAGTGGAAAATAAAGCCCATTATAGTCCAAAACAATAGATAAAGTAGCATGGAGCAATTAAAAATTATAGATACGTTGGGGACGTGTCAGGCATCCCCAAGCTTAATTCCTGCTCGTCCTCGAATTGGTAAATGATAAAAAGAGAATTTTTGATGCGGAGTGATACTTTGGCATGATTTCAATTTAAATCTTCTTAATCATGGTATGAATATTCAGATCCGAAAGATTCAAGACAAAAGTTCATATTGACATCAAAATCATAATACTTCAAGCATACTAACTAAGCAATTATGTCTTCTCAAAATAACATGGCCAAAGAAAGTTATCCCTACAAAATCATATAGTATGGCTATGCTCCATCTTCCCCACACAAAATATTTAAAACATGCACAACCCCGATGACAAGCCAAGCAATTGTTTCATACTTTAACATTTTCAAAACTTTTTCAACCTTCACGCAATACATGAGCGTGAGCCACGGATATAACACTATATGTGGAATAGAACGGTGGTTGTGGAGAAGACAAAAAGAGGGAAGATAGTCTCACATCAACTAGGCGTATCAACGGGCTATGGAGATGCCCATCAATAGATATCAATGTGAGTGAGTAGGGATTGCCATGCAACGGATGCACTAGAGCTATAAGTATATGAAAGCTCAACAAAAGAAACTAAGTGGGTGTGCATCCAACTCGCTTGCTCACGAAGACCTAGGGCATTTGAGGAAGCCCATCATTGGAATATACAAACCAAGTTCTATAATGAAAAATTCTCACTAGTATATGAAAGTGACAAAATGAGAGACTCTCTATCATGAAGATCATGGTGCTACTTTGAAGCACAAGTGTGGTAAAAGGATAGTAACATTGTCCCTTCTCTCTTTTTCTCTCATTTTTTATTTGGGCCTTTTCTCTTTTTTTTTGGCCTCTTTTTTTTCGTCCGGAGTCTCATCCCGACTTGTGGGGGAATCATAGTCTCCATCATCCTTTCCTCACTTGGGACAATGCTCTAATAATGATGATCATCACACTTTTATTTTTCTTACAACTCAACAATTACAACTCGATACTTAGAACAAAATATGACTCTATATGAATGCCTCCGTGTACCGGGATATGCAATGATTCATGAGTGACATGTATGAAAGAATTATGAACGGTGGCTTTGCCACAAATACGATGTCAACTACATGATCATGCTAGCAATATGACAATGATGGAGCGTGTCATAATAAACGGAATGGTGGAAAGTTGCATGGCAATATATCTCGGAATGGCTATGGAAATGCCATGATAGGTAGGTATGGTGGCTGTTTTGAGGAAGGTATATGGTGGGTGTATGATACCGGCGAAAGGTGCGCAATATTAGAGAGGCTAGCAACGGTGGAAGGATGGGAAAAAGTGCATATAATCCATGGACTCAACATTAGTCATAAAGAACTCATATACTTATTGCAAAAATCTAGAAGTTATCAAAGCAAAGTATTACGTGCATGCTCCTAGGGGGATATATTGGTAGGAAAAGACCATCGCTCGTCGCCGACCACCACTCGTAAGGAAGACAAGCAATAAATAAATCATGCTCCGAGTTCATCACATAACGGTTCACCATACGTGCATGCTACGGGAATCACAAACTTGAACACAAGTATTCTTTAAATTCACAGCTACTCAACTAGCATGACTCTAATATCACCATCTTCATATCTCAAAACAATTATCAAGCATCAAACTTATCTTAGTACTCAACGCACTCAAAAGAAAGTTTTACGTATCTTGAATACGAAGTATATTAACATTAAGCAAATTACCATGCTATTAACAACTCTCAAAATAATCTAAGTGAAGCATGAGAGATCAAATTTCTTTAAAACAAATCCACCATCGTGCTCTAAAAGATCTAAGTGAAGCACTAGAGCAAAAATTATCACGCTCAAAAAGATATAAGTGAAGCACTATGAGCAAAACTATCAAGCTCAAAAGATATAAGTGAAGCACATAGAGTATTCTATCAAATTCCAATTCATGTATGGCTCTCTCAAAAGGTGTGTACAGCAAGGATGATTGTGGTAAACTATCAAGCAAAGACGCAAATAATACAAGACACTCCAAGCAAAACACATATCATGTGGTGAATAAAAATATAGCTCCAAGTAAATTACCGATGGAAGTGGACGAAAGAGGGGATGCCTTCCAGGGCATCCCCAAGCTTTGACTTTTTGGTGTCCTTGGATTATATTGGGGGTGCCATGGGCATCCCCAAGCTTAGGCTCTTGCCACTCCTTGTTCCATAATCCATCAAAAGAATTCACACAAAACTTGAAAACTTCACAACACAAAACTCAATAGAAATCTCGTGAGCTCCGTTAGAGAAAGAAAATAAACGACTACTTTAAGGTACTGTAATGATCTCATTATTTATTTATATTGGTGTTAAACCTACTGTATTACAACTTCTCTATGGATCATAAACTATTTTACTAGCCATAGATTCATCAAAATAAGCAAACAACACACGAAAAAACAGAATCTGTCAAAAACAGAACAGTCTGTAGTAATCTGTAACTAACGCAAACTTATGGAACTCAAAAAATTCTACCAAAATTAGAAGACCTGGAAAATTTGTTTATTGATCAGCAGAAAATGGAATCAATATTTTATCACGTTCTTGTGATTTTTAACAATTCGGTCACTGAGCGCAAAGTTTCTGGAAATTACAGCAAGATCAAATAACTATCATCCAAGAAGATCCAATAGGTTTAACTTGGCACAAACACTAATTAAAATATAGAACCACATCTAAACAGGGGCTATATGGATTATTTATTCCTAAACAGAAGCAAAAACAAAAAACTAAAAATAAAATTGGGTTGCCTCCCAACAAGCACTATCGTTTAACGCCCCTAGCTAGGCATTGAGATTTCAATGATGCTCACAAGAAAGACAAGAATTGAGGCACAAAGAGAGCATCATAAAACATGTGACAAACACACTTAAGTCTAACATACTTCCTATGCATAGGCATATCATAGGCAAATAAATTATCGTAGCAAGCAAAAACTAGCATATGCAAGGAAGCAGAAAGAAACAATAGCAATCTCAACATAACGAGAGGTAATTTATTATCATGAAAATTTCTACGACCATATTTTCCTCTCTCATAATAATTATATGTAGGATCATAAGAAAATTCAACAATATAGCTATCACATAACATATTCTTAACACGATCCACATGCATGCAAAGTTGACACTCTTCCAAAATAGTGGGATCTAAAGTTGACACTCTTCCAAACCCACTTTCAATATTATTGCAAACAATATTATCAATCTCATATTCATCATGGGGATTAAATAAATTTTCAAGATCATAAGAAAAATCGCCCCAGTCATGATCATTGCAACAAATAGTGGACACAACAAAACTAGCATCCCCAAGCTTAGGGTTTTGCATATTATTAGCATAATTGACATCAAGAGGATTTATAGTAAAATCATTGCAATCATGCTTTTCATCGAAGGAACTATCAAGTATGGGCGCAATAGCAACAATCTCATGTTTAACATAAGGAACTATAGCAAATTCATCTTCATAAATATTGGCATCATAGCCACAAGAATAGCAAGCATCATGTTCATCAAGGGACATTTAAATCAAATCATCGGAATCATCATTATCTATAGATTCATGCATATCATTATTTCCTTCCAAAGCAACGGTCATTCTTTCAATAAATTCTTGGACATAGACATTATGAGCAAGGTTTTCATTGCAATATTTAAGTATGACAGAATTTTCGGATTTGTTGAGAGTAAAATCATACTTTTCAATGAAAGAAGAAAATTCATGAGCACCCTTAAAAACGACAAATTCTTCAATTTGTTCGATATCATAGTAACTATAAACACCCTTTGCATAAGAAGATAAGATTTCATTATCATTGAACTCACATAGGTAGGGAAGGTGTTTTTTAGGGCTCTTAGAGCAACAAGTAAAATCACACATTTCACAAAGATTCAAAGCATAGCATAGTAGACTATTTATATGATACCGTAAGAGTCTCCCTTTTTCAGACAAACGGTGACGCACAAAATGAGCATGCTCATCTAGAGATTTCCCATCAACTGGGCTAGTTGGGGTTTCAACACGAGCGCATAAGGATAGAAGATGATCCAAGTAGAACACTTTAAGTGGATCCATAACAATAGACTTTTAGCAAGCAAAGATGCAAGCAAATATAAGGCACATGGTAACACAAGCAAACAAGAAGCAGCGGAAAAGAGAGGGCGGACAAAATAGCAAGGGTGAAGTGGGGGAGAGGAAAACGAGAGGCAAATGGGAAAATAATGTAATGCGAGAGATAGGGATTGTGATGGGTACTTGGTATGTTGACTTTTGCGTAGACTCCCCGGCAACAGCCGTAAATCCTTCTTGCTACGTCTTGAGCTTGCGTTGGTTTTCCCGAAGAGGAGAGGATGATGCAACACGATGGCGTAAGTATTTCCCTCAGTTTTTGAGAACCAAGGTATCAATCCGGTAGGAAGCCACGCACAAGTCCCTCGTGCACGCACAAAACGATAGCTACTCGCAACCAACACGATTAGGGGTTGTCAATCCCTTCACGGTCACTTACGAGAGTGAGATCTGATAGAGATAATATTTTTGGTATTTTGGTATATAGATGCAAAGTGAAAAGTAAAAGGCAAAGTAAAACAAAGCAAGTATAAAAGTGATGGAGATTGATATGATGAGAATAGACCCGGGGGCCATAGGTTTCACTAGTGGTTTCTCTCAAGAGCATAAGTATTCTACGGTGGGTGAACAAATTACTGTTGAGCAATTGACAGAATTGAGCATAGTTATGAGCATATCTAGGTATGATCATGTATATAGGCATCACGTCCGGGACAAGTAGATCGAAACGATTCTGCATCTACTACTATTACTCCACTCATCGACCGCTATCCAGCATGCATCTAGAGTATTAAGTTAAAACAGTAACGCCTTAAGCAAGATGACATGATGTAGAGGAATAAATTCATGCAATATGATAAATACCCGTCTTGTTATCCTCGATGGCAACAATACAATACATGCCTTGCAACCCTTTACATCCTTTGGGTAAGGACACATAAGATTGAACCCAAAGCCATGCACTTCTCCCATTGCAAGAACTACCAATCTAGTTGGCCAAACCAAACGGATAATTCGAAGAGACTTGCAAATATAACTCAATCATACATAAAAGAATTCAGAGAAGATTCAAATATTATTCATAGATAAGCTAGATCATAAACCCACAATTCATCGGTCTCAACAAACACACCGCAAAAAGAAGATTGCATCGAATAGATCTCCACGAGAGAGGGGAGAACATTGTATTGAGATCCAAAAGAGAGAAGAAGCCATCTAGCTACTAGCTATGGACCCGAAGGTCTGAAGTAAACTACTCACACTTCATCGGAGAGGCTATGGTGTTGATGTAGAAGCCCTCCGTGGTGGATGCCCCTCCGTGAACTCGGAACAGGCCCCAAGATGGGATCTCGTGGATACAGGAAGTTGCGGCGGTGGAATTAGGTTTTTGGCTCCTGTTCTGATCGTTTGGGGGTACATAGGTATATATAGGAGGAAGGAGTATGTCGGTGGAGCATCAGGGGGCCCACGAGGCAGGGGGGCGCACCCTAGGGGGGGGTGCCCCCCACCCTCGTGACCGCCTCCGATGTTTCTTGGCGTAGGGTCCAAGTCTCCTGGATCACGTTCGGTGAGAAAATCACGTTTCTGAAGGTTTCATTCCGTTTGGACTCCGTTTGATATTCTGCTTTCTTGAAACGAAAAAGGCAAAAACAGCAATTACGGGCTGGGCCTCCGATTAATAGGTTAGTCCCAAAAGTAATATAAAAGTGGAAAATAAAGCCCATTATAGTCCAAAACAATAGATAAAGTAGCATGGAGCAATCAAAAATTATAGATACGTTGGAGACGTATCAGTAAGCGGTACTACCTCTCCCCAGAGCGCTACTACCTCTCTGGCAGAACTTCAAGTCGTGTTTTCTCTCTCATTGGGCTGTTTTGACCGTGCTAAGCGGTAGTACCGCTCCTCCAAGCGGTAGTACCGCTTGTGCACGACTTGAGCACATAACGGTTGGACTCGGGAGGTCCTATAAAAGGGGGTCTTCTTCCCCAATGAACCTTATCCTTTTAGCTCGTGTTCTTCCCCCATTGTTGACCTTCTTCGAGCTTGCTAACTCTCAATCCCTCCAATGATTCTTGCTAGTTCTTGAGGGAAAAGACAGAGGAGATCTAGATCCACGTTTCCACCAATCACTTTCTCCTCTAAGTGAGGGGAACCCCTTGGATCTAGATCTTGGAGTTCTTCGTGTTCTTCCTCTCATTTTCTTCCCTAGCATTAGTTGCTTCGGTGGGATTTGAGGGAGAAGGACTTGGGCACTCCGTGTGCCCTTGCCATTGCATTTGGTGCATCGGTTTGAGTTCTCCACGGTGATACGTGGAAGTTACAAGTTGAGAAGCTTATTACTCTTGGGTGATTGGTGCCCTTGAGCTTGTTCCTCTTGGGTGCTTGGGCGCCCTAGACGGTTGGTGGTGTTCGGAGCTCAATCATTATGGTTTAAAGCTCCGGGCAAGCGTCGGGGTCTGCAATTAGGTTGTGGAGATCGCCCCGAGCAATTTGACGGGTACCGGTGACCGCCCCCAAGGGTTGCCAAAGTGTACGGGTTCGGTGACCGCCCCCAAGGGTTGCCATTTGTACGGGTTCGTTGACCGCCCTCAAGGGTCCCTTAGTGGAATCACGGCATCTTGCATTGTGCGAGGGCGTGCGGAGATTATGGTGGCCCTAGTGGCTTCTTGGGGAGAATTGTGCCTCCACACCGCTCCAAACGGATATTAGCATCCGCAAGGGTGTGAACTTCGGGATACATCATCGTCTCCGCATGCCTCAGTTATCTCTTACCCGAGCCCTTTACTTATGCACTTTACATTGTGATAGCCATATTCTTTCTTGTCATATATCTTGCTATCTCCTAAGTAGTTTTTATTTCTTAGCATAAGTTGTTGGTGCACATAGGTGAGCCTAGTTGTTGTAGGTTTTGTGCTTGACAAATTAACCGCTAGGTTTATTCCGCATTTGTTCAAGCCTCAACCATAATTATTTTAAAGTGCCTATTCACTCCCCCCCTCTAGGCGACATCCACGATCTTTCAATTCGTATCAGAGCCCCGTCTCTCTTTATTAGGCTTTACCGCCTAGAAAGTAAAGATGTCGACTAGGGGATTAGGATTCTCTGACACTCTTAGTTTCGATGGCACAAATTTTGATGTTTGGGTAATTCGCATGCTTAATCTCTTTAGGGTCATGGACCCAAATTTAGAGTGAATTGTAGATATGGGTTTTTCTCCTCCAAAGGATCCCCAAATATTATCTTTAGAGGATGAGAAAAATTCTTATATCAATGCTCAAGCTTCTAATGTGCTTTTTGATTCTTTGAGCAATGTAGTTATATTTCAACTCATGCCGTTCCGGGATGCTCATGAGTTGTGGATGAAGCTTCAAGATAAATATGGTGTGTCCAAGATTTGTGGGGATGATTGTTCTCCCTCCACCTCCGGTCGTATAGTCTTCTCAACTTCTTCTACTTCACCTACATGTGGTTTGCCACAAGGTAATGATATGGTGAGTAGTGTTGGTCATTGCAATGATGATAGTATGCTTATTGTGGATGATCCTTCATCACTATCTTATTGCAATGCTCCTTCTTTGGGCTTTAACACTTCGAGCACTCCAAATGTTTCACATGCTTGTATTGATAGTCCTTGCATATCATGTAGAAATTGCTTGACTAAATCTCATGATGATATGTTTAATATGTCTTGTTGCCATGATAAAAATGCATATATTTTCTCGAATTGTTGTGCTAACAATGTAGAGGAAACCCAACACCCCATGGAACAAGATGTGGTCTTGAATGGTGCTTCAATGGATCCTACATCACCATCTACTGCATTTTGCCTTATGGCCAAGGCTTCAAAGGTATCTCCGACTTTGAATCCCAATATATCTTGTGATGATATTAATGATGGCAAGAGTGATGATGATGTTGATTATGATGAAGAGAATGATGATGTTGCCTCCTTAAAATTTAAGGGGGAAATAATTTTTAAAGATCTTCTTAAGAATAAAATTGCTCGTTCCAGTTCATGGAAATCATGTCTATTGCTATTGAGGGCAAGAAATATATTGATGAGCTGGAATCTCGTCTTGAGGAGCATGAGGTCACCATTGATAAAATGGAAGGTCATGAGCGTGATTACGCTAATGAGATTGTGGACCTCTCTCAAGCTCTTGAACTTGAACAAACCACCAAGGAATCTCTTGAGGAGACTTTTGCCCTAGAATTATCTAGAGTGAGGGAATCTCGTGATAGAGCTCTTGAGGTGGCCAATGTTTTTGAAACTAAAAATGAGGAGCTTGAAGTTGCGCATGCTAAACTCCTTGAGGACTTTGAGCATCTCGAAAATGGCTCAAGGGTTATTAAGAGTGAGCTCATCAAACTCACCGAGTCTCATGCTCAACTTAAAGCTTCATATTCAAAAGAGCTTGCCAAGTTGTCTTCTCCTCTTGTTGTTAATGATGATGCTTGTGCTACTAACTCTATCTCTTGTGAAGCATCCATATTGAAGGAGAATGTTGAGCTAAGGGCTCAATTTGAGTTGCTATCTAGCAATAATGGGATGTTGGAAGAAAATCATGTAAAGCTCACAAACTCTCATGATGATCTTCTAGTATCCCATAATGTGCTAAAGTTAGCTCATGAGGCCATGCTTGCTAAGGTAACATCTAGTGAGCCTCATGTGGATACTAGCACTACTTTTAGTCAAAATGCTATATTGCCTTGTGCTAGTCCTCATGATTCATCCATGCATAACATTGATACATCTTGTGATGAATTGCTTTCCTTGCCTTGTTGCTCTAACTATGAAGCTTATACTTCCTCTAGTGCTTGTGTTGAGACTAACCATGTAGAGGAAATCAAAGAGCTCAAGGCCCAAGTCACTTCTTTGAAGAAAGATTTGGAAAAGTGTCATGAAGGGAATGCCACACTCAACAATATCTTGAGTGTACAAAAATCCCCCAAAAACAAAGGTGGACTTGGATTCAACTCCAATAAGAAGAAGAAGTCCAAGAGCAACAACAATAAGGGCCAAAAACAAGTCAAGAATTTGGCCAAGATTATTTGCTTCAAGTGCAAAATTGAAGGGCATCATGTTAGATCTTGCCCATTAAAGAAGAAGACCATTAGTGACAAGCAACAAGGGAAGTGGCAACAAGTGAATTCTCATGCTCAACCTCAAGTTGAAGAAAGGCCTTTTCCCAAGAAGACTCAAGCTAATGCTTCTGAAGTTGAGAAATCAAGTGAGAAGAAAGTGAAGAGTAGACGTTGCTACCTATGCCGTGAGAAAGGTCACCTCGCTTCTTCATGCACTAGTGGTAACTTATCCAACCCAATTATTATTGATGATGTCTATTCTCTTGGGAAGGATAAGTTTGGCAATGTGGTTGCCAAGTTTGTTGGTGTAAGTGCATCTAGTTCCCCTTAGTGATTTTGGTGTATTGAAGACTTATAGGTTAAGGTACTAATGAGTTTATGAGTGTACACAGATCTATAAGTCTATGAGGAGTTTGATATTTATAGAGAAAGTCGACCCCTAAAATGAAGTTCTTCGACTGAAGACTTTGGTATTCTGAAGACTTTCTGAAGACTTTGAAAGTGAAGAAATTGGTGTGACCTTGAAGACTTGGCATTCATTTGAGGAACATGAAGCGTGAAGACTTTTGTTTTCATAGTTTCATTTTCTCTTTATTGAGTCATAGGAAACACCGTACTGTTAAAGGGGGTCGAGGAAATACTAAGGAAAAATTTCCATGTGATGCTCAACTCAAAATCCTACACCTACCAACACCTTCGAGTGAAGCCTTTGGAAATATCATACAGTTCAATCAATTTCTTCAGTGACAGAGACGAAGTTCTTCTGGTCACTGAGGAATTTGTTCTGACTGAGGAGTTAGGAATTCGCCAGTGCGAATTGCCTACATAGTGAGGAACATGATAGCCCTGAGGAATTTGAGAGTCAAATTTCCGACCGTTGCTGTGCTGCGCGCCAACTGTCCCAAAATATCTTATCTACCTAACGGTCATATCATTGAAGGGCATTTATGTCTTATCATGTCGGGCTGCTCCCTAGGCTATAAATAGCCGCCCCCTACAACCACTAGCTGGTTGGCTGCTCCGAGAGAACTTGACACTTGTCATTTTAGAGCAACCCATCCTCCGAGGACTTTGAGCGAAAATCATCGAGTGAGGAAAAACCCAAACCCAAACACCTACAAACCCAAAGTGATTGAGCATCACAGAAGAGATTGACCCTGCGTGGATCCGACGCTTGTTACCTTTGAAGACTGTGCTTCTTCCAGACGGTTAGGCGTCATGGTCTAGAGCATCCAAGAGGAATTGTGGATCGCTGAGTGACCGAGTCTGTGAAGGTTTGGAAGTCGCCTGAAGACTTACCACGAGTGATTGGACGAGGTCATGTGACCTTAGTTCAAGGAGAATACGGTGAGGACTTAGTGTCCCGAGCTGCGTGCTTTCGCCGATCGGGTGTCCGGACTGTGTGTGTCCCCGAAGTTTAAATACTCGGCCGCTCCAACTAGACGCATAACCGAGACAGCAGTTGGAACTGGTCTACCAAATCATTGTCTTCACCAACCTTACTGGTTCTATTTCCTCAATTCTTTCATTTCCTCATTCTTGTGTTGAGTGTTTGTTCATATCTGTGTTTGAAGACTTTGATCAAGACTTTCTCAATTTCCTCAGTTCAATTTCTTCAGTCTGTTTGTCTTCATCTTGTGTTATCCTGTGTTTACGCTTTCTGTACTCTATGCGTGTCTTCATTTTATCATGATGACCATGCCTGTATTCTGTTATGCTTACTTCTGAGTACTTATTCCGCTGCAAGTAGTTCTTCGCTAAGGAATTTCCTCACCGGCAAATTCCTCAGTGAAGAATTCATAAAAATCGCCTATTCACCCCCCTCTAGTCGATATAACGCACTTTCAATTTGTATCAGAGCAAGGTAGTCCCTTGTTCTGTGTGATTTTGGTTCAAGCACCTGGAGTTTTAGTTATGTCGACCGTAGGTATGAAGAAAGTGGCATGCCCTATCTTTGACGGTCATGATTATCCCAAGTGGAAGGCCATGATGAGGAAGCGCCTCATGGCTATGAACAGCGAGCTGTGGACCGTCACCGAGATTAGTCTTATCGATCTATGTAAGAGGCGGCCGATGACATTCGCAAGTACACTCGACTTGACATCATGGCGAAGGACATCATCTGTTCCTGCCTATCGAGAGATGAATTCAAGCGCATTATGCATCTTTGCAATGCGAAGCTTATCTGGGACCGAATCTCTGACGTCTATGAAGGTCATCGAACCCGTCATGATCCTTGGTTTGAGGACTTTAAGGAATCTCTTAAAACGATGACTTTCGAACCAGAATCATCATCTTCTGCATCATGTCTCATGGAAAAAAGTGACAAGGTAACCGAATGTTCCTCATCCGAGTTTAGTGACGATGAATCTGATGATGATGGATCTGATGATGATATTGAACCTAGTTATACCAAACTTGTTTGCATTGCCACTAAACAACAAACGGCCTTGGAAAAGGTTCAAAACATGCTAGACAAAAGTAATGACATGTTGGGTGAAGAAATGGATCGCACTAAAGCCCTGACTGAAATCTTTAGAGACTTCAGTCTAGGTTTGACAGCCTTCAAGGTCATCATAACACTCTCTTATCTGATCATGAGAAGCTTTCTTATGAATTTCTTCAAAGAAAGCAAGATTTTGAGAAGCTAAAAGTGAGTTATGAAGATCTTCAGAAGGAGCGTGATTCATTACTTGCTCAACAAATCAGCGCTTCTCAGGAAGAATTTGTTCCTCCATGCTTAAAGTGCATTGAACGTGAATCTGCTAATTCTTCACTGAATGTTCAAATGCTTCAACTGTTACAAATTCTTCACCTACCCCTGCTATCACTAATTCCTCATCCGAGGACATTGCTAGTATCACCGACGATGCAGGGTTGAAGGAATTGTACATGACAGGCATGTACAAAAGCCTCAAAGGGCATCAGACTCTTTGTGATGTGCTTAAAAGCAGATCCTCAACAGAAACCCTAGGAAAGAGGGTATTGCCTTTGAGAGGAAACTCAATGCTTGATGGAACATATTAGAAGCCCGGGCAGACCCCAAAACCTCATGGGTTGCTGCAAAGGGACCTCCAGTTGATCCATCTAACTTATCCGGCTTTACATGTGAATCTCCTCATTCTTACGATGAGTCATTTGACTCCAACTATAAACTGTTCAAAAATCAGAATGGTGAAGTATTTGCTAGATATGTTGGCACTAAGCTGCAGAACGGTTCTCCTATGAAGAAAATCTGGGTTCCCAAGAAGTGCCTTGAAAGTCTTCGTGTGAATGTCCTCATGACACCACCTGTGAAGAATAGGAACCCCAGATCAAACTCTTCATATGGACCAAATTCTTCATATGGATCCAAGTCCTCATACGGACCAAAGTCCTCACGTGGATCAAATTCCTCAAAAGGATCAAAGTCCTCATATGATTATCATCGTGCTAACAACTCTATTTCGCAGGGTAGAGCTAAGGGCTATGAATATGTGCATTATTCTTCAAGCCAATATGTTCATAAGTCCTCGAAGAATTTCTCTGCTTATTCATATGCTTACCCTAACCCCTCTTATGTGAAACGAAATGGATTGGCTTCTATGCCACCATTCTCATATGGAGCTCGTAGAGTGATGAACTCTTTGCCACCCCTTCAGATGTGGGTGGTGAAGAAAAAGAACTAATCTCTTCTGCAGGGTCAGGTCTCTAGACGAGCTTTAACGTCTGAAGAATTTGCTGGGGGCCTGACAAAATTGCCTGAAAGGACGCAGGCTAATCATGAAGAAATGAACTTTCAGTTCACATGTCCTCATACTGCAATATCTGTTTTACTTCTTGATGAAATTCATCTGATGAAATTGATATCATATTCTTCACTGATGAAGTATATGAGATCATAAGTTGCACTAATTCATCTGCAGGATGATCAACCCAAAGCCAATGAGTGGGTCCTCGATAGTGGATGTACAAATCACATATTTGGTGACAAGAATCTATTGATGGATGCTCCTTATCACCGTCACATCTGAAGCATATCATCTTTCCGACAAAGGCAAAAGTCAGTATTGGGTCTAGGTAAGGTTGCGATCTCTAAGGACATACACATGGACAAAGTCATGCTTGTTGAGTCCTTAGGATACAACCTCATGTCGATCTTAATGCTTTGTGATCTTGATATGGTTGTTGTCTTTGGCAAGTATCGTTGTGTTGTGATTATGGAAGTGACAATTCCAAAGTCTTGAAGGCTTTAGGAGAGGAGACTTGTATATTGTTGATTTCTCTCTGAGGACCACAACCAGCCGTGGTGCCTACTTGCAAAAGCTTCAAGGCTGGCTATGGCATCGACGACTTGGTCACGCAGGCATGAGGAATTTGCACACGCTTGCGAAGAAGAAGCATGTCATTGGCATTGAGAATGTCAAATTCCTCAAGGATCACTTGTGTGGAGCCTGTGAAGCTGGAAAAATGACCAAGGCCAAGCATCCAGTGAAGACTATCATGACCACTACTTTCGTCCATTCGAATTGCTTCACATGGACCTCTTTGGTCCTAATCATTACTCAGCAGTCACTAATGATGCATCTCTATATGGCTTTGTTATTGTTGATGATTACTCTCGATACACATGGGTACACATTGTCACTTACAAACATGAGGTGCAGGAAGTCTTCAAACGATTTTCCTCGAGGGCTTCAACCAACTTTGGTGTTAAGATCAAGCACATCGGGAGTGACAATGGAACTGAGTTCAAGAATTCCGGTCTTGATGACTATCTTGATGAACTTGGTATTACTCATGAGTTATCTGCTCCTTATACTCCTCAGCAAAATGGCATCGTGGAGCGCAAGAACAAAACTCTTGTTGAGATGGCTCGCACTCTGCTTGATGAATACAAAACGCCTCGTCATTTTTGGATTGATGCAATTGATACCACATGCCACATCATCAACAGAGTATATCTTCACAAATTCTTCAAGAAGACTGCCTATGAACTCCTCACTGACAAGAAACCCAATGTGAGTTATTTCAAAGTCTTCGGTGCTCAATGTTGGATTATAGATCCTCATCACAATGCTAAATTTGCATCGAAAACACATGAAGGTTTTATACTTGGTTACGGAAAGGACTCGCACACCTACAGGGTCTTCAACAACGCTCTTCACAAGGTTGTTGAAACTGTAGATGTCTTGATTCGATGAAACTAATGGCTCGCAAAGAGAGCACCTACCTTCCGTGATAGATGAACCAGCACCGAGGAATCTATCAAGTTCAAGGCAATCGAGGATGTCGTTCCTCTTGAAGAATATCTTTGAAGAATTCATTCCAGAACGCGAAGAATGTCGAGCTGATGCACCTGAAAATAATGCTGAAGAAAATGGTGCTGAAGAAAATGCTGATCAAATTCCTCGATGACAACCAGCTCATCCACGCGTTGCAAAAGAAGTGCAAGTTGACAAGATCATCGATGACATTGAAGCACCAGGTCCTCTCACATGCTCAAAAGCTTCACATTTATCTAACTTTTGTGGGCACTATGCTTTTGTCTCTATCACAGAGCCCACTAAGGTAGATGAAGCATTCTGAGCCCGAGTGGATTCAGGCCATGCAATAAGAATTACATCAGTTCGAGCTCAACAATGTGCGGAACTGGTCAAACGCCTGCATCCTCGCAAGCATAATATCATTGGCACAAAGTGGATCTACCGCAACAAGCAAGATGAAAATGGCCTTGTGGTGAGGAATAAGGCACGACTTGTAGCTCAAGGCTACACACAGGTTGAAGGAATTGATTTCGATGAAACTTTTGCACCTGTTGCTAGACTTGAGGCTATTCGCATATTACTTGCTTATGCTAACCATCATATGATCACTTTATATCATATGGATGTGAAAAGTGCATTCCTCAACGGTAAGCTTGAGGAAGAAGTATATGTTGCTCAACCCCCAGGTTTTGAAGATCCAAAGAATCCCGACAAAGTCTTCAGACTCAACAAGGCCCTCTATGGCCTCAAGCAAGCCCCTCGGGCGTGGTATGATACTTTGAAGGAAATCTTCGTGAAGAATGGCTTCACACCCGGTTCACTCGACCCTACTCTCTTTACTAAATCTTATGATGGTGAACTGCTTGTGTGCCAAATATATGTTGATGATATTATCTTTGGCTCTACTGACCAACGTTATAGTGATGAATTTGCCTATATGATGAGTGAAGAATATCAAATGTCTATGATGGGAGAGTTGAAATTCTTCTTAGGTCTTCAAATTTGTCAACAGCGCAATGGCATATTCATATCTCAGGAGAAAATACCTCAAAGATGTTCTAAGGAAATTCGGCATGCAAGATTGGAAAGGCGTCAAAATTCCTATGCCCACAAATGGCCATCTATGCACTGATGAAAATGGTATTGACTTTGATCACAAGGTATACCGCTCCATGATTGGTTCTTTATTGTATTTATGTGCATCTAGGCCAGATATTTATGCTTAGTGTTTGCATGTGTGCCCGATTTCAAGCTACACCGAAGGAATCACACCATAAGGATGTGAAGCATATTCTTCGATATCTAGCTCACACACCAACACTAGGATTATGGTACCCCAAGGGCTCTACTTTTGATCTCATTGGATATTACGACTCGACTATGCTTTGGTGATCGTGTGGACCGCAAGTCAACATATGGTACTTGTCATTTCCTCGGACGATCTTTGGTCTATTGGTCCTCGAAGAAACAGAACTGCGTATCACTGTCCACTGCGGAAGCTGAGTACATTGCTGCTGGTTCTTGCTGTGCTCAATTGCTGTGGATGAAGCAAACTCTCAAGGACTACGGCATCAACGTGAAGAATGTGCCTCTCTACTGTGACAATGAGAGTGCCATCAAGATTGCTCACAACCCAGTTCAGCACTCGAAGACAAAGCATTCAGATTCGTCATCATTTTCTTCGCTATCATGTGTTGAAGGGCGACATCTTTATTGATCATGTGAAGACTGAAGAACAGTTAGCCGATATCTTCACAAAGCCCTTGGATGGGAAGAGATTTAGCAAGTTGCGGTGTGAGCTAAATATCTTAGAATCTTCGAATGTTCTTTGAAGAGGACACACATCCTGACACTTACGCAAAATTGATGACTTAGATGTGCAACACATGAAGAAACGTTTTTCTTCAATCAATGAAGAATAACACTCTAAGTGTGAAGAAATTAATGAAGAATTTGATTCTCAGAACCCTACGACAATTGTACGCGGTTTCTGAAATCATCATTCTTATATGGTGGGTCACGTCACCACCAAAGTTGAAAATCTTCAATTTGAGTTTTTCCTCATTTTTGAAATTCTTCAACTTTGCAAAATCTTCACTGTTTCCGTTGTCTTTCTTCATTGGCTATATATATATATATATATGGGTTTATGTCCTCTACAACATTCACTTATGGCTATTTCTTCAAGTTTCTTTTTCTGCTAAGTGAATGTGATCGGACCCTTCCCCCTCTATGCTATACTCAACCCAATCTATTCACAAATTCTTCATGTGCGTTCTATTTGAAACTCGTTCAAAATCTTCACTGTGTCCTTGTCAGCTGAACAAATTGCGAACGAAACTTTTAACTTATCTTATCCAAATTTTCTGTTTTGCCGCTCAAACCGTTTCGTATCCCACAATAGACTTATCTATTCACCCACGATCTAAAATGATCTCCACTTTTCAGTACATGGGTGACACATGTCAAGCGAATGAGAAGGGTCAGAACGCGTTAAGTCCCTAAATCTTCGGGCGAACAGTTTTTCACTGCGACTATAAATACCCCCTCTCCCCTTCCTCACTTCCTTTACTCCGCTCGACCGCTCTCTCTCTCGCTCGAGCTTCTCAAACCCTAGCGTCGCCGCTACTCCATCGTCGCCGGTGAGGAAGAGCTTCACTGCCTCGACCTCGTCACCGTCATTTCGCGCCGTCATGAAATCTTCACTCCGCCGCCGCCGTAGCTGTCTTTCTCCGCCGAGTTATGGCGTGGAAGATCTGAATCGATTTAACTTCTAATCTACACTTCGGTTCGTCGTGTTCTTGATTCGGAGTAATTAAAAGTTACTTTTATTGCTCGCTTTGATTCTCAAGCCTTCCTGAAAATCTTCAAAGGTGTTTATTCTTCAAATCTTCACACATATGAACACCTCACAAGTAATATGCTCTTGATTCGTTTCTCTAAGCAATGATTTTTCTTCAAGGTTCCTCAATTGTGTGGATCCTCTATCTATACAACTCTGGAACCTAAGACAAAGAAAGCTTAGTGAAATTCTTCAAGGCTCATTTGCTCAAATTCCTCAAACTTGTTCTTTAAAAAAAACCTTCTGAGAACGCATATGACCTCTCCAAATTCCTCGCAACTATACTCTATTCACAGGTACTCATGTCCGCTGCTGAATCACTAGGTTCTCATCAACTTAACTCATTTGCAGCGTTCCTCGAAGAAAAGTTGCATACTTCTTCAGAGAATTCAATTGTTAAAATTCCTCAACTGAAGAATATGGCAGAAGGTAAGAAGCCACAGAAAGGAGGAAAGAGGCCTGAGGTCATGACTGGTTTTGAAATACCTGAGGACATCTATGCTGACTATTGCACACCTGATGAGGCCAAGTTCGGTAAGGAGAACAAAAATCAGCGCAAGGTGCGCATACAGAGGATTGAAAGGAGATGGGCAAGAGAATGGAGGGAATCTGGTATGTTACTCCAAAGTATATGAAGAAATTCGCACTTAATCCTCCATGCCCAAGAGCTCCATTGGCACCGGCCAAGAAGTGACCCCACCAACATCAAGCGTGGTGAGGATTTACTGAAGAATGGGCCAAGCGCCAAGCCAAGTTAGCGAGACAAGCCAAAGAAGCAGTGAGGAAATTCAATGAAGACTCTGCTACTGCTGCTGCCACTGAGGCCCTGTCAAGCCTAGAAAATCAATGGCAAAGAAGCCCGCGCACAAGCCAAGTGCTTCACCAACAGTGCCCTCACGACCAAATTCCTCAGCAATGCCCTCACGGCCAGAATCTTCAAAGCCCTCACGGCCAGTTCCTCATGCTGCTCCTGCTCCTCCCAAATCCTCAGCTCCTCCAAAGTCCTCAACTGCTCCGGCAAAGTCCTCAGCACCTGTGCATCTGGCCACGTGCCAAAGGACTGCATGCATCTCTATTGCCTCTGGTGTCTCAGCGAGTTCTCAGCTGCACCAAATTATTCTTCTGGCCCCACCCTGCTGAAGATAAAGGCAACGGCTGGACAAGGTCCTCGGCCAAGTCCGAAGAAGAAACAGGTTTCCTTCCAAGTGCCATCTGACGATGAAGCTGATGATGATGAACTTGCAGAAATCATCGAGATGCATAAGAAAGGGCCGCTAGAGCCAAAGGCACACTGTGCCTTCGCTTTTGGATCCTAAGATGATCCTCGATTACATTGATCTACGCACAAGGATCCAGACACCCCTATGCCTGATTTTCACTTGACTCCTGGTCAAAGTCACATGCTGACCCATTTCATCTCTGAAGAGAAATGGAAATTTGAGAAGGCTAGGCAGATTAAGAAGGCTCAATTCAGGAAAGAGAAGTTCCTAAGGAAAAACGTTGTCAGAATGACGACTGATGAACTCCTCATGATCCAGTTTGAAATCAAAGCCCTTAGCGATGACTTCGATGCTTATTATGCTGATTGGCAAGGAGCCAAAGTCAGATTTGTCAACCTGACTAAGAAGTTCACAAATGTTGCAGCTCAAACGCAACAAGAAGTTCTTCAGGCTGGAGCCTCTGCTCAGCCTACTGAAGAACATGCCAGCACCGCTGATGATTTTCAGCCTGATGAAGAAAATGCTAGTTCCAGGGCTGATGACTCCATTCTAGCCGCTGAAGAAATTGCCAGGGCATCCACTAGTGGTGGGCCTGAAGAAACTGAAGAAGTCAGGGCAACTGCATCAGTTGCGCCTGAGGAAATTCAAACAAGTTCCTCAGCTCCTCCCGTGCCTACACCAACTCCTATCCTTCCATCTGCATCAGATGTGAAGAAGACCAAGGCTACAGAGCGAGCTGCAGTGAAGAAAAGGAAGGCATCAATCGCTTGTAATCTTGACTCCAAAGAAGATGAAGCCTATGACAAGCTCGTTTGAAAATCTGATTGATGCTGTTTCGATTTCCTCCATACCATCAAAGGACCTTGTTCCTTTTGGTGAAGAATATGAGATCCCTAGCGGATCTGATGAAGAAAATCATTCTGCTGCTTCGTCAGAGCAGATTGATGAAGAAATTGAAGTGGATGCGATCCCTTCTACTCCTGTTGTATCCTCACCAATGCCTCAGTTCACAGCTGAAGAGGCTAGTGTTGAAGAAATTGAATAAGAAGATGTGGATATTGGAAGTACAACGCCAGTAATGAACGATGACTTTTGGGAAAGTCGGCATCCCAATTCTCCACTCTTCACCCCAATACAACAAATACCTTAGTCCCCTGCACCAACCGTTCAACTGGGCTTTGAAGAAACTCATCCCACCTCGTCTGTGCATGAAGAAATTCCAGCCACTAGTGCTGAAGAACCTGCTGCTGCTGATCCTTTGAACACGCAGACTGCATATGAAGAAGAACCAGAAAATCCTCAGCCTGAAGAACCTGAGATTGCGATTCACGAGGTAGTGATGCAACTCAACGACACTCCTCTGCCAAAACCAAAGGATCCATTCTCGCGCAAGCAAAAGTTCAAGGCTGAAGACTTCTTTGGCGAGCATGTATTCTTCACTGACTACAACCCATATGACTCTGCTCGCATAAGGAAGAGGCGTTTCTGGACTGCTAGTCAAGCCAATTTCTATTCCTCAGTGGTATTCAACAAAGATAAAGTCTTGGATCACGCACATACTCCTCACGTGGACATGGAGTCTTTGCCAGGCTTCGAGCCAGTCCTCAGCGTTCTTCACGATGCTGGATTTCTGAATTTCTGCACTGACATCTGTGATTGGAACGAAGAACTCATTCTTCAATTCTATGCGACGCTGCACATCACAGGAAATTCTGAAGATGTGAACTCATGGGTGTTGGACTGGATGTTAGAAAATACTCACTACAAGGCACCAAAGAACTGAATTGCTTTGTGCCCTCCCACTCGATCCTCCCTTGATGGTGCTCGTTGCATCTACAACGAACCCGAGCTTACAAATCACTACATGCAAGTCTTGATGAAGCCTTTGAAGCCGAGGCAGGCCCTCGAACCAAATTCCTCGTCAAGGAATTATCAGATGTGCCTCGGACTGTCTATCGCATTCGACGAAGACAATGAGTCCTATCAAAGGCCACGACTCAAATGATGAAGAAGTCGTTGGCATCATGAAGAATATGCTTTTCAATATCATTCATGGCGTTCCGTCAACTTCCATGATTTCTTCATGAGGACTCTGGCGAATATTGCTATGTCACCATTTGAGCTGAAGCCTTATGCACCATGGATTATGAGGTTCATCGGGACAAGGTATTCACTCAATTACAAGGCTGATACTCTGAACCACTGCAGCTACTTGCCTCCAATTGAAGTCCTCAAACAGACATTTTCCTCAGCTGATGACAAAGGCAAGGCAACTGCAGTAACTCCACCAATGATGACTCTGCCACACATGACTCTGCCGCCAACACCTCTACCAAGAAAAATCCTCAAGCCACAGCACCCAGGGTGATGACTGATCATGAGTTACTCCTCAGTCTTCATCAGAAAGTTGATCGCAATCATAAATGGGTCAAGCGTCAGTTTGGTTCAATTCTTCACAACATGACCTCAACACACAATGCAGTGAAGAAAAACCAATACTACCTCCATGAAACCTTCAACTGTACCTGGGCTGTTCTATCTCATGTCTACAATGCGTAAGATCCAAGAAAATGGGTCTCAAGGAAGAATTTGACTGGTCTGCACCTCCATCGAAGAAATTCAAGAAGGTCAAGGTTCCTTCCTTGGTGGCCAGCTCCTATTCTTCATCGCGCGACAATCGATGAAAATGAAGACTTATGCGACAACTGCGGCAGGCCCTACTACGACAATCGACCCGACAACGCCGGGCGCTCCTCCATCAACTTGATATTCTTGAGGCGTTAGTCCTCGCCGATCCTTTTGGTCATTCAATGACAAAGGGGGAGAAATTTGAGTTAGTCTTCAAGCGGGTCTATTATATGGGCGTTTTTTTGCTAAGTTACAACTCTCGTTCTTTTGAAACTTTATTGGATCGAGTTGTAATCTTAAACCCGATGGTGCTCTGATACTTTTTGATGTGTTCCTCTGCATGCTTATTCCTCACTATATGTTAATACACGCATGCTGAATTACATCAGTCACCATATTTCATCATGCATTTCAAATTCTTCATATTATATGTCAAATGCGTGTATGAATTACGAGATATAGGGGGAGATCTCCATGATTCAACTCTTCAAATGTGCATTGCTTCAAAAGCAAATTCCTCACTATGCACATCTTCAGGGGGAGTTCTTCTATATCTTGCAATCAAATTCTTCAATATCAGTATTTACACTTCATATGTTTATCCCCGTTGAAAACTTAACCTATATTGTCATCAATCACCAAAAAGGGGGAGATTGTAAGTGCATCTTGTGCCCCTTAGTGACTTTGGTGTATTGAAGACTTATAGGTTAAGGGACTAATGAGTTTATGAATGTACATAGGTCTATACGTCTATGAGGAGTTTGATATTTACAGAGAAAGTCGGCCCTTAAAAATGAAGTTCTTCGACTGAAGACTTTGGTATTTTGAAGACTTTCTGAAGACTTTGAAAGTGAAGAAATTGGTGTGACCTTGAAGACTTGGCATTCATTTGAGGAACATGAAGCGTGAAGACTTTTGTTTTTGTAGTTTCATTTTCTCTTTCTTGAGTCATAGGAAACACCGTACTGTTAAAGGGGGTCGTGGAAATACTAAGGAAAAATTTCCATCTGATGCTCAACTCAAAATCCTACACCTACCAATACCTTCGAGTGAAGCCTTTGGAAATCTCATACGATTCGGTCAATTTCTTCAAAGGATGTAGACGAAGTTCTTACAGTCAATGAGGAATTTGTCCTGACCATTGTTGAGGAAATCGTTAACGGTAGCTGCTCGGTTGGTCAAGTAGTAGGGGATTAATAGGCTAATCGGCAAGTTAATCGGTCATTTAATCAATTAATCGGACGATTTATCGGTTTATCAGCTACTCGGTGACCCTAGGAGTAGGGATTAATCGGCAAGTTAACTGGTTAATCGCACGATTTCTTGAACAGGGGTTCTGACTAAGGAGCTAGGAATTCGCCAGTGCGAATTGCCTACACAGTGAGGAACATGATAGCCCTGAGGAATTTGAGAGTCAAATTTCTGACCGTTCTTTGTCTTCTTGGCGCCTGTCCCAAAATATCTTATCTACCTAACGGTCATATCATTGAAGGAATTTATGTCTTATCATGTCGGGCTGCTCCCTAGGCTATAAATAGCCGCCCCCTACAACCACTAGCTGGTTGGCTGCTCCGAGAGAACTTGACACTTGTCATTTGAGAGCAACCCATCCTCCGAGGACTTTGAGCGAAATCATCGAGTGAGGACAAACCCAAACCCAAACACCTATAAACCCAAAGTGATTGAGCATCACTGAAGAGATTGATCCTGCGTGGATCCGACGCTTGTTACCTTTGAAGACTGTGCTTCTTCCAGACGGTTAGGCGTCATGGTCTAGAGCATCCAAGAGGAATTGTGGATCGCTGAGTGACCGAAGTCTGTGAAGGTTTGGAAGTCGCTCAAGACTTACCATGAGTGATTGGACGAGGTCTGTGTGACCTTAGTTCAAGGAGAATACGGTGAGGACTTGGTGTCCCGAGCTGCGTGCTCGGCCGATCGGGTGTCCGGACTGTGTGTCCTCGAGTTTAAATACTCATCCGCTCCAACTGCAGACGCATAACCGAGACATCGGTTGGAACTGGTCTACCAAATCATTATCTTCACCAACCTTACTGGTTCTATTTCCTCAACTCTTTCATTTCCTCATTCTTGTGTTGAGTGTTTGTTCATATCTGTGTTTGAAGACTTTGTTGAAGACTTTCTCAATTTCCTTAGTTCAATTTCTTGATCTGTTTGTCTTCATCTTGTGTTATCCTGTGTTTACGCTTTACGTACTCATGCGTGTCTTCATTTCATCATGATGACCATGAATGTATTCTGTTATGCTTACTTCTGAGTACTTATTCCGCTGCAAGTAGTTCTTCTCTAAGGAATTTCCTCACCGGCAAATTCCTCAGTGAAGAATTCATAAAAATCGCCTATTCACCCCCCTCTAGTCGATATAACACACTTTCAGTTGGTACTCAAAGTGGTTTGAAGCAAAGAACCATTTGGGTAGCCAAGCCTATTGTGACTAATCTCTTAGGACCCAACTTGGTAGGGGACCAACTAGCTCAAACTTGATCAATAGGTGTTGTTGGAGGGCATTGGAGACTTGGCTACATTATGAAGAATTAAGGGGACTTCATCACTCTTATGTCTCAAGCCAAGTCAATTGAATCATCAAGTCTATATCTTATATCCAATGTGCCTCCTTGCGGTAACTTGTACTTAAATTGCTTACATTTAAAGTTACTTGCCCCCTTGCATGTTTTGGTTTTGTTCCTTGCATGTGTTTGTATATGATGTGTCTCCAATTGCCTTTGTGTATGTTGGTTTGCACATCATGTACTTGTGTGTCGATTCGTTGAGCCTTAGTGCATCTTGTTTGTATCTTAGTTGGCTCTTGTGAGAGATTAATAGATTATCCCATTGTGGGGGAGTGATGTGCTTTGTGCACCTCACAATCCTATAAATGTGTGTACATGAGTAATACCACCTAGTATTGATATTACCAGATTATCTAGTCGCTATGTGGTATGTCTTCTCATGAGAAATTCAAATTCTAAATAGTCCATTAATTATCTCTTGTTGGGTCCCCTTATTTTGCCTCTTGTTTTATCTTTAATTGGTATCACATTATGGGGGAGTAATATGCTATGTGTATATTACTAGCCTAGAAAATGTGTACATTTGAGATATTGTAACCTAGAATTGATATTGTAAATTATCTTGTTCCTAGGTGGCATGTTAGCTCTACAAGTTGCAATTTGCTTGTGTTTGGTGTGAAGACGATGTCAGATATCCTTGCTATCTACCACCGGGAATTATTTCCAAATATTTATTGTCTTTTGACAATTGGTACTCACTTATGTGTGGTAGAAATTATTGATCATCTTCACGTTGGCGTTTGCCTTTTATTTGCCTTATCTCTTGCCAAGTTTGTGTCAACTCCCATTGCCTTCCGTGCCACTTGAGGATCTTGTTGTTTTTATTGATCTTGTCTAGTGTTTTCCTTGATATAGTGAACATGGTGATCCTACCTTGTGCATTTTGTATTCAAATGCAAATTCTCTATAATGCACAACTCGGGGGGGAGCTATCCTATTTTCTATAAAACACTAAACTTGTGATCCATTTTAAGTGTGTATTGGTGGACGGCAAGCCATTTCTTTTTGGTACTTGTGCCATCATGAAACTTTGTAGAGAGCTTGGTTTGTTTGGAAACATCCTCTCTTTTGGGAGTTTGATATCATTTGGTGGGTTCCAATGGATATCTCATTCCTTGATGTATCTTTTAATGATATCTTCCGAGTGATGATTTCTCCATTTGGTATTCTTTTCACTTGGTATTTTCTTGTATTTTGGTATCGGTTCTTGAAAGTCTTGAGCATGCATATTAACTTCATGTAGTTTCCTTGGCATGCTTTCTCTCGTTGACCCAATATATAAGGGAAACTCCACCAAGTCTCAAATTGGATGAGATGTGCATGAATTTCATTTCCATATCTATATGCACATATTTATGTGGAGTTTGTCCTATGTATTGTTCGTGTTTCTAACTCTTTGGTCCCAATGAGTTTGGGTACCATTTTGTTTGTGTTGTTGTTCTAGGAACAATTGGAGATGCATTGGATGCTCGGCTCACTCACAAGGAAGGTGTTTCCACCATGTGCTTATTGGAGTCAAGCTAGGATGATCAATGAACTACCATCTACCTTCAATTGGTATCTACTACATCCTTCCAATGGTATCTCGGTAACAAGTATCATCATCTACTTCATGCACACATTTCTTGCATCAACCTTGTGTAGGTTGTATCATGGCATGCTATTCATTCCATCTTGTGATACTTGTTTCCTTTCTCAAAGCATCTCAACAATGATCTCATGTTGCTAGTTGTGATGTCTTTGATGGTTGTGTGGTAGGAATTCATTTATATACAATAAGACCATATCTAGCCATGTGCTATGCTTCCAAGCAAATATCTTATTGGTATATATATGTATGACTTCCTTTTGGATATCTTGTTCCTTCATGTTGCAACTATTTCGGGTGTACATCCTTATTTGTAGGTATATACCATCATGATTTTGTCTACCTAGAATCTTATACACTTGAGAGAAATTACATCTCTAGATGATATCCTTTCTTTCACGTCCACCTTGTCTTTCTTGTTATTTCTTTGGTGGCTCCGTGAAAGCTTTTTCCTTGAGTGCGTGTATTATCTCATTGCATCTTGTTGCACTCTTGTGCGGTGAAGATTATTTTCCTCATGCTTGTCTTTACGAGGCTTTTGCCGTCTTAATTGGTATCCCTCGTCTTGATGAAGCTTTCTTTTATATCTTCACCACGGGTTGTCACAAGCATAGTTGTTCTTATATGCTTATTAGTGAACTTGTGACCCCTTTTGCTAGTTGTGTGTGGGAATGACAGGCTTTGCACCATGTATCTCATTCATTCAAGACTACATTGATGCTTAATGCTCATCCATACATTAGTCTTCTCAAGTGCACTGCCTTAACTCACACACATCAGTTTTGGTTGAGCTTATTCTGAAGTTTCCTTTTTACATGTTGCTCAACCATGTGTTTGTTGCAAGTACTAGGCTTTGTTTCCTATATGCTCACTTCCACTTTTTTGTAAGTTTCTGTTGATTTTGGGGGAGCTATGATCCTATTCTGTGCACTTTGTATCCAAATACAAAAATTCTTATGTGTGCACAAATCAAGGGGAGCTACTCTAGTTTCCTTAGAACACTTCTTTGCTCTTATCATAATATCTTTTATTCATGTTGCATGTAGGATCATTAGTCTAGTTGGTTCAATTGGTATCTTTTCATAGCTTGCTTCAATTGGTATCCTATGATTGCTCGATTGCTTGTTTCTCTCTTTGTTATGTCTTTGTGGCATATCTTTCTGTTGCAATCTTTGGGCCTCAATATAGTTTGACCTCCTCCAAGTATTAGCAGTTGGATATGTGTATTGCATTCCACTCTCTTGTTGAGAAATACACAATTTATGGAGGACCACAATTTATATTGGCCCTCTAAGCTTTTCGCCCATTTTGGCAATTGATGCCAATGGGGGAGAAGATTCAGAGAGTTTTGTGGAAAAGCTTTGGTTTTATGTTTCCTTAGCATTTGCATCTCATTCGCATGCATTATTGGTTGTTGCATTGCATGGTGATGCATAATTCCTTGTATAAACTCTCTTAAAAGTGGTTGTCATCAACTACCAAAATGGGGGAGATTGAAAGAACATGCGGTGCCCCATGTTTGGTTTTGGTAATTGATGACAATCTCTATGGACTAATGGTTTCCTTGAGTTATATTTGAAGGTTTTGTCCATAGGCTTTTCTTGGAGTACATGTGTTGGTTTCAAGGAGAGTTTGTGTTGACCAAGGTGCTATTAAGGAATTATCCAAAGATTGGTCATGTGAGAGTTGAGCTTATTGCAAGCATGTCTTGAAGAAGAAGATTGTGTGATCATTCATGTTTACCTTCAAGACATCATCCAAATGAAGGGAGTTGGAAAGATTCAAGGTTGATCAAGACTAAGTCAAGAGTGAATCAAGTTGATCAACTCACAAAGCGTAGAAGATGTACCGAGAGGGATCAAGTGATCCCATGGTATGGTAAGCATTTTCCATTGTGCTTTGTGTACTAACCCATGGTCTATGTGAGACTTCTACGTGGGGTTAGGTACATGTTCATGTGCTTGCGTCAAGAGGAAGATATCACTCAACCCATGGAGAGGATGACATCAAGTGGTGATCGTCATCAAGATTGCCGTGTGCAAGTTCAAGTGGAGCATCGCGAAGAGATCAAGTGCTTGAAGCTTGCCGTCCATTGTGTTGACAATGGACTTGTGAAGATGTGCCGAAGAGTGGCTCACCCATAGTGGACTATGGGGGAGCAAGCATCTAGTCTTCATCGAGCCAACACAATCAAGAAAGGTGGTCCAACTTGAGGGAGTCAAGATCGTCATCATCTAGCTCAAGTGGACCATGTGCAAGGCAAAGGTTTGCCCTTGATAGATTTTCTATTTTACCGGTCTCATGGTGGTAGTTGGGAGACCGGGTTATAGGATCGTTTGCCGTACTATCAAGGGGGGCTCTCAAGTTGGTAGCTTGATCATATCGTTAGTAGAGAGCTCAAACCATTGCATCCTTGCATCATGTTTCTTGGTTTGTGTTTGGTGTTTCTCTTTGTGAGTTTTAGAGCTTGTGGTCTTCTTCTTGACAAGCTCGAGTTCATCGAAAACGTAGTTCATGTGCATCTTCTATGATGTTTTCAATGTTGGAGGTTATGCCAGTTCTTCTCTGTTGGAGGTTTCTCTCCTTTATTTGTTAGGAATACCTCCCCTGCCACTTCTTTACTATAATCAGCCACTGTTGGATGCTACTCATCGTCTTCTATCCAACAAGCTTGAGTTTGCTCAATTTGAAGCTCATATGCAGAAGTTGTGGCAGTTTAGGCTTTATTGCATCCTCTGTTTTCTCTCTTGTGTTCCTGAAAGCCTCAAGCGGTAGTACTGCTCTCTAGAGCGGTAGTACCGCTGCTTCTGGGGATGCGTCTTTTCATATCGGGTTTCGCGGTAGTAGAGCGGTAGTACCTCTTATAAGCGGTAAGCGGTACTTCCTCTCCACCCGAGTGGTAGTACCTCTTATTAGTGGCAAGCGGTACTACCTCTCCTCCCGAGCGGTAATACCTCTTATAAGTGGTAAGCGGTACTACCTCTCCCCAGAGCGGTACTACCTCTCTGGCAGAACTTCAAGTCGTGTTTTCTCTCTCGTTGGGCTGTTTTGACCGTGCTAAGTGGTAGTACCACTCCTCCAAGCGGTAGTGCCGCTTGTGCACGACCTGAGCACATAACGGTTGGATTCGGGAGGTCCTATAAAATGGGGTCTTCTTCCCCAATGAACCTTATCCTTTTAGCTCGTGTTCTTCCCCCATTGTTGACCTTCTTCGAGCTTGCTAACTCTCAATCCCTCCAATGATTCTTGCTAGTTCTTGAGGGAAAGAGAGGAGATCTAGATCCATGTTTCCACCAATCACTTTCTCCTCTAAGTGAGGGGAACCCCTTGGATCTAGATCTTGGAGTTCTTCGTGTTCTTCTTGTTCTTCCTCTCATTTTCTTCCCTAGCATTAGTTGCTTCGGTGTGATTTGAGAGAGAAGGACTTGGGCACTCCGTGTGCCCTTGCCATTGCATTTGGTGCATCGGTTTGAGTTCTCCACGGTGATACGTGGAAGTTACAAGTTGAGAAGCTTATTACTCTTGGGTGCTTGGTGCCCTTGAGCTTGTTCCTCTTGGGTGCTTGGGCTCCCTAGGCGGTTGGTGGTGTTCGGAGCTCAATCATTGTGGTGTAAAGCTCCTGCAAGCGTCGGGGTCTCCAATTAGGTTGTGGAGATCGCCCGAGCAATTTGACGGTACCGTGACCGCCCCAAGGGTTGCCAAAGTGTCTGGGTTGATGACCGCCCCAAGGGTTGCCATTTATGCAGGTTCGGTGACCGCCCTCAAGGGTCCCTTAGTGGAATCACGACATCTTGCATTGTGCGAGAGCGTGAGGAGATTACGGTGGCCCTAGTGGCTTCTTGGGGAGCATTGTGCCTCCACACCACTCCAAACGGGGATTAGCATCCACAAGGGTGTGAACTTCGGGATACATCGTCGTCTCCGCGTGCCTCGGTTATCTCTTACCCGAGCCCTTTACTTATGCACTTTATTTTGTGATAGCCATATTGTTTCTTGTCATATATCTTGCTATCTCCTAAGTAGTTTTTCTTGCTTAGCATAAGTTGTTGGTGCACATAGGTGAGCCTAGTTGTTGTAGGTTTTGTGCTTGACAAATTAACCGCTAGGTTTATTCCGCATTTGTTCAAGCCTCAACCGTAATTATTTTAAAGCGCCTATTCACCCCCCCTCTAGGCGACATCCACGATCTTTCAATTGGTATCAGAGCCTCGTCTCTCTTTATTAGGCTTTACCGCCTAGAGATTAAAGATATCGACTAGGGGATTAGGATTCTCTGACACTCTTAGTTTCGATGGCACAAATTTTGATGTTTGGGTAATTCGCATGCTTAATCACTTTAGGGTCATGGACCCAAATTTAGAGCGAATTGTAGATATGGGGTTTTCTCCTCCAAAGGATCCCCAAAGATTATCTTTAGAGGATGAGAAAAACTCTTATCTCAATGCTCAAGCTTCTAATGTGCTTTTCGATGCTTTGAGCAATGTAGTTATATTTCAACTCATGCCGTTCCGGGATGCTCATGAGTTGTGGATGAAGCTTCAAGATAAATATGGTGTGTCCAAGATTTGTGGGGATGATTGTTCTCCCTCCACCTCCGGTCGTATAGTCTTCTCAACTTCTTCTACTTCACCTACATGTGGTTTGCCACAAGGTAATGATATGGTGAGTAGTATTGGCCATTGCAATGATGATAGTATGCTTCTTGTGGATGATCCTTCATCACTATCTTATTACAATGCTCCTTCTTTGGGCTTTAACACTTCGAGCACTCCAAATGTTTCACATGCTTGTGTTGATAGTCCTTGCATATCATGTAGAAATTGCTTGACTAAATCTCATGATGATATGTTTACTATGTCTTGTTGCCATGATAAAAATGCATATTATGAGATTATCTAGGCATGATCATGTATATAGGAATCACGTCCATAACAAGTAGACCGACTCCTGCCTGCATCTACTACTATTACTCCACACATCGACCGACTCCTGCCTGCATCTAGGGTATTAAGTTCATAAGAACAGAGTAACGCATTAAGCAAGATGACATGATGTAGAGGGATAAACTCATGCAATATGATATAAAACCCATCTTGTTATCCTCGATGCCAACAATACAATACATGCCTTGCAACCCTTTACATCCTTTGGGTAAGGACACATAAGATTGAACCCAACGCTAAGCACTTCTCCCATGGCAAGAAAGACCAATCTAGTAGGCCAAACCAAACTGATAATTCCAAGAGACTTGCAGAGATAACTTAATCATACATAAAAGAATTCAGAGAAAATTCAAATATTATTCATAGATAAACTTGATCATAAACCCACAATTCATTGGATCTCGACAAACACACACATAAAAAGAGTTTACATCGAATAGATCTCCACAAGAGAGGGGGAGAACATTGTATTGAGATCCAAAAAGAGAGAAGAAGCCATCTAGCTAATAACTATGGACCCGTAGGTCTTTGGTAAACTACTCACAACTCATCGGAGCGGCAAGGATGTTGATGTAGAGGCCCTCCGTGATTGATTCCCTCTCCGGCAGAGTGCCGGCTAAGGCTCCAAGATGGGATCTCGCGGATACAGAAGGTTACGGTGGTGGAAATTGTGTTTTGTGGTGCCCCTGGATTTTTTCGGGGTACGTAGGTATATATAAGAAGAAGAAGTACGTCGGTGGCCGCCCGAGGGGCCCACGAGACAGGGGGGGCGCGCCCTCCTATCTCGTGGAGGCCTCGGCTGCTTCTTGACTTGCACTCCAAGTCCTCTGGATCACGTTTGTTCCAAAAATCACGCTCCCGAAGGTTTCATTCCGTTTCGACTCTGTTTGATATTCCTTTTCTTGGAAATACTGAAATAGGCAAAAAAACAGCAATACGGGATGGGCCTCCGGTTAGTAGGTTAGTCCCAAAAATGATATAAATATGTAAAATAAAGCCCATAAACATCCAAAATGGGTAATATAATAGCATGGAACAATCAAAAATTATAGATACGTTTGAGACGTATCAAGCATCTAAGCTTAATTCCTGCTCGTCCTCGAGTAGGTAAATGATAAAAAGAGAATTTTTGATGTGGAATGCTACCTAGCAGAATTCATAATGTAATTTTCTTTATTGTGGCATGAATGTTCGGATCCAAATGAATACAAAATAAAATTTCATATTGATAAAAGAAATAGTAATACTTCAAGCATACTAATCAAAGTAATCATGTCTTCTCAAAATAGCATGGCAAAAGAAAGTTCATCCCTACATAATCATATAGTTAGGATATGCTTCATTTTTGTCACACAAAGATGTTCCCAACTTCTATACCCCCGATGACAAGCCAAGCAATTGTTTCATACTTAAATAATCTCAAACTTTTCAACCTTCACGCAAGACATGTGCGTGAGCCATGGATATAGCACTATGGGTGGAATAGAATATGATGAGGGGGATTGTGTGGAGAAGACAAAAAGGAGAAAGTCTCACATTGACGAGGATAATCAACGGGCTATGGAGATGCCCATCAATTGATGTCAACATGAGGAGTAGGGATTGCCATGCAACGGATGCACTAGAGCTATAAATAAATGCTCAACAAAAGAAAACTAGTGGGTGTGCATCCAACTTGCTTGCTCACGAAGACCTAGGGCATTTGAGGAAGCCCAACGTAGGAATATACAAGCCAAGTTCTATAATGAAAAATTCCCACTAGTATGAAAAAGACAACTTATGAGACTCGCTATATGAAAAACATGGTGCTACTTTGAAGCACAAGTGTGGAAAAAGAGATAGTAACATTTCCCTTTTTATTTATTTTCTTTTTTTGGGCCTTTCTTTTTTTTCTTTTTGGCCTTTTTTTGGGCAATGCTCTAGTAATGATGATCATCACACTTCTATTGATTACAACATAAGGATTACAACTCGAAACTAGAACAAGATATGACTCTATATGAATGCCTCCGTGATGTCTGCGGGATGGTGCAATGAATCAAGAGTGACATGTATGAAAAATAATGCATGGTGGCTTTGCCACAAATACGATGTCAACTACATGATCATGCAATGGCAATTTGACAAAAGTATAGTATGTCATGATGATGATGAACGGAACGGTGGAAAGTTGCATGGCAATATATCTCGGAATGGCTATGGAAATGCCATAATAGGTAGGTATGGTGGCTGTTTTGAGGAAGATATAGGGAGGTTTATGTGTGATAGAGCGTATCGTATCACGGGGTTTGGATGCACCGCAAAGTTTGCACCAACTCTCAAGGTGAGAAAGGGCAATGCACGGCATCAAGAGGCTAGCAAAGGCGGAAAGGTAAAAGTGCGTAGAATCCAGGGACTCAACATTAGTCAAAAGAACTCATATACTTATTGCAAAAATTTAGAAGTCATCAAAAATCAAGTACTACGCGCATGCTCCTAGGGGCATAGATTGGTAGGAAAATACCATCGCTCGTCCCCGACCGCCACTCATAAGGATGCACAAGCCGGTACACTTCATGTTTCAAATTTGTTACACAACTTTAACCATACGTGCATGCTACGGGACTTGCTAACTTCAACACAAGAATTATTTAAATTCATAATCACCCAACTAGCATGACTTTAATATCACTACCTCCATATCTCAAAACAATTATCAAGTATCAAATTGATCATAGCATCAAATTCAGTTCCTATGATAGTTTTATTATACCCAACTTGGATGCCTACCATTCTAGGACCAATTTTATGACCATAGCAAATACCATGCTGTTCTAAAAGACTCTCAAAATAATATAAGTGAAGCATGAGAGACTAGCAATTTCTTCAAAATTAAGACACCACCGTGCTCTAAAAGATATAAATGAAGCACTAGAGCAAAAACTATCAAGCTCAAAAGATATAAGTGAAGCACATAGAGTATTCTAGCAAATTCTAATCAAATAGGCTTCTCCCAAAAGGTGTGTACAGCAAGGATGATTGTGGTAAACTAAAAAGCAAAGACTAATATAATACATGACGCTCCAAGCAAAACACTTATCATGTGGCGAATAAAAATATAGCTCCAAGTAAAGTTACCAATGAACAAAGACAAAAAGAGGGGATGCCTTCCCGGGGCATCCCCAAGCTTAGTCTTTTGGCTATTCTTGAATATCTTGGGGTGCCATGGGCATCCCCAAGCTTAGGCTCTTGCCACCCTTTATTCCATAGTCCATAAAAGCTTTAACCAAAACTTCAAAACTTCACAACACAAAACTCAACAGGAAATCTTATAAGCTCCGTTAGTGAAAGAAAACAAAACCACCACATAAGGTACTGCAATGAACTCATTCTTTATTTAATTTGGTGTTAAACCTACTGTATTCCAACTTCTCTATGGATTATAAACTATTTTATTGGCCATAGATTCATCAAAATAAGCAAACAACACACGAAAAACAGAATCTGTCAAAAACAGAACAGTCTGTAGTAATCTGTAACTAACGCAAACTTTTGGAACTCAAAAAATTCAGAATAAATAGGACGACCTAGGCAATTTGTTTATTGATCATCAGCAATTGGAATCACTATTTTATCACGTTCTGGTGACTTTTAACAATCGTTTTCGTGAACCGAAAGTTTCTGGAAATTACAGCAAGATCAAATAACTATCATCCAAGAAGATCCTATAGGTTTAACTTGGCATAAACACTAATTAAAAGATAAAAACACATCTAAACAGAAGGTAGATGGATTATTTATTCCTAAACAGAAACAAAAACAAAAAACACAAAGAAAATTGGGTTGCCTCCCAACTAGCGCTATCGTTTAACGCCCCTAGCTAGGCATAAAAGCAAGGATAGATCTAACGAGTGCCATCTTTGGTAGGCAATTTTTCAACAAGGCATCTACCTTCCTTAGAAATTTCTTTCTTTCTAGTAATTATCAAATTTTTAGGCAAAAGATCGAAGAATTCATTCGTAGCAAATGGTTCCTTAATGATAGCAAAAAGATTGGGATGAATACTTATAGATTTAAGATCCATGGTTTCCTTACTAGAGGATTCACCCTTATTCTTAGGAACATACATGAGCTTAGCAATTTTAGTAGGTGGACTTGGAGTATTTTTACGGAAGAAAAAGCGGTTCCCAAGTTGGTAATGATACCCTCAAGTTTATCAATTCTAGAGGAATCTTGATTTATTTTCTCATTAACTATGGGTTCCTTCTCCTTAATATCTTTCAAAATTACTCCTACCTTAGATCCATATTGGGTAATCTGATTGTGGATCTTTTTATCTAGATTTTCAATTAACTCAATGGTAGCAACTTTATTTTCAATAATTTCAAGTCTTTGTATTACATGCTCCAAAGTTAACATAGTCCCATTAACCACAAGAGGTGGAGAGTCAAATAAATCTATCATAGCATTATAAGAATCAAAAGTATGGCTACCCAAGAAATTCCCTCTGGTAATGGTATCGAGTATATATCTATACCAAGGATTAGCACCTACATAAAATTACGGAGAAGAACTGAGGTAGATTGCTTCCTGGTAGATCTATTTTGAGCATTGCAAATTCTATACCAAGCGTCTTTTAGATTTTCTCCCTCCCTTTGTTTAAAATTTAGAACTTCATTCTCGGGAGACAACGGAGAAGATATATGACTAGCCATAATGACAAGGCAAACGAGCTAACACACGGCAAACAGAAAAAAGGCAAGCAAAAAGAGAGAGGAGATTGGGAAAGAGAGGGCGAATAAAACTGCAAGGGTGAAGTGGGGGAGAGGAAAACGAGAGGCAAATGGCAAATAATGTAAATGCGAGGGAGATGGGTTTGTGATGGGTACTTGGTATGTCTTGACTTGAGCGAAGACCTCCCCGGCAACGGCGCCAGAAATCCTTCTTGCTACGTCTTGAGCTTGCGTTGATTTTCCTCGAAGAGGAGAGGGTGATGCAACAAGTGTAGCGTAAGTATTTCCCTCAGTTTTGAGAACCAAGGTATCAATCCAGTAGGAGGATCCTCAAAAGTCCCATGCACCTACACAAACAAACTGAGAACTCGCAACCAACGCAATAAACGGGTTGTCTCCCTTCACGGCCACTTGCGAAAGTGAGATCTAATAAACATAGTATGATAAGATAAATATATTTTTGGTATTTTATAGTATAGATGCAAAAAGTAAAGATGCAAATAAAAGTAGATTGGGAGCAAATATGATATGTGTTAGACCCAGGGGCCATAGGTTTCACTTTTGGCTTCTCTCAAGATAGCATTAGTATTACTGTGGGTGAACATATTTTTATCGAGCAATTGATAGATAAGCGCTTAGTTATGAGATTATCTAGGGCATCATCATATATATAGGCATCACGTCCATAACAAGTAGACCGACTCCTGCGCACCTACTACTATTACTCCACACATCGACCGACTCTGCTGCATCTAGAGTATTAAGTTCATAAGAACAAAGTAACGCATTAAGCAAGATGACATGATGTAGAGGGATAAACTCATGCAATATGATATAAACCCCATCTTGTTATCCTCGATGGCAACAATACAATCGTGCCTTGCAACCCTTTACATCCTTTGGGTAAGGACACCGCAAGATTGAACCCAAAGCTAAGCACTTCTCTCATGGCAAGAAAGACCTATCTAGTAGGCCAAACCAAACTGATAATTCGAAGAGACTTGCAAAGATAACTTAATCATACATAAAAGAATTCAGAGAAGATTAAAATATTATTCATAGATAAACTTGATCATAAACCCACAACTCATCGGATCTCGACAAACACACCGCAAAAAGAGTTTACATCGAATAGATCTCCACAAGAGAGGGGGAGAACATTGTATTGAGATCCAAAAAGAGAGAAGAAGCCATCTAGCTAATAACTATGGACCCGTAGGTATGTGGTAAACTACTCACAACTCATCGGAGGGGCAAGGATGTTAATGTAGAGGCCCTCCATGGTTGATTCCCCTCCCGTGAGTCTTGCGAAGGCTCCAAGATGGGATCTCGCGGATCTGAAGGATTCTGACGGTGCAAATTGTGTTTCGTGGTGCCCTGGATGTTTTCGAGTGCGTAGGTATATATAGGAAGAAGAAATGCGTCGGTGGCATGAGGGGCCCACAAGACAGTAGCGCCCTATAGGGGCGTCCTATCTCGTGGAGGCCTCGGATGCTTCTTGACTTGCACTCCAAGTCCTCTGGATCACGTTTGTTCCAAAAATCACGCTCCGAAGGTTTCATTCCGTTTGGACTCCATTTGATATTCCTTTTCTTCGAAATACTGAAATAGGCAAAAAAAAAACAGCAATATGGGCTGGGCCTCCGGTTAGTAGGTTAGTCCCAAAAATGATATAAATGCGTAAAATAAAGCCCATAAACATCCAAAAGGGGTAAGTATAATAGCATGGAACAATAAAAAATTATAGATACGTTGGAGACGTATCACCGGATCCTGTTGTTGCGAGGACCTTCGTCGACCCTGCATGGGCTCCACGGAAGAGAGGAATGTTAGGATGAACTCGAGCTGGTGTCGGCCATGGCGAAGTAGTGGCCGGTGATGAACTTGAACCGGTGCCGGCCACCATCATCTTACGGCACCAGCCAATGATATCAGTTGGGCAGTGGGGAAGCGTACCGTCCTTTGCGCTGAAGCATATACCTCTGGGGCTCCCGGTAGTCCGGTGATCGTGCTGCCGGACATGAGGAACACAAATCGATCGGCGAGCGACCATTTAGGCCAGGTATTATATACATGTGCTGTCCAGAACTAGCACCGCGTGGTTCATTTGAATGTAATGAAATCTGTCATGTTTGTATGAAAATCCGGTATTTTATATGATTTACATCGTTGTTTATATGAAATATCAGTTTGTCTACGTGTTTGCGTGAATTTCGTCCGGTTGGTTGAGTTGCTGTCATAGTGTGTGCGGCTACGGTTGGATGGCGTAATTTGCGGGTCGCCGGTCGGTCTGCGGGCGGCTCGGGCAGCATTGTGGGACAAAAAAACACAGCTTGTGCGAGCTCGTCTCCAACATGCGCGCTGGAGGATGCATGACAGCATGAGCACCCGAGCCATTCCTCGTTCATCGCTGGCAAAAGCACGGTGGACAAAAGGGTCGCCAATATTTTGGCTACCCCGGGCAAGATCCAAACAGCCCCTCCCAACAGATTCAAATCCCTCGTTCACCGTGGAATTTTGCCATGTGTTGTTTTCATGGACTAGCAAGATGCCCGTGCATTGCACGGAACATCAAGATGCATTTTTTACAAACTCCGCATGCATGCAAGGGATAATTAATGTCCTCCTTTGCTAGTACCACGAGGCAAACACCATTAATATTGCATCGATCAGTGTTAGTGGCCTTGTATATCTGCAAATTGTAATTTTGATAGTGGCCCTTGTATATAAAAATGGAGGGAGAAAGATGAGAGATAAGGTGAGGAGGAGTGGGGCGTGGTGGTGGTGGTGGTCGGACTGGGTGGAGGCATGGGGATGGACGGCGCATTATGTCTAGGTTTGTATCTCTCTCGAGACACACCCACGTGGGCGGGGGCGTGCACGAAGAGAAGAGGTGCATGCAGCGCGACGTACTCCGTCTCTTTCCCAACCACACCCGCTGGTGCACGGTGGAGCTCATTTACGTACAAAAAGGCAGCCCACGTGGTAATTTGGCACGTGTCTTGGTTGTCCACTTGGTGGAGTGAGGATCGTCTACCACGGGTGAACAAACAAATTGCAACTTGACGCGTTATGTTAAATTAAAAAAAGAGGCAAACCATGTGTGGCCTACCTTAGAGGCAAGGCTCTATACACTGGAGTACTTTTGATGTGTCACGTCAACTTGCAGAACAAGGAGAAGCTTGCTTAGTACGCTGTCTCCCCCGCCCACGGGCGCGGTGACTCGTAGGATGAGGTGAAGCTTGCTTACGAGTAGTAGTAGTAGTAGTAGTAGTAGTAGTAGTAGTAGTAGTAGTAGTAGTAGTAGTAGTAGTAGTAGTAGTAATCTTTATGCGCCTTCATCGCTCCCTACGCCCATCTTGTGTGATGGCTCATGACACGAGGAGAAAATTTTACTACTCCCTCCGTTTACTCCTTGTCCCTAATACGTATACTTTGGTTAGTACTCCCTCCATTTACTTATACAAGGCCACTATATAAAAAATACATTTTGCATCTATACAAGGCCACAAATAGTAATCGATTCAAAAGTTACTACTCCCTCCTTTCCAGTTTATGGCTCAATTTCAAAATCTCTCCAACCAAGGTAGACGGTGAGTGGTCGAATTAATTTCGTAGTTTGCACAAGTAATTAGTACGCTTGTTTTTCTCAAGAAGTTATGTTTACCGAGGCATTAATTAGAACGAATGCATGAATGCCCACTAAATTTACATGAACTTGTACATGCATCGGTAAGTACAATAGTGCGCTTTACTAGATGGCATTTTTGCATATGTGGAGGAAAGAGAGGCAAGGAAAAAGTGGAGAAGTGGGCTCTCATGCAAGAGCCAGCCTCTACTACATGGTGGAGCACTAGGAGAGGCACCTGTATGGAGGTGGTCAGGAATCGGGAGACTCAGGCCGGTCATAGCGCCACAGTTAAAATGATAATGGCAAGTCAAATCACGGGGCCTCACCTGTCCAGCAGTAATTCGCTGTCAAATCACACAGCCCTACGTTTGCAGCAGCCTACTCCCTCGTCTTCTCGCATCTCTGTCGAACCGACTAGGCAGAATTTCCCGCCGCCTACAGCAGAAAAGCCCGCCCTCGACTTTTAAATACAACTACATCCGCTTAAGAATTCAATGATATACTTTTTGTGACATAGTAACTCATATTTAGTTAGTCAAATGGATGACCTAGAACTACGTGCAGGCCCTATAAACCAAGACGCCTAAAAATAAAAAAAACCGAGACAGAGAGGGTAGTTCAGCAGGTATCTTTTTAGATCAATATAGTCGGTATTCACCAAGGAGCAAAACCAAGTGGTAGGTTGCTCCTGTCGTGTTGGCGTAGCAACTCAAGCAGGGTCAGTCCGCACTCGAAATGGCGACACTTAACAGGACCCCTTTGGCCGACATGTGGCTCATCCACCGTCTTGTTCCACGTGCGATGCATCAAATTACAGTTCGGAGCAGCGGTTGGAATTGGAGGCACCCCGGTCGTAGCGCCGCAGTAGTAGAAAATGAGCGATGGGGGGTCAAATCACAAAGCCCCACCTTTCCCGCATTAAGTTGGAGTGCTGGACGGACGAAGCAACCATCATTTCACTCTAGGGCGCAAGAGCATAAAGAAAAGAGAAAACAATGATGCGTACGGCGGCTACCTAGGGTACCCTAGGGTAGGGGTCTCCACTACAGATCCTTTTTTTAAAAGCGCCTCCACTACAAATCGGCTTCTCCCTCCTCCTCTTGAAGAAAACCGATGATGAGTGCGGTGGTAGGGTTTGTAGGAGTACTACAGCGTGCGGGGCCACGTCGTAGTAAACGGGTTCGAGTCGACTCCTTAAATATGTGTGGGCCTCTTGGTTTTACGGGAACGAGGAAGCATTTTGGGTTCGGGGACCAGTGGATATATAGTACGTACAAAATATTGTGGATGTAGGTTCGACTGAAAGGCAATGATGCATGGGCCCTGCATTTTGATATACCCGGGGCCGCGTGAAATTTGCTACTCTACTCAAAACTAGTAAGGTACACATGTATTGAACGCATGAGATTTCGAAACAAAATTATGAATAAATACACACTATAGCATGTAAAGCTTTGAGTCATATATGCATGATGTAAATGTTCTTTTAGTTCTTATAGTTCATTTCATTCAAAATCAATTAGTTTTATAAAAATGTTAAGATTCATGGGGTTGTGCATTGTAAATCATAAAGTAAAAAACAAATAATGGCAATTCATTTAAAAATAATCAATTATGATACAGAAGATTCTAGAACAAAGGAGAAGTGCTTGTGTTTTGAGGTTTGTGCATTATGCTTAAGTTCAACCATGGAGTCTTCTAAATTGTACATGTGGCAGATCTGGTGGAATGTTGATGATATCCAACGGCCAGTAGTGCTCGGATTTGCCTATGTTTGCACTGTCGGTTTAGCTTCATCCAACGACCATCTTTCAAAGTTATTGGCACACTATATAGTTCTTGTGCCATAGTTGCATGTTTTGGAAAAAACTACAAGTGGGTTGTACTATCTGTTTAGGAATAGAAGATGTATGCATGGAAGTTGTAGGGAAAGAGATGACATGGAGCATCTCAATTCCTATGAGTAGGGATTGGAAAAGAGATGTCATTTGGTTCACATAATAGGAACTTTTCTATTGAATCTAGAGATGACATGTATCTCAATTCCTATGAGGAGGGAATAGAAAAGATATGTAATTTGGTTCATATCATAGGAACTTTTCTATTGAATATACGCTAATGTTTATTTTCCTTTGAAATTAAGGGAGTATAGGAATCCATTCATATGAACCAAGTGGCTCTAAAGCTATATAAATGATATCATGTTTATTTCCTTTGAAATGTGGAGTATATGAATCTATTCCTATGAACCAATTGGCTCTAAAGGAAAAAATCATATAAAAATCATATCATATAGAGTTCCTATGATATTCCTCGACACTAAAGGATGCTTGAAATTGCTGCGGGTGATACGATGGTCTTTGTTTGTAGACTCCTCACCCATCTTTATAGTTACCTCTCGAAGATGAATGAAATGATATATCTGAGGTATTCTACATGTGCAATTTGGTACACGAAAACTTCGGTAAAAGCTTGCGAGGTTCGAATTTTCAATAAAGCTATATGCATTGCATTTGAACGGAGGAACATCTGGCGATTGCTAACACTCACGTGGAAGATTTGTGTGTAGGAGGAGTGGCTGTTACATTAAATGACATGGCAAACCGATAACATCGGATGCCGATCTAATGGTTCTTACAGCGTTAAATCGGGGAAAAGGCTTGTGGCGAACGTTTTGGATAATGATTTACGGACACATGCATTGCATTGATACGTGCCCCCTCTCTCTCGCGCACACGCACCCTCACGAGTCACGACTCTCCACAGGTCCTCTCGCAGACTTCGACGTCGCACTCCACCGTCTATCTGCGGTAGACGCCACGCTTTATATGTGCTCTTCACACCCTACCCTCGAACTTCTAAAAACAAAAGACGGCGCGCACATTTTATTTTAGCTCACACGTCATGCACTTATACTATTACTCTTGCGTAACGTTCTTTGGGCATAGTATATTGTACTCTCACGAAGAGAAGCGGTGCACGACGCACTAGTTCTCTCACACCCACTGCTGGTACACGAGGGAGCGCATTTTTTGAAGCTGGTTCAACAAAATCACTCCACTATATATAAAAGCAGGAGCCTTAGCGCTTGCTTTACTAGGGTTCCTCTCGTTCACTCTCTCATGCTCTCCGGATCTAAGCAAGACATAGGTGGCCACACTCTCTCTCAGCTCACGGCTGGTCACAAATCGGTCGGACAACCTCGACCGGGCAGAGGTGTAGGTGCATCGTTCATCTTTGTCGTCGGCTGACGAGGGAGGAGACCAACGGCTGCCAGCAGCGTCCCGATCGGCGGCCGTGTCGTTCTCTCCGAGAGAGCGCCGGCTTGGGAGGGCCTCCGACCCCTTCTTCCTCCCTGCGGTATTGTGGCCAAGATGCGGCCTCCCGACGCCGTCTTTGCCACATGCCGACGACCCTCAGGCATATATTCCTTCGAAACCTGCCTTGCTCTACTACCCCAGCTCCCTTTGTGTGGATCCTTTTCTACTTCCCTCCGCTGTTGCAAAGCCACCTAGACTTCTACTATTATTAGAAGTAAAGCTAGTTCATACAGTCGACTCAAAGCGTTGGTTCAAGCAGGGAGGAAAGTGGGAAAGTTGTAGCATGAATCTAGGACTTGGTTCTAAGAGGAAACAGGGGAAAGTAGTAATATTTGTCACTGTTTAAATAACAGTATTTCGTATTTGCGCAAACAGGGAAGTCTGTCTCCGTATCGTTTCTATCCGCGCAATCAAAAGCACACACCTGATAACCCACAAGTATAGGGGATCGCAACAGTTTTCGAGGGTAGAGTATTCAACCCAAATTTATTGATTCGACACAAGGGGAGCCAAAGAATATTCCCAAGTATTAGCAGATGAGTTGTCAATTCAACCACACCTGGAAACTTAATATCTGCAGCAAAGTGTTTAGTAGCAAAGTAATATGATAGTGGTGGTAACGGTATCAAAGTAAAGACAGCAAAAGTAATGTTTTTGGTATTTTTGTAGTGATTGTAATAGTAGCAGCGGAAAAGTAAATAAGCGTAAACCAGTATATGGAAAACTCGTAGGCACCGGATCAGTGATGGATAATTATGCCGGATGTGGTTCATCATGTAACATTCATAACATAGGGTGACACAGAACTAGCTCCAGCATCAATGTAATGTAGGCATGTATTCCGTAAATAGTCATACGTGCTTATGGAAAATAACTTGCATGACATCTTTTGTCCTACCCTCCCGTGGCAGCGGGGTCCTATTGAAAACTAAGGGATATTAAGGCCTCCTTTTAATAGAGAACCGGAACAAAGCATTAGCACATAGTGAATACATGAACTCCTCAAACTATGGTCATCACCGGAGTGGTCCCGATTATTGTCACTTGAGGTTGCGGATCATAACACATAATAGGTGACTATAGACTTGCAAGATAGGATCAAGAACACACATATATTCATGAAAACATAATAGGTTCAGATCTGAAATCATGGCACTCGGGCCCAGTGACAAGCATTAAGCATAGCAAAGTCATAGCAACATCAATCTCAGAACATAATGGATACTAGGGATCAAACCCTAACAAAACTAACTCGATTACATGATAAATCTCATCCAACCCATCACCGTCCAGCAAGCCTACGATGGAATTACTCACGCACGGTGGTGAGCATCATGAAATTGGTGATGGAGGATGGTTGATGATGACGACGGCGATGAATCCCCCTCTCCGGAGCCCCGAACGATCTCCAGATCAGCCCTCCCGAGAGAGATTAGGGCTTGGCGGCGGCTCAGATCGTGAAAACGCGATGAAACTTTCTCTGATTTTTCTCCCGAAAGCCAATATATGGAGTTGGAGTTCACGTCGGAGGGCATCCAGGGGCCCACGAGTTAGGGCGCGCCTGGGAGGGCGTGCCCCCACCTCGTGAGCAGTGGTGTGGGCCCCCGGTCTTCATCTTTGGCGAGGATTTTTTATTATTTATTCTAAGATATTCCGTGGAGTTTCAGGTCATTCCGAGAACTTTTGTTTTCTGCACATAAAACAACACCATGGCAATTCTGCGCCAGTCCAGGTTAGTTCCATTCAAATCATACAAGTTAGAGTCCAAAACAAGGGCAAAAGTGTTTGGAAAAGTAGATACGACGGAGATGTATCAACTCCCCAAAGCTTAAACCCTTGCTTGTCCTCAAGCAATTCAGTTGACAAACTGAAAGAGAAAATAAAAACTTTTACAAACTCTGTTTGCTCTTGTTGTTGTAAACATGAAAAGCCCGCATTCAAGTTTCAGCAATTATTACGAACTAACCATACTCACAATAACACGTAGGTCTCACAATTACTCATATCAATAGCATAATCAGCTAGCGAGCCATAATAATAAATCTCGGATGACAACACTTTCTCAAAACAATCATAACACGATATAACATGATGGTATCTCGCTAGCCCTTTCTGAGACCGCAAAACATAAATGCAGAGCACCTTTAAAGATCAAGGACTGACTAAACATTGTAATTCATGGTAAAAGAGATCCAGTCAAGTCATACCCAATATAAATCAATTATAATGAATGCAAACGACAGTGTGCTCTCAATGGGTGCTTTTTAATAAGAAGGGTGATGAGTCAACATAAAAGTAAATAGATAGGCCCTTCGCAGAGGGAAGCAGTGATTTGTAGAGGTGCCAGAGCTCGATTTTGAAATAGAGATAAATTATATTTTGAGCGGCATACTTTCACTGTCAACGCAACAACTATGAGATGGTTGTATCTTCCATACTACATGCATTATAGAAGTTCCCAAAGAGAATGGTAAATGTTTATAGTCCCCTTCCTCCACAAGCATCAATCCATGGCTTGCTTGAAACAACGAGTGCCTCCAACATTCAACGGGTCCCAAGGGGAGTTTTGTTTAATTATTTTGATTTGCTTTGATCTTTTTGGATCGTGGGACTGGGCATCCCGGTTACCGGCCCTTTCTCGTGAATGAGGAGCGGAGTCCACTCCTCTTGAGAATAACCCACCTAGCATGGAAGATATAGGCAGCCCTAGTTGCACATGAGCTGCTCAAGCATACAAAACAGAATTTTTATTTGAAGGTTTGGAGTTTGGCACATACAAATTTACTTGGAACGGTAGGTAGATGCCGCATATAGGAAGGTATAGTGGACTCATATGGAACAACTTTGGGGTTTAAGGAGTTTGGATGCACAAGCAGTATTCCCGCTTAGTACAGGTGAAGGCTAGCAAAAGACTGGGAAGCGACCAACTGAGAGAGCGACAACAGGTGTAAACATGCATTAAAATTAATTTACACCGAATATAAGCATGAGTAGGATATAATCCACCATGAACATAAATATCATGAAGGCTATGTTGATTTGATTCAACTACATGCGTGAACATGTGTCAAGTCGAGTCACTCAATTCATTCAAAGGAGGATACCATCCTATCATACCACATCATAATCATCTCAATAGCATGTTGGCACTCAAGGTAAACCATTATAACTCATAGCTAATCAAGCATGGCACAAGCAACTATAATCTCTAAATGTCATTGCAAATATGTTTACTTCATAATAGCTGAATCAGGAACGATGAATCATCATATTTACAAAAACAAGAGAGGTCGAGTTCATACCAGCCTTTCCCATCCCAATAAGTCCATCATATATCATCATTATTGCCTTTCACTTGCACGACCGAACGGTGTGTATAATAATAAGAGTGCACGTGCATTGGACTAAGCTGGAATCTGCAAGCATTCAACTCAAGAGATAAGACAAGTAATATGGGCTCTTAGTTAAATAAACGATCATGCATATGAGAGACACTAAGCATTTTTAATATGGTCTTCTCGACCCCCAAAGAAAGGAAAAGAAATAAAAACTATTTACACGGGAAAGCTCCCAACAAGCAAAAGAAGAACGGGAAATATTTTTGGGTTTTCTTTTTAATTCTACTACAAGCAAGGAAAGTAGACTAACTATTTTTTTTTGTTTTTCTAAGGTTTATTAAACACACAAGAAGAAAGCTAGAAAAATAAAATAACTAGCATGGATATTACAGTGAAAGAGTATGAGCACCGACATCTAGCAATGAGTGTGTGTGTGAACATAAATGTAATGTCGGTGGGAAATATGTACTCCCCCAAGCTTAGGCTTTTGGCCTAAGTTGGTCTATTGCCAGGGATAGCCTGGCTGATACCCGTAGGTGTAGCTGGGGTCGTACTACGATGCAGCTGCTATCGCCTCCTAAATTGCAGCGTGGCGTCGAGCTGCCTCCGCTCTCCTCTCATATTCATCTGCCTCCTCTTTGGTAATAATATATTTTCCTCTACTTAGAAAATCAAAGAAGGTAGGAGCGGGAAGAGCAACACGGACCACATGTCGTTTGTTAAAGATTAGTCGATACTGGAAAGGTGGTCCAGTCCTCTCAATGAACTGGTGAGAAAACATAGAATCAAGATCTAAATAAGAAGGGGGTAACTCTATATCACCCTCACGAATGTCTACGTCAAGAAAATTAGCTAAGCGGGTAGCATAAATTCCTCCAAAGAAATCTTCGTTACGTCTATTAAGATGCAACCTACGAGCTACAATGGCTCCCATATGATAAGCTTGGTCCCCTAACACAGCGCCTCTGAGAATGCTGAGATCAGGGGCACACATGTGACATGCTTCATCCTTAGCATTTATGCATCTACCAATGAAGAGAGCAAAATAATGTATAGCAGGAAATTGAATGCTCCCTATAGTGGCCTGCTCTATATCTCTAGATTCCCCCACAGTTATTCTAGCAAGAAAGTCTCTATATTCAGATTTAGGGGGATCCCTGATACTACCCCAAGATGGAAGTTTGCATGCAAGAGTGAAATCTTCTAAGTCCATGGTATAAGATTTGTCATAAAGGTCAAACATGACTGAAGGAGAATTACGCGAAGATGAAAAATCAAACCTCCCCACCAATGAACTTGTGAGGTAACAATACTGGGGGCATTTATTAGCTTCAAAGTCCTCAAGAACGGCATTACGCAAATATGTGTAGAATTCTTCTTTAATTCCCACTTGATTCATAAAATTTTCCGAAGGCGATTCACAGGGCCTCATGGGAGCGTCTCTTGGTGGTTCCTCGTCACCATCACGCATGGCAAGCCTGGGACCTTGCTTCCTTGAAGAACCACCTTGGAACATCCTCCTAAGCATATTGTTTCCTCTGAAAAATAATTCTGAAATTTTAGTAACTTCAAACAAAAGTGAACCAACTTCAATAAAACCGATAGCAACTACTCATACAAGTGCCTAGAGCATATATCAAGCATTAGAACTACTTGGAACCATATAAATTTGACATGCAAGCTCAAGAACATGGTCACCTATGCAGCACAAATTTGCAATGAATAAAGAACTAGAACAAAAACTAATTGGACCAATGGAGGAGTCACATACCAAGGAACAAACTCCCCAAGCAGTTTTGCGAGAGGTGCTTTGAGCAAGGAGATCGAAAATCGCAGCAAAAGTTGCTGGAACACGAACTTGAGTTGGTTTTTTGGGTTTGTGTGAGACAGAGGAAGAAGATGGGTGCAGGGATAAGTGGAGGAGGGCCACTGCGGGCCCACGAGGCAGGGGGGCGCGCCCAGGGGGGTAGGGCGCGCCCTCCACCCTCGTGGCCAGGTGGCAGCTCCCCATGTAATTTTTGCACAAGAATCCTCAAATATTCGAAAAAATCATATTAAATTGGCATGGCATTCTGAGGACTTTTATTTTCGGGATATTTTTATATTGCACGGATAAGTCGGGAGACAGACATGCAAATACTATTTTATTTTATCTCTACTAAGTAACAGAAAATATAAAGAGGTTACAGAAAGTTGTGCTTCTAGTTTCATCCATCTCATGCTCATCAAAAGGAATCCACTAACAAGGTTGATCAAGTCTTGTTAACAAACTCATTCCGGTTAACATGAAACCGGAGAAATTTCGAATAACACTATGTTACCTCAACGGGGATATGGACATCCCCAATAATAAGTATATCATATTTCTTCTTGACAGTAGGGAGAGGAAATTCAAAACCTCTAAATATAATCCATGGAATTTTTCCAATAGAGTTGATACTATAAACTTGAGGTTGTTTCCTCGGAAAGTGTACCGTATGATCATTACCATTAACATGAAAAGTGACATTGCCTTTGTTGCAATCTATAACAGCCCCTGCAGTATTAAGGAAAGGTCTTCCAAGAATAATAGACATACTATCATCCTCGGGAATATCAAGAATAACAAAGTCCGTTAAAATAGTAACGTTTGCAACCACAACAGCACATCCTCACAAATACCGGCAGGTATAGCAGTTGATTTATCAGCCATTTGCAAAGATATTTCAGTAGGTGTCAACTTATTCAAGTCAAGTCTACGATATAAAGAGAGAGGCATAACACTAACACCGGCTCCAAGATCACATAAAGCAGTTTTAACATAATTTCTTTTAATGGAGCATGGTATAGTAGGTACTCCTGGATCTCCAAGTTTCTTTGGTGTTCCACCCTTAAAAGTATAATTAGCAAGCATGGTGGAAATTTTAGCTTCCGGCATCTTTCTTTTATTTGTAATAATATCTTTCATATATTTAGCATAAGGATTTGTTTTGAGCACATCGGTTAATCGTGACACGCAAAAAAAGATAGGTCTAATCATTTCAGCAAAGCGCTCAAAATCCTCATCATCCTTTTCTTGGATGGTTTGGGAGGAAAAGGCATGGGTTTCTGAACCCATGGTTCTCTTTCTTTACCATATTTCCTAGCAATGAAGTCTCTTTCATCATAACATTGATTCTTTGATTGTGGGTTATCAAGATCAACAACAGGTTCAACTTCTACATCATTATCATTACTAGGTTGACCATCATCATGAACATCATCATTAACATTTTTACTAGGTTCATGTTCATTACCAAATTGTGTTTCAGCATCAGACATAGAGATATCATTTGGATTCTCAGGTGGTTCAGCAATAGGTTCACTAGAAGTTTGCACAGTTCTATCATTTTTCTTTTTCTTCCTTTTAGAAGAACTAGGCATATCAATATTATTTCTCTGAGAATCTTGCTCGATTCTCTTAGGGTGGCCTTCAGGATACAAAGGTTCCTGAGTCATTCTACCAGTTCTAGTAGCCACTCTAACAACATAATCATTTTTCTTACTATTCATTTCATCAAGCATTTGTTTCTGAGCTTTAAGTACTTGTTCTACTTGAGTGGTAACCATAGAAGCATGTTTGCTAACAAGTTTAAGTTCACTTCTAATATCAGCCATATAATCACTCAAGCGTTTAATCATAAAGGTATTCTGTTTAATTGTCTACCAAAATAAGCATTAAAGTCATCTTACTTAAACATAAATTCATCAAACTCATCCAAGCACTGACTAGCAATTTTAGTAGGAGGGACTTCAGCTTTATCATATCTATAGAGAGAATTTAACTTTACTACCTGTGTCGGGATATCAGGAGGTTCTTCAGTAAATAAGTAATTGAGATCATATACTTCTTCGACAGGCGGTAAATTAAGACCATGTATTTCTTCAATAGGAGGTAAATTCCTAACATCTTCAGCTTTAATACCTTTTTCTTTCATGGATTTCTTTGTCTCTTGCATATCTTTGGGTCTGAGAAATAGAACACCTCTCTTCTTCGGAGTTGATTTAGGAATAGGCTCAGTAATTGGCTCACGAGCTGGCTCGGGAGTTGGCTCAGGAGGTGCCCAATTATTTTCATTTGTTAACATATTATTCAATAAAATTTCAGCTTCATCCGGTGTTCTTTCCACGAAAAGAGAACCAGCACAACTATCCGGTAATCTCTAGAAGCATCGGTTAGTCCATTATAAAAGATATCAAGTATTTCAGGTTTCTTAAGAGGATGATCAGGCAAAGTATTAAGTAACTTGAGAAGCCTCCCCCAAGCTTGTGGGAGATTCTCTTCTTCAATTTGCACAAAATTATATATATCCCTCAAAGCAGCTTGTTTCTTATGAGCAGGGAAATATTTAGCAGAGAAGTAATAAACCATATCCTGGGGACTATGCACACAACCAGGATCAAGACAATTAAACCATATATTAGCATCACCCTTTAATGAGAACGGAAATATTTTGAGTAAATAAAGGTAGCGCGATCTCTCATTATTAGTAAACAGAGCAGCTATATCATCTAACTTACGAAGATGTGCCACAACACTTTCAGATTCATAGCCATAAAAAGGATCAGATTCAACCAAAGTAATTATATCTGGATCAACAGAAAAATCATAATAATCCTGATCAGGAACACAGATAGGTGAAGTAGCAAAAGCAGGGTCGGGTTTCATCCTACCTCTAAAAGATTCTTTACTCCATTTAACTGGCAACCTATTACGTTCAAGACTATCCTGGCAAGCAAGAATAGCTTCAGTAGATTGAGCATTAAAAAGGTAATCCTCAGGAATAACAGGCCTATTTTCATCATCACTAACATCATCGTGTTCAGTTTCAATAATTTCTCTTTCTCTAGACCTAGAAATTTGTTCGTCTAGAAATTCACCAAGAGGCACAGTAGTATCAAGCATAGAAGTAGTTTCATCATAAGTATCATGCATAGCAGAAGTGGCATCATCAAATAACATGCGACATATTGGAACGAATAGCAGAAGCAGGTTTAGGTGTCGCTAGCTTACTTATAACTGAAGGTGAATCAAGTGCAGAGCTAGATGGCAGTTCCTTACCTCCCCACGTAGTTGAGGGATAAATTGTTGTCTTAGCGTCTTTCAAGTTCTTCATAGTGTCCAGGAGATATAAATCCCAAGTGACTCAAAGAATAGAGCTATGCTCCCCGGCAACGGCGCCAGAAAAAGGTCTTGATAACCCACAAGTATAGGGGATCACAACAGTTTTCGAGGGTAGAGTATTCAACCCAAATTTGTTGATTTGACACAAGGGGAGCCAAAGAATATTCTCAAGTATTAGCAGTTGAGTTGTCAATTCAACCACACCTGGAAACTTAATATCTGCAGCAAAGTGTTTAGTAGCAAAGTAATATGATAGTTGTGGTAACGGCAAGAAAGTAAGGACAACAAAAGTAATGTTTTTGGTATTTTTGTAGTGATGATAACAGTAGCGGAAAAGTAAATAAGCGTAAACCAAAGATATGGAAAAATCAGAGGCACCGGATCGGTGATGGATAATTATGCGGATGTGGTTCATCATGTATGATCATAACATAGGGTGACACGTAACTAGCTCCAGTTCATCAATGTAATGTAGGCATGTATTCCGTAAATAGTCATACGTGCTTATGGAAAAGAACTTGCATGACATCTTTGTCCTACCCTCCCGTGCAGCGGGTCCTATTGGAAACTAAGGGATATTAAGGCCTCCTTTTAATAGAGAACCGGAACAAAGCATTAGCACATAGTGAATACATGAACTCCTCAAACTATGGTCATCACCGGGAGTGGTCCCGATTATTGTCACTTCGGGGTTGCCGGATCATAACACATAATAGGTGACTATAGACTTGCAAGATAGGATCAAGAACACACATATATTCATGAAAACATAATAGGTTCAGATCTGAAATCATGGCACTCGTGCCCTAGTGACAAGCATTAAGCATAGAAAAGTCATAGCAACATCAATCTCAGAATATAATGGATACTAGGGATCAAACCCTAACAAAACTAACTCGATTACATGATAAATATCATCCAACCCATCACCGTCCAGCAAGCCTACAATGGAATTACTCACGCACGGCGGTGAGCATCATGAAATTGGTGATGGAGGATGGTTGATGATGATGACGGCGATGAATCCCCCTCTCCGGAGCCCCAAACGGACTCCAGATCAGCCCTCCCGAGAGAGATTAGGGCTTGGGGGCGGCTCCATATCGTAAAACGCGATGAAACTTTCTCTCTGATTTTTTTCTCCCCGAAAGCCAATATATGGAGTTGGAGTTGGCGTCGGAGGGCATCAGGGGCCCACGAGGTAGGGGCGCGCCCGGTGGGAGGCACGCCCCCACCCTCGTGAGCAGGTGTGGGCCCTTGGTCTTCATCTTTGGCGAGGATTTTTATTATTTATTCTAAGATATTGGTGGAGTTTAGTGTCATTCCGAGAACTTTTGTTTTACGCACATAAAACAACACCATGGCAATTCTACTGAAAACATCGTCAGTCCGGGTTAGTTCCATTCAAATCATACAAGTTAGAGTCCAAAACAAGGGCAAAAGTGTTTGGAAAAGTATATACGACGGAGACGTATCAACACCTCAGTTTTAGTACAACTGCGCAAAACGAGATGGCTATCCCTCGTTGTCGTCGTCTAACCTCCCGTCTTCAAGGTATCCCTACATTGGTAGTAGTAACTAAGGTAGAATGACCAACGCAATCTAAAAGAAGTTGATTCGTACGTTTTACTTCCTTATTGCAGTGCAGGGACGAGCGAAAACAACTGCATCCTAGTTTGAAATGCACTTTCTACCAGTTCATCCATGGACCGAGGACTAGCTGGCACGGCTGCACGGCGGTTTTTTGGCCATGTGCACGGACAAGAGGCATTGTGGTCTGCTTATTTCTGCAAATAGCGGTGCTTAAATTTAGTGGAATGCACAAGCATTTCATTTGGTCAAGATAATTGCATGGTTCGATTCAGCATTCGGTGAGACCACGATTATAATGGTTATTACGGAATGAGAGAACCTAACCTCGGATGGTGGCAACAAGAAAAACCAGAGTGAACCCCAGGAAATTTAAGTTCGACGGAGGCCCTTTGCTCGGAGAAGCCTTTTGCTTGTTTTTTCCTGATTTGTAAACCTTCTCACAACTTTGTCTTTTCTTTGTGAACTAGTATATGTTTGTTATGTTCTATGAATCCTTGAGATGTATAAAATTGCTTAACTTATGCTTTTCAAGTTTTTTATGAAGACGAGTTTAATGTGAGTGTTCCACATGAGCGCTCGACTAGCGTGTGAAGGTTTGGAATTTATTACATTGTGGCCTCAATTAACTGCATGAACCACTGTAACAAGATACATAGTTGCTTATATGTCAGACTGCAGATTGTTGATTGTTAGCTGGTTGATAGCCTAGTGTTGAAGCGAGCTGAGCCAATGTGTCGTGTTTTGCACAACTGCTTACAAGTGGGGTAGCACCAATAGTGTTTACAAGTACTTATGTATACGTCGGCGGATGGTTCTCGAACGAGTGCTCTATTTCATCAAAACACACACTGCTCGTATGAAAAACCGTGAGAACTTATGTCTTACCATGCCATATTCATGAGAAAACTAGTGAGGACTGATACGTCCATTTTGCATCATGCTTTTATATCGATATTTATCGCATTATGGGCTGTTATTTCACGTTATGTCACAATACTTATGGCTATTCTCTTTTATTTTACAAGGTTTACATGAAGAGGGAAGAATGTCGGCAGCTGGAATTCTGGGCTGGAAAAGGAGCAAATATTGGAGACCTATTCTGCGCAACTCCAAAAGTCCTGAAACTCCACGGAATATCTTAAAATAAATAAAGAAAAATCGTCGCCAAAGATGAAGGCCAGGGGCCCACACCCTGCTCATGAGGGTGGGGGGCGCCCCTAGGGCACGCTACCTCGTGGGCCCCCTGGTGGCTCTCCGACGCCCATCTTCTCCTATATGAAGTCTTTCGATGAGAAAAAAAATAGGAAGCAACCTTTCGGGACGAGACTCCGCCGCCACGAGGCGGAACCTTGGCGGAACCAATCTAGGGCTCCGGCAGAGCTGTTCTGTCGGGGACACTTCCCTCCGGGAGGGGGAAATCATCACCAACGCTCCTCTCATCGGGAGAGGGCAATATCCATCAACATCTTCACCAGCACCATCTCCTCTCCAAACCCTAGTTCATCTCTTGTATCCAATTCTTGTCTCCAAGTCCGGGATTGGTACTAGTAGGTTGCTAGTAGTGTTGACTACTCCTTGTAGTTGATGCTAATTGGTTTATTTGGTGGAAGATCATATGTTCAGATCCTTTATGCATATTATTACCCCTCTGATTATGAACATGAATATGCTTTGTGAGTAGTTACGTTTGTTCACGAGGACAAGGGAGAAGTCTTGCTATTAGTAGTCATGTAAATTTGGTATTCGGTCGATATTTTGATGAGATGTATGTTGTCTAGCCTCTAGTGGTGTTATGTGAACGTCGACTACATAACACTTCACCATTATTTGGGCCTAGAGGAAGGCATTGGGAAGTAATAAGTAGATGATGGGTTGCTAGAGTGACAGAAGCTTAAACCCTAGTTTATGCGTTGCTTCGTAAGGGGATGATTTGGATCCATATGTTTCATGCTATGGTTAGGTTTACCTTAATACTTTTGTTGTAGTTGCGGATGCTTGCAATAGAGGTTAATCATAAGTGGGATGCTTGTTCAAGTAAGAACAGCACCCAAGCACCGTCCACCCACATATCAAATTATCAAAGTACCGAACGCGAATCATATGAACGTGATGAAAACTAGCTTGATGATATTCCCATGTGTCCTCGGGAGCGCTTTTCCTTATATAAGAGTTTTTCCAGGCTTGTCCTTTGCTACAAAAAGGATTGGGCCACCTTGCTGCACTTTATTTACTCTTGTTACTTGTTGCTCGTTACAATTTATCTGATCACAAAACTATCCACTACCACTTATTTCAGTACTTGCAGAGAATACTTTGCTGAAACCGCTTATCATTTCCTTCTGCTCCTCGTTGGGTTCGACACTCTTACTTATCGAAAGGACTACGATAGATCCCCTATACTTGTGGGTCATCAAGACTCTTTCTCGGCGCCGTTGCCGGGAGTGTAGCGCCTTTGGTAGGTGGAATTTGGTAAGGAAAATTTTATATAGTGTGCTGAAATTCTTGTCACTTGTTACTATGGAAAGTAATTCTCTGAGGGGCTTGTTCGGGGTATCTTCACCCCTTCCAGTAGAGCAAAGAGTTGCTCCTCAACCTACTGAACCTATTGAAAAAGAAACTCCTTTTGAATTTCCTCCGGGTATGATGGAAAAACTGCTAGCTAATCCTTTTACAAGAGATGGAACAAAGCATCCTGATGAGCACTTAATATATGTGGATGATGTTTGTGGATTATTTAAGCTTGCAGGTATACCCGATGACGTTGCTAAGAAGAAGGTCTTCCCTTTATCTTTGAAGGGAGACGCATTGACATGGTATAGGCTATGTGATGATATGAGATCATGGAACTATAAAAGATTGAAATTGGAATTTCATCAAAAGTATTACCCTATGCATCTTCTTCATCGTAATCGCAATTATATATATAATTTTTGGCCTCGCAAAGGAGAAAGCATCGCTCAAGCTTGGGGGAGGCTTAAATGAATGTTATATTCCTGCCCTAATCATGAGCTCCCAAGAGAAATAATTATTCAAAGTTTTTATGCTCGGCTTTCTGATAACAATCGCACCATGCTTGACACTTCTTGTGCTGGCTCTTTTATGATAAAGACTATTGAATTCAGATGGAATTTATTGGATATCATTAAACGCAACTCTGAAGATTGGGACCTCGATGAAGGTAAGGAGTCAGGTATGATCCCTAAGTTTGATTGTGTTAAATCTTTCATGGATACCGATATTTTCCGTAAGTTTAGCACTAAATATGGACTTGACTCTGAAATAGTAGCTTCTTCTCGTGAATCTTTTGCTACTTATGTTGATCTCCCCAAGGAGAAGTGGTTTAAATATCATCCTCCCATAGAAGTAAAAGTAGCTGCACCTATTAAAGTTGAAGAAAAGACTGTCACTTATAATGATCAAATTGTTCCCACTTCTTATGTTGAAAACCATCTTTCCCAGTTAGAATAAAGGATCATGCTAAAGTTTCAACTGTGGTTCGTAAAAGCAATATTAGAACTTATGCACCTCCTGAGCAAGTCAAAGTGGAACCTAATATTGCTATTGTTAAAGATCTCTTGTCTGATAATATTGATGGGCATGTTATTCAATTCTGTGGTGAATCTGCTAGAATTGCTAAACCTAGCGTTAAAGATAAACATAGCCCCGTGGTAGGCGTTACTGTTATTTCTGTTAAAATAGGAGATCATTGTTATCATGGCTCATGTGATATGGGTGCTAGTGCTAGTGTTATACCTTATGATTTATATAAAGAAATTAAGCATGAAATTGCACCTGCTGAGTTATGTAACATCCCAAATTTTCAATTTGGAATGTTATACATAGGTCAGCATTCCATATCATATTTTTTTTGCATTTTTGGCTCGATCCTAGAAATTCTACACAACTCAAGGAACCACGGAGAGAGTTGGGGATTTCGTTATTTTCATATTTGTGTTTTCTCAAATTTTGAGAATAGGATCATTTGATTTTAATTATTTTATCTTCAATTATTTCTATTACAGAAATATGAGAGAGGGAATAAAATGACTTTCCCAAAATAAACAAATAAAGAGGATTTAATAATAAAATCAAATAAGATTTTATTTTGGAGTTTTTCGCCATCTTATTTGAATTTAGGAAAAATGTGCGTTTTTCAAAATTGCATTTAGGCCCCAAATAAATGTTCATATAGTCCGGCTTGATTTTAGAAGCCGGGGAAATTTTATTTCGGGATTTTTGGAGTCCGTTTAGTATTTCTTTCATTTGATTTTCATGAAATTGTTAAAAAACGAACCGACTTATCGGTTGCACGGCGGGACTCACCGGCAGTTTTTATATAGCGCCGCCTCGAGCCGCCTCGCTCGATCCGCCGCCGCTTCGCCGCCTGCAATGACGCCGCTAACTTCGGCCGAGCTACCACTGGTTACCCGCCGAGGTTCGCCGCTGCCTTGTTTTCCGTGCCGGTTTTTTTATATAAAAACCGATCGGTTTTTTTAGTTTCGTCGTTTTTTAGGTTCCGTTTTTTTATTAGATCGGTTTATTATTTTCGGTTCGGTTAAATAGCGAGCGTTCGCTCGTTCGTTCGTTTTAACGAACGTGTTCGTCACATTAGTTCTAGTTAACGAACGTCCGTTCGTTAACCTGTTCGTCGTTTTTCTTTTTCTCGGATTTAATCCGCGATTATTCTGATCGTGATTTCCAATCCGATTTTCGTTTTAGTATAACTTTTCGCTCGTTTATCGGAATCAGGCGATTCAAGCGCCTAGAGTTTCGTCTCGAAACCCTCTTTCCGAATAACCAACTTAAACAAGTTTTTGCTTCTGTAAAATTTGACTTAGATCCAGATTAGTAAAACGGAGCTGTTTTCTTTCGCCGTTGACTTCCGTTGCTTCGTTTGATTTGATTCTTTTTGAAAACCGGAGTTCTTAAGTTGAACTTTCTGGTTAGATCTTTTGTTTGAGTTTTACCTGTGCATTAGATGAGTACTTATTGTATTGCTTGTTTGTTTGTCTGCGATAGAATACCCGGAGTGCGCCGCCTGTTACTTCGAGTCTCTAGGTTTTGCGGATCATCAGCAAGGCAAGTAACACTTTGATCATACCTTTTCTACTACCCAGTTCTTATGCATTAGATCTATCATCAAACATTGCATGATTAGGATCTAATTAAATTGTGGGATGGGAAGTAGATGAGGTAGTACCTGTTACCAGTTTATTTTCAAACCCTTGGGAGTTACTTCTACGTTTGCTTATTATGCCATGCTATGCTAGTAGACGTGGATTGGATGAGTGTATCCATGACATATGTGAGATTGTTAAATTAATGATTTACTTAAGGTGGGAACTTAAACACACATCTGGGTGGACTGAGGCACCTGGTGTCCAGGACTTGCCTGTTTTTCTTCGGACCGCCACCCAGACTCAAAGGGATCATGAGATTATTCTTGCTAGAAACTTCCGTGTGCAGCCACATGCTACTATGGGCTCTAGCATAGTTGACTAAGTTGTGCGAACTCTTACGGCTAGACTAGCTGATGTAGGGGTTGTAGGTTGGTACGGTCTACCCTTACGTAAGGTGCTAGCGCTTCTGAAAGACTATGTTTCGGTCATCCGTTTCTCAAACACCATGTAGTGCGAGAAATCAAGCGGAGGAGATCGAGTCTTGTGGGGAAAAGTGCACAAACCTCTGTAGAGTGTATAAACTAATCATGGTTAGCCGTGTCCCGGTTATGGACATCTTGAGTATCTAGTACTTGGATATCATGTGAATCTCATCATGTTACTCTAAATAATATTGTTGGGTTGTTAATGAGTACTTTTAATTGGGATTGAGGATGTCACAACCATTATGAATGTTCAACAACCACCATGATAGTTAAATAAAATTTATTCCTTTGCATTATGGTAAAATTGTCTTTACGCAAAACTGTAACCATAGAGCTTTCAACCAGCCATATATGCATGTAGTATAGGCTTACTCTTTCATTATTCTCTATGTGTTACATTGCGGCATATTCCATGTCTTGACCCGTTTTGGCTGCAACGTTTCATGTTGCGAGACTTTTCAGACGACGAGTAAGGTGCTTAGGTCCTGGTTCTATACTCAGTGATGCCGTTGGAGTTGATGGACTCGCTTATTCTTCCAAGTCTTCCGCTGTTATCGTTATTAGATGGCCTTAAGCCATATTTATTTTGTTAAGTTCTCTCTTGAGACATTCGATGTAATCAGTGTGTGATTGCTACTCTGTTATAAATCCTTCGAGTACTGTGGTGGTGTCGAAGACATCGATCCAGTGGATGACACTTGAGCACGAGATCGACTGGTTGAGGTCCTGGTCGCTACAAAGACGCAGTATCGAGCACACGCCGATCAGAGGACATGACCATTAAGCTAAAGCCCTAGATCACTACTCTCTTCTCATTTCTAACTCCTCATCTTTTCTACTCTTTTAGGATGACTAAGCGAGGATCAAGTTCACCCAGCCGGATGAAGATACACCCTTTGGACGACACCTGAAGGAAGTCACTAAGTACTTGAACATCGGAATACCAAGCTTCACCGGACCTACAATTCCACTTTACCCGAAAGGAGCGCTGGAAGATTCTAGCTCAAGTTCCCGGAAGGATGTTTGCGCCGATCACAGAGCCCATAGAGTGTGTTTTAATGCACCAACTTGGAGTCTGGGAAAGAGCATGGCAGCTCACATAACCATGGGACGCATTGGATAAGTTTACCAAGATGACCTCAAGGATACTATCTACCAGATTTGTGGACGCCGAGATGAACAATGGGAGATCGTTAGCACTAAGAAGGATCGATCCATTGCAGCTTTCATCCAAGATTAAATCAGCACATTCGACGCCAGGAGAACCAGATGTGCACAGACATGATGGAGTTGAAGAAAGCAAAAGCCAAGATTATCGAACTAGAAGGAGAACTGAAGGCCACTCGCAAGGACTACATGGAGGAGATTGTAGCTCTAGTGAGACAAAACGGCGATCTTAAGGAGAAGATTGAAGAACTCATGGGGAATTCAGCACCCGGAGGAGAAGATGAAGATTGCACCTGTCCAGAGAACTACATCATCATCGACGACACCGATTCCGATCCTAGTGATGATGATTTTGAAGATGAAGCTGGAGCAGATATCATGGAGTCTTCATCGGAGCAGTTTTTCTAGTTGACCACCATAACAGTAGTAGAATTCCCCCATTAAAAATTAGTTTTAATTCCAGCACTTTGTAACGATAGATAGACCGTTGTATGCCCTTGTTTGATTTGATTGGAGTGATATTGTGTGCTTTTGTCTCATGTGCATATGGGTAGTGTTTTCTCCCTAGACCTCATTCTATTCTTAACTCTCGTCTTTTCTAAAACCCTCAGATGCCTCCGAGACGCGACCCCGGATTTGTTTTCCTGCCGGAGATCACTCAGTTGATTCAGCAGCAGAATGCCTTGATTCAAACATTGGTACAGAACCAAGGCAACAACAACAACAACAACAACCCACCACCACCACCACCTGTTGATTATTTGACCCGTTTCTTAAGGCTGAATCCGCCGGTGTTTTCCAGTAGCACCGAGCTGATTGTTGCAGATGATTGGCTCCGCAAAGTAGGGAGGGAGTTAACCACTACAGGATGTACAAATGGGGAAAGGGTGAAATTTGCCGCACATCAGCTTGAAGGGCCCGCAGCAGCATGGTGGGAGAATTTTACAGCCACTTACCGTGTAGACTCTGTCACATGGGATCGGGCCAACAAGCTTTCAGACTTGCCCATGTTTCAGCAGGAGCTATGGCCATGAAGAAACGTGAGTTTCACAACTTGCGCCAAGGAGGACGGACAGTTGGCCAGTATGTGGATGACTTTAGTAAACTAGCACGTTATGCCCCAGATGACGTTGCTACGGACGCAGCTAAGCAGGAGAAGTTTCTAGAAGGACTGAACGATGAGTTGAGCATGCAGTTGATGGTAGCCACCTTCAATAACTACCAGGAGTTAGTAGACCATGCTCTTATGATTGAAGGGAAGCAGCAGCAGATTGACAATCGCAAGAGAAAGTATGGACAGGTGAAGTATAACTCTGGAGCTCAGCAGAAACTTCGCTTCACCCCGAAGCCAGGAGGACAATTTCAGCATACTCACGGAGGAGGTAGCTCGCACAACCATAATGGCACAAATAATGGAAACGGGATTGGAGGAAGCAATGGACAAAACCGCACCAACCCGTCAACACCATCCAAGGTAGACCTGAGCCATATCACTTGTTATAAGTGCCGTAAGACTGGGCATTATGCAAATGATTGTCCGGAAGCCCAAAATGGTAACGGCAATGGAAGATCAGGCAAGAAGCCGAACCCTTTCAACAGGGGACAGGTGAACCACGTTACCGTGGAGGAGGTTGAAGCTCAGCCAGACGCGGTAATAGGTAAGTTTTTGGTTAAGACATTTACTGCAGTTATTCTTTTTGATACTGGTGCATCGCATTCATACATATCAAGGGGATTCGTGGATAAGTATAAATTACCAACCCAAGCCCTTAGGTCACCCATGCTAGTAACCTCACCCGGAGCGGAATATATGGCAAGTATATGGTGCGATCGACTGCCATTAAGGATTGGAAACTATGTATTTCCCTCGGACCTAATAGTTTTGGAATCCCAAGGATTGGATGTGATATTAGGTATGGATTGGTTATCAAAGTACGGAGGGAATATTGATTGCGCCAGTAAGTCGATTTTGCTTACCACCCCAGAAGGAAGGAGAATCAAGTATGTATCACGGCATGAGCCGAGGAGAGCACATGTAAATTCCTTATCAGGAGTTGTGCAGGAGGAAGTACCAGTGGTAAGGGATTATCCGGACGTGTTTCCGGAAGAGTTGACAGGCATGCCACCGGACAGAGACATCGAATTTCTGATTGAACTACTGCCAGGCACTGGGCCGATATCTAAGAGACCGTATAGGATGCCAGCCCAAGATTTGGAAGAAATTAAGAAGCAGATTAAGGAGTCACTGGATAAAGTTTTTATTCGCCCAAGTTCTTCGCCTTGGGGATCACCAGTACTTCTAGTGGAGAAGAAGGATGGATCTTTAAGAATGGTTGTTGATTATCGAGGATTGAATGAAGTGACCATTAAGAACAAGTACCCCCTGCCGATGATCAACGACTTGTTTGACCAATTGCAAGGAGCTAAGGTATTTTCCAAGATCGATTTGCGATCAGGATACCATCAGTTGAAGATTCGGGAGCAGGATATACCCAAGACGGCTTTTACCACCAGGTACGGGCTGTATGAGTATACCGTTATGTCATTTGGTCTGACTAACGCCCCAGCCTATTTCATGAACATGATGAACAAGGTGTTTATGGAGTTTTTGGATAAGTTCGTCGTGGTATTCATTGACGATATTTTGGTCTACTCAAAGAATGAAGAAGAACATAAGGAGCATTTGTGTTTGGTACTCGAGAAGCTCAGAGAACATCAGTTATATGCCAAGTTCAGCAAGTGTGAGTTTTGATTGAAGGAAGTTGGATTTCTCGGACATGTTATATCCGGAGAAGGTATAGCAGTAGACCCCACTAAAGTTGCCACGGTGACAAACTAGGAAGCGCCAACCACAGTTGGAGAGATCCGGAGTTTCCTTGGACTCGCAGGATACTACCGAAGATTCATTGAGAATTTCTCGAGGATTGCGAAGCCTATGACAGAATTATTGAAGAAGGATACCAAGTTTATATGGCCTGAGGAGTGTGAGGCTAGCTTCCAAGAGTTGAAGGAGCGTTTGGTTACCTCACCAGTATTAATCCTGCCAGACCAAAGCAAGTATTACGAAGTTTATTGCGACGCTTCACGTCGAGGACTTGGAGCAGTGCTTATGCAGGAGGGAAGAGTTGTTTCGTATGCTTCACGACAGCTGAAACCTCACGAATTAAACTATGCCACGCATGATTTGGAGTTAGCAGCCGTAGTGCATGCATTGAAAACATGGAGACATTTCCTCATTGGAAATCATTGTGAGGTGTATACAGATCACAATAGTTTGAAGTACATCTTCACGCGGAAGTAGTTAAATATTAGGCAGAGAAGATGGTTGGAGCTCATCAAGGATTATGATATGAGATTGCATTACCACCCCGGAAAGGCTAACGTGGTAGCAGACCGTTGAGCCGTAAGAGTCATGTAAACATCCTAATGACCAAAGGTTTACCAAAAGAATTAGCCGAGGAATTTCGGGAGCTATGTTTGGAAATAGTTCCGTGAGGCTATGTAGCAGCGTTGGAGATTCAGTCTACTTTGATGGAGAAAATCAGAGAAGCTCAAAGGACAGATAAGGAAGTTGCTTCTATTAAGGAGAAGATGAGCAAGGGAAAAGCAAAGGGATTTCGTGAGGATGAGCACGATACCCTATGGTTTGAGGACCGCATTTACGTACCAAGTGATCCGGAGATTCGGAAGTTGATTTTGCAAGAGACACATGATTCGCCGTATTTGATCCACCCCGGAAATACCAAGATGTATTTGGACTTGAAGGATACTTTCTGGTGGACCGGAATGAAGAAAGATATTGCAGAGTATGTAGCAGTTTGTGATGTGTGTCAGAAAGTGAAAGCGTAACATCGAAGCGGCGAGGATTATTACAGCCATTGCCTATACCGAATGGAAGTGGGATAAACTAGGCATGGATTTCATCACGGATTGCCCAGACCCGTTTCAGCTATGACTCGATTTGGGTTGTAGTCGATCATTTGACGAAGGTAGCTCATTTCATTCCAAAGAAAACTACCTACAAAGTGCCAAATTGGCTAAGATATACATGACAAGGATTGTATGCTTGCATGGAGTTCCGAGGAGTATCGTGTCGGATCGAGGAACCCAATTCACCTCAAAGTTAGGAAGCAGTTCCACGAAACTTTGGGAACCAGACTGGAGTTTAGTACAACTTTTCATCCACAGACAGATGGACAAACCGAGAGAGTCAACCAAATTTTGGAGGATATGCTGAGAGCATGTGCTTTGGATTATGGATCAAGTTGGGATGACAACTTGCCGTATGCAGAGTTTTCTTATAACAACAGTTACCAAACCAGTTTGAAGATGACACCTTTCGAAGCCTTGTATGGAAGGAGGTGCAGAACCCCGCTATTGTGGGATGAAGTTGGAGACCGCCAGTTGTTTGGACCGGATTTGATTAAGGAGTCTGAATGGAAAGTAAAGTTGATTCGCGATAGGTTCAAGGTAGCCCAGTCAAGACAAAAGAGCTATGCAGATTCAAAACGCAAAGGGACAGAATATGAAGCCGGATACATAGTTTATCTTCGAGTATCTCCGCTTCGAGGAGTTAAGCGTTTTGGTGTTAAAGGAAAATTAGCGCCATGTTTTGTGGGACCATACAAAGTTTTGGAGCGCATGGGAGAAGTTGCGTACAAGTTGGAACTACCCGAAGGTTTGTCAGGTGTTCATGATGTGTTTCATGTTTCTCAGTTGAAGAAGTGTCACGCAGAGATGGCGGATATACCACTGAGAGATACTGTGCCACTGGAGGCGATTCAGTTGAATAACGATTTGACCTATGAGGAGAAGCCGCTTAAGATTCTCGGAGTATGCCACCGAGTCACCCGCAAAGAAGGTCACTAAGTTTTGCAAAGTTCAGTGGAGCCACCACACTGAGGATGAAGCCACCTGGGAGCGAGAGGAAGATCTGCTTAAGGACCGCCCTCACCTATTTTCTAGCCAACCCGAATCTCGAGGGCGAGATTCATCTTAAGGGGGTAGGTTTTGTAACATCCCAAATTTTCAATTTGGAATGTTATACATAGATCATCATTGCATATCATATTTTTGTTGCATTTTGGCTCGATCCTAGAAATTCTACACAACTCAAGGACCCACGGAGAGAGTTGGGGATTTCGTTATTTTCATATTTGAGTTTTCTCAAATTTTGAGAATAGGATCATTTGATTTTAATTATTTTATCTTCAATTATTTCTATTACAAAAATATGAGAGAGGGAATAAAATGACTTTCCCAAAATAAAGAAATAAAGAGGATTTAATAATAAAATCAAATAAGATTTTATTTTGGAGTTTTTCGCCATTTTATTTGAATTTAGGAAAATGTGCGTTTTTCAAAATTGCATTTAGGCCCCAAATAATTTTTCATCTAGTCCGGCTTAATTTTAGAAGCCGAGGAAAATTTATTTCGGAATTTTTGGAGTCCGTTTAGTATTTCTTTCGTTTGATTTTCTGCGTGAAATTATTTAAAAAAAACGAACCGACTTACCAGGCCGTACCCGAGCGGGACTCAGCCCGGGGCAGCCTTTATATAGTGCCGCCCCGAGCCGCCCCAGCCCACCAGCCGCCGCCACCGGCCCAGCCCGACGCCGCCCCGCGCCCAAACCCTAACCCTAACCCCACCGCCGTCCGATCCGCCGCCGCCGAGGTTCGCTGCCGCCTCGTTTTCCGTGCCGGTTTTTTTATAAAAACCGATCGGTTTTTTTAGTTTCGCCGGTTTTTTTAGGTTCCGTTTTTTTATTAGATCAGTTTATTATTTTCGGTTCGGTTAAATAGCGAGCGTTCGCTCGTTCGTTCGTTTTAACGAACGTGTTCGTCAGATTAGTTCTAGTTAACGAACGTCCGTACGTTAACCTGTTCGCTGCTTTTTCTTTTTCTCGGATTTAATCCGCGATTTTTCTGATCGCGATTTCTGATCCGATTTTCGTTTTAGTATAACTTTTCGCTCGTTTATCGGAATCAGGCGATTCAAGCGCCTGGAGTTTCGTCTCAAAACCCTCTTTCCGAATAACCAACTTAAACAAGTTTTTGCTTCTGTAAAATTTGACTTAGATCCAGATTAGTAAAACGGAGCTGTTTTCTTTCGCCGTTGACTTCCGTTGCTTCGTTTGATTTGATTCTTTTTGAAAACCGGAGTTCTTAAGTTGAACTTTTTGGTTAGATCTTTTGTTTGAGTTTTACCTGTGCATTAGATGAGTACTTATTATATGCTAGTTTGTTTGTCTGCGATAGAATACCCGGAGTGCGCCGCCTGTTACTTCGAGTCTCTAGGTTTCGCGGATCATCAGCAAGGCAAGTAACACTTTGATCATACCTTTTCTACTACCCAGTTCTTATGCATTAGATCTATCCTCAAACATTGCATGATTAGGATCTAATTAAATTGTGGGATGGGAAGTAGATGAGGTAGTACCTCTTACCAGTTTATTTTCAAACCCTTGGGAGTTACTTCTACGTTTGCTTATTATGCCATGCTATGCTAGTAGACGTGGATTGGGTGAGTGTATCCATGAAAGATGTGAGATTGTTAAATTAATGGTTTACTTAAGGTGGCAACTTAAACACACATCTGGGTGGATTGAGGCACCTGGTTTCCAGGACTTGCCTGCTTTTTCTTGGACCGCCACCTGTGCTCAAAGGGATCATGAGATTATTCATGCTAGAAACTTCCGTGTGCAGCCACATGCTACTATGGGCTCTAGCATAGTTGACTAAGTTGTGCGAACTCTTACGGGTAGACTAGCTGATGTAGGGGTTGTAGGTTGGTACGGTCTACCCTTACGTAAGGTGCTAGCGCTTCTGAAAGACTATGTCTCGGTCATCCGTTTCTCAAACACCATGTAGTGCGAGAAATCAAGCGGAGGAGATCGATTCTTGTGGGGAAAAGTGCACAAACCTCAGCAGAGTGTATAAACTAATCATGGTTAGCCGTGTCCCCGATTATGGACATCTTGAGTATCTAGTACTTGGATATCATGTGAATCTCATCATGTTACTCTAAATAATATCGTTGGGTTGTTAATGAGTACTTTTAATTGGGATTGAGGATGCTGTCAACCATTCTCAATGTTCAACAACCACCATGATAGTTAAATAAAATTTATTCCTTTGCAGTAGGGAAAAATTGGCTTTACGCAAAACTGTAACCATAGAGCTTTCCACCAGCCATATATGCATGTAGTATAGGCTTACTATTTCATTATTCTCTATGTGTTACATTGCCAGCATATTCCATGTGCTGACCCGTTTTCGGGCTGCAACGTTTCATGTTGCAGACTTTTCAGACGATGAGTAACGTGCTTAGGTCGTGGTTCTATACTTAGTGATGCCGTTGGAGTTGATGGACTCGCTTATTCTTCCAAGCCTTCTGTTGTTATCGTTATTAGATGGCCTTAAGCCATATTTATTTTGTTAAGTTCTCTCTTGAGACATTCGATGTAATAAGTGTGTGATTGCTACTCTGTTATAAATCCTTCGAGTACTGTGTGGTGTCAGCATTACTGATCCAGGGATGACACTTGAGCACAGACATCAGACTGGTTGAGGTCTGGTCGCTACAAGTTAGAAGATATTGATGTCACAATTAAACTTGCCAATAGAGATAATATATCTGCAATGGGAATTGTTAGAGATGTTGAAGTCTTGTGTGGGAAAACTAAATATCCTTCTGATTTTCTTGTTCTCGCCTCCACAAGATAGCTTTTGTCCCATTATATTTGGTAGACCCTTCTTGAATACTGTTAATGCTAAGATAGACTGCAAAAAGAATGTTGTTACTATTGGCTTGGATGATATGATTCATGAGTTTAATTTCTCTAAATTTAGTAAACAACATCGTGAGGAAGAATTGCCTAGTAAGGATGAAATTATTGGTCTTGCTTCTATTGCCATACCTCCTAGTGATCCTTTAGAACATTATTTGCTAGACCATGAAAATGATATGTTCATGAATGAAAGAAGGAAATAGATGAAGTATTCTTTAAACATGAACCTATTACGCAACACAATTTGCTGTTGAAATCCTAGGGATCCTCCTCCACCCAAGGGTGATCCCGTGTTTGAGCTTAAACCGTTGCACGATAATCTTAAATATGCTTATCTTGATGAAAAGAAAATATATCCTGTTATTATTAGTGCTAACCTTTCAGAGCATGAAGAAGAAAGATTATTGAGAACTCTGAAGAAGCACCGTGCCGCTATTGGATATACTCTTGATGATATTAAGGGCATTAGTCCCACTCTATGTTAACATAAAATAAATTTGGAAGCGGATGCCAAACCATTTCGTGACCCTCAACGACGTTTGAATCCTAAAATGAAAGAAGTGGTAAGAAAAGAAATACTCAAGCTTCTGGAGGCAGGTATAATTTATCCCGTTGCTTATAGTTAGTGGGTAAGTGTTGTCCATTGTGTCCCTAAGAAGGGAGGTATTACTATTGTCCCTAATGATAAAGATGAATTGACCCTGCAAAGAATTATCACAGGTTATAGGATGGTAATTGATTTCCGCAAATTAAATAAAGCTACTAAGAAAGATCATTTCCCCTTGCCTTTTATTGATCAAATGCTAGAAGGATTATGCAAACATACACATTATTGCTTTCTAGATGGTTATTCTGGTTTCTCTCAAATACCTGTGTTGGCTAAAGATCAATCAAAGACTAGTTTTACTTGCCCTTTTGGTACTTTTGCTTATAGACGTATGCCTTTTGGTTTATGTAATGCACATGCTACCTTTCAAAGATGCATGATGGCTATATTCTCTGATTTTGTGAAAAAATTTGTGAGGTTTTCATGGACCACTTTTCCGTCTATGGATCCTCTTTTGATGATTGCTTGAGCAATCTTGATCGAGTTTTGCAGAGATGTGAAGAAACTAATCTTGTCTTGAATTGGGAAAAGTGCCACTTTATGGTTAATGAAGGTATTGTCTTGGGGCATAAAGTTTCTGAAAGAGGTATTGAAGTTGATAAAGCCAAGGTTGATGCTATTGAAAAGATGCCATGTCCCGAGGACATTAAAGGCATAAGAAGTTTCCTTGGTCACGCCGGATTTTATAGGAGGTTCATTAAGGACTTATAAAAAATTTCTCGGCCTCTGACTAATTTATTACAAAAAGATATACCATTTGTCTTTGATGATGATTGTGTAGAAGCATTTGAAATATTAAGAAAGCATTGATCTCTGCACCTATTGTTCAGCCACCTGATTGGAATTTACCCTTTGAAATTATGTGTGATGCTAGTGATTATGCTGTAGGTGTAGTTCTAGGGCAAAGACTTGATAAGAAATTAAATGTTATCCATTATGCTAGTAAGACTCTAGACAATGCTCAAAGAAATTATGCTACTACTGAAAAGGAATTCTTAGCAGTTGTATTTGCATGTGATAAGTTCATGCCTTATATTTTTGATTCTAAAGTAACTATTCACACTGATCATGCTGCTATGAAATATTTAATGGAAAAGAAAGATGCTAAACCTAGAGTTATTAGATGGGTTCTCTTGATACAAGAATTTGATTTGCATATTGTTGATAGAAAAGGAGCTGAGAACCCCGTTGAGGACAACTTATCTAGGTTAGAGAATGTTCTTGATGACCCACTACCTATTCATGATAGCTTTCCTGATGAACAATTAAATGTCATAAGCACTTCTCGTAGCACTCCATGGTATGCTGATTATGCTAGTTATATTGTCGCTAAATTTATACCACCTAGCTTCACATACCAACAAAAGAAAAAGTTTTTCTATGATTTGCGACATTACTTTTGGGATGACCCACATCTTTATAAAGAAGGAGTAGATGGTGTTATTAGACGTTGTGTGCCTGAGCATGAACAGGAACAAATCCTACGCAAGTGTCACTCCAAAGCTTATGGAGGACACCACGCTGGAGATAGAACTGCACATAAGGTATTGCAATCAGGTTTTTATTGGCCCACTCTCTTCAAAGATGCCCGTAAGTTTGTTTTGTCTTGCGATGAATGTCAAATAATTGGTAATATTAGTAGACGTCAAGAAATGCCGATGAATTATTCACTTGTTATTGAACCATTTGATGTTTGGGGCTTTGATTATATGGGACCTTTTCCTGCCTCTAATGGATATACACATATTTTGGTTCTTTGTTGACTACGTTACTAAGTGGGTAGAAGACATTCCAACTAGTAGTGCTGATCATAACACCTCTATTAAAATGCTTAAGGAAGTTATTTTTCCGAGGTTTGGAGTCCCTAGATATTTAATGACTGATGGTGGTTCACATTTTATTCATGGTGCTTTCCACAAAATGCTTGCTAAATATGATGTTAATCATAGGATTGCATCTCCATATCACCCACAGTCTAGTGGTCAAGTAGAATTGAGCAATAGAGAGCTCAAATTAATTTTGCAAAATACTATTAATAGGTCTAGAAAGAATTGGTCCAAGAAACTTGATGATGCATTATGGGCCTATAGAACTGCATATAAGAATCCTATGGGTATGTCTCCGTATAAAATGGTTTATGGAAAAGCATGTCACTTACCTCTCGAACTAGAACATAAGGCATATTGGGCTATTAAAGAGCTCAACTATGATTTCAAACTTGCCGATGAGAAGAGCTTATTTGATATTAGCTCACTTGATGAATGGAGAACCCAAGCTTATGAAAATGCCAAGTTGTTTAAAGAAAAAGTTAAAAGATGGCATGACAAAAGGATACAAAAGCGTGAGTTTAATGTAGGTGATTATGTATTGCTATACAACTCTCGTTTAAGAATTTTTGCAGGAAAACTTCTCTCTAAATGGGAAGGTCCCTATGTTATCGAGGAGGTCTATCGTTCCGGTGCCATAAAAATCAACAACTTCGAAGGGACAAATCCGAAGGTGGTAAACGGTCAAAGGATCAAACATTATATCTCAGGTAATCCCATAAATGTTGAAACCAATATTATTGAAACCGTAACCCCGGAGGAATACATAAGGAACACTTTCCAGACCGTTTCAGACTCCGGAAAGGAATAGGTATGTGGTACGGTAAGTAAACTGATTCCAAAACAATTTTTAAGGCAATATTTCTCCGTTTTGGAATATTTAGAAAAATAGAAAAATAAGTAGCAGTCCGGGAAGGACACGAGGGCCCCACGAGGGTGGTGGGCGCGCCCTACCCCCTGGGCGCGCCCCCCTATCTCGTGAGCACCCCGTGTGCCCTCCGGACTCCGTTTTCTTGCACGATACGTATTTTGGTCGGTAAAAATTCATTATATATTCTCCCAAAGGTTTTGACTCTCGTATCATGCAAATATCCTATGTTTTTGTTTTGAGCTGTTTCTGCTGCAGATTAGAGCAAGATGTCTTCTCAAGAGTCAGTCGGGGAGAGCCGGGTATCTAATCCGGCACCGGAATCAAGGGCAAACAGCGACGCGTACCACTTTGGGCCAGCAACGGAGGCAGAGATGGAGGCCGACTTGATGAGGGTAGATGCCATGGAGGATCAAGAAGTCACCTCTCGCCTCCGAGCTGGGTTCACGATGGGGAACTCTGAGCTCAGCTATTCCAAACTCGGTTATCCCTTCCAATGTTAGATTTCTTTCTTATGAAAATATGAAGAGGTGTGTCACTTGTTCTCCAAGAGCTATGCAACACCCTTGGGTGCAAGGAGCCTTAGCGATTCTGAAAGCTTCACAAGGAAATAATGGACCTCAAGCAGCAAGTCAATAAGCTTGAGGAGGAGAATCGTATCCTAAAGGGCATCATCGCCAAGAATATTTCACCAACCCCGAAGAAGGAGACATAATCACATGGGTATGGACACTCCCCTTGGCAACTGCCAAGCTTGGGAGAGGTGCCCCGGTATCGTATCACCATCACAACTCCTATCTTTACCATTTTTCTTAGTTTGATCCTTTTAGTAGTATCTTGATCTAGTAGAATAAAGTTTATGGCATGATCTAGTTTTGAGTTTTGCTTTATGATCCCTCTATGTAATCGAGTCCGTGAGATATATATATATATAATAAAGTTTAGTGTTGAGTCAAGGGCTTGATTGTTTTGCCATGATCTTGGGTGAATAAAAGAAAAGAAAGAAGAAAAGGAATAAAAAGAAACAAAGAGTTCATATTGATCTTATTGAGAGTAATGACTTCACATAGAAAGAGTATGATGATTAAAAGTTGTTGGGAGTCGGCAAATATAGCTTTGGTCATCGTTGCAATTAATAGGAAGTAATAAGGAAAGAGAGGTTTCACATATAGATATATTATCATTGACATCTTTTATGATTGGGAGCACTCATTAAAATATAACATGCTAAAGAGTTGATGTTGGACAAGGAACACAACGTGATGAGTTATGTTTTCTTATATCTGAGATAAAGTATGTTGTCATGGATCCTCTAACATGTTGAGCTTATGCTTTCCCCTCATGCTAGCCAAAGTCTCAGCACCAAGTAGAGATACTACTTGTGCTTCCAAATACCCATACACCAATTTAGCCATGAGAGTCCACCATATCTACCTATGGATTGAGAGAGATCCTTCAAGTAAGTTGTCATCGGTGCAAAGCAATAAAAATTGCTCTAAACATGCATGATTGATTGGTGTGGGAGAAATAAGCTTTATACGATCTTGTGATATGGAAGTAATAAAAGCGACGGACTGCATAATAAAGGTTCATATCACAAGGGGCAATATAAAGTGACGTTCTTTCGCATTGAGATTTTGTGCATCCAACCATAAAAGCGCATGGCAACCTCTGCTTCCCTCTGCGAAGGGCCTATCTTTTATTATTATCCTCTACCTTATGCAAGAGTCACGGTGATCTTCACATTTCCTTTTTCATTTTATCCTTTGGCAAGCCCAGCATGTTGGAAAGAACATGATATATATATATATATATATATATATATATATATATATATATATATATCTAATTGGATGTAGGGGAGCATGAATTATTATTGTTGACATTACCCTTGAGGTCAAAGGTTGTGGGGCAAAACTATAAGCCCCTATCTTTCATTGTGTCCGATTAAAACTCCGTAACCACAAGTATTGCGTGAGTGTTAGCAATTATGAAGGACTAAGTGATAGTTGAGTATGTGGACTTGCTTTTAAGCTCTGACATAGACTCTTTCTGATGTTATGATAAATTGCAATTGCTTCAATGACTGAGGTTATAATTTGTTGGTGCTCAATAAGGTTTCTGATTCATACTTCTGCATTGTGAAAAGATCATCACTTGAACATAAGTATCATATGACAAAATCTATATGTGTTGTTGTGATAAGAACAATCATGATGCCTTCATGTCCGTATCTTATTTTTTATTGACGCCTCTACCTCTAAACATGAGGACATATTTATTGTTATCGGCTTTTCGCTTGAGGACAAGCGAGGTCTAAGCTTCGGGGAGTTGATACGTCCATTTTGCATCATGCTTTAATATCGATATTTATTGCATTATGGGATGTTATTTCACATTATGTCACAATACTTATGGCTATTCTCTTTTATTTTACAAGGTTTACATGAAGAGGGAAGAATGTCGGCAATTTGGAATTACGGGTGGAAAAGGAGCAAATATTGGAGACCTGCTCGCAAGAACTCCAAAAGTCCTGAAACTCCACGGAATATCTTAAAATAAATAAAGAAAAATCGTCGCCAAAGATGAAGGCCAGGGGGCCCACACCCTGCTCACGAGGGTGGGCCCCCCCCCCCCACCAGGGCACGCCCCCTACCTCGTGGGCCCCCTGGTGGCTCTCCGACGCCCACCTTCTCCTATGTGAAGTCTTTCGATGAGAAAAAAATAGGAAGCAACCTTTCGGGACGAGACTCCGCCGCCATGAGGCGGAACCTTGGCGGAACCAATCTAGGGCTCCGGCAGAGCTGTTCTGCCGGGGACACTTCCCTCCGGGAGGGGGAAATCATCACCAACGCTCCTCTCATCGGAAGAGGGCAATCTCCATCAACATCTTCACCAGCACCATCTCCTTTCCAAACCCTAGTTCATCTCTTGTATCCAATTCTTGTCTCCAAGTCCGGGATTGGTACTAGTAGGTTGCTAGTAGTGTTGATTACTCCTTGTAGTTGATGCTAATTGGTTTATTTGGTGGAAGATCATATGTTCAGATCCTTTATGAATATTATTACCCCTCTGATTATGAACATGAATATGCTTTGTGAGTAGTTACGTTTGTTCCTGAGGACAAGGGAGAAGTCTTGCTATTAGTAGTCATGTAAATTTGGTATTCGTTCGGTATTTTGATGAGATGTATGTTGTCTAGCCTCTAGTGGTGTTATGTGAACGTCGACTACATAACACTTCACCATTATTTGGGCCTAGAGGAAGGCATTGGGAAGTAATAAGTAGATGATGGGTTGCTAGAGTGACAGAAGCTTAAACCCTAGTTTATGTGTTGCTTCGTAAGGGGCTGATTTGGATCCATATGTTTCATGCTATGTGTCGCGGAATTGTCACGGCAGATGTCCTCATGAAAGGACTTTGTCGCAGAGCCATCGTACGGGTTAACCTAGAGGGGTTAAAGCGGACACAAAGACACGGGAGTTATACTAGTTCGGCCCCTTCGATGAAGGTAAAAGCCTACGTCTAGTTGTGATGGGATTGATGTGATTTCGGCGCCTAGGGAGCAATAGCTTCGCCTCAGGCTCGAATTCTCCGTCCTTAACTCGCCGCCGGGTCGTCCCCTTATATACACGGGTTGACGCCCGGCCGGTCTACAGAGTCCCGATCCGGCTCATACAAGTGTCCGGCTCGGTCTCTTCTCTCTTATCTTACGGCTCAAGTTACAAGACTAAGGCGGTTTACATGAATGGATCCTAATCCGCCTCTGGGCTTTGGGCCTCCTCCGTGGGCCCCGATCATGGATGAGGGTAACCCGGCCCCTTGAGGCGGTTTACACTCGATAGTTATATCCCCAACATTAGGCCCCAGATTGACTTAAACCGGTTCATGTGAATCTTCAACATCTCCGTAAACCGCCATTTGCTTGAACCGCCGTGACGTCATCCTCCGACCACCGCAACAGGGCGCCTTGACGTCAGCTTTAATGAAGAAATCCAAACAGTAAGATTCCCTTTCATTTAATGCTATCCCGGAAATCGAGGCGACCGCTGCGCCGTCTGCCGCTTTTGACTCCTCGATTCTCGTGCTTTGTTAACTGCCCCGGTCCCTTATAAATAGACCGGCAGGCCCTTTCTCTTCTTCTTCCGCTCTTCTTCTTCCTCGCGACGTTCTGGCTCTGAAGCTCCGCCGCCGCTGCCGACCTTCGACTGCCGCGTCAGCCCCAGGCCGCTGCATCGCCCTGACCGGACAAGAAGCTCTTTAGCGCTCCTCCGCCGCTCGGCGCACCAGGTAAGGCTCCTCTTCGAACCCTAGATCCGCATCCGAAGGTCCTGTTCCTCTTGTAGTTCATAGGTGTTCATCGTAGTGTCCTTATACCTGTCACCGCCATGGCCGTATGATTCGGCCGTAGTACACATCCTGGGCGACCGCCCGCCATCAGTTTTACTCCTTGTTCATCTTTTATTTTGCCCAGATCTTCTTGTTTAGGGGCCTTACGAACATTCCTGCCTCTCACGAGGCTTGCTAGGTCGCAAAGATTTTCTTCTTTGAACCTTCGGTAGATCTAAATCACTTCCATTCGCGTGTGTAACCTGTTTACATCCATACTTAGTAAATTTTTCAGATCTGTCTCTTTTGGCGGTTTAACTTTTTGATAACTAACCCGTCACTCCATTAGTCCTCAGTTAAACCGAATCGGAAACTGGCTGCCAATTGCGGTTTAACATTGTATAATGTGCCTGAACCGTTTAACGGTGAACCATTTTTCCCTTCGCAGTTTTGATCTTCCGGAATGGCCCCGCAATTCTTAGCGTGCAATTGGGTCGGTCTAAGGCCACCGAGACGCAACTCAACGGATACGTCACCACCGGCGCTTTGGCTGCTAAAAATGTCCTCCCCTGGCGGGTTCCGGATGGCGAATGCCCTCCCACTCCGCAAGAAGGAGAAGTAATTGTATTTGTGCAGCACTTAGACCGGGGATTCTGCCCACCGGATCAAAATTCTTCCGGATGTCCTTGCCAGTTTTCAACTCCATCCATAGGATATTGGTCCCAACTCCGTGTCAAACATATGCAATTTTCAAGTGTTCTGTGAAGTCTACCTTCAAGAAGAACCCTCTGTGGAGCTGTTAGGGATTTCTTTCACTTGAACCATCGTACGGAATTTTCTGATGGTCCCAACACAGAGCTGGGCGGCGTTTCAATCCAGAAGAAGAAGGAAGCGGACTTTCCCCACGCCAAACACCACAGCCATCCAAAAGATTGGAACCAAACCTGGTTCTACCGCCGAACTTGCTCGCCTTAACGAGAATCCTTTGCGGGTTACCGTCCTCACCGGCTCGGCAACAATCATCCGCTGCCTTTTACGCTTAACCGCCATGAGCGGAAGAACTTTGCACCTCGGATCATTAAACTCCGGGCTCTAATGGCCAATGGACTAACTGGTGTGGACCTTGTGCGATCTTTGGGTTTCTTGGGGCATCTTGCCCTTAAGCCGCCCGGCCGGATTGATGCACGAATATCTGGCAGCCTCAAAGACCCTCAAAGGCGTCACGAATTACCAATAACTGAACTTGAGGTCACAGAGGCGTAAAGAGGATGTTTGATGAACCAATCTCCGTCTGCAGCCCTAACCGGGTTGGCTCCGTTACGTGTTGCCAACCAACCGCTGGTAAGGCTCTGCTCACCGCTTTTCGGGCCTTTAATACTTTGTTGATATTCATTAATCCTTGTTACCTCGCAGGCTAACAGCTCCTTCTGGAGGCGGACCAAACTGGCCCGAGCTCCGCGTATAAAGTCCAAGGCTACCAAAAAGGCTGGCAAGAAAACCGCCGGGTCTTCTGATCCGCCGGAAGATGAAGAATCCGAAGCTGAGGTAAAACTTGATATCCTTACGAGGGAGCCACCGTAAACCGGATCTCCACCTTGTGTTTCTTACTTACAGTTTGTCCCTTTTTATTCTTCCCTTTACTGACAAATTTAATTCCCGGATGATCTTTGAAGCCAGCCATGCCGACCATGTTGAGGTAATCCTTCTTTCTTCCGACTCCGACCTCGTGCCGGTTAAAAGAATTCGTCGCGCCGTTCGGAAAGTGAAAAAATCTCATTCCTATGCTTATTTGAAGACATAGCAGGCTGAACAGCGGCGTACAACCCGGCACGATGGTCAGCAGATTCTCTCCTCCGGTTTACCAGATACACCAACCGGGCGTCGTCCAAAGGTGACTTGTTCTCTGAAAAACATTATCCCTTAAAGGGTTTCTTCCGATGTCCTCTCAATCCGTCGACCCGAATTATCGGGCCTCTTCCAACTCCTCTGGCGGTTCATCAACCACGCATAGCGCCTCCGCTTAAAGTTGCTGCAGGGTAAGTATCATACCTCTGTCCCGCCAATTCGGTGTATAGTTGCGTTGGTCGATTTATCTTACTCTAATTCCGAACACTGCAGCACCAAGGCTCGCTTGAGTAAAAAAGCAAAAACTCTTGAGCCTACTGCAGATGCTGATCCGGAGAAGACCCTAGAGCAACAGGGCGAAAATCCTGAAGTCGCTAAGAATAGCTCTGGCGAGTTGTACCGAGACGATATTGCTGATCCGCCAGAAACTGAACCGGAGGCCCAAGTGGAAACCTCGCATCCTGCTCCACCGAGTCCGACCACAGAGCGGGTCGTAACTATTGAACCGCCGAGCCAGAGCATGAAGGCACCAAGCCCAAAGAAGATCGCCGATCCGGCCAGCCCGCCCAAAAATGATGATGTTATTGTGGCCAGACGCGGCTACACCACCCCTAGCCAACCGGTCGCTTTAGCAAAACACACAGCGCCAAGGGAGAGTGCCACTATGAGTAAAGATAAGGGAAAACTGATGCATCGACTTATGACAATTTCTCTGCCCAAGAACTTCACTCCGGCTTCTCAACCGGCTCTACACAAGCCGTGACCTTGAAGCCGATGCAGTAAACCGCATGAAGGACCGCTATGAGGTAAGGATTTATGCCTGTCTTGTACCTTTGCTGCGTAGTAGCCCCCAAGGGTCGGTTTAACTTGTCATAGTCAAATCGGCACTTCGTAAAGAAACCATACACCTTGAACTGCAGTACTGTAGCCCCCAAGGGTCGGTTCAACTTAGCATAGTTAAACCAGGACTTAATTTATGTATCCCATACCGAACTGAGATCAATTAGCCATTAGCCCCCAAGTGCCAAGTTGAATACTTGTATTGAGCTTGGGACTTTATAATAACACAACTAACGTGCTCCCTTTGTTATCAGAATGAGATATACCAGCAAACCGTGCAACTCAAGGACCTTCGTGCCAACTTGGAAACTCAACAAGCAGAGACCGCCAAGGCCAAGGATGAATTGAGAACTGCCTTGGACACAATGGAATAGCTGAAGGAGGGATATATGTCCGAGCGGGCCAAATGGGACACCGAGAAAGCCGGTTTGACAAAACGGGCAGAAGATGCTGAATCAGCTCTTAAACCGGTGACCGAAGAGCTTACCGGTGAAGCGCCAAGTTCATGCCATGACCTCTGCCATCTTTGGTAAGAAAATTTGCACTGAATACACCTGCTTTAATATTGCCGCCGGTTTAACTTGAGCTGTCTGAACCTGGTGCAGGCAAGTGTATTGCTCATCTGGGCTCTGACGTGCGGAAGAAGCTCAAGGCCGCTTACACCCTGATTGAGCAGCTGTATACCGGCGCCCAGCCGAGTCATATGTGCCACATCGATGCGACAACACAGCTCCGTCCTTGATCAAAGACACACTGGACCGGCTGTCCATGATTCCAGCGCAGCTTGAAGAGTTGAAACGGTCCGCGGCCCGGGCTGGCACTCTACTGGCTCTGACTCGCGCCAAGGCGTGGATAGCAGACCTTGATCCGGCTGACATAGCCAAGGGTTTCCCCAGCGCTCAAGAGAACGGTGAAGCCTTTGATAATGATGCTCTGAAACGAGTAACAAAGGAGATGCGTCCATTTGGCGAGTCAAGCGGCAGAAGCCAACCTGGCGGTTTACCGCTCTTTTATGACGCAAACAACAAGCGGGTGGAGTTTGTCATTCCAGAAGTGCGAGCCTTGTTCCTCCAATCCGTAAGCACACTTATGCCCTCGACGTTGATCCGGCTGAGCTTATAAGTGAAGAGGCATCTTCGTGCCTTAACCCGGATTGACTGGTCTACCAATGACTTCGGGCTTTGGGTGATGAAGAGGAAGAAGTTGAACCGGCGTAAACGCCCCCTCTTCCTCACGCCAACCCGCGAGGGAGCTTAATCCGTCGAGCCGGGTGATGCATCAAGCTGCTGGCCATAACGCCATGCGAACCACTGGGCCTTGGAAGGCTTTGTAATAGAATAGCTAGCACTTTGTTCTTGAACATGCCTTTATACCCTCCGTCTGTAACTTTTGCACGGCGGTGCTGATACTTTGGTTTGAAGTATTGAAACCTTCAATGTATTTTGCCTGCAATCACAAATTCTTAAACCGCCACGGCGGTTTGCATCTCTAGCCGGCTTGGGACGCCTGCCAGCGTCGGGCATGCAGTTGGTCTAGCCAAACTTGGGGCGGAGGTTGTATAAACCATTACCGTCAAAGGAGAACAACTCCTGTGTGTATAATACCGGTTTACCGTGTAAACCGTGTCGGTCATGACAAGCCCCCTGTTACTCCATAATGGGATGTTAACAGAAAAAATCAAACCGGAAAAAATCGCCGGATTAAGAAGGCAAACAAAAGTCAAATAATCGGTATGCAAACCATATGGAAGCAAATGCAATGATAAAAACCGTTTGCAAGAAGAGGCTTTATTGAGCCTGATCAGATGGTGTTACCATGGTCGGACAGGATCAAGCTCCCTATAAGGTGTAGCGATGGTTCAAGTCAGCCAGGTCCCCAAGCGAAATCGTGGCATTATGCCGATCAAGTGGCATTGCAATGGTTCGGGTTCGACCAAGCCCCAAGTGATTCTATGGCCTTAGGCCGACCAAGAGGCGTGGATCGGTTCGGGCGTGACCATGTCCCCAAGTGATCTGGTGGCTTTCGCCCGTCAAAAGGTGTTGCATTGGTTCGGACACGACCAAGCCCCCAAGTGACAAAAACTTATGAAAAGCAAGACCAAGGGTTAAACCGGAGGCTGCTTTACGACAACATCTCCATGTACCAAAACCGGACTTTTCTGAGCAGATACCCGCTTTAGCCGAGGATCCGGTTTATTGCTTTTATTCATAATATATACATTGTCTTAATATGTACATAAGTGGAGCCGATGGCTCGGTATAATAAGGCTGAAGATGAGCTATGTTCCACGGCTGTTGGTCTCCTCCTCGGCGTGCGTGAGTCCTTTCGCTCTCGAACATCAATCGAGATAGTATGACCCGTTATGCAGATTCTTGCTGACCACAAAAGGCCCTTCCCAAGGTGGGGATAGCTTGTGCATATCTTTACGGTCTTGAATGAGCGAAGCACCAAGTCTCCTTCACGAAAGGTTACGGTTTTAACCCGCCGATTGTGATACCGGCGAAGATCCTGCTGGTAAACCGCCGAACGAGCAGCCGCCATATCTCGCTCTTCATCCGATCGATCCAACGCGTCTGCCGTGCAGCCTCGCTATCCGCCTCAACATAAGCTGCCACCCGAGGTGAGTCGTGACGGATATCGCTGGGCAGGACCTCCTCCGCTCCATAGACCATAAAGAACGGTGTGTATCCCGTAGATCTGTTAGGGGTAGTGTTGATGCTCCATATCACCGATGGAAGCTCTTCCACCCAACAACCCGGCGTCCTCTCTAAAGGGACCATAAGCGGGGTTTAATACCTTTCAAGATCTCTGATTAGCTCGTTCCGCTTGACCATTGGACTGCGGGTGGGCCCTTGAAGAAAGCGTCAAGCCGGATGTGCTCTCGTTCACAAAACGCCTTCATGACTCCCTTGGACAAATTGGTGCCATTGTCCGTGATGATACTGTGTGGAAACCCAAACCGGAAAAACACCTTTTTGATGAACTGAACCGCCGTGGCCGTATCACACTTGCTAACAGGCTCTGCCTCCACCCACTTTGTAAATTTGTGGACCGCCACCAACAGGTGGGTCTTCTTGTCCTTGGACCTTTTGAAAGGTCCGACCATATCCAGCCCCCAAGTCGCATAAGCGGCCAAGTAATTGGAATCATCCTCAATTCTTGGGCGGTACATGAGCACGTCTGGAAAACTTTTGGCAACCATCACATCGTCGGACCAGATCTTACGCATCGGCATGGGCGGTCAACCAATAGAAACCGTGGCGGAACGCTTTGGCTACCAAGGACTTTGAACCGGCATGGTGACCACGGTCCCCTTCATGGATCTCTCGCAATATCTCACAACCCTCCTCGGGGGACACAACGCTGAAACGCCCTGACACACTTCGCAATGATGCAACTCGCCATTAACAATGGTCATAGACTTAGACCGCCCGAACTATCTGCCGGGCCAACGTCTCATCTTACGTAACTTCGCCCCGGTTCATGTATGCCAAATAAGGGAGCGTCCAATCCGGAATGACATGAAAGGCCGCCACCAACCGAGCCTCCGGATCAGGAATAGCCAAATCAACTTCATCGGGAAGCTTAAGCGGCGGATTGTGCGATTACATCAAGGAAGGCGTTAGGCGGGACTGGTTTACGTTGAGAGCCCGGCCGGCTTAAAGCATCGGCCGCTTCGTTCTTCCGACGATCCACATGGTCCACCTGATATCCTTTAAAGTGCCCTGCGACAACATCCACCTCCCGACGGTATGCAGCCATGAGTGGATCTTTGGAATCCCAAGTACCTGATACTTGCTGGGCCACCTAAGTCCGAGTCACCAAAGCATTTAACCCGGCTGAGATTCATTTCCTTAGCCATCCGGAGACCATGGAGCAAAGCTTCATACTCAGCTGCATTGTTAGTGCAAGGGAACATTAAGCGGAGAACGTAACAGAACTTGTCACCTCGCGGGGAAGTTAATACGACTCCAGCCCGAGCCCTCAATTGCTGGACCCATCAAAGTGGATGGTCCAATAGGTATGATCCGGCTTTTCTTGAGCGCTTGCAACTCCGTCCAATCATTAATGAAATCCACAAGTGCACGAGATTTTCTTGCCGTCCGAGGCACATACCTTAAACCGTGCGGCTGACTCTATAGCCCACTTAGCAATCCGGCGATCGCCTCCGGTTACGTATGATGTCACCCAAGGGAGCTGAACTGACCACCGTGATGGGGTGCCCACGGAAATATTGCTTTAGCTTCCGCTTGCCATAAAAACCCCATATACCAGCTTACGCCAATGTGGATATCTCTGCTTAGACTCAATGAGGACCTCGCTGATGTAATAAACCGGCCGTTGAACCGGATACTTCTTCCCTGCCTCCTTCCGCTCCACCACGATAGCCACACTAACTGCCCTAGCATTAGCAGCAACATATAACAGCAGCGGCTCTTTGTCAATGGGAGCGGCGAGAACCCGCGGGTTGGCCAACTGCCGCTTCAAATCCTCCAATGCTTCATCGGTGGTGAACTCCAGACAAAGCGATCCGTCTTCTTGACATCTGGTACAAAGGAATGGCCTTCTCGCCTAGGCGGTGATAAACCGCTTAGCGCAGCAATCCGACCTGCCAAACGCTGGACATCATTGATGCACTTTGGCTTAGCCAAGGAGGTGATAGCCGTAATTTTTCCGGATTAGCTTCGATCCCCTGTTGGACACGAGAAAGCCCAATAACTTGCTGGGAACACCAAAGACGCACTTGGCGGGTTGAGCATCATCTTGTACACCCGCAAGTTGTCAAAAGTTTCCTTTAAATCCTCAATCAACGTTTCCTTCTGCCTTGACTTCACCACGATATCATCCACATAAGCGTGCACGCGTTACGGCCGATCTGTTCGTGCAAGCAATTACACGTTAACGCCGATAAGTTGCTTAGGCGCTCTTGAGCCCAAAAGGCATAGATACATAGCAGAAGGCTCCAAAAGGGGTGATAAACGCCGTCTTCTCCTGGTCCTTAACCGCCATCTTAATCTGGTGATAACCGGAATACGCATCCAAAAAGCTCAAACGCTCACAACCCGCCGTAGCATCAATAATCTGGTCAATGCGGGGAGGCGAAAGGATCTGCCGGACAAGCTTTGTTAAGATCATGTAATCCACACACATGCGCCAAGTGCCATTCTTCTTAAGGACCAACACGGATTAGCAAGCCACTCTGGATTAAAGACTTCAACGATAAACCCTGCCGCTAAGAGCCTAGCAACTTCCTCTCCAATGGCCTTGCGCCTTTCCTCATTAAACCGGCGAAGAAACTGCTTTACCGGTCTGTACTTGGGGTCGACATTAAGAGTGTGCTCAGCGAGTTCCCTCGGTACACCTGGCATGTCAGAAGGCTTCCATGCAAAAATGTCCCGATTCTCACGGATGAACTCGATGAGCGCGCTTTCCTATTTTGGATCCAAGTTGGCACTGATGGTGAACTGCTTGGACGAATCGCCGGGCACAAAATCAACAAGTTTCGTCTCAGCCGCCGATTTGAACTTCAAATCCGGATCGTGCTCTGTAGTTGGCTTCTTTAAAGGGGTCATATCCGCCGGGTCAACATTGTCTTTATAATACTTTAGCTCTTCAGTGGCACAAACCGACTCTGCATAAGCCGCATCACCTTCCTCGCACTCCAAAGTGATCCAGCGGCTCCCATGAACCGTTATCGTCCCTTTGTGACCCGGCATTTTCAGCTGCAAATAAACATAACAGGGCCGTGCCATAAACTTAGCATAGTCGGCCGCCCAAAGAGGGCGTGGTAAGGGCTTTGAATTTTCACCACCTCAAACGTCAACGTTTTCGATCCGGAGTCATGTTCGTCCCCAAAGGCCACTTCGAGCTATCTTACCGATCGGGTATGCCGACTTGCCGTGCACCACACCGTGAAACACTTTGTCGGGCGGCCTAATATGCCTATCCGTTAACCCCATACCGGAAGGTCTCGTAGTACAGGATGTTGATGCTGCTCCCTCCATCCATAAGCACCTTGGTAAACTTGTATCCTCCTACCTGAGGCGCCACCACCAGGGCTAACTGACCCGGATTGTAAACCCGGGGAGGATGGTCCTCTCTGCTCCATACGATAGGTTGCTCTGACCAGCGTAGGTAATGCGGCGCAGCCGGTTCAACAACACTGACCGCCCGCTTCTGAAGTTTTCGGTCTCGTCTGTCCAAGCTGGTGGTAAAGACGTGGTCGCATCCACCGTTCAACTGCTTTGGGTTAATTTGGTAACCCGATCGCTGCTGTTGTTGATTGTAACCCCTTGGTTACGATTGTTACGATTGTTACGATTACTCGATTGTTACGATTACTCGATTGCCTTGCCCGCCCGGATTACCACGAACCTCGGGCGAATTTCCTCCACCGTAACCGGGCGGTCCACGAACCGCCGTCGGGCCCTTGATCATACCGGAAAGAGTTAGAGTTTTGAACTCCTGCATAATATAACAATCCTTCCAAAGGTGGTTTGCGGTGCCTCCTTCGTCCCATACTTCGGACAAGGTTGATTCAATATGTAATTCAGGACGATCCGGATTGTGACCGCCCGGTTTGATTGCTTACCCTTGCGCCGCTGACCCTTGTCCTGCTTGGCGTTGGTGTTGGCTACAAAGCCCATGTTACCGCTTGCTTTACGCTTGTTCCCTCCATTGCACGCCGAATGATGCTTTGGCCTCTGGAGTTCTTGTTACATTTTCCCTTCCCACTTCGTCATCCTCGGACTGGGATCCTTGGTACTATCGGAATCAGCATACTTTACCAAAACGCCCATTAGAGTGCCCATGTCATTGCAAAACGCTTCATGCGACCCAGCTTCAATTTCAACGGTTCAAACCGGCAATTGGCTTCAAGGTTAAGATCGCGGAATCAGGGTTGATCCGATGCGAAGAATGTAAAACTTCAAACGCTTGGCGCACCCAATGGGTTGTGGATTCTCCTCCGCCTAGACACAAGTCGCTAGATCTACCACAGACATGGGCTGCTTACAGTGTCTTTGAAATTTTGAATGAACCGGGTCCATGGCTGGGTCCATGAACCGATCGAGTTAGGCGGCAAGTTCTTCAACCAAGTCCGGGCCGTACCTTCCAACATCATTGTGAAATACTTCGCACACGCAGCTTCATCCACATCCAGCATCTCCATGGCCATCTCATAGCTTTCTATCCATGCTTCTGGAGCCAAATCGGCAGTATAATTGGGCACCTTGCGTGGCCCTTTGAAGTCCTTGGGCAAACACACGTTGCATAAAGCGGGACGAGGCAAGGCACCCCAAAGAGCCAGACGTGACCTGGTTCAAGATGGTCGGACGAATCGGGCGCGGCTGATGATCCTCGATTGTGCCGCTAACTCGGCCTCCCTACGCGTGCCTGGCGCGGTCCACTACCACTGAGCATCTTGAAGCCACCCGCCGGGTTGTTCCCTTGGCGGACCACGCCGCGCATTGCTTGACACGGCCGGTTAAATCGGTAGCGTCGGCTATAGCTCCGGCTTGGGCGGGGGTAGAGTGGATCCGATCCGGCTGTATGAATACGCTTCTGTTGAGCCAGGGCCGTCTGAGGAGCTCCTTAACCCGGCGTGTCTCTACCGCTGTGGTGAATCACCTTCAATTGGAATCGCCTCCAACCGTGCCGCAGCCGCAACAAGGTTATCCATCGGGTTGGAGCAGTGACCGGAGGTGTCTGCCTGATGCAGAAGCGCGCCGGTATGATGGCGAGGCAGATCTATCACACGGGCTGAACCGGCGAGGCCATCCTGTGCTTCCGGCTGGTTTACCACCGGCGGCGGATTCTTGGTCCTCGCCTTACAGGGTATTGAAAAGCTCTCTTCCCTCGAAACCGAAGGTAAACGGGATCTGTACTTCCTTTTCATGACTTCATGTGGCGCTCACGATCCAAAGATGAGCCTATAAGCTGCGCATCCAAAGCGGCCCGTTCCGCCGCCATCCTCACGTCCGCGGCTGCCAGGTCCGCTTTAGCTTTAGTGATCTGTTCCCTCACCTTTGCAATCTCCGCATTGTGCAGGTCCTGATCTGGCGGATTAGCCTCTGCCATGAGCACAGCCAATGCGTCGAAAAGCTCTGATAAAACTTGAGCCGGCGGGCGCACAGGGCCTCCTTCCCCGGCTGCCATCACCGTTGTTGAACCGGCGACCAGGGGCGCCGCGGTCGAAGAGTGAAGCGCCGCTTGCGTACCGGCCATGAAGATTCCAACCCGGTTGGGTAGATCAAAGGGGTCCGGAATACTCTCACCGTCAGAACAGCCCCGATCTGGCCATCTTGCGGCTGATACAGAGAGACTCGGTTTCTCGGTGATGACTCGTCGCCAGAGTAGACAACGGTTTCGCCGCGGATGCTGATCCGTCCTCGTAGTCTTCGTGGACGACTCCCACGAAGCACGCCGACAGCCGGTTTAGCTGTGGCAGGACTCTTCTTCGCTCACGAGCCCGTCTCGGCGAGGTCGGTGCGGATGTCCGGCCCAGGCCTGGCTCGCCGATCTTGCCGATGAACACGTGTATGCCGCCAAAGGGGACCCGGTATCCGTACTCAACCGAGCGGCCTCGGGGCCCCGATCCGCATCGTCGATGTAGAGCTTGGCGACGACTCTTAGTCATCCGGCCCATAGCATAGCCTTCGAGTCGCCGAACTTGCCCTCTAAGATCATCAAACCAGCGTGGCGATAGCCCCACGGTGGGCGCCAAGCTGTCATGGAATTGTCACGGCAGATGTCCTCATGAAAGGACTTAGTCGCAGAGCCATCGTGCGGGTTAACCTAGAGGGTTAAAGCGGACACAAAGACACGGAGTTATACTAGTTCGCCCCTTCGATGAAGGTAAAAGCCTCGTCTAGTTGTGATGGGATTGATGTGATTTCGGCGCCTAGGGAGCAATAGCCGCCTCAGCCTCGAATTCTCCGTCCTTAACTTCGCCGGGTCGTCCCCTTATATACACGGGTTGGCCTCGGCGGTCTCTGAGTCCCGATCCGGCTCATACAAGTGTCCGCTCGGTCTCTTCTCTCTTATCTTACGGCTCAAGTTACAAGACTAAGGCGGTTTACATGAATGGATCCTAATCCGCCTCTGGGCTTTGGGCCTCCTCCGTGGGCCCTGATCATGGATGAGGGTAACCCGGCCCCTTCAGGGCGGTTTACACTCAGTAGTTATATCCCCAACACTATGGTTAGGTTTACCTTAATACTTTTGTTGTAGTTGCGGATGCTTCCAATAGAGGTTAATCATAAGTGGGATGCTTGTTCAAGTAAGAACAGCACCCAAGCACCGGTCCACCCACATATCAAATTATCAAAGTACCGAACGCGAATCATATGAACATGATGAAAACTAGCTTGACGATATTCCCATGTGTCCTCGGGAGCGCTTTTCCTTATATAAGAGTTTGTCTAGGCTTGTCCTTTGCTACAAAAAGGATTGGGCCACCTTGCTGCACTTTATTTACTCTTGTTACTTGTTGCTCTTTACAATTTATCTTATCACAAAACTATCTGTTACCACTTATTTCAGTACTTGTAGAGAATACCTTGCTGAAAACCGCTTATCATTTCCTTCTGCTCCTCGTTGGGTTCGACACCCTTACTTATCGAAAGGACTACGATAGATCCCCTATACTTTTGGGTCATCAAGGACGCATCTGTTGCGGCAACAATTACGATGGTTCTCACATGATTCACGGGCACACAAAAGTAGCAGCAGTTCGCATAGATGGATTCAAACAGAGTACTAGCCCCAGAGGGGTCGATAATGTGAGCAAGGTTCGGATAATTAGACACAATCCAAACTACTATTAAACACTAGCTGGGGCAACTATTTCATGCCTCGATCTAATTTGGGCTGGACACAAGACGAACCTTGCCATGAACATCATCGAGGACGTCCCGCAGCAGCTCAATCCTGTGAACCTTCATGAAGACGACATGTAGCCTTGCCACTGATAAACTTGTTTGTGGAGGCATGCCACGTCATCTTCCTGCGTAAGCTTGACAAGAACAGTATGCCTCACAAACGAAGGAGTAGGTTTGAACTTCTTGTGCTTCAGTACACCCTGGACAACACGCCTGACAATAGTGAGGCTGGAATACAACTCTTCATTGGTATAACCGCAAATGGCTTCCAGGATACAACAGCCTAAGAACTCTATTTTCCCAGTGTGTATATTCAGGTCGTCCGCCTCATAGCGCAGGACATGTACAACCACACAATCCTTGTCTGCATCAGGGCTCTAATTGAAACAGAAACAAATTCTGAATTACTTTTCAGTATAAGAAACACAAGTTATTTATACCACTATGTATAGCATGGCATCGAAGCTAATAAAATTTTGCATTATTAATCACCACATACTTCCTGTTCTAAAAAAATTCACCACATACTTAGATGAAAAACCACAATCGATATCGGCAAAGAAGGAAATCACCTTGGGCAGCTCAGCGAGGGGGGGGCACATCCTCGAAGGGGGAAAACTGCTCCTGCAGTGCCACGGGGTCTGTAACCTCAAACGGGGCGTTGACCATCTCAGTAGTGGTCGTGAGCGTATCTCGGGTTAGCTCGGTGGTTGCCTCCATCTTCTTGGAGCTCTCTGTCTCGTGGGGATCAGCCTCCCGCGTCTGCTCCAATATCGGCAGATCTTTGCTTGGTTCTCCTTGGTCCATCATGAAACTCTAGGAGACCACCGAAAGGAAAACACAATCGCAATGACAATGAAACAAAAAAGAGAGTGAGGATCGGTTACTGCTTTGCAAAAGTTCTTTTTTTCTCACGAGCGAAAATATACCAACATCACGGATCCGCTTACCTTCCCTTCGTTGGAGAGAAGAACAATGGCAGATCTGAGTGCTGCCTTTCTTGAAGACGGCGAGGAGAAGGGATTCAGCGAAGAGTGAAATGATGGTTGCTTCGTCCGTCAAACTTAGGCAAGGGGAGGTGGGGTTTTGTGATCTGACGGCTCGTTCTTCTTGGCGCTTCTGACAGGGGTGACTCTCACTTTGACATCTGGCGATACATCTCCAACATATCTATAATTTTGATTGTTCCATGCTATTATATTACCCCTTTTGGATGTTTATGGGCTTTATTTTACACATTTAAATCATTTTTGGGACTAACCTACTAACCGGAGGCCCGGCCCATATTGCTGTTTTTTTGCCTATTTCAGTATTTCGAAGAAAAGGAATATCAAACGGACTCCAAACGGAATGAAACCTTCGGGAGCGTGATTTTGGGACGAACGTGATCCAAGGGACTTGGAGTGCAAGTCAAGAAGCAGCCGAGTCTCCCACGAGATAGGAGCCCCCCCCCCCCCCCGTAGGGCGTGCTCCCCTATCTCATGGGCCCCTCGGGCGGCCACCGACGTACTTCTTCCTCTTATATATACCTACGTACCCCGAAAACATCCAAGGGCACCACGAAACACAATTTCCACCACCGTAACCTTTTGTATCCACGAGATCCCATCTTGGAGCCTTCGCCGGCACTCTGCCGGAGGGGGAATCAACCATGGAGGGCCTCTACATCAACATCCTTGCCCCTCCGATGATTTGTGAGTAGTTTACCGCAGACCTACGGGTCCATAGTTATTAGCTAGATGGCTTCTTCTCTCTTTTTGGATCTCAATACACTGTTCTCCCCCTCTCTTGTGGAGATCTATTCGATGTAAACTCTTTTTGCAGTGTGTTTGTCGAGATCCGAAGAATTGTGGGTTTATGATCAAGTTTATCTATGAATAATATTTGAATCTTCTCTGAATTCTTTTATGTATGATTGAGTTATTTTTGCAAGTCTCTTCGAATTATCAGTTTGGTTTGGCCTACTAGATTGGTCTTTCTTGCCATGGGAGAAGTGCTTAGCTTTGGGTTCAATATTGCGGTGTCCTTACCCAGTGACAGAAAGGGTTGCAAGGCACGTAATGTATTGTTGCCATCGAGGATAACAAGATGGGGTTTATATCATATTGCATGAGTTTATCCCTCTACATCATGTCATCTTGCTTAATGCGTTGCTCTGTTCTTATGAACTTAATACTCTAGATGCAGGCAGGAGTCGGTCGATGTGTGGAGTAATAGTAGTATATGTAGGCAGGAGTCGGTCTACTTGTTATGGACGTGATGCCTATATACATGATCATGCCTAGATAATCTCATAACTATGCGCTTTTATATCAATTGCTTGACAGTAATTTGTTCACCCACCGTAATACTTATGCTATCTTGAGAGAAGCCACTAGTGAAACCTATGGCCCCCGGGTCTATCTCTTATCATATTTGCTTTCAATCTACTTTTATTTGCATCTTTACTTTTTGCATCTATACTATAAAATACCAAAAATATATTTATCTTATCATACTATCTTTATTAGATCTCACTTTCATGAAGTGGCCGTGAAGGGATTGACAACCCCTTTATTGCGTTGGTTGCGAGTTCTCAAGTTGTTTGTGTAGGTGCGTGGGACTTTTGAGGAGCCTCCTACTGGATTGATACCTTGGTTCTCAAAACTGAGGGAAATACTTACGCTACACTTGCTGCATCACCCTCTCCTCTTCGAGGAAAACCAACACAAGCTCAAGACGTAGCAACTGCCTTCTAATTTGGTGGATGGCATTTGGGCCCGCGCGCTGCATGGCCCGCATGTCGGTGAACAAAAGTATAACGACATTCAGTAGAGGGAGACGTTTCAATGACCTAGGAGGAGCCAGAAGCGGTAGAGTGTCTCCACTGTACTAGTAGTAATTGTTTTTCTGGGTAGATTTAGAGTGTCTCCACTTTACTAGTAGTAATTGTTTCTCTGGGCCCAAGACAAAACAGCCCATCTACACTAGTAAATAGTAAAATCAATTCAAAAGCCCATATATTTACTGAATGAGAGGCGCTACCCACACCCAGCACACTGCCCCCCCCCCAAAACCTGGGTGCTCTTCTTCCTCCTCGCTCCCACCCACCTCACGTCAGCTCGCTCCACTCGTACCCCCAAATTCCTCACCTCACTCCTACAAAAAACCCCAGCTCCCCTTCTTCCTCACTCCTATAGAAAACCCCCAGCTCCCCTTCTTGTTCGCTCACACTACAACTAGGCTCATCATTCGTTACTCTGCTCAAATCCGTGAGCGCGACGCGACACCCTCGAGGAAAATGGAGTCGGCTGACCCCAGCGCCAAGAAGATGAGGCTCCCTTGTGGCGATTGTAGATCCTGCACCAGCCTTGGGGAGAAGCGGCGACCCCGCCCCCACCGGATCCCAGGAACCCGTAGAATCTCGGGTGGACCGCATCAGCGATCTCCCGAACGCCGTCCTTGGGGAGATCATCTCGCTTCTCCCCACCAAGGATTGCTGCCGCACCCGAGTCCTCTCAATTCGGTGGTGCCCTCTATGGCGCGCCGTGCCCCTTAATCTCGACTGTCGTCAGCTATCTCTCTTCAATGATTTTGAAATCCCCAGAGCCATCATATCCTCCCACCAGGGCTCCGTTCAAAGCCTCTGCATCCCGTCATGCTACCTGAGCAAGCATACCATGCCCTGCACGGTGGGCCTTTGGCTGAAATCCTCAATTCACAGAACTAAAGATGCTTGAGTTCTACTATTCCCCGAAATCACATACCACATACCCGAACGCCATGAACTTGTGCCCTCAAAGACCGATGTCCATCTCATGGTTTTCCTCCTCTCTCCACACCGCCACCTTTACTTGTTTGTGCTACCTACTAGACAATCTGGTACTAAACCTTCGACTCCCATTTCTGAAGAAACTTTCACTTGTGCGGGTTCGTATATCGGACGCCTCATTGCACATCATCATCCACTCCAGTTGCCCTGCGCTGGAGTGCTTGGTGCTTGTTTTCACAGTTAGAATTGGTTGTCTCCAAATAAAGTCGCCTAACCTTGTAAGAATTGGAATTTCTTTTGACGGAAGGCAACTCATCATCCAAGATGCCCCTTCACTTCAAAGGTTGATCCTTGATTCTAGTTATTCACCGTTGCAAATAACCATCCTCTCTGCGCCTAAACCTGGAGACCTTGGGTGTAATACATGATCTCGTGCTCATTTCAATATGGTGTTTGGCTCCACAGTTCTTCGGTACTTTATATTATCATCTACACTTGTAACCATAAGCTGCATTTTATATTTCTGCGCATAATTTATATATCATCTTGGAGTACACATTTTGTACTAATATTATGTTCTATGCTCAATGAAGAGTTTCTCCATGGATTGCCTATCAATGGTGCTGGATTCTGTCAATATCTTATATATCCAAATGAATAGTTTTGATCTGAACAAGATTATTGGCTTGTTGCAATGCTTTCCATGTCTGGAGAAGTTGTATATAAAGGTGATAATTTCACGCACATTGGAAGCCTGCATATAGTGTACTAGAATTAACCGTTCAGCTGTTGCTCTTTCGACACTCTTTTTTTAGACCTTAACTGTTTTCAATCTTCATGTATGTTTAGGCAATGTGACGGGTAAGAAAGTTATAACCAATTGGTGGATTCGTAAGCATCGGGATTTTCTCACTTCTCATGAGATTCGATTGAAGACAATAACGCTAGAACGATATGTAGCCAACCGTGCAAACACAAGATTTGTCACATTCTTCCTGCTGAATGCGAGGTTACTATTCTCCATCAGGCTTAAGTTTGTCAGCAGCATGGTTTTGACGGATGGGTATGTCGAAGAGCAAAAAAAGGAGTTTCAGGTGGGCAAACGAGCTTCTGAACGTGCCGGGATTCTATTTACAACATATTGTATTCATAATCCAGTAAATTTTACGACCCAGGATGTTCATTCTATGGACCTGACCGATCCATTTGACTATGACTGCCGAAAACAGTGCTGGAGTTAGATGTTGTTGCCCTTTTCAATCTGGGTTTTTTTGTAAACACGATGAACAATTAACCCTCGTGCTTTTGTACAGTTTGTAAGCTGGAGTTAGATGTTCCTGCCCTTTTCAACTCGGCTGTGGCTGTCATATTTTCTTTGAAACAAGGCAAATGGCTTGCCATTCGTTTAATTTATAGTGAAGTGTTGTAACAAATCCCAACCAAGGGAAATAACATCACTCTCGGCTGCTTGAGCTCACTGCATTGCTGAAGCCAAGTGATTAGCCCCACCAGCACTCCACAAACTTATTTCGAACTAGCACATCAAATGGGCTGTAAATTTTCATAGGAAAGGCTGCATGACCGTGGCAGATTTGGATTACGGCGGTTGGGACCTGCGAGGAAATAGCCTATCCAAGGTGGTGTCGACTTACTAGCTAGTCAACAAGCGATTACGCCTACCAGCCGTTGGATTGAAATCCAACATCCGTCGTGGTATCTTCTATCTCTTGTCTTCTTCTTCCTCCGGCCGCCCAAACCAAACCACCCGTCGACTCACTTTGCTCCTGCCTCCCATGGCTGGCTGCGCCTCCGTCGCCCTACCGTACGTACTCTCCAACGTTGGCCAGTCCCTCCCTGTATTCCCCCACACGTCCTGTTATTCTCCGGCGACGTCAGCCCCAACACGCACTCGCGCCTTACCGAACCGGGCCAACCCTCAGATTCTCCGCTTACGCCTGGATCGACGGCGCATGTTCAACGGCTCCTGTTCGTTCCGTCCGAGGACTCGCCGTCATCCTGCGCCTTGCGGCCTTGGTTCGCTCGTCGTGCGCGGTGCGCCGCCCTCTTGCGTTGTTAACGTCGTCAACAACCGAGAGGAACAAGGATATGACTGTACATGGAGAGGATGGCAGTAGGGACCCACTAGCGTCATGCCAGTACGCAAGCAAGTGCCTCTATAGTACAAGCCCAAAAATATGGTTCCTCCTAATGGTTGGACATCTGGGGCTCACGCCATTGTCAACTTAGTCAATAAACGAGAGAATTACACTACGAGCGGCTGACATCAGTGACCCAGCAAGTCGCGCAGTTTTTTTTTAGGTACAAGCAGTTGTTATTTATACTAGTTTTAGCGACGGATCGGGGTAACAACGGGCTGCGGTAGGGCTGTGGCCCGTCTAGCCAGGGTTTTATTTATGTTTACCACATCATGAGCCCAGTTGTGTTTTTTTCTTGCTGAAAATGGCTAGCCCAGTTCTATTTTTTAAAAAAGAAATACCCAAACAAGGCCTACTTGCTTTATCGGCCATGCTGGGCTGCAAATCTTTCAAGACGAGGAGAGTTTCATTCGGTTTGCCCAGAAATGGGATGTACATTTTTAAAACACATCAAACCGGGAATTAGTTTTAATTTTTTTTCATTACAAGATCTTAAATTCCATTGATTTTATGCGTGGACAATTATTTAGATTTTATATTTATATAAATTATTTTTCAAAATAGTTTTAATGTGAATCGATATTTTTGGATTAAAAACAGTTGACCGCACCGAGATATGCAAAATTTCATATACTTTTTAACCGTGGCCACAATATGGGGTGTAATGCTAACAAAAAGAAGATGGGCTCCAAAAAAATTCTTAAGAATTAGCATATGGGCTGTACATTATTAGAAATAATGGCAGATGGGTTGTATGTAGTTTTCCACATATTTGAGGCTGACTTGTGCGCCTACTACAGGTTGACGCGTATGCTTTCATAAAAAAGGTTGGCCTTTGCACACGCATACTGTCAACTTAGTGAACACACGAAAGCAGTGATTGTTGGATGTCCATCCAACGGCTGTCATGCTTCTTCAATCTCTGCTCTTCATGCTCCAGCCGCTCAAACAAGCGTCGACGGGACTGCCTGCTCCCTCCCGCGGCCAGCTATGCTGCCGCGCAGGCCTCACGGCCCCACCGTACTCCCATCGCTGGCCTAGCCATCCCTCAACTCACCCACACATGCTGTTATTCACCGGCGATGGCAGACGAACCAGTAAACTCTCGTACTCCTCCGCGTGGGAAACAACTACCGAGTATTCCCTGGCTCCATGTCGTTCCCTTCCTAGGCCTCACCGTCGTCCACCGCCCTGGTGCTCTCGGGGCGGCCTAGTCAACGTGGTCAATGAACGACATCCATCGGAAGTGGATCAGACGTGGAGAGGTCGATACCTGGGTCCACGGCCGACGCAAGGAAATGCCTCCTTATTAGGCGCAAAATAATGATTTCTCCACCTGACAGCTAGGACCCATAGGAAGGGCCTCTGTATTTCGTGAAAAAAACGTTCCCCCCGCTGACAGGTCGGACCCACCAGCTATATCTTCGCACGCAAGGAAGTGCCTCCTTATTACGCCCAAAAAAATGAATACCCCCCTGCAAGCTGGGACCCACGATATTGTTGCGCTGACTTGTGGGCCTACTAAGTTGACGGGGCCGGAGGGCTTTGTCAACTTAGTCAATACTCCAGTGACCGTACGATGTCCATCCAACGGCCATAGTGCTTCTTCAACCTCTGGTATTCTTGCTCCAGCCGCCCAAAGCGATTGTCGGTCGTGCTTTGCTCCTTCCTCGCGTGGCCAGGTGCTACCGCGGAGGCCTCACCGCCCCATACTACTCCCACCAGCGGCGGGCCATCCCTCCACTCACCCACACCCCCTGTTATTCTGCGGCGACGGCAGCCTCACACCGCAGCTGAACCAGTGAACGCTCATACTCCTCTCCACGTGGGCATCCACTGCCGCGTCTTCCCCGGCTATGCGTTGTCCCCTTCCTAGGCCTCGCCGTCGTCCACCGCCGTGGTGCTCTCGGCGCGGCGTGGTCAATGTGGTCAACGACCGACTTCCATCGGAAGAGTATCAGACGTGGAGAGGCCGACAGTGGGTCCACGGCAGCCGCAAGGAAGTGCCTCCTTATCACGCGGAAAATAATTATTCCTCCACCTGACAGCAGGGACCCACCGGACGGGCCACCAGTATTTCACGAAAAAAACGTTTGCCCCTGACTATTGGGACCCATAGGACAGGCCACCGTATTTCACGAAAAAAACGTTCCCCCCGCTGTCAGCTCGGACCCACCGAAAGTGCGTCCTTATTACGCACAAAAAAACGAATACTCCCCCGGCTAGCTGGGACCCACCTTGGTGGGAGGATGACTTGTTGGCCTACTAAGTTGACGGGGCCGAAGGGCTTTGTCAAGTTAGTCAATATGAACGATTCTAGCTCCAGTGACCGTACGATGTCCATCCAACGACTGTAGTGCTTCTTCAACCTCTGGCCTTCTTGCTCTAGCCGCCCAAAGCAGCGCCGGTCGTGCCGCACGCTCCTCCTCCCGTGGCCGGCTCTGCTGCCGCAGAGGCCTCACCGCCCCCTACTATTCCCACCGCTGGCCAGGCCCTGTGGCGACGACAGCCTCACACCGCAGCCGAACCAGTGAACCCTCGTACTCCTCTCCGCGCGGGCTTCCACTGCCGCGTCTTCCCCGGCTCTACGTCGTCCCCTTCCTAGGCCTCGCCGTCGTCCACCGCCGTGGTGCTCTCGGCGCGGCGTGGTCAACGTGGTCAAGGAACGACTTCCATCGAAGAGTATCTTGTACATGGAGAGGTGACGACTGGGTCCACGCCCTGACCCAGTTTTTGTGATTTGCCAAATAAGTCGCTTTGTCAGGCCTATTGGGCTGCAAATCTTTCAAGACGAGGAGAGCTTTCATTCGGCTGGCCGAGAAAATGGCCCATCAATAATGAGAAATTGGCTGTACATTTTTAAAACACATCAAACCGGCAATTAGTTTCAAATATATTTTTTTCATTTCAAGATTTTACATTACATTAATTTCTATGCTTGGAGAATTTGTTGGATTTTATATTGATATACATTTGTTTTTTAAATCAGTTTGAATGTGAGTCGAAATCTCGGGATTAAAAATAGTTCGCACCGCACCGAAATATGCAAAATTTCGTATAATTTTTTTATCGTGGCCACAATATGGGCTGTAATGCTAACAAAAAGAATATGGGCTCTAAAAAAAGCCTTAAGAATTAGCAAATGGGCTGTAAATTATTAGAAATAATGGCAGATGGGTTGTATGCTGTTTTCCACAAATTTGAGGCTTTTATAAAAAAAGGTTGACGACAGCAAAGGATTGTTGGATGTCCATCCAACGGCCGTCGTCTTCTTCAATCTCTGCTCTTCCTGCTCCGGCCGCTCAAACAAGCATCGGCGGGACTGCCTCTCCTTCCTCCTCATGCGGGCTGTCTTTGCCACAGCCTCACCTCACCGTACTCCCATCGTTGGCTGATACGTCTCCAACATATCTATAATTTTTTATTGCTCCATGCTACTTTATTTACTGTTTTGGACTATATTGGGCTTTATTTTCCACTTTTATATTATTTTTGGGACTAACCTATTAACCGGAGGCCCAGCCCAAAATTGTTGTTTTTTGCCTATTTCAAAGAAGTTACGAAGAAACGGAATATCAATCGGAGTCCAAACGGAATGAAACCTTCGGAAACGTGATTTTCTAACCGAACGTGATCCAGGAGACTTGGACCCTACTCCAAGAAGTAACAGAGGCGGTCGCGAGGGTGGGGGCGCCCCCCTAGGGCACGCCCCCTGCCTCGTGGGCCCCCTGTTGCTCCACCGACGTACTCCTTCCTCCTATATATACCTCATTGCCCCCAAACGATCGTAACGGAGCCAAAACCGAATTCCACCGCCGTAACTTCCTCAGATCCACGAGATCCCATCTTGGGGCCTGTTTGAGCTCCACCGGAGGGCATCCACCATGGAGGGCTTCTACATCACCACCATAGCCCTTCCGATGAAGTTTGAGTAGTTTACTTCAGACCTTGGTCCATAGCTAGTAGCTAGATGGCTTCTTCTCTCTTATTGGATCTCAATACAATGTTCTCCCCCTCTCTCGTGGAGATCTATTCGATGTAATCTTCTTTTTGCGGTGTGTTTGTTGAGACCGATGAATTGTGGGTTTATGATCCAGCTTATCTATGAATAATACTTGAGTCTTCTCTGAATTCTTTTATGTATGATTGGTTATCTTTGCAAGTCTCTTTGAGTTATCCGTTTGGTTTAGCCAACTAGATTGGTAGTTCTTGCAATGGGAGAAGTGCTTAGCTTTGGGTTCAATCTTGCGGTGTCCTTTCCCAAAGGATGTAAGGGGCAGCAAGGAACGATTGTATTGTTGCCATCGAGGATAACAAGATGGGGGTTTTATCATATTGCATGAATTTATCCTCTACATCATGTCATCTTGCTTAAGGCGTTACTCTGTTTTTAACTTAATACTCTAGATGCATGCTGGATAGCGGTCGATGAGTGGAGTAATAGTAGTAGACGCAGAATCGTTTAGGTCTACTTGTCTTGGACGTGATGCCTATATACATGATCATACCTACATATACTCATAACTATGCTCAATTTTGTCAATTGCTCAACAGTAATTTGTTCACCCACAGTAGAATACTTATGCTCTTGAGAGAAGCCACTAGTGAAACCTATGGCCCTCGGGTCTATTCTCATCATATCAATCTCCATTACTTTAATACTTGCTTTGTTTTACTTTGCCTTTTACTTTTCACTTTGCATCTCTATACCAAAAATACCAAAAATATTATCTATCATCTCTATCAGATCTCACTCTCGTAAGTGACCGTGAAGGGATTGACAACCCCTAATCGCGTTGGTTGCGAGGAGCTATCGTTTTGTGCAGGGATTAAATTTAGCCCTTTTGATTACTTTTGCTTGCTTCAAAGAAAACTTGCTGCCAAACATAGAGAATATGAAATGAGTTTCACCGATCTATCTTATTACTACGGCATTAGCTAGATCTATCCTTGCTTTTATGCCTAGCTAGGGGCGTTAAACGATAGCGCTTGTTGGGAGGCAACCCAATTTTTTTTTGCTTTTTTGCTTCTGTTTAGGAATAAATAATCCATCTAGCCTCTTTTTAGATGTGGTTTTATGTTTTAATTAGTGCTTGTGCCAAGTTAAACCTATTGGATCTTCTTGGATGATAGTTATTTGATCTTGCTGTAATTTTCAGAAACTTTGCGCTCAGTGCCCGAATTACTAAAAATCACCAGAACGTGATAAAATACTGATTACAATTGCTGCTGATCAATAGACAAATTGTCTAGGTTGTCTAATTGTGGTAGATTTTTTGGAGTTCCAGAAGTTTACGTTAGTTACAGATTACTACAGACTGTTCTGTTTTTGACAGATTCTGTTTTGCGTGTGTTGTTTGCTTATTTTGATGAATCTATGGCTAGTAAAATAGTTTATAATCCATAGAGAAGTTGGAATACAGTAGGTTTAACACCAATATAAAGAAAGAATGAGTTCATTACAGTACCTTAAAGTAGTCTTTTGGTTTCTTTCTCTAACGGAGATCACGAGATTTCTATTGAGTTTTGTGTTGTGAAGTTTTCAAGTTTTGGGTAAATTCTTTTGATGGATTATGGAACAAGGAGTGGCAAGAGCCTAAGCTTGGGGATGCCCATGGCACCCCCCAAGATAATCCAAGGACACCAAAAAGTCAAAGCTTGGGGATGCTCCGGAAGGTATCCCCTCTTTCGTCTACTTCCATCCGTAATTTACTTGGAGCTATATTTTTATTCACCACATGATATGTGTTTTGCTTGGAGCGTCTTGTATTATTTGCGTCTTTGCTTGTTAGTTTACCACAATCATCCTTGTTGTACACACCTTTTGGGAGAGCCATACATGAATTGGAATTTGATAGAATACTCTATGTGCTTCACTTATATCTTTTGAGCTTGATAGTTTTGCTCATAGTGCTTCACTTATATCTCTTGAGCGTGATAAATTTTGCTCTAGTGCTTCACTTAGATATTTTAGAGCACGGTGGTGGATTTGTTTTAAAGAAACTATTGATCTCTCATGCCTCACTTAGATTATTTTGAGAGTCGTTAATAGCATGGTAATTTGCTTAATGTTAATATACTTGGTATTCAAGATATGTGAAACTTTCTTTTGAGTGCGTTGAATACTAAGATAAGTTTGATGCTCGATAATTGTTTTGAGATATGAAGATGGTGATATTAGAGTCATGCTAGTTGAGTAGTTGTGAATTTAAAGAATACTTGTGTTGAAGTTTGTGATTCCCGTAGCATGCACGTATGGTGAACCGTTATGTGATGAACTCGGAGCATGATTTATTTATTGATTGTCTTCCTTATGAGTGGCGGTCGGGGACGGCGATGGTCTTTTCCTACCAATCTATCCTCCTAGGAGCATGCGGCGTAATACTTTGCTTTGATAACTTCTAGATTTTTTGCAATAAGTATATGAGTTCTTTATGACTAATGTTGAGTCCATGGATTATACGCACTTTTCCCATCCTTCCACCATTGCTAGCCTCTCTAATACCGCGACTTTTCACGGTATCATACACCAACCATATATCTTCCTCAAAACAGCCACCATACCTACCTATCATGGCATTTCCATAGCCAATCCGAGATATATTGCCATGCAACTTTCCACCGTTCCGTTTATTATGACACGCTCCATCATTGTCATATTGCTAGCATGATCATGTAGTTGACATCGTATTTGTGGCAAAGCCACCTTTCATAATTCTTTCATACATGTCGCTCATGTTTCATTGCATATCCCGGTACACCGCCGGAGGCATTCATATAGAGTCATATTGTGTTCTAAGAATCGAGTTGTAATTGTTGAGTTGTAAGAAAAATAAAAGTGTGATGATCATCATTATTAGAGCATTGTCCCAGTGAGGAAAGGATGATGGAGACTATGATTCCCCCACAAGTCGGGATGAGGCTCCGGACGAAAAAAAAAGAGAAAAAAAGAGGCCATAAAAAAAGGCCCAAATAAAAAAATGAAAGAAAAAGAGAGAAGGGACAATGCTACTATCCTTTTACCACACTTGTGCTTCAAAGTAGCACCAAGATCTTCATGATAGAGAGTCTCTCATTTTGGCACTTTCATATACTAGTGGGAATTTTTCATTATAGAACTTGGCTTGTATATTCCAATGATGGGCTTCTTCAAATGCCCTAGGTCTTTGTGAGCAAGAGAGTTGGATGCACACCCACTTAGTTTCTTTTGTTGAGCTTTCATATACTTATAGCTCTAGTGCATCCGTTGCATGGCAATCCCTACTCACTCACATTGATATCTATTGATGGGCATCTCCGTAGCCCGTTGATATGCCTAGTTGATGTGAGACTATCTTCCCTCTTTTTGTCTTCTCCACAACCACCATTCTATTCCACATATAGTGCTATATCCATGACTCACGCTCATGTATTGCGTGAAGACTGAAAAAGTTTTGAAAATGTCAAAGTATGAAACAATTGCTTGGCTTGTCATCGGGGTTGTGCATGATTTAAATATTTTGTGTGGGGAAGATGGAGCATAGCCATACTATATGATTTTGTAGGGATAACTTTCTTTGGCCATGTTATTTTGAGAAGACATAATTGCTTAGTTAGTATGCTTGAAGTATTATGATTTTGATGTCAATATGAACTTTTGTCTTGAATCTTTCGGATCTGAATATTCATACCATGATTAAGAAGATTTACATTGAAATTATGCCAAAGTATCACTCCTCATCAAAAATTCTCTTTTTATCATTTACCTACTCGAGGACGAGCAGGAATTAAGCTTGGGGATGCCTGATATGTCTCCAACGTATCTATAATTTTTTATTGCTCCATGCTACTTTATTTACTGTTTTGGACTATATTGGGCTTTATTTTCCACTTTTATATTATTTTTGGGACTAACCTATTAACCGGAGGCCCAACCCAGAATTGCTGTTTTTTGCCTATTTCAGTATTTCGAAGAAACGGAATATCAAACGGAGTCCAAACGGAATGAAACCTTCGGAAACGTGATTTTCTCACCGAACGTGATCCAGGAGACTTGGACCCTACTCCAAGAAGTAATAGAGGCGGTCACGAGGGTGGGGCGCCCCCTAGGCGCGCCCGCCTCGTGGGCCCCTGTTGCTCCACCGACGCGTACTCCTTCCTCCTATATATACCTCGTACCCCCAAATGATCGTACAGAGCCAAAACCTAATTCCACCGCCAAGAACTTCCCTGTATCCACGAGATCCCATCTTGGGTCCTGTTGCGGAGCTCACGGAGGGGGCATCCTGACGGAGGGCTTCTACATCACCACCATAGCCCTTCCGATGAAGTGTGAGTAGTTTACTTGGACCTTCGGGTCCATAGCTAGTAGCTAGATGGCTTGTTCTCTCTTTTGGATCTCAATACAATGTTCTCCCTCTCTCGTGGAGATCTATTCGATGTAATCTTCTTTTTGCGGTGTGTTTGTTGAGACCGATGAATTGTGGGTTTATGATCCAGCTTATCTATGAATAATATTTGAATCTTCTCTAAATTCTTTTATTTATGATTGGTTATCTTTGCACGTCTCTTCGAATTATCCGTTTGGTTTGGCCAACTAGATTGGTAGTTCTTGCAATGGGAGAGGTGCTTAGCTTTGGGTTCAATCTTGCGGTGTCCTTACCCGATGTGAAAGAAGGCGAAAGGCACGTATTGTATTGTTGCCATCGAGGATAACAAGATGGGGTTTTTATCATATTGCATGAATTTATCCTGTACATCATGTCATCTTGCTTAAGGCGTTACTCTGTTTTAACTTAATACTCTAGATGCATCTTTGGATAGCGGTCGATGAGTGGAGTAATAGTAGTAGATGCAGAATCGTTTGGTCTACTTGTCTCGGACGTGATGCCTATATACATGATCATACCTAGATATACTCATAACTATGCTCAATTTTGTCAATTGCTCAACAGTAATTTGTTCACCCACCCTAGAATACTTATGCTCTTGAGAGAAGCCACTAGTAAAACCTATGGCCCCCGGGTCTATTCTCATCATATCAATCTCCATTACTTAATTACTTGCTTTGTTTTACTTTGCCTTTTACTTTTCACTTTGCATCTCTATACCAAAAATACCAAAAATATTATCTATCATCTCTATCAGATCTCACTCTCGTAAGTGACCTGAAGGGATTGACAACCCCTAATCGCGTTGGTTGCGAGGAGCTATCGTTTTGTGCAGGTACGAGGGACTTGTGCATGGCCTCCTACTGGATTGATACCTTGGTTCTCAAAAACTGAGGGAAATACTTACGGTACTTTGCTGCATCATCCTCTCCTCTTCGGGGAAATCCAACGCAGTGCTCAAGAGGTAGCAGTGGCCTAGCCATCCCTCTACTCACCCACACCTGCTGTTATTCTCCGGCGACGGCATACGAACCAGTAAACCCTCGTACATTCCTACTCCCCTTCGTGTGGGAAACAACTACCGAGTCTTCCCTGCCTCCGTGTCGTCCCCTTCCTAGGCCCCGCCGTCGTCCACCGCCGTGGTGCTCTCGGCGCGGCGTGGTCAATGTGGTCAACGACCGACTTCCATCGGAAGAGTACTGTTAAATGGAGACGGCAATTTGGGTCCACGGCCGCTGCAAGGAAGTGCCTCCTTATTACGCCGCATAAAATAATTATTCCTCCACCGACAGCGGGGACCCACCAGACGGGCCATCGATTTCGCGAAAAAAAGTTTCCCCACATTTGGGACCCACCAGCTACACCTTCGCACGCAAGGAAGTGCGTCCGGGCAAAAAAAAACAAAACAATTCGCCCCCCTGACTGCTGGGACCCACCAGCTACATCTTCGCACGCAAGGAAGTGCGTCCGGGCAAAAAAAAACGATTCGCCCCCCTGACTGTTGGGACCCATCAGCTACATCTTCGCACGCAAGGAAGTGCCTGACAGTCGGGACCCACCTGGTCGAAGCGTACGTAGCGTTGTCATTCTGGTCGCGAACGTGTACGTACATACTGGTCGTTGTAGAGGCGCCGCACGTGTCGTAGTAGAGGCGTGCATGTAGCATGTACACGCACGCATACAGCCGTGGTGCAAGAAAGAAAATATGGCCACGTATGTGTACATACGGACGGAGTCTCGAACGCCTACTCGCGCATACGTACGGCCAGGGCTCGTGTACATGGCTGGGTCGGAACGGAGAAACAACGTCGTCATCGTGTTCATGGGGAGGCAACGGAGTGCGTCGTGTTCATGGGGAGGCAACGGAATGCGTCGTGTTCATCGGGAGGCAACAGAATGCCTCGTGTTCATCGGGAGGCAACGGAACGCGTGGGAGCCAACTGGCTTGGACGGAACAGGCGATGGAAACGAGGCCTGGCGTACCGTACAACGGAGGAAACGTTCCTCCTATGTTTGGAACGGGGTCCTGTTGATCGGGAGGGGTGTGCGTACCGCAAAACGGAGGAAACGAACCTCCTATGGTCGAAACGGGGGTCCCGTTGAGCGGGAGGGGTGTGGCGTACCGCAAAACGGAGGAAACGGACCTCCTACGGTCGAAATGGGGGTCCTGTTGATCGGGAGGGGTGTGGCGTACCGCAAAACAGACAAAACGGACCTCCTACGGTCAAAACGGGGGTCCTGTTCATCGGGAGGGGTGTGGCGTACCGCAAAACGGGACTCCACGGGATACTGTTCATCTCCACCGTCGACCTCCTCCAGCCTCCACGGGCTCCTGTTCATCCAGCCTCCACCGCAAGCACTACTCCACGGCTCTTTGTTCAACCACCCCTCCACCGTCTACTGTTCATCCATCCCTCCACACCACGGGGTTATGTTCAACCACCCCTCCACGGGCACCCCTCCATCGTCTATTGTTCGTCCAGCCCTCTACACCACGGGGTCATGTTCAACCACCCCTCCACGGGCACCCCTCCACCGTCTACTGTTCATCCAGCCCTCCACCACACCACGGGGTCCTGTTCATCCAAAGGCAAACGCCACCGCTCACTGTTCATCCAAACCCCCCCTCCCCCCCCCCCCGCAATGCTCACTGTTCACAGCATCGATCGGCTTGATTAGCGGCGATGCAGAAGAATCGCCGATTGGGTTGAGTTAACGACCATTGATCGATCGCTTCGGGTTCGATCACGCCAGCGTAGCCTACGGTCTGATCGCCGGGTTGATTAGAGCCCAACGCCTCGCCGGGTTCGGTTAGAGCCAACGCCCTACGCACGCTGCAGCGTGCGTGTGCGAGAAAGCGCATCGCTTCGGCCCCGACCTCCCACCGTAATCGAGAACTCCCGAAATTTTCCTCCCCTCGCTTCTACCACGGTTTTTCCGTCATGGGCGGCCCAAAGAATGTCATGCAGCGCGTCTCCGACCCGCCGGTGACGAAAAGCCCATTTTCATCATGATTTTTTGTCATAGAAGTAGGAGCCCACCACATCTACGATGATACCGGGTTTTTTCACAATTATCGTCATAGAAGTGTCATATGTATGACAGAAAAAAATTCGTTCGGCCCAAAATGTCACGGATGTGTCTTTTTTTGTAGTGGAGGTTCAGTAACAACTTGGTCTGAAGTTTCATGATCATCATCATTAACTTCCTCACTAATTGGTGTAGGTGTCACAGAAACTGGTTTCTGCGATGAACTACTTTCCAATAGGGGAGCAGGTATATTTACCTCATCAAGTTCTACTTTTCTCCCACTCACTTCTTTCGAGAGAAACTCCTTCTCCAGAAAGATTCCGAATTTAGCAACAAAAGTCTTGCCTTCGGATCTGTGATAGAAGGTGTACCCAACAGTCTCCTTTGGGTATCCTATGAAGACACGTTTCTTCGATTTGGGTTCGAGCTTATCAGGTTGAAGCTTTTTCACATAAGCATCGCAGCCCCAAACTTTCAGAAACGACAACTCTGGTTTCTTGCCAAACCATAGGTCATAAGGCGTCGTCTCAACGGATTTCGATGGTGCCCTATTTAACGTGAATGCGGCCGTCTCTAAAGCATAACCCCAAAACGATAGCGGTAAATCAATAAGAGACATCATAGATCGCACCATATTTAGTAAAGTACGATTACAATGTTCGGACACACCATTACGCTGTGGTGTTCGGGTGGCATGATTGCTTGAAACTATTCCGCATTGTTTCAAATGAAGACCAAACTCATAACTCAAATATTCTCCTCCATGAGATCGTAGAAACTTTATTTTCTTGTTACGATGATTTTCAACTTCACTATTAAATTCTTTGAACTTTTCAAACATTTCAGACTTATGTTTCATTAAGTAGATATACCCATATCTGCTTACATCATCTCTGAAGGTGAGAAAATAACGATATCCGCCACGAGCCTCAACATTCATTGGACCACATACATCTGTATGTATGATTTCCAACAAATCTGTTGCTCTCTCCATAGTTTCGGAGAACGGCGTTTTAGTCATCTTGCCCATGAGGCACGGTTCACAAGTACCAAGTGATTCATAATCAAGTGGTTCCAAAAGTCCATCAGTATGGAGTTTCTTCATGCGCTTTACACCGATATGACCTAAACGGCAGTGCCACAAATAAGTTGCACTATCATTATCAACTCTGCATCTTTTGGCTTCAATATTATGAATATGTGTATCACTACTATCGAGATTCAACAAAAATAGACCACTCTTCAAGGGTGCATGACCATAAGATATTACTCATATAAATAGAACAACCGTTATTCTCTGATTTAAATGAGTAACCGTCTCGCATCAAACAAGATCCAGATATAATGTTCATGCTCGTGGCGGCACCAAATAACAATTATTTAGGTCTAAAACTAATCCCGAAGGTAGATGTAGAGGTAGCGTGCCGACCGCGATCACATCGATTTTGGAACCATTTCCCACGCGCATCGTCACCTCGTCCTTAGCCAATCTTCGCTTAATTCGTAGCCCCTGTTTCAAGTTGCAAATATTAGCAACAAAACCAGTATCAAATACTCAGGTGCTACTACGAGCATTAGTAAGGTACACATCAATAACATGTATATCACATATACCTTTGTTCACCTTGCCATCCTTCTTATCCGCCAAATACTTGGGGCAGTTCCGCTTCGGTGACTAGTGCGCTGCAGTAGAAGCACCTAGTCTCAGGCTTAGGTCCAGACTTGGGTTTCTTCTCCTGAGCAGCAACTTTCTTGCTGTTCTTCTTGAAGTTCCCCTTCTTCTTCCCTTTGCCCTTTTTCTTGAAACTGGTGGTCTTATTGACTATCAACACTTGATGCTCCTTCTTGATTTCTACCTCCGCAGCCTTTAGCATTGCGAAGAGCTCGGGAATCGTCTTATCCATCCCTTGCATATTATAGTTCATCACGAAGCTCTTGTAGCTTGGTGGCAGTGATTGGAGAATTCAACGCTATCATCCGGAACATTAACTCCCAGTTGAATCAAGTGATTATTATACCCAGACATTTTGAGTATATGCTCACTAACAGAACTATTCTCCTCCATCTTGCAGCTATAGAACTTACTGGAGACTTCATATCTCTCAATCCGGGCATTCTTTTGAAATATTAACTTCAATTCCTGGAACATCTCATATGCTCCATGACGTTCAAAACGTCGTTGAAGTCCCGGTTCTAAGCCGTAAAGCATGGCACACTGAACTATCGAGTAGTCATCAACACGTGACTGCCAGGCATTCACAATGTCTGCAGTTGCTGGCGCAGGTGGTACACCTAGCGGTGCTTCCAGGACGTAACTCTTCTGTGCAGCAATGAGGATAATCCTCAAGTTACGGACCTAGTCCGTGTAATTGCTACCATCATCTTTCAACTTTGCTTTCTCAAGGAACGCATTAAAATTCAACGGAACAACAACACGGGCCATCTATATACAATCAACATAGACAAGCAAGATACTATCGGTACTAAGTTCATGATAAATTTAAGTTCAATTAATCATATTACTTAAGAACTCCCACTTAGATAGACATCCCTCTAATCCTCTAAGTGATCACGTGATCCAAATCAACTAAACCATGTCCGATCATCACGCGAGATGGAGTAGTTTCAATGGTGAACATCACTATGTTGATCATATCTATTATATGCTAGGCTCGTCAAGTTTAACCTGAATATTCCGCGTGTGCAACTGCTTTGCACCCGTTGTATTTGAACATAGAGCCTATCACACCCGATCATCACGTGGTGTCTCAGCACGAAGAACTTTCGCAACGGTGCATACTCAGGGAGAACACTTATACTTTGATAATTTAGTGAGGGATCATCTTATAGTGCTACCGTCAATCAAAGCAAGATAAGATGCATAAAAGATAAACATCACATGCAATCAATATAAGTGATATGATATGGCCATCATCATCTTGTTCTTGTGATCTCCATCTCCGAAGCACCGTCATGATCACAATCGTCACCGGCGCGACACCTTGATCTCCATCGTAGCATCGTTGTCGTCTCGCCAATCTTATGCTTCTACGACTATCACTACCGCTTAGTGATAAAGTAAAGCATTACAGACGATTGCATTGCATATAATAAAGTTTATTAAACCATATGGCTCCTGCCGATTGCCGATAACTTCGGTTACAAAACATGATCATCTCATACAATAAAATTTAGCATCATGTCTTGACCATATCACATCACAACATGCCCTGCAAAAACAAGTTAGACGTCCTCTACTTTGTTGTTGCAAATTTTACGTGGCTGCTACGGGCTTAGCAAGAACCGTTCTTACCTACACATCAAAACCACAACGATAATTTTTCAAGTTGGTGCTGTTTTAACCTTCGCAAGGACCGGGCGTGGCCATACTCGGTTCAACTAAAGTTGGAGAAACTGACACCCGCCACCACACGTGTGCAAAGCACGCGTCGATAGAACCAGTCTCGCGTAAGCGTACGCATAATGTCGGTCTGGGCCGCTTCATCCAACAATACCGCCGAACCAAAGTATGACATGCTGGTAAGCAGTATGATTTATATCGCCCACAACTCACTTGTGTTCTACTCGTGCATATGATTTCTACGCATAAAACCAGGCTCTGATACCACTGTTGGAGAACGTAGTAATTTCAAAAAAATTCCTACACACACGCAAGATCATGGTGATGCATAGCAACGAGAGGGGAGAGTGTTGTCCACGTACCCTCGTAGACCGAAAGCGGAATCATTAGCACAACGCAGTTGATGTAGTCGTACGTCTTCACGATCCAACCGATCAAGTATCGAACGCACGGCACCTTCGAGTTCAGCACATGTTCAGCCCGATGACGTCCCTCGAACTCCGATCCAGCCGAGTATTGAGGGAGAGTTTCGTCAGCACGTCGGCGTGGTGACGATGATGATGTTCTACCGACGCAGGGCTTCGCCTAAGCACCGCTACAGTATTATCGAGGTGGACTATGGTGGAGGGGGGCACCGCACACGGCTAAAAGATCAAACGATCAATTGTTATGTCTCTAGGGTGCCCCCCTGCCCCCGTATATAAAGGAGCAAGGGGGAGGTGCGGCCGGCCAGGGAGGAGGCGCGCCAAGAGGAGTCCTACTCCCACCGGGAGTAGGACTCCCTCCCTTTCCTAGTTGGATTAGGACTTGGGGGGGGGGGAGAGGAGGGAGAGAGAGGAAGGAAGGGGGGGCACCGCCCCCCTCTCCTTGTCCTATTCGGACTAGGGGGGAGAGGCGTGTGGCCCAGCCCTGGCCGCCTCTCCTCTTCTCCGCAAAGGCCCACTAAGGCCCATTAACCCCCGGGGGGTTCCGGTAACCCCTCTAGTACTCTGGTAAAATCCTGATTTCACCCGGAACACTTTCGATATCCAAACATAGGCTTCCAATATATCAATCTTCATGTCTCGACCATTTCGAGACTCCTCGTCATGTCCGTGATCACATCCGGGACTCCGAACAACCTTCGGTACATCAAAACATATAAACTCATAATATAACCGCCATCGAAGCGTTAAGCGTGCGGACCCTACGGGTTCGAGAACTATGTAGACATGTCCGAGACACGTCTCGGTCAATAACCAACAGCGGAACCTGGATGCTCATATTGGCTCCCACATATTCTACGAAGATCTTTATCGGTAGACCGCATAACAACATACGTTGTTCCCTTTGTCATCAGTATGTTACTTGCCCGAGATTCGACCGTTGGTATCTCAATACCTAGTTCAATCTTGTTACCGGCAAGTCTCTTTACTCGCTACGTAATACATCATCCCACAACTAACTCATTAGTTGCAATGCTTGCAAGGCTTAAGTGATGTGCATTACCGAGAGGGCCAGAGATACCTCTCCGAGCAATCGGAGTGACAAATCCTAATCTCGAAATACGCCAACCCAACAAGTACCTTTGGAGACACCAGAGAGCACCTTTATAATCACCCGATTCACGTTGTGACGTTTGGTAGCACACAAAGTGTTCCTCCGGTAAACGGAGTTGCATAATCTCATAGTCACAGGAACATGTATAAGTCATGAAGAAAGCAATAGCAACATACTAAACGATCGGGTGCTAAGCTAACGGAATGGGTCAAGTCAATCACATCATTCTCCTAATGATGTGATCCCGTTAATCAAATGACAACCCATGTCAATGGTTAGGAAACTTAACCATCTTTGATCAATGAGCTAGTCAAGTAGAGGCATACTAGGGACACTCTGTTTGTCTATTTATTCACACATGTATTATGTTTCCGGTTAATACAATTCTAGCATGAATAATAAACATTTATCATGATATAAGGAAATAAATAATAACTTTATTATTGCCTCTAGGGCATATTTCCTTCATTTTGTTCATGTAGATGGAATTGAGTCCGTGCGAGAAGTTTTTGCTCGACGATTCGTCCGATTCAGACGACTCGGATGTTGAGATGCTGCTTGCAAACTATCGGCAGCAGACGTTGGTGATGGCCCTTGCCGCGAAGGAGCACGAAGATGAGAACCGAAAGAGGCGGCGAGGATCCACCGTCGGCCGTCTTTGCATTCCTCGAAATCGCCATCTCGGGAACGAGATGTTGATGCAAGACTACTTCACGGAGAATCCAACATATCCGCCGCACCTCTTCCGGAGAAGGTACAGAATGCGACGATCTCTCTGTGAAAATTGTTCAAGCTTGCGAGGAAAATTGTCGGTACTTTACTCAAAGAAGAAATGCCGCGGGCTTGAAGGGATTTAGTGCATATCAAAAAATCTCGGAGCTATGCGGGTGATTGCATACAGCGTTCCGGCTGACTATGCCGATGAGTACCTTCGCATTGGTGAAGATACCACAATTGAGTCAGTGCGTAGGTTTGCCAAAGTGATCATCCGTGTCTTCGGTCCCGAATATCTTTGGGAACCCAATGAGGATGACAAAAAAAATGATGGCATCTAATGAGAGGAGAGGTTGGCCTGGCATGCTAGGTAGCATTGACTGTATGCATTGGAATTGGAAAAATTGCCCCAAGGCATGGCAGGGAATGTATTGTGGCAAGTCTCGTGATGCAACAATTGTACTAGAGGCCGTAGCATCTGAGGATTTATGGATTTGGCATTGTTTTTTTGTATGCCGGGTACTCTCAATGATATCAATGTGTTGCAATGCTCATTTGTTTGCTAGGCTTGCTAGTGATGTTGCTCCTGCTTGCAACTACACTATCAATGGGCATGAATACACAAAGGGATCTTGCAGATAGTATATACCCTCCTTGGTGCACATTTGTCAAGAGCATCAAAGAACCCAAAACTAGAAAACAATGTGAATTTACAAGGGTGCAAGAGGCAGCCCAAAAAGACATTGAAAGAGCTTTCGGGGTTTTGCAATCTAGGTTTGCCATTGTTCATGATCCTTCTTGTTTTTGGGACAAGCGGACCTTGAAAAACATCATGACATGTTGTGTTATTCTTCACAATATGATTCTTGAAGATGAGAGAGGCATGAACTTGGAGTTCTTTTACGACAATGTGGGTAGCCATGTCAAACGAGTTAGAGACCCTAACCGCATTAGAGCTTTTCTTCAGACATAGAAGGAGATTAAAAATGCAAACACCTACTTTCAGCTTCAGGAGGATCTCATTGAGCACCATTGGCAAAGGGCTGGACAGTAACAAAACTCATTTTTCTATTCATTTTCATTTAATTCATGTGTGATTTGTATGATTGTTGTATTGTGCTGGTATTGATATTTTTTCTGAATAATTATTTGTAATGTGGATGATTGCTGTATTTGTCGTGTGGTATTGATATTTGCGGACCGGCGGAAGTGGCGCAAGAGCAGACCCCACAAAGCCGACCCGTAAAAGAGCATATTCCGTGAATATCCTTTTATACGGGTTCGTTTTGCGGGGTAGTCTGATTCTGCGGCCGTCCGTGCCGGCCCGCAAAACCGTTTTTTCGCCAACTGCAAATGCGTTTTGTAGAGAGATGCTCTAACTAACTATAGTAGGGCATCTATCGATCCTAGGAGGTAGGCAGATTCGTTAATTAATGGAAGTCGTACGTATGTTTGATTTTTTGTCAATTTTTAAACAAAATCTTTCTGTTAATCAACCAGCTAGCTTTGTCAGTGCACGGGCGCCCCGTCTAATATGCAAGCGTGTGAGTGAGCCAAGCGAGTGTGTACTGCTGTGAGTAGCACAGAGATGATCGATTCATGTTGCCCGTGCATGCATGCGTGCACTGGCCTCCTTGCCTTTGCAGAAGGCGCTGGTGCATCAGCATGCTGCTAATTTTACATGTGTGCGGCTGCAGGAAATGACGCCCCGGCCTATCTCGGTCGAGCGGACCAGGCCGCGGCATTCGATCGATCGACCACATGTGTGCTGTCGCGTCAACGCAGGTTACCTTATCGGTGCTAAAGTAGCCAGCCTGCTTGCACATGCAAGCTGGCCGAGTGATCCTCATTTGGGAAGGGCTCAAGTGCATGCGGACATGCCTGCGTGCACAACCATGGACTGGAGCTCCCGCGTGAGTGTGGGGGTGGGTGCGTGTGTGTGAGAGAGCCCGCTTGTCTTTTATACTGTTCCACCCTGGCCTGGTCTTGTTCAAGTTCAACTCTGCGTCCATCAGACTCGCCAGTCTCTCTCCACTCATCTGGCCATCTCTACCTCCTTCGCTCCGGCCTCTTTGAAACCACGCGTCCACGCGCACTAAGCTAGCCATCGGGCCGTACGAGTAGCGCTTTTTCAGGGCTTTGTTAGCGGTGTGGCGGGCACCATCGGTTCGTGGTCGCGATGCTTGCATCGGCGAGATCATTGTGGCGTAAATTCGGGCTGGCCGGAACATGCAGGGCGGAGCCGATGGCGGCAACCAGGGAGCTGGCGGCCAGGCAGAAGGCGCAGGCGCGGCGGTCTGAGGTGCATGCATGCATTGCTACCTCGATCGCATGTCAAGATAGGGTCGAGTGCCCTGGAATGGAAGATGTGGATGCTTGGTCACATGGCTCAGTTATGTCAAGCTCTGCGTCTGCGTCATGTCATGTCGTGGCCGTCTCATGCAAAATCTCCCATCCTAATTGGTTAACCTGAGACAAGTACGTACATGATATATTTCGCTGAAACCTCGCTACATCTCGGTCACTCATAGTTATTTTGTGAAGGAATGAAAACATTTCTATATAGAATAACAAGAAAATTTGAAAGTCAAAGTTTTCATGTGGTATGTTCGGAGGGGTCTTGTGCTAACCAAACCCATCCTCGCGCGTTGTAACTGGCAAGGAAATAAGAAGTGTAACTTTTGTACTTACGGCGAGACAATTGAACACCTATTCTTCTAGTGTAAGTTTGCACGCTCTACGTGGTCAGCCATCCAAATAGCATCTAATTTATATCCTTCCACAAACGAATATTTTTTATCATTAGCCGGGTGATATCCCAAATAGAGTCAAAACTCTAATGAGGGTGGGTGCGTATGCCTTATTATGGTCACTTTGACTCCTCTGCCAGAGCCGGCTTGACCTTGTCGATGACTGTCAGGAAGTCTTGGTGCATGTGTCCCTAAGGACAAGTGCCTTGGAGCCGCAGTTGTCATTGTTGAAAACCTTGCATAGATCTGAAGCACCGACCGTCAAATCTCTCCACATGACGAGAAACCCTAACCTCATCGCCCCAAGGAGACAGCAAAATTCTACGCCAGAGCTCCATCGACTATGTCCAGACGGACAAAATCGAGGAGGATTGAAGCTTGAAAGACAAACTCGAAGAAGAAACGCCGCTATCCGTCCAAGCGTCGCACCTGCGAGGACTAAAAAAAACGTAACATAAACTACTAACCCAAGCGAATGCACCGATATTCCCCTCCTCTACATCGGTTGCTGGAGCGGTAGGCAGAGGGGATATTCCACGGGCTCGTCGGTGAAATCTGGAGGAGAGAGTTTGCCCTATCTGCCTAGGATTACGGGAGGAAAACGAAATGGCACCATGTAGAAAATATGAATCCCTAGTGTGGCAACTTTATTAATCATGTAGTTTTTTTTGCAAGATTTATTAATCATGTAGTTCCAACTTTATGGACATTTTTTCAATGAAACGTGAGACCTAGTATCGAAGCTCTTGTCGAGACAAAGCCAACCGTGAAGACACATAGTAAATCTATAAGTCAATATTTGAATTAAAATTTTATATTTGGAAAGATTCCGTGTATCAGCTTTGCCCAGCCCCACCTGCATGCATGCATCACGCTCGACTGCTAAAATTAGCATGTTCGCTCTATATTGCAGTTCTTCTTTCTTTCTTTTGATCTTGTATTTGGATGATGTATGAATTATGATTGGTGTTTTATCTAAAAAACAGGACGAAAACCTGTTTCTAGAAATAGAAAAGGAAAATAAAACCTATTTCTAAGATAATTATACTGGGAAAAAAGGCTTGTCTATATCATACAGTGTAGTGATGGTGCACGTCTGCAAGCATCTGAAGTTTCACTGAATAGGCAACCTGGCGAGGAGTGTACATGTCTCAAAAAGCAGTCGTTGTTAGGAAAAGAACAGTCACACATCAAATCTTCCCTTATTTTTTACCTTTGTCCCGAAAAAGTTCTTTCACTCTGAATAGACGCGGCTTGATTATCTCTGAGATGTTGTACGTAACAAATGGTATATACGTATATGATAAACAAAACAAATGGAGATATGAGTATGTCACTCATTCTTTTTTAAACCAATTCTATTTTCTATCCTCTTTTGTCACTTTTGACAGGGATTACATATTTTAAGAGGTTTTTTTTATCCATTTTACTCTATCAAGCAAACATGTGCCATATTATTGCCCTTTTTCTAAAAAAATTGCTTTATTTCATGTTGGTCCCATCTGCTTGTGCGCCACGACGGGTTTTCCTCCATAGCCGGTTTCTCCGGCCACTGGACCGCATGCCTGGTTCGTCCTCCGGTTTGGCTCCACTCGTCCAATCCAACTCATCAGCCTCCTCCCGTCTAATAGAATCTCTGGCAGTTCCCTCAGAAATTTCCCCCTATATGTGCGTTTAGGGGCTCTCCCAATAAATTTTTTTGGGCTTTTGCGGGTGTGCTGATGTAGCAGATTCTCAATACAACTCCACTTATACTTGGCGTGGTATTTGTGCCCCCACCCGTCTGTGGCTACACTCTCTCTCTCTCTCTCTCTCTCTCTCTCTCTCTCTCTCTCTCTCTCTCTCTCTCGTGGAAGATGCCAGCGGAGCTCCGATGACCGTCGGTACGGTGAGGCACGAAACAATCGCGGCAGTTGACTGCGGCCCGGTGATGCGTTGCGGTGGCCGATGGCGTGGTGGTGTTTGGAGGCGGCGGCAATGCCACGGCAATGCGGTGGTGCGACGCGCCGTGGTGCTGACGGCGTGGTCTCGGTGGAGGTGCGGCAATCGCCGATGACCAGCTTGGGAAGGGGAAGCGGCGACGCCCAAGGGAAAGGGGAGGCGACGTGGCTATCGGCGATGCAACGGTGCGGTTGCAACTGGCCACCAGCGGGGGGGCGGCGCGGGGATCGTCGACATGGACTTGGGCCGGTCGTTGCAGTGGCGTGCCGGGCCGTGAAATCCCAGGCAGTTGCCTCGTGCCACGGTGGATTGGATTATTGGGAGAGATGCTAAATTTTTTGGGGTTTAAGCAAAATGCTGGAGCAGGAGCAATTTGCACCACCGCGCCTCGTGAACTGAGACCTGAGAGGACATGCGTGCACATGCTGCGCTTCAATAACCATAAATACACAAAGACGAAACATTTTACCCTCTTCGGTCTTTTTTGTAACCGGCCACTCTACTATGATTGCATGCTTGTCGTCGAAGACACCTTTTTCTCCTGCCCGCAGCGAGCTCCTCTCCCTTCTGCGCACCAACACCTCCGCGCCTCACTGAAAACCCTCTTTCTTCCTCGAGAGACAGAGAACAGCTCCAATGGCGGGGGTCGGGCTCCTCCGGCCCTGTTTTGCAGCGGCAGCGCTGTTCGCTGGGGTGGCGCTGCTTGCTGCCGGAGCTTCTCCCCAGCCCATCGTTCTGAGGCTGGAGCGACGGGTAGCATCTTCGACGGAGCTGATCAACATCGACAAGCTCCGGCTGACGACGCGTGGTCTGATGCGTCAAGGTGTCGCTGATCTCCCCGTGGTCGGCACGGGGAACAGTTATTTTGCCGGCGGGTAAGATTTTGCAGCGTCGTCCATCTTTAGTTTAGCAGTAGTTACAGCGACATCGCTGGTCGCATATTATCAACATCATTTCCCGGCGAGGTGCTGGTAGTATCTCCTGCTGCTGGTTCTGGAGGTGCCCGCCAGGGCCAAGAGAACAACGCGGACGGCCTCGATCTCGTTCAGGTGACCCGCTCCGCTGGTCGTGGTTGTGCCGGGTCGCCCGTCCACTCCCTCGCCTCTGCTCGGCGATGTTGCTGCTTGAGATTGCCGGCAGGCGCTACTTTGAAGGTGATTGAGGGGGGTGGGGGAGGGGGCTTCTGGCCGCAGGCATCATTAGGGATGGTGACCTCAGATGATGTGTTGCAGCGCGTGCTGCCGATGCCGCCGCGACGGAGGCGTCAAGCGTGTGGAGGCGCCGTTGGGCGGATCTCCATCAAGCGCTCGTCCGCATGGAGGACAAGACATTGACACCCGTCACGAAGTTGAGAGGAGAGGATCACTGACAATGGCGTAAATCCAGAGGGCTATCTGGGCGTCAGTAGAGCGCTAGAGGTCATTGGGCGAGTCCAGCGGTGGTGCTCGAAGCTCGATGTGGTGGGCGACGTTGTACACGAGGAGCAGGAAGAGGAAGAACGTGCGCCATTTGTGGTAGTTATGCTCGGCCACATCAAGTTAATTTCATGTAATTCGTGATGTGGTTGTCGACAAGATTGCCATAGGGCGGGGAGAAGGAGGGCCGACGACGGTGGCCGGTGGGGTGACCGAGGAATGAAGCGGTGCCGAGAGCGTGGAGAGAGGCGCCTAGAGACAGCCAACAGAGAGAGGCGCCGAGAAAGAGAGGGACACACACAACGGAGAGAGGCGGGGAAACGTCGGTGGAGAGGGCAGGCGAGGTGACCGAGGACACGGCGGCCGCAGAGGTGAGGGAGGCAGCAGCGGGGGAGGTGGACGAGCCGTGTTCTTTAGCCATGGCAGTAAATGTTCTCTCTCTGTGTTTTTTTCTTCTTTTTTTTTGATAAATTTTCTCCCCCCCTGTGTTCTTGGCAACAGTGAAAACTAATTTTTACTAGGTACACTCGTCGCTCAGGCCCAGCCCATCAGGTGATAGCACAGTCGTCGCCTCGTCCTGTCGTCCATGAGTCTGTCCGCCTCCTCGAGACCTCAATCCCCTTCTAACCTCCTTCTCCACTCCCGGCCGGCCGGCCGTTGGTGTGGTGGATGCACGCGGCACGCCCACGGCCGACTCCTCCTGCTTCTCCGAGCTTGGATCCGCGCTGCCCGCACGCGGCTCGCTCATGCCGGCAGCGCACTCCGCGCCCCGCCCTGGACCCTTGGTTTTGATCAGGATGTTCAGTGCACTATGTCCTATTTTCCTGATTAGTGCGAGCGCCCAAGTTGACTGACTGAAGTTTCGATGTACAGCCCCAGCAGTGTCCACCCCATGGATTAATCGATTCAAGTTTTGATGCGTTCTGAATTTTGTAGTTACGTAACAATGGGGAAACAGCGCGCAGTCGTTTCTAGAAAGAAAAGGGAATGAGTAAATTGTTGAATCTCCATCCGTTCCTGATGATCTAGCATCGGTGGTCATTGGGTGTGGTCTTTTCTGTGGGAACACCAAATTTTACTTGCCCAGCTGTGTCTGAACATGTCATATCTGTTTTATTTGTGCCATTGTGTGAATAAGATATATTGTGATTTCTGATATAATGATATGGTCAGTTGTGTGAACTGATGACATGATCAGTTGGTCATCTAGTTATCCCTTTTCCCATGCGTACTGTGTGTTCTGAAACTTCTGATATGGAGTTGCCCCCCTCTTGTTTTGGTCACTCTCTGCCACTGCAACGGAGAGATCCTAGAGAATAAGGAGATGTGGTTAGCGAGTACACCATCAGACTATACACGCAGAAATATTGTAACATTGGGAACACTAGCCCGCTGTTGTTATCAACTTCCCGAAAGGAATTGTTTGATTCAACGTACCACAATGTGGTTACCTTCTCTTTTTCTGGATCCAAAATCATCATGGTCAAATCAAGGTCCGTGATGCAGGTGCCCTGCGTCGCAGCGGACTGCCATGACGGCGGCGCAGCCTCTCGCTACACTGCTTGCTTGGTGTTGGGTTAGATGCCAATGAGGCAGAGGGGGAGGGTACGAGAGAGGAGGGAATATAGATGCTGACGGGTGGGTTTGTGTTGCCATATCATCGCTTTCAGTGGGACCCACCGGTCAGTTTATGTGTCAAACGTTGTTTATCGTGCGATCAGTGCTTTTTGCAAAAAGGTTACTGAACGCTGGTTGTTTTTCGCAAGAAAGAAGAAAAGGTGGTTGTTTTTTTTTCTAGTGAAGCTGCAGTTATGGTGAATGTTTTGCAATTAAATGGCAGCAGAGGCACACCCTCTCTGCTTTTCTTTTTCTTCTTTCTACATGTGTGGCAAGCCTCCAAGGCCTTAGAGACATCATTAGAGGCGGAAAAACGCAGCCCATGGATGCTCTTACACGTACTCCCTCCGTTTGGAATTACTTGTCGCAGAAATGGATGTATCTAGACATATTTTAGTTCTAGACACATCTATTTTCGAGACAAGTAATTCCGAACGGAGGGAGTATATCTGATTTGTGAACCTTGATCCCCTATCAATTTGTTAGTTTGTATCAAACAGTTGGAGTCTTTAGCTCATGATGTTGATGCAGTTTCATTTGTACAGCGTGAATATATCAAACTGTAAACTATGTTGTTCAGATTCTGCAACAGTTTTTCCTTACATTTGAATTTTACACTTTTGCAGGCCGTATCTGACACGTATTCAACTGGGTAATCCGCCAAAGAATTTCAGCGTGCTAATTGATACCGCGAGTATCATGTCATGGGTTTCTTGCCGGACACCAGGTGGATCTAGTGTTAGTGTGAGTCACTTCTATCTCCAATCTATTTGTCCTATTAGACCAAAATGCTCTATCTGGCAGTACAAATAATTCCTGCTGTTTTATTTGTTGCTCAGTCCTTACCAGGATTATTTGACCCTAGATCATCATCTACATCATCTCAGATATCATGTTCAGACAAGACGTGTCAAGCCATGATCCCCGACCTTGCAGTGTGCAGCAAATCGAGTGATTCCTGCGAGTGGCATGTACTCTATGGTTCTGGAGCTGCTGTGTATTCTAACACAACGGGATACTATATATCTGACGTTGTGCATTTAGAGATTCTCAATGCAGTTGGACACACATCGTCTGCTCCCGCCACTATTATTTTTGGGTTAGTTTACTGTTCCCTATTTCATATAGGCCATTAATTTCCTTCAAGATAACTGAAGTGCACGCTCTCAGCTGGATAGGTTCAGCAGCTATTGACTCTCAATATTTGTTGTAACAGATGTAGCACTTCACGGTCAGGTGAACTGGCGGAGGCAAAATTTGATGGCATTTTAACCTTTGCGCCGCATCAAATGTCCTTCAGTTCACAGCTGCATTCTCAGGGGTTAATCCCTGGGGTCTTCTCTCTATGCTTGAAGAGTGCATATTGGGGCGGTATCCTTGTATTTGGAGAAATTTTGGAGGAGGGAATTGTTTACACTCCACTGTTACCTTCACCGTAAGTTTCTTGGTTCAATGCAGATTCAGTACAGATGATCTTATACGTGTGGATAACCATCAGTACTGCAGAGACTCCATCTCGATATTATGCGAACTAGGGTACCTGTTTCATTGTTAGTTGCTTTTTCGTTTGCTAGCTTTAGCTGTTTTTATATTTTTACAGCAGTTTTGTTTTGTTTTTGTTAGCTTTATTCTGGCTTGCTGTACTCTGCGTCATCTTGATGTGCTTCTTCTAATACAAAATGACTTGTGTTTTGATGTTGTTTGAGAAAATACACGAGTGAAACACATACTTTCCGGTAGCTATTATTGTGACATGTATTTCTCTGGATATGTCGTTTATCTTAATATTGGCTCTATCACTTGTCAATAAATCTTCTTGTAATTCTCTTGCCAAAGTTCATGCCCTAACTTCTTTGATGAAATACAGGAATTTTTTCCAACTGTATCTGGAGAGTATCGCTGTGAATAGTCAAGAGCTTCCAATTGAACCGTCAGTTTTTAGACCATCACGTAAACATGTAACCATTGCAGATTCAGGAACTTCGTTGACGTACCTGGCAGATGGTGCCTATGACCCATTCATCAATGCGGTAAGTTTTGCGATGTACCTTGTCATTACCTTGGCTATAATCAGCAGTATATAACCTATTTACACAATTATTATGGTACTTATTTTTAGATAACTGCAGCAGTGTCTCCACATGTACGCCTGGTCAAGAATTCAGATCGATGCTTCGTTACATCTATCAAGTAGTTTTTCATCTCTGTGAAAAAAATAAACATCTTTTAATTATCTTTTGGTGCACATTGTTTTCACATTTCTGTTTTCTTCTCGGACAGTATCGATTTATCATTTCCAACACTGACACTGCGCTTTGCGGGCGGTGCTGTAATGAAGCTTAAGCCAAACAATTATTTACATTCTGTAAGTCCGAAAGTCTTTCGATGTTGAAATTGTATGTATAATTGCATATATAGTTAATGAACAGTTTGTAGACTTCTTATTTTCACAAATTTATTTAATGATAGTATGCTTTATAGGAGGACGAAGTAATTTACTGTATTGCATGGAAAAGGAACTATGGTGAACAAATAACGGTACTTGGAGGTCAGTTGAATGAACTCTTAATACTCCCTCCGATACATATTAATTGACGCTGCTTATTTGTACTAAAGCAGCATCAATTGATATGGATCGGAGGGAGTAGTATATTTTAGCATATGCGGCATATTTTTATTATGAAATTCCAGATTTATTTGTTAACCAACATTATTAACAATTCAGTGGCAATGTAAAGTTGGGATTTTGTGCCAACAATTTGCTTGTTAATGGCAGATATTGTACTGAAGGATAAAATTATTGTTCATGATTTGGAGAACATGCTCTTCGGTTGGATGGATTTTGATTGTAAGTTCTAATTTCCTTCTGACAACTTGACCCTAGTTCTTCTCGTTTGCATCTTCATCACTAATCAACATTTTACTTCTCTGACAGGTTCTCAGCCCGTTAATGTTACCAGCTCGATTAGGAAGAAACGTGTGAGTTCTGGGAATGTGTCATCATATAAAATCTGGTCAATTACTGGGGTTGCTATCATCATTGTACATATCTTGTGCCATTTCGACCGCTAGTTGGTAGGCCACCATATGCAAGGTATGCCATATAGTTGCTATACCAATGTGCGTGTTCACGAGTGTGTCATCTTTGTAATCCAAAAGATAATCAATATTTTCAATGATGGTAAAAATGAACTTTAATCCATAGAACCAGTAGTAGCATTGTGCAACCACTAAACAATCATTGTCAGCTTGAAGGACATACATAAAAAGATCAGATTTAGAGGAAAACATATTAGCCGCTGACCTTGCGGACAAACTACCAAAATGACTCTACACAAAAATGTTGCATTGCTTAATTTCTAATTTCTCTGGTTAGAACCATAACAGAGTGCATGCTTGTGCAAATAGGTTGCAACTTTCGTAGCAGAAAATCGTACGAGTCAATGCACTGGGCAATTGTCATCGTAATGGCAGAATCTTCAGCTATACTCCAGTTATCTAGTTCTATTAACATTGGAGAAAACCATCTTGACCACATAATGAGCATTTAGCTAGCCAAAAGTCACCCAGCAGCACAAGGTCGTCCTGGTTTATGGGTGTTAATCAAGTGTGCCATGACCTTTCAATTGAGAGATTGATGCATCATACTACATGTTGACAAAAAATTGAAAGGATAGGCAATTAGGCAGAATAACAGAGAACCAAAAACAAGAGCATGCAAGGATCTATAACCGGCAAGTGTCAAGTATCCCATTGTGCATTTTAGTTACTCCATTGTGAGAAATATGGACCACAGAAAGAACGCACAAGGTTTTGCATGTTAAATGTTCAGTTATGGTTATGTTACAGACACATGGTTTCCTGGTGCAAAAAACCACCCTGTAATACACTATCAGATTTCACAAACAGTAGTAGTACAACATACTGTAGTATATTATGTAATACTCCCTCTGTCCCAAAATATGTGACTCAACTTTGTACTAAAGTAGTACAAAGTTGAGTCACATATTTTGGGACGGAGGGAGTATAACATATTGGCAACATTCAACCATTTTGTGTCTTACTTTACCAGGACTTCAGAGGAGAAAATTAACTACTGCAGTTGACCTTCGTGACTTGCTTTATCAGGATCAGAGGAGCAGCATCAGTTCATCGAGCATCAGAAGTCATGCTCTTATATAATTTAACTTAATTGCTGTTGAATCCTTGTATGGTTCTGAGTCTAATGAGGCTATCGCCATATACACATAACCATGACTGCCATGCAACATCGTCGTATACCAGTGGTATTGTATTGCTGTTGATGTATCATTAAACCGGGAGTGCTCTTTGTTCTGGACGCTTGTGCTGAATGCTCACTTATCCATGTTTTCATTCCCCCAAATTCTCAGCCGTGCAGCTGCAGCCAGGTGAATATGTAGTCCTAGTTTCCTCTCGTAGTCGTGCCTTTTTCCTACTCCCCCTGTTCCTAAATATATATCTCTTTTTGAGATTCCAATGCGGACTACATACGGAGTAAAATGAGTAAATCTACACTTTAAAATATGTTTATATACATGAATACATCCTATTGAAGTCTCTAAAAGACTTATACGGAGTATTTAGGAACGGAGGGAGTAGGTTCTTTTCAGCTAGGGCTGTTTTCCTTTCGAAATTGATGTACACACGACATGGTATGGCCGATGTGCAGCTGACACAGACTCTACCCCGTGAGATTGATGTGTATCTAATTTACAAACGGGCTGATGGGCAACGTCGTCTGAGTATCGTCTGAAAAGCATCAGCTGTATAGCAATGCTCCTTTTCTTTTCGTTTTGTTCACTAGAGACAGGTAGTCGCAAGCTCACACCCCTTTTCACCGTGCGATCCCACCCAGGGGCGGAGCCAGGATTTAGACATAGGGGGGGGGGGGGGGGGCGAGACAACAATGAAGCCCAGAAATTTTTTGTGTCTCACAAACTACATAAGAGTTTTTATATCCATATCACTCCCGATCTGGAAGGTCTAGCTATAGATTGTAGTATTGAACAACTCCATGTGCGCGCCATGTAGATGAAGTTGGTAATCGAACTACTCCAAAATACGACATAAAGTACCCTGGTATGGAACATTGTCATATGTATGTTTAAGAAGACTTAACAAAATCATGTATAACTAAATAGCAGGATTTAGCTTGCGTTCATATAGTTTTGAATTGAAAGTCAATCACTGTTTGGAAAACCACTTACATTTACTTGATATACTTGATATATGTCAACGCAAACATACAAAAGCATATAGAATCAATATGTGGTGTATTAGAAAAAAATGAGCAACGTCTCAAGAATACATACCTTGCTAGAGTATCAAATCCAGCCCCGGCAATCCCTCAAAAAAAAAAAATCAAATCCAGCCCCGGCTCGTCCCATCTGCTTGGATGAGCATTGTTTCCGCAGGCCGCAGGCATGCGGCAACCATCGCTGGTCAAGCATGGAAGGGTTCGCGCTTTCGAAAGATTGTGCGCGCCTATGCCTTAGTGTAGCGACGATGGTCGATAATAACGAAAGATTAAGCCCTATCCTGGCGTGGGCGGCGACGGCAAAGAGACCAGGTGGAGCTTGATTAGGTCGAACTGCACGGAATAGAAAAGAAGGGCATGTATGTGTGTGCATTACAGATCGATCGGTGATTCACGCACGGGAAAACCACCAAAACGCTATTTGTTTTAGGCTTGGGCCAGCCAGGAATATATGCACGCATGGATAAAGGCCTATACCCTTTGCTAATGGCCGGTACCTACTAAGTAGCAGTCAGTAGATTAGTATTAGCCCCCCCTAATAATCCATGGGGGGGGGGGGGGGGCTGGCCCCCGCACGCCCCCCTACTGGCTTCACCCACCCATGAGACATCCTGGGGGTGGGCAGGTGCCACCTGGTCGGGATGATAGGGTCCACCACGAAGTGGTCGTTTCCATGCGACTCTGAGTGGCGTGAGCGACGTACTGAGGAGGAGGGCCCACACATCATCGGCGTTGTATGTTCGAGGGGTGAGCCGTTTTTTTCTTTTTGGGTAAAAATGTTATTTAGCGAATGTTCGCCGGATGACCATGGCAAAACAAAACAAACGTTTTCCGCGGCAATTTATGTGTTGGGAGTATGACAAATCCTTCAAGCTAACAAGACAATCTTCACAGCAAATTCTCTGTCTGCCAAAAATTTCCATGCGTTTTCGAAGAAATTGATGTAAAAAACATTCGGAAATGGCATGCCCTAGCGAATGTTAGCTGGCTATTGCGGTCCTTCCATTTTGCACAGTGAGTGGGACGACGGTTTCAAAATTCAGGTCATGAGCCTTCTCTCCCTTCCATTGGGAGAAACACTAGAGAGTAAATCATCTGCACCTCTCTTTCAAAATTCAGAATCTTTATTTGCAGTAATTCTCCTTGGTTTCCTTTCATATAAGATATTCCCTGCCAAACAATGGAAAAATAGATTTTTTTCTCTCTTTTAAAGGATTAGCGTTAGAAATAATCAAGAAACGATATTAAACCGGTAGAAACCGAATGAAAACTCCCCACAAATCATCATAAACTCTTGAGCTATCAGTAGTTTTCTTGAGAGAGGGGTTCGCGCACTTAAAATGAAGGGGTGTGGAATCTATGAGGCCCAAACGAAAGGGTGAGCTACCCGCATGGGGCCCATCGGGTGTCCCGTAGTTCCTTTTTTTTTGCTAAAAATATCCTATTTTCTTCACTTGGCTCCTTTTTGTACTTCCTCATAGTTTTCTGACACTTCCCCCTCCATTGTTGCAAACTTGCAAAATGACCGGAAAATGATATAAGATAGTGTCACACACTAATTTATTCAATTGGCCTTCCTATGTACCAACCTAGAGATCGTATCATTTGGCACACAATCACTTGATAACAGGAGACTAAACAAACATATAATATGGGGTAGATGGCCAAAAAGGCTTGATCATTACCACAATGGCGAGGCATAAGAAAAGGCTAACTTAGTGCATTAGCCCTATACATTATTTATACGTAACAAACCTCGATCAAAGTATAGTGCACTAAAGAGGAAGCGGACGTGTAATGGTAGCGGACTCTAAACATGCAAGGATACACCTAGGAACATCCTATTGGGCGAACTGGGCAGCACCTCCACTAGCATAAGGATCATCCTCGTGATCTGGCCAAAACAACAAACAAGGTGAGTGTGTTGAATGTACTTACAAGCAAACAAAACTCAAGCAAGCTAGATGCACAATCAAATCCAACAAATCTATTCTATCAAAACATGCATGTAGCAATAGGTGTATTATACTGATCCTTGGTGCAATCTTGCCAGCACATTCAATGTACTAACGCTTTTTTTATTTTATTTGCTTTATGTTATAGTTATATCGACAATGAGTAATTGTTTCAGTTAGGCCATATGTTTCACTCAACTTTGCAAGTGGCGTTGATGGGACACCTTGTTTTTCTGTTGCTTTCGCCGTGTTCGATAGCCTTTCAAGTAGTAAGGCAATATACTATGGATTTAAAGTTCATTATGACACATGACTTCATGATATTTCATCTCGTAGTGAGTGTGCGAGCAATTGATCTAGGGACTAGCACTATAAGACAGAGAGATGAGGATCCTACCAGATCCGGGTCTTCACATATATATAGTTTGGTCCCTATCTTCAGGGATCGATATGATCATGTAATCCTGTTGTTATGAGTTACAAATCTCCCACAACTGAAGAATCCCTAAAGAAGCGCTCCTGACCCTTATCCCTCAGAGTGCCTACTCGGGTGCAATGGGGCGTGTGGCTGGGATCCCTTAGAAAGTTCAAGAAATTGTAAGGTTTGGATGCCCTGTACCATCTCTCTATAACAGTGGGTATCCATACTCATGATTATTTAACGATGACACACAAAGTCTTCCATCAATGTTGAACAACATACTGCAAATAAAGAAAAACTCGAGGCCATCGAAAATGAATCTGCCTTGCGATAGTATTTCCACAATGCAACCCAACCATGTGCAATGTGACTGAATTAAACAAAAAAACACCTACTACTAGACAAAGCCTTCAAAATGGGATCATCATACGAGGGGCAATATTTATAGTCCAACCAAAGGTTGGACATGGGATTTTCATCCCCGAAGCCAACTTCAAGCGAGCTCCTTCAACATGGGTATGAAGATCGCACACGGTCATGGACCGATCTAGATGGAAGGCAATATCATGGGTTTCAACTGGAGTACACATAAACTTATCATCAAATCTACCAACAACCTCGCTAGTGGATGATGACATTCACTTGCCGAATCCTAACACTTAGAGGGCCCAAAGCTTGCTCATGCCACTAGAGAAGACCTAGAGATGCAGGTTGAGGAACATTTTCCTACACACCATTGTGCTTCTGGCCACCGTTGCACCACATTTGATCCTCGTCTATAACAGAGTGGGACGCTTGTATGCGAGCTCTTGATCTATCACAGATATGGCGGCCATTGCAACCACCTCGCCGATCGCCGCTATTGCAGCTACTTGATGAATCATCCCAGCACATCCACGAACTGCTACCTTGCCGTCCACCACCATAGCCCCATCAGCCGGATCGGGCCACTCGGCAGGGTTGCGCTATCAGATCCAACACACGTGGCCCAGTTGTTAGCCTTGTATATCGATGACCTTTAGAGATAAGCTGTCAATGATGGACAATTCCCTAGTAGTGCAATTTGGATGTTGTTATTAGTTCTTACTCCCTCCTTTCTGGGTTAAAGGCACATGCGTATCCCTAGATTGACAACCCTTTCACTGAGGGCGAGGTCTGGGCTGCGATCTGCGCTTCCCTAGCAGAGAAAGCGACAGGCCTGGATAATTTCAACGGTACCTTCTTCAGAGCATGCTGACAGACCATTAAAGCAGACGTAATGGCAGTTTTTTAGGCTTTTTACCGGCTTGCCGGAGGAGATTTCGCTGCCCTCAACTATGCCCTCATTGTGCCGCTGCCAAAGAAGAACGGAGCAATCAAACTAAACGAATTTTCCCACATTAGTATAATTCACTCAGTGGCAAAGCTAATTGCAAAGGTCCTCTCGATCAGGCTAGCTGGTTGCTACCTCTTGAGCACTGCGTTGGTTTTCCTTTGAAGAGGAAAGGGTGATGCAGCAAAGTAGCGTAAGTATTTCCCTCAGTTTTTGAGAACCAAGGTATCAATCCAGTAGGAGGCCACACACGAGTCCCTCGCACCTACACAAACAAATAAATCCTCGCAACCAACGCGATAAGGGGTTGTCAATCCCTACACAGTCACTTACGAGAGTGAGATCCGATAGATATGATAAGATAATATTTTTGGTATTTTTGTGATAAGGATGCAAAGTAAAGAAAGTAAAACAAAAACGCCGACAAAAATAGCTTGTTGTTGGGAGATTAATATGATGGAAAATAGACCCGGGGGCCATAGGTTTCACTAGTGGCTTCTCTCAAGAGCATAAGTATTTACGATGGGTGAACAAATTACTGTTGAGCAATTGACAGAATTGAGCATAGTATGAGAATATCTAGGTATGATCATGTATATAGGCATCACGTCGGAGACAAGTAGACCGACTCCTGCCTGCATCTACTACTATTACTCCTGCAGGACCTTAAAGTATGTCTAGAGGGGGGGGGGGGGTGATTAGACTAATTGACCAATAAAAACTTAACCTTTTCCCAATTTTAGAGTTTGGCAGATTTTACCTATTTTAGGACAAGTCAAGCAATCATCACACAATTCAAGCAAGCATGCAAAGAGTGTATAGGCAGCGGAAATTAAAGCATGCAACTTGCAAGAAAGTAAAGGGAAGGGTTTGGAGGATTCAAACGCAATTGGAGACACGGATGTTTTTGGCATGGTTCCGATAGGTGGTGCTATCGTACATCCACGTTGATTGAGACTTAACCCACGAAGGGTAACGGTTGCGCGAGTCCACGGAGGGATCCACCCACGAAGGGTCCACGAAGAAGCAACCTTGTCTATCCCACCATGGCCGTCGCCCACGAAGGACTTGCCTCACTAGCGGTAGATCTTCACGAAGTAGGCGATCTCCTTGCCCTTACAAACTCCTTGGTTCAACTCCACAATCTTGTCGGAGGCTCCCAAGTGACACCTAGCCAATCTAGGAGACACCACTCTCCAAGAAGTAACAAAAGATGCGTTGATGATGAACTCCTTGCTCTTTTGCTTCAAATGATAGTCTCCCCAACACTCAACTCTCTCTCATAGGTTTTGGATCTGGTGGAAAGAGGGTTTGAGTGGAAAGCAACTTGGGGAAGGCTAGAGATCAAGATTCATATGGTAGGAATGGAATATCTTCGCCTCAACACATGAGTAGGTGGTTCTCTCTCAGAAATGGTAAGTTGGAAGTGTAGGTTCGTGTAACGGCCTGGATCCGATGCGCCAGGTGTCTGTCAGTTATTTGCCGTCGTTGCCATGTCATTTGCTTGCGTGTTGCATGTTGCCATGTCATCATCTGCATTTCATATGCATGTTTTTCAAAACTTGCATCTGTTCGGGTTCCGCCGGTTCTCTCCGTTGTCCGTTCTGAGCGGACACACTCGCACGCGCCCGCGGCACCTCCGAAATATTATTTTATAAGTGGCACAAAAATGTTCTCGGAATGGGATGCAACTTGGCATGCGGTCTTATTATAGTGTAGATAGAGCGCCTGTCAAGTTTCGTCGCATTCGGAGTCCATTCGATAGCCCAACCGTTAAACCTACAACCGCATTATAGTCGGTCTATCGTCGGACGTTTTCGGTCTCCGGAAACATTTGCCGGGCTGAACTTCTCTTCTCTCCCCTCAGCCCAAGCCCTCTCCTCACAGCGTGCCTACAGCCCACCTAAAACCCCCTCCGCTCCGGACCGCCAGATCGAGATCCGAGGGTCCGAAACCCCTCCAAAACCCCCTAACCCTAACCCTCGCTTATATAAGGAAGGCTAGTCCTTCCTAATCTGGAATCCTACCCCCCTCCTCCTCTTTTTCCGCGCCCCCAACCCGCAGCCACCACCTCCTCCCACCTCGGGGGCCGCGCCGCCGTTTTCCCCTCCAAATCCGGCGCCCCCCCAGCCTCCTCTCGCCATTTGGCGCCGTCTGAGTGGCTGCGCCGCCACTCAGCGCCGCTCCTGCCCACTCAAAGGCCGCCATGTCGCCCCTGCCTCCCTCCTCCTCCCGCAGGGCCCGCTGGAGCCCATCGCAGGCCCGCCCCGGGCCAGATCCGGGCCGGGACAAGCTCATGGCCGCCGTGAGCCCGCGCCCTCGCTCCCGTGCTCGGCCCGGGAGCTCCGGCACTCGCCGGGAGCGCCGCCTCCCGCCGTCCATGACCCGTATTTGGGCGCCCGTCGCGCTGCCAGGTCGCCGCCATCGCCTCCCTCTCTCTTCCTTCTCTCTTTCTCCTCCTCTAATCCCTCTCTCCGCAGGGTTCACGCCGCCATGGATGGCCGCTGCCGGCCTCGCCTCACGGATCGATGGACGCCGAGCTCGTGCTAACCATCCCGGCCGGATCCACCTCAGCGCCCGCGCCCCACGGCGCCCACCACCTGCTCGGCCGGATCCGGCATCTCCTTGCCGGATCCGCCCTCCCGGACCCTCTCCGGCGCCTTCCCGTCGCCCGCGCACGGGCTGCGTCCCCGGCCGCCTCGTTCGCCAACCAGCGTGGGCCCGCCCGCCCGGCCAGTGCACCGGCCTGCCTCGCCTCCTCTCCTCCGGCCCAGCCAAGGCCCAACAGAGCCAAGGCCCAGCCCAGCTTCAGCCTCCACATCGGCCCACCTCGCCCTCTGTTTTTTTTGCTAGGTATAAAAATCTGCTAAGTCCTGTAATTTTTGTCATCATGTTGCCATGTTCATCGTGTCATAACTCTGCATCCGTAGCTCCGTTTCATGTGTGTAATATGTCAAGATGTTGTTCTCATCGAGTACATCATTTCATTCCATTGCGTCATGTTCATTTGAGTTCATCTTGATGCCTGAATCTTTGTTGCAAGAATGCTATGTGATGTTAATCTGCTGAAACTGGTATAACTTGGTGATTTGTCATTTTTGCCATGATTGATGTGTGCATCCTATGAACTTGAGTCCTACATGTGTTTTGTACTATGCCATGCCATCTTTGCAGGGGTGTATGCCATGTATTTTTGTGATCTCTGTGCTGACTAGCACAAGCATGCAAACTAGGCTTCATGATGTTGCTGATTTCAGCCCCTGTTCTGCTGATATTTTATGCCATGTAAACTTGATGCTACCGAGAGATCCATGCTTATTTTGAGATACTTAAGTAAGGATATTTTGAACATATGGTTATTCTCTATCCATCCATGCCCTTGTTTGCAATTATGGAGTGCCATGGCTTGAGTCAATCGAGCTCTACTTTTGCTATAAAATGTTTCCTGGCAGATTGTTTACAGGTTATTCAATTTTGCCAAGGTTGTTGTTAGTTATCCATGCAGCCTATGAACTTGATCTTACCATGCTTAGCTTCATAATCATGTCTTATTGCTATTGGTTGCCTTGCCATGCCATGTATTGCTCTGTGGTGAGTGGTTTAAGCTCACCAACATGTCTACTTGTTGTTCCTGCCATGTATGGATCTGTTATATAACTTGCCATGTTTACATGGGTGCCATCATATCTTCAGATCCTTTTTGGCTCATGGTCAGTAAGGGACTTTTTTTCTATGCAATTAGTAGATTCATGCCATGCCTTTGTTTGCCATGATAAGTTCTTGTAACATGTTGTTTGATAGCTCTAAACATTGCAACCTGATGTTAATTTCTGCAAAGTCTGAACTGTTATTATTTGCAATCTGCCATGTGTTTTTGAGCATGTTCTAGTGATTTCTGGAGATAGCTCTGTGTTCATGTTTTGTCATGATTTACCTGTACATCATGCCCATGCCTTTTGTTATCATGTTGAGATTCTGTAGCATGTTGTTTTGATGCTTGCAATATGCCTACTTGCTGTCTTGGACAGATTGTTGCTATAACTTGTATTGTGTGTATGCGTTGAACCGTTGCTCGCTTTTGAGTGTGCTCTATATGAAACTTGCTTGATTTTGCATGTAGCTTCATATTGTCATGTTGCATCCATGTTTTGAGGTGTTTGCTTGATGTTGGTATGCATTTTGCATCAATGCCATGTTTAACTTGTTTTGCTCATATCTTCTAGGCCGTAGCTCCGAATCTAATGAACTTTATATGTAACTTGACTAGAATTTCGTGTAGATCATCGTGGTGCATCTTAACTTGCTATTTAACAACTTTAACATAAGGTTTATTCAGATCTGGACCAATTTCGAAATTTGCATATGAGGACTTACCGGAATTGTTCTATGTTGTTTCCGGCCTCATTTAAACTTGCTTTGATGTGTTGCTCTTGTATGCATCATCTCTTGCCATGAGTAGCTTCATGTATCCTTTGTCATACATCATGCTTGGTTGAGCATCATGTCTTGTCTATGTGTGGTGTGTTTACCCTGTTGTGTGCTTCTCTCGATAGTTCCCGTTTTGTTGCGATCGTGAGGATTCGTTCGTCTACGCTTGGTTCGTCTTCGTGGCTTCATCTTCTTCATGAACTCGTTCTTTTTCCTTGCGGGATTTCAGGCAAGATGACCGCTACCCTGGATCTCACTACTATCATTGCTATGCTAGTTGCTTCGTTCTATCGCTATGCTGCGCTACCTATTACCTGTTTATCAAGCCATCCCAAATTGCCATGAACCTCTAACCTTTGTCACCCTTCCTAGCAAACCGTTGTTTGGCTATGTTACCGCTTTGCTCAGACCCTCTTGTAGCGTTGCTAGTTGCAGGTGAAGTTGAAGATTGCTCCATGGCGGACAGGATTTTGGTTGGGATATCACAATATCTCTTATTTTATTAATGCATCTATATAATTGGTAAAGGGTGGAAGGCTCGGCCTTATGCCTGGTGTTTTGTTCCACTCTTGCTGCCCTAGTTTCCGTCATATCGGTATTATGTTCCCGGATTTTGCGTCCCTAACGCGGTCGGGTGATTTATGGGACCCCCTTGATAGTTCGCTTTGAATAAGACTCCTCCAAAGAAGGCCCAACCTTGGTTTTACCATTTGCCTCACCACCACCTACTTTTCCCTTGGGAGTCGCTCTCTCGAGGGTCATCTTTATTTAGCCCCGGGCCGGTGCTTCTCTAAGTGCTGGTCCGAACCGAGCTTCTGTGGGGCCACCTTGAGGCAACACGAGGGCTGGTTTTACTCGTAGCTAGTCTCATCCGGTGTTGCCACGAGAACGAGATATGTGCAGCTCCTATCGGGATTGCCGGGCGATCGGGCGGCTTTGCTGGTCTTGTTTTATTCTTTGTCGAAATGTCTTGTAGTCGGGATTCCGAGGCTGACCGGTCTTCCCGGGAGAAGGAATATCCTTCGTTGATCACGAGAGCTTATCATGGGCTAAGTTGGGACACCCCTGCAGGGTATAAACTTTCGAGAGCCGTTCCCGCGTTATGTGGCAGATGGGAATTTGTTAATATCCGGTTGTAGTAAACTTGAAGTAAACTCTTCTAAAATACACCAACCGTAGCGTAACCGTGAGTGTCTCTTTTCGTGGTTGATCGAGAGGAGAACACGGTTTCGGATTATGTCCGACGTAAGTAGGAGTTCAGGATCACTTCTTGATCATTACTAGTTGTCAATCGTTCCTTTGTTTCTCTTCTCGCTCTCATTTGCGTATGTTAGCCACCATATATGCTTAGTTGCTGCTGCAACCTCACCACTTTACCCATTCCTTTCCCTTTAAGCTTTGCTAGTCTTGATACCCATGGTAATGGGATTGCTGAGTCCTCGTGGCTCACAGACATCGCACCAACAGTTGCAGGTACAGGTTGTGCGATGATCATGACGCGAGAGCGAAGTTTACTTGTTTTGGAGTTCTTCTTCCGCTTCTTCTTCGATCAGGGGATAGGTTCCGTGTCGGCAGCCTGGGCTAAGGGTGGTGGATATTGTTTGAGTTTGTTTATGTTTCATCCGTGGCGGATGTTGATCTTGTATATGATGTTGATGTATTCTTGTGGCATTTGTGCCTTATGTATGTATCCCCATCTATTATGTAATGTTGATGTAATGATATCCATCTTGCAAAAGCGTTTCAATATGCGGTCTATCCTTGGTGGGACCGTCGAGTTCCTTTTGGATAGGGTCGCATATTGGGCGTGACAAGTTGGTATCAGAGCCTCGACCGACCTTAGGAGCCCCCTTGATTGATTGTGTAGTTTGGCCGTTGTTGAGTCTAGAAGAAAACTGATTTCTGAGTCTAGTTATATCGGAGAGTAGGAATTCTTTTTACTCCTCAGCCCCTTCGTCGCTCTGGTGAGGAATCTTGACGTAGGTGTTTTGAATTACTCCTCTTCCCCTTCAAATTTTCTTTAGGTTCACGCAGTTGGTTTTTCTGGTAGTTGTTCCTCAGCTCTTTTCATCCGGTGCATTTCTCGTCAAGTCGACTCGAGCCTCTTCATCTTTGGAAGTTCAATCCTCAGTTGTTTTTCTTTTCCCACCCGCCCACCCTTCTTCTTCTCGAAACCGGAGTCCGTAATTGAGTATCCATCCTACTCGTGTGAAGTCTTTGCTTTCTTTCCTCAATGATTTCAACCGGTGTTTTCTCTTCAAGATATTCGTCGTTTCCCCTTCCAGTTGCCTTTGATTTTCCCGCCCTCCCACCCTTCTCTTCCCGGAGTCTGAGTCTCTCTCGACCATCTATCTCATTCGTGCGGAGCCTTTTCAGTCTTTCGTCAATCATTTCAACCGGTGAATTCTCGTCTCGTTCGTCATTCTTCATCCCTTTCTTTTTCCGGTGGATTCAATTCAAGTTTTTCGGGTTGATCACATTCTTTTCCTTGGATCAAGTGTTTTCCCTGCTCGTTCGCATCTCGCCAATTTATCCTTCCCGAGTGTTCAACACATCTCAGGAGATTCGTCTATGTTTGAATTAATTCGAGGTTGACACCTCATTCTAATATTTCAATTGTTCCAGTGCATCATCTATCTGTTCATCATTGCTTTCCAACGGTGTTCTATTTTAGTGGGCCCTAACCCACAGGTTTTTCCCAGGATCTTACCTGACTCTTCTAATTCTCCCGGAGTTATTCTCAATTCTTTTCAAGTGTGACGTAAGAATGAATTTCATCAGTCAGATTCCATCGCTAAGATCGCTTTCAAATTCTTTTCGTTGTTGGCTCAACCCCTTCGCTTTTCATTCTCCCGGAGTGTCTCAGTAATTTTGGTGGTGTTTTCCCGTCATCATTTGAAGATCGTCGTAGATTTTTTCTCTTAAATCTTGTCCGTTCTCCCGGAGATTCATGGTGATAGCTCGATGTTATCCTATCTAGTTGTTTCCAGTTGTGCAATTCTTTTCATCCATCCGGAGTATTTCAGGAGTTGTTTTCCGTCTCGATCATCCGGAGGTCATCTTTTCGGAATATTTCTTCGTTCCAAGTTTTCAGCTTCGTTCATCTCAATATTCTTCTGGTGCTTCGTTCAAGCATTCGTCAATCAGTTCGCGATCTCTTCGTTCTCTTGTCTCAAATTTTCCCTCAAGTATCTTCGTGGTTTCTAATTCTTTCCGGCGATTCGTTCTCTTCTCTTCGTTCATTTTCATTTCTAACGGTGGTTCGTTCAAGATTCTTTTTATTTGATTATCATTTAATCCTTTCGTTCTCTTCAACCCTACCGGTGGTTCATGAAGACTCTCTCCAGTTTTGTGCTATATTTTCCCCTTAATCATTTTCAAGAAGAATAAGTAATATGCAAAATCCATTGCTTGTCATCAATTTAATTTGATGAAGGATAAGCATACAATAAATCTTATTCTTATTTCATCCAAGTGATTAATCCCTTCCTTCGGAGTTTGTTCTTGAGGAATAAATTCTAGTTCAAAGTTTTTTCATCTTTTCTTTTCCGGAGTTCAATTATTTCCTCGGCCATCTCGTCGGAACCTCCGTCTAAATCAACGCAAGGCTCATCTTATTCTTTCTTCCTTCATTCTATCTCACCATCCTTTTTGTTACCGGAGTTCTTCACGGTGGTTCTTCATGATTTAATCTTTTCTTCAAGAGTTCATCAAGATTTTGTTGATGGAGTTCAAGTATCTTTCCTTCTTGCCTTTCGAAGTGCAATTAATTCTCCGTTTTCTTTTGAAGTGGAGTTTTGCATTTGTTCGTTCTTCTAAGCTATCCAATCATTTCCGTTGGTGGCCGGTTATCACCTTATGATCTTGAGATGTTATCTATAAGACCACAACAAGCTTATTCTTTTCGTTGTTGATTTTCTCAACAACTCGTTATAACTTTCCTTCTAAAGATGCTTTCTATTTCATTCGTGGCACAAGTTGTCATTTTCTTCTCCGTTCTTTTCATTCAACTCTTTCAATTCTTCCCGGAGGTTTTGTGTCATTTTGTTATCAAGTATCAATCCATCCTATCTAGCTCGTGTTCTATTCCTCCATGTTTTAGTCGGAGTGCTGCCTAAATCCTTTCAGTCTTATCCGTTTCTTTTCTCATTCTAACCACTCCGGTTAGAACGAGTTGTTTCATAGTCTATCTGATTCCGTGAGCCTTTGGATTCTCGTCACTCTCGCCGTTCCTCTCTTCTTCTCGAGTGCTCTCGATTCTTTGGTTCTTCTCTTGAGTTCTTGTTTCACCTCATCCTTTTCCCGTCCGTCTCGGTCCTAAGATCTCGGGACGAGATCTCTTGTTAGTGGAGGAGTGTTGTAACGCCCCGGATCCGATGTGCCAGGTGTCTGTCAGTTATTTGCCGTCGTTGCCATGTCATTTGCTTGCATGTTGCATGTTGCCATGTCATCATCTACATTTCATATGCATGTATTTCAAAACTTGCATCTGTTCGGGTTCCGCCGGTTCTCTCCGTTGTCCGTTCTGAGCCAGACACACTCGCACGCGCCCGCGGCACCTCCGAAATATTATTTTATAAGTGGCACAAAAATGTTCTCGGAATGGGATGCAACTTGGCATGCGGTCTTATTATAGTGTAGACAGAGCGCCTGTCAAGTTTCGTCGCATTCGGAGTCCATTTGATAGCCCAACCGTTAAACCTACAACCGCATTATAGTCGGTCTATCGTCGGACGTTTTCGGTCTCCGGAAACAGTTGCCGGGCTGCACTTCTCTTCTCTCCCCTCAGCCCAAGCCCTCTCCTCACAGCCTGCCTGCAGCCCACCTAAAACCCCCTCCGCTCCGGACCGCCAGATCGAGATCCGAGGGTCCGAAACCCCTCCAAAACCCCCTAACCCTAACCCTGCCTATATAAGGAAGGCTAGTCCTTCCTAATCTGGAATCCTACCCCCCTCCTCCTCTTTTTCCGCGCCCCCAACCCGCAGCCACCACCTCCTCCCACCTCGGGGGCCGCGCCGCCGTTTCCCCCCTCCAAATCCGGCGCCCCCAGCCTCCTCTTGCCACTTGGCGCCGTCTGAGTGGCTGCATCTACTACTATTACTCCTGCAGGACCTTAAAGTATGTCTAGAGGGGGGGGGGGGTGATTAGACTACTTGACCAATAAAAACTTAACCTTTTCCCAATTTTAGAGTTTGGCAGATTTTACCTATTTTAGGACAAGTCAAGCAATCATCACACAATTCAAGCAAGCATGCAAAGAGTGTATAGGCAGCGGAAATTAAAGCATGCAACTTGCAAGAAAGTAAAGGGAAGGGTTTGGAGGATTCAAACGCAATTGGAGACACGGATGTTTTTGGCATGGTTCCGATAGGTGGTGCTATCGTACATCCACGTTGATTGAGACTTAACCCACGAAGGGTAACGGATGCGCGAGTCCACGGAGGGATCCACCCACGAAGGGTCCACGAAGAAGCAACCTTGTCTATCCCACCATGGCCGTCGCCACGAAGGACTTGCCTCACTAGCGGTAGATCTTCACGAAGTAGGCGATCTCCTTGCCCTTACAAACTCCTTGGTTCAACTCCACAATCTTGTCGGAGGCTCCCAAGTGACACCTAGCCAATCTAGGAGACACCACTCTCCAAGAAGTAACAAAAGATGCGTTGATGATGAACTCCTTGCTCTTTTGCTTCAAATGATAGTCTCCCCAACACTCAACTCTCTCTCATAGGTTTTGGATCTGGTGGAAAGAGGGTTTGAGTGGAAAGCAACTTGGGGAAGGCTAGAGATCAAGATTCATATGGTAGGAATGGAATATCTTCGCCTCAACACATGAGTAGGTGGTTCTCTCTCAGAAATGGTAAGTTGGAAGTGTAGGTTCGTGTAACGGCCTGGATCCGATGCGCCAGGTGTCTGTCAGTTATTTGCCGTCGTTGCCATGTCATTTGCTTGCGTGTTGCATGTTGCCATGTCATCATCTGCATTTCATATGCATGTTTTTCAAAACTTGCATCTGTTCGGGTTCCGCCGGTTCTCTCCGTTGTCCGTTCTGAGCCAGACACACTCGCACGCGCCCGCGGCACCTCCGAAATATTATTTTATAAGTGGCACAAAAATGTTCTCGGAATGGGTTGAAACTTGGCATGCGGTCTTATATTAGTGTAGATAGAGCGCTGTCAAGTTTAAATCGCATTCGAGTCCATTCGATAGCCCAACCGTTAAACCTACAACCGCATTATAGTCGGTCTATCGTCGGACGTTTTCGGTCTCCGGAAACATTTGCCGGGCTGAACTTCTCTTCTCTCCCCTCAGCCCAAGCCCTCTCCTCACAGCGTGCCTACAGCCCACCTAAAACCCCCTCCGCTCCGGACCGCCAGATCGAGATCCGAGGGTCCGAAACCCCTCCAAAACCCCCCTAACCCTAACCCTGCCTATATAAGGAAGGCTAGTCCTTCCTCATCTGAATCCTACCCCTCCTCCTCTTTTCCGCGCCCAACCCGCAGCAGCCACCACCTCCTCCCACCTCGGGGGCCGCGCCGCCGTTTTCCCCCTCCAAATCCGGCGCCCCCCAGCCTCCTCTCGCCACTTGGCGCCGTCTGAGTGGCTGCGCCGCCACTCAGCGCCGCTCCTGCCCACTCAAAGGCTGCCACGTCGCCCCTGCCTCCCTCCTTCTCCCGCAGGGCCCGCCGGAGCCCATCGCAGGCCCGCCCCGGGCCAGATCCGGGCCGGGACAAGCCCGCGCGAAGCCGCCGTGAGCCCGCGCCCTCGCTCCCGTGCTCAGCCCCCAGGAGCTCCAGCACCTCGCCGGAGCGCCGCCTCCCGCCGTCCGCGACCCCGTCGCCGGAGCGCCCGTGCGCCCCGCCAGGTCGCCGCCATCGCCTCCCTCTCTCTTCCTTCTCTCTTTCTCCTCCCTCTAATCCCTCTCTCCCGCAGGTTCACCGCCGCCATGGATGGCCGTCGTCGGCCTCGCCCCCGCCGGATCGATGGACGCCGGAGCTCCGTGCTCACCATCCCGGCCCGGATCCACCCCGCGCCCGCGCCCCCACGGCGCCCCACCACCTGCTCCGGCCGGATCCGGGCATCTCCTCGCCGGATCCGCCCTCCCGGACCCTCTCCGGCGCCTTCCCGTCATGCTGGCCGGGCTGCGTCCCCGGCCGCCTCCAGATTCGCCAACCCGCATGGGCCCCGCCCGCCACGGCCAGTGCACCGGCCTGCCTCGCCTCCGGCCTAGCCAAGGCCCAGCAGAGCCAAGGCCCAGCCCAGCTTCACCCTCCACATCGGCCCACCTCGCCCTCTGTTTTTTTTGCTAGGTATAAAAATCTGCTAAGTCCTGTAATTTTTGTCATCATGTTGCCATGTTCGTCGTGTCATAACTCTGCATCCGTGGCTCCGTTTCATGCGTGTAATATGTCAAATTGTTCATATCATCGAGTACATCATTTCATTCGATTGCATCATGTTCATTTGTGTTCATCTTGATGCCTGAATCTTCGTTGCAAGAGTGCTATGTGATGTTAATCTGCTGAAACTGGTATAACTTGGTGATTTGTCATTTTTGCCATGATTGATGTGTGCATCCTATGAACTTGAGTCCTACATGTGTTTTGTACTATGCCATGCCATCTTTACAGGGGTGTATGCGATGTATTTTTGTGATCTCTGTGGTGACTAGCACAAGAATGCAAACTATGCTTCGTGATGTTGCTGATTTCAGCCCCTGTTCTGCTGATATTTTATGCCATGTAAACTTGATGCTACCGAGAGATCCATGCTTATTTTGAGATACTTCATTAAGGATATTTTGAACATGTGGTTATTCTATATCCATCCATGCCCTTGTTTGAAATTATAGAGTGCCATGGCTTGAGTCAATCGAGCTCTACTTTTGCTATAAAATGTTTCCTGGCAGATTGTTTACAGGTTATTCAATTTTGCCAAGGTTGTTGTTAGTGATCCATGCACCCTATGAACTTGCTCTTGCCATGCTTAGCTTCATAATCATGTCTTATTGCTATTGGTTGCCTGGCCATGCCATGTATTGCTCTGGGGTGAGTGGTTCAAGCTCACCAACATGTCTACTTCTTGTTGTTCCTGCCATGTATGGATTTATTATATAACTTGCCATGTTTACATGGGTGCCATCATATCTTCGGATCCTTTTTGGCTCATTATCAGTAAGGGACTTTTGTTCTATGCAATTAGTAGATTCATGCCATGCCTTTTTTTTCCATGATAAGTTCCTGTAACATGTTGTTTGATAGCTCTAAACATTGCAACCTGATGTTAATTTCTGCAAAGTCTGAACTGTTATTATTTGCAATCTTGTCATGTGTTTTTGAGCATGTTCTAGTGATTTCTGGAGATATCTCAGTGTTCATGTTTTGTCATGCTTTACCTGTACATCTTGCCCATGCCTTTTGTTATCATGTTGAGATTCTGTAGCATGTTGTTTTGATGCTTGCAATTTCGTGTAGATCATCGTGGTGCATCTTAACTTGCTGTTTAACAACTTTAACATAAGGTTTATTCAGATCTGGACCAATTTCGAAATTTGCATATGAGGACTTACCGGAATTGTTCTATGTTGTTTCCGGCCTCATTTAAACTTGCTTTGATGTGTTGCTCTTGTATGCATCATCTCTTGCCATGAGTAGCTTCATGTAGCCTTTGTCATACATCATGCTTGGTTGAGCACCATGTCTTGTCTATGTGTGGTGTGTTTACCCTGTTGTGTGCTTCTCTCGATAGTTCTCGTTTCGTTGCGATCGTGAGGATTTTCGTTCGTCTACACTTGGTTCGTCTTCGTGGCTTCATCTTCTTCATGGACTCGTTCTTCTTCCTTGCGGGATTTCAGGCAAGATGACCGCTATCCTGGATCTCACTACTATCATTGCTATGCTAGTTGCTTCGTTCTATCGCTATGCTGCGCTACCTATTACCTATTTATCAAGCCATCCCAAATTGCCATGATCCTCTAACCTTTGTCACCCTTCCTAGCAAACCGTTGTTTGGCTATGTTACCGCTTTGCTCAGCCCCTCTTATAGCATTGCTAGTTGCAAGTGAAGTTGAAGATTGCTCCATGGCGGACAGGATTTTTGTTGGGATATCACTATCTCTTATTTTATTAATGCATCTATATACTTGGTAAAGAGTGGAAGGCTCGGCCTTATGCCTTGTGTTTTGTTCCACTCTTGCCGCCCTAGTTTCCGTCATATCGGTATTATGTTCCCGGATTTTGCGTCCCTAACGCGGTCGGGTGATTTATGGGACCCCCTTGACAGTTCGCTTTGAATAAGACTACTCCAAAGAAGGCCCAACCTTGGTTTTACCATTTGCCTCACCACCACCTACTTTTCCCTTGGGATTCGCTCTCTTGAGGGTCATCTTTATTTAGCCCCCGGGCGGTGCTTCTCTTAGTGCTGGTCGAACCGAGCTGCATCTTGGGGGCCACCTTGAGGCAACCCGAGGGCTGGTTTTACTCGTAGCTAGTCTCATCCGGTGTTGCCCTGAGAACGAGATATGTGCAGCTCCTATCGGGATTGTCGGCGCATCGGGCGGCTTTGCTGGTCTTGTTTTATTGCTGTCGAAATGTCTTGTGGCCGGGATTCCGAGGCTGATCGGGTCTTCCCGGGGAGAAGGAATATCCTTCGTTGATCGCGAGAGCTTATCATGGGCTAAGTTGGGACACCCCTGCAGGGTATAAACTTTCGAGAGCCGTGCCCGCGGTTATGTGGCAGATGGGAATTTGTTAATATCCGGTTGTAGTAACTTGAAGTAAACTCTTCTAAAATACACCAACCGTGCGTAATGCGTGAGTGTCTCTTTTCGGGGTTGATCGAGAGGAGAACACGGTTTCTGGGTTATGTCTGACGTAAGTAGGAGTTCAGGATCACTTCTTGATCATTATTAGTTGTCGACCGTTCCTTTGTTTCTCTTCTCGCTCTCATTTGCGTATGTTAGCCACCATATATGCTTAGTCGCTGCTGCAACCTCACCACTTTACCCCTTCCTTTCCCTTTAAGCTTTGCTAGTCTTGATACCCATGGTAATGGGATTGCTGAGTCCTCGTGGCTCACAAATTACTACACCAACAGTTGCAGGTACAGGTTGTGCGATGATCATGACGCGAGAGCGAAGTTTACTTGTTTTGGAGTTCTTCTTCTGCTTCTTCTTCGATCAGGGGATAGGTTCCAGGTCGGCAGCCTGGGCTAGCAGGGTGGATATTGTTTGAGTTTCTGTTTATGTTTCATCCGTAGCCGGATGTTGATTTGTATATGATGTTGATGTATTCTTGTGGCATTTGTGCCTTATGTATGTATCCCCATCTATTATGTAATGTTGATGTAATGATATCCACCTTGCAAAAGCGTTTCAATATGCGGGTCTATCCTTGGTGGGACCGTCGAGTTCCTTTTGGATAGGGTCACATATTGGGCGTGATAGTTCGTTCTGATGGCTCTCTCCATGAATGAAGAGGAGGTGGAGGGGTATATATAGCCTACACACAAAATCTAACCGTTAGACACAATTTACCAAACTCGGTGGGACCGAATCGTTAAACTCGGTCGGATCGATTTAGTAAACCTAGTGACCGTTAGTGATTTTCTGTGGGACTGACATGCATCTCGGTGAGGCCGATTTGGTTAGGGTTACGGCATAACGTAATCTCGGTGAGACCGACATACAAACTCGTGGAGACCGATTTGGTAATAAGCTTTCCAGAGAGTTGGTCAGGTAAACTCGGTGGGACCGATTTGCTCTTTTCGGTGAGACCGAAATGTTACACAAAGGAAACAGAGAGTTTACATTGCAATCTCGGTGGGACCGATCGCTCACTTCGGTTAGACCGAAACGTTACGAAGGGAAACAGAGAGATTGCAACCCCATCTCGGTGAGACCGAGATCCCTATCGGTAAGACCGATTTGCTTAGGGTTTGTGGCGGTGGCTATGACTTTTGGAATCGGTGGCGCCGGATAGAAAGAATCGGTGTGACCGATTTTGGTTTTAGGTTTAGGTCATTTGTGGATGTGGGAAAGTAGTTGAGGGTTTTGGAGCATATCACTAAGCACATGAAGCAAGAGGCTCATTAAGCAACACCTCATCCCTTCTTGATAGTATTGGCTTTTCCTATAGACTCAATGTGATCTTGGATCACTAAAATGTAAAATGAAGAGTCTTGAGCTTTTGAGCTTGAGCCAATCCTTTGTCCTTAGTATTTTGAGGGATCCACTTTCATCATCCATGCCATGCCATTCATTGAGCTTTCCTGAAACAATAGTCTTGGAATAGCATTAGCTCAATGAGCTATATGTTGTTATGAATTACCAAAACCACCTAGGGATAGTTGCACTTTCAATCTCCCCTTTTGGTAATTGATGACAACATATAGATCAAAGCTTCGACAAATGATAATAAAATTTAAAAAAAATCGTCGCTATGAGAAGTATGTGGTAAGCAATAGATCCCCCAAAATTTGTGCAAAGTTTTAGATTTGCTTTTGAATGCAAAAGCACAATGAATTAGGCTCATGGGTTACTCTTCCATGTCACATACATCTTGGTGGAGCGCTCAAAATAATAAACAATGAATACATGCACTCATCACCAAGCATAGTGAGTGATCACATAAGATAGATAGGATAATATCAAACATGCATAAGTGTAGCTTATGATCAAACACATGATCATCAATGTCTCACAAGCATAGTATCTCAACCAAAAGCAAACAAAGATTGAAAAACCACCAAATAAAGCAAGAGAGAACAAAAGCAACACACTCTCTCTCTCTCTCGAAGCCTATGATCTATACATTTTTCTCCCCCTTTGGCAAAAAGTTACCAAAAAGTTCATAGAAAATGCATAGTGCTAGATCGACTCTCGTGCTTGATCTTACGGTGGTGGTGTAGAGATGGCTCCTTGGATGAAGGCTTCAGCTTGAAGTGGATGGAGCTGGAGGAGTTGGTGCTTGGAGCTGGTTGCACAGGAACTGTAGGGGCAGTGGCTGGTGCTGAAGTTGTTGCTCTAGTGTCTGCATCCTGCACTACAACCGACCTCTGGCTCTGGGCACTCTGGCAAACACATTGGTGGTAGTCTTGCCCTTCCTCTCTGCATGTCATCCTGCAGCTGCTCCACAACTGATCAATCTCGCCATTACCTTGACATCTAGATCATAGAATTTTTGTTCCATGATTCTTTCCAGGCTCTCCAGGGTTTGAGTTAGGGTGGCCAACCCCTTCTCAATCCTCAGAGATTATGCTATCAAGTAACCAAGCTGCTCCTGTTTGGTTTTCAAGAAATATTCAGATGCCTCCTCTTGAGTTGGCATCTTGGCAGCCTTCTCCCTCTTTGCCTTCTCCTTCTTCTCCTGAGCTTGAACTGATTATGGATCATCTTCATTCATGACAACCTCATTGTCCTCAAAGTCTGGATAAAGTGGAAAGTGTTCCTTATCCAACCGATATTTTCCTGTGCCCATCTTTGAGTTTATCAATTCTTGAATCTGAGGTGCATATCCACAGCTCATCTTCCGATCCATCTGCAGTCCTCTTGATTGTTTCAATGATCAGGCTCATGACTTTGAACTTCGTGGCACATCAAACACACGCAACATGTTGATGGCATGCCCTCCGATCATGTTATGGTCACCGGACTTGGGCAACAAAGTGTGCCTCGTAATCCAATTTATGGTTGGCAACCACGACATCGAAAGTGAACTGATCCAAACTTGTGAGTCTCTAATGCCTTGTCTGGAATTTCCTTGTACATGTGAGCCATTGAATTGTGACCCAACTTCTTCTTTGCATAAATGTCTAGGTCATCCTCATTCTCCTTGGGGGCATTGATTAGACTTGCCCATTCTTCAATAGTGGACTAGTACCTTGTACCTTCAGACGTCCAAACTATTCTTCCATCTGGGTAAAAGTGTGCTGTGGAGTAGAACTGCATGATAATCTCATCATTCCAGTTGGTGAACTTCTGTCCAACAAAATCTGCAACTCCACAAGCAACAAAGCTGTCTTGCACTCCAGGATAGTGCTGTTCATTTTCCTTGATGAATTTCCAGTCAACCCACCTCATGTCACAGACTATGGGCTTCTTGTCCAACAGAATTGTTTCATAGAAGTCCTTGTCGGTGTCAAAACCGGCGGATCTCGGGTAGGGGGTCCCGAACTGTGCGTCTAGGCGGATGGTAACAGGAGACAAGGGACACGATGTTTACCTGTGTTCGGGCCCTCTTGATGGAGGTAAAACCCTACGTCCCGCTTGATTGATATTGATATTGTGGATGTTTACAAGAGTGGATCTACCACGAGATCAAGGAGGCTAAACCCTAGAAGCTAGCCTATGGTATGATTGTAAGGGTTGTTGTTGTGTCTCACGGACTAGAGCCATCCGGTTTATATAGACACCGGAGAGGGCTAGGGTTACATAGAGTCGGTTACAATGGTAGGAGATCTACATATCCGCATCGCCAAGCTTGCCTTCCACGCCAAGGAAAGTCCCATCCGGACACGGGCTAAGTCTTCAATCTTGTATCTTCATAGTCTTGGAGTCCGGTCGATGATGATAGTCCGCCAATGATAGTTCGGTGATGATGGTAGTCCGCTATCCGGACACCCCCTAATCCAGGACTCCTCAAGAGCCCCGAACCAGGCTTCAATGACGATAAGTCCGCGTGTATATTGCTTGGCATTGCAAGGCGGGTTCCTCCTCCGAATGATAGAAGATTGTGAACACCAGGATAGTGTCCGGCTCTGCAAAATAAATTCCACATTCCACCGTAGAGAGAATAATATATACACAAGTTCAATCTGCTGACGTTTTTTGTGGCATGACGTCACACCACTACCAAGCCATTACTCGAATCGTTTTTTACTTTACCACCTCAGCGCATTTAGCGAAGCGGTTTCCTTGGCACGTCTTGTCGAAGCAGAGATCGTGTTTCCCCTTAATCCGGGATTCTCATTAATACGGACGTGGGTAACCCAACCGCACCATTGATGGTGACGCTTGGGAGATAAGCGAGTTTTACCAGGCCGGTGGGGGACGCGTAGACTTCGCCTGCCCATATAAGGGATAAGGATTCACCTTCTCACCTACGCCTTCTTCCTCCTTTGCTTATCCATCTCACAAGACGCGAGCTCCAGCGCCCAAGTTCACGCATCTCGTCTCAACCTTCTCCGACCTTGCCCGGAGCGGGAGGTAAATGGTTGGCCTCCATCGTTAAGGAGGAGCACATCGCAAAACTGCGCGGCGCCGGATACCTCTCCAAAGACATCGCGCACCGGCTGCCCGACGAGGGGCAGCTCATCCCCACCCCCAGGCCCCATGAGAGGGTCGTCTTTCTTCCCCACTTCCTCCGCTGGATCGGGCTTTCCACTTCACCCCTTTGTCCGGGGCTCATGTTCTACTACGGCCTGGATTTCCATGATCTGGCGCCGAACTTCATCCTCAACATCTCGGTGTTTATCGTCAGGTGCGAGGCCTTCCTTCGCATCCAGCCCCACTTGGCTTGTGGCTCAAGACCTTCAATGTCAAGCCGAAGGTAGTGAAGGGCACTCAAGCGGAGTGCGGAGGCGCCATGTTGGGCAAGATGCCCAATGTCCTTTGGTTGAAGGGGCCTTCGTGGAATCCATCAAGGGTGGCAATCGGGTGGTTCTATATCACCGAGCCGCGTGACCCTACATGGGCGCGCCCCGAAGTTCAGATCTGGTATCCCCACACAGCTCACCTCCTGGAAAGAGAAGGGCTTGCTGTGGGGTAGTTCGGAGGAGCTGACGGGACTCCAAGCCTGTATCCAGAAGCTGGTGAAGAAGCTCAGGCTGGTTAACGTGGTCCAAGTCATGCTCGTCCGCCAGATTCTCCCATGCCAAGAGCGGGCATTCAATCTGTGGGAGTTCGATCCGGAACAGCACCAGGCGCTGAAAGGTGCTCTTCGACCACGACGTCTGAAGGCGCTTGGAGGGTGCTGTTCAAGGCGCTGGTTTCGCATCCGCGATCAAGATCGCGGATTTCGCCGCAGCGCCAAGCCAACGAGGTAAGTGATTCTACCCCTTTACGGGACACTTGCTTTTCATAGTTTGACTCTATGCGGTTTTAATTTCCCTTTTCCTTTGACAGGACTGGATGAGGAAGGCGGAGCAGATTATCCGCCCGGCTCCTATGCCAGAAAATCGATGAGACGCCTGCCTAAGCGGGTTGCTGGTTCCGGCACCGCACGTGGTGCCGGAGAAGAAGGCCAAGAAGGAGGCCACGGGTGCTCGAAAGAGTTCCCGTTTTCAGGTGTCCAACGACTCCGGGGCGGACTCCTCCCCCGAAAACGAGGAGTAGAAAGAGGACTCTCTCCCAGAGGGGGGAGAGAGGAAGAGGAAGGCTTTCCCAACAGGGGAGGCCGAAGGGTCCAAGAGGGGAAGGACTATTCCCCCAGATAGCGCCGCCAACATCAACGTTGGCGAGGAAGAATGGCCTTCAAGGGCCAGGCCTCCGACGAGATCGTAAGTATCCGGATTCCTGAATGATTTATAATCTATTTTTCTGCGTCACATAGTGTCATTCTGATGCCGCATGCTGCCTGTAGTCCAGCCAGTGATAATCTCCCCGCTTCATCGAGCGGGTCGTTGGCTCCGTCGGATGTAGAATCCATCCCGACCGCCTCCACCCCTCGCGACACCGAGGACGCCGAGGTGGGATCCCGAGAAGGGACCCATCGGGGAGGCTCGGAGGCGCCACAAGGCGCCCTCCTCGGACTTTTGCGCCGGACTCCACAACAGAACCCGCAGTGGTTCCGGAGTCCGGCCGGCGGCCCCTTCGAATGAAGGGCAAGACCGTGACACCGGCGGCTTCCGTCCAACCGGAGGCGCCGGGCAATTTGTTGGAGGCGCTGCAGAGCGCTTCCATCGAAGAAGAACACCACACTATTATGAGTGCGGTGATTTAGAAGGTGCAGCTTGCTAAGAGCGGGCTGACCGAAGCCTGCAGTAGCCTTCTATCAGGCTTTGAGGTAAGAAGTTAAAAATATGCAATGTAATACCGCATAGACAGTAGCCCCTGATGCTCGGTTCGGTGTTCGGAAAGAAAAGCCGGACTGAGGATCTGAAAAAAGATATACGCAGGGTTGCTAAAAATTATGTCAATATGGGTTGCAGGCTGCGCTGCTGACCTCTGCCGCACTGACTGCGGAGGTCGGTGCTTTGAAGCAGGAGCTCGAGTGGTCCGAGCAAGAGCTCGGCCAAGGCCAGAAGCAGCTCCAGGACAAAGAAGGTGAGTAACACCACTTTGAACTTGTACCTTACAGAAAAGGATTTAGGTTGCAAAAAATAACCAGGATAACATTGGTACTGTAGGGGCCACGAACGAGGTGGCGACCCTGAAGGAGGCCGTGTCCACGGCCGAGCGCAATGCGACCACGGAATGGTCAGAGCGAGAAAAGCAGGAGGCGCGGGTGGCAGTGGTTCAGCAAGAGCTCCAGGCTCTCATGGAAAAGCATGAGAGTTTGGAGCATGACTCAAAGACTCGAGAGTCCGAGCTTGCCTCGGCTCTCGAAAATGCCAAAACTGCCAAGGCCGATGCCCATAAGTCCCTTCAGGAGATTGAGTTGATGAGGAAGATAGCGGCGGGTAAGGCATTTTTCATGCAAAGCAAGCATGTGAATGTAAATTACGTGTTACTTACCCGAATTCGGAGCTCTCGAGGCGTTTGCAGAGATCTGCCTCATGGCGTGTCTGATGCCGCCGCATTCTACCGAGCCGAGGAGGGGAGCTCAACGGAGAAGGTCTTCTGGTCTCAGTATGCTAAGGCCGGCCATCCGGTGCCCCCTAGCGACCAGCTGAAGCGGCTGGTCGAGCTTCACAAGGTGGCCGAGCAGGCAATGAAGGGCCTCATAGTCCGGTTGTGGCCTGGAGAGGCCATGCACAGGAGCTACTTGCCTCGTCTGACGGGCTGGTGGATGCGTGCCCTGGGTGGAGGTTATCAAGCGCTCACTTTGTATTGAAGGTGCTCGTCGGGCCCTTGCCCGCGCAAAAGGTGCATTGGGGCAAGCTGGATGCGGAGAAGCTAATCAGCGACGCCACCAGCGGCAAGGAATATCGACGCCCGAGATGTACTATAAGACTGTCACGAAGGGCGCCCGCAAGATTGCGGATGAGTGCCCCGAGGATGTAATAATTGAGTAAATTCGCAATGTGTTATCACTGCGGCGCTGAAAACTTTGTTCATATGCGCTAAGCAACGCTTGTTAATTTAAAATATTACCTTCAGGCGGCCGTTTATTAAATCTGAGAGATGTCAAGTCGTTGGCTTCAACCCCCATGCCACGAGTCTTTGGGGTGTTCGGATAAACTTGAGCACTCTTGTTCCCATTTTTGGGTCCATCTAGGGAGGCGCTCAACACAACGAACGAGGCAACCGGACTTATAGTGCTTGAACACTCTCACTTAGCCATAGAATTCTATAATTTTAAATTTGGTGAAGCCTCGGTATTCGGAGGACCGAATTGGGGCGCTATCCACGCCTTCGTCGGACATAATCCGAACTTCGCTCGAAGCGGCGAGAGGTCTTTAAGGACCCGAAAGGACCACTCGAACAGCGACCAGTCTCTCGCCTTATCATGACAGTCAGTTTTAGCTTTCTCCATCGAGGCGTTAACCCGGCTCAACCGGGCGCAATCGCGATGGTTCTCCCGATCCGACCTTAGCCGATAGAACGGAACGTAAGGTGCCAAACATGGGAGCCGGGCAAACCCAACTATTGACCCAAGACATGATTGAGCCGATTCATATAATGCTATAAGTTCGGGTGCCGCACTTGTGAAAGTGTTCGGACTTTATCACACCATAATGCGGAGAACATAAGCCCCTGGTGTATTTGGCCGTACCAAAATGTACGGGTGCAACATGTCGTAAATGAACATATATATATATATATATAAGGTAATGCAATTATGGGCAAAAAGTGCTGCATTTTATTCAAGAAGATATGCTATGAGTGCGGAATGATACAAATAGTGCGGAAAGCAAGGGATTGGACGAATTAAAGGCGTCTCCCTCCAGGGGTAGGCCGCGGAATGTTGTATTTAACAAATTTAATGCTCGTGATGGAGACCACCTGAGTGTTCGCCGCGCCTTTGTCCTTCCCTGGCTGTTGCATCATGAGTTCGGCAGGTTCGCCACGGACGAGTTCTGTATAAAAAGAGAGAAATAAAAGAAAAAGAGCGACACACTTGGGAGCCCTGGTGTGGTCGAACCGCACTGGTCTGTTGTGGTTGTGCCTTTCCCTATGCCCATGGTATCTCCAAGGCGTATTTATGGCGCGGAGAGTTTTTCTTACAATTTTGGGAGGGCTGGGGTTGAGGCCGCATTGTTACTACAGGCGGTTTCTAACGCGTGCCAGGTGGTCTTGGTTGATGTTGCTCCCGGCATCGTTTGGCCGTGTCCGGTCGCTTAACGGCCGGACTCGAAAATTGCCTTAAAAGGCTGCTCTGTACTTCCGGGCGCGAGAGCCGCTGTATGTTCCTCCGCTCGGAGGGAGCGCCCGTGTTTCCATTGACCGTGATGACTCGCGAGGGCCTGGCATCTTGAGCTTAAGGTATGCATAATGCGGCACCGCGTTGAATTTTGGCGAACGCGGTTCGTCTGAAAGCGAGCGTGATAGCCGCCATTGAACGGGACTATGTCGAAGATTAACTCCTCGCTCGAAATTATCCGGGATCCGAAGACCACTTCCAGCTTTAAGCGAGCTCGCATAATTGGCCTCGACACCTGGTATGACGCCTTTGAAGGTTGTCTTTGTAGGTTTAATCCTTGAAGGGTCTATGCCCATCTTGCGCACTGTATCCTGATAAAGTAGGTTTAGGCTACTGCCGCCGTCCATCAGGACTCTCGTGAGGTGAAATCCATCGATGATTGGGTCTAAAACCAATGCGGCGAATCCGCCATGGCGGATACTGGTCAGATGGTCTCTTCGATCGAAAGTGATCGGGCAAGAGGACCATGGGTTGAATTTTGGGGCGACTGGCTCCATCGCAGATATCGTCCCTTTAGTGCACGCTTCCGCTCCCTCTTGGGAATATGCGTATGCGTATATCATGTTTACCGTCCGAACTTGAGGGGGAATCCTTTTGTCCTCTGTTGTTCGGGCGGTCGGGTCTCTTCCTCGTCATCGCTGTGTAGCCCCTTGTCATTGTTTTTGGCAATTAATTTGCTCGTCGCTTGAATACCCAACAATCTCTGTTGGTGTGGTTAGCTGGCTTTTCGGGGGTTCCATGTATTTGACAGGAGCGGTCGAGTATTCAGTCCAAATTGGACGGGCCCGGAGTGGTTCTTTTGAATGGCTTCTTCCGTTGACCGGGCTTGGAGCCTCGGAATTCGGCGTTGACTGCCGTATCCTCATTGCTGTCGCCGTTAATGCAGCGTTTGTTTTTGTTTCGACGCAACCTGCCATTGCGGTCCTTGGTATCCGGACTGCCAGCGTTTTTGCTGAGGTTGTGGCTGCGAGCTAGCCAGCTATGCTCTCCCGCACAGAAGCGGGTCATGAGTGATGTGAGGGCTGCCATGGATTTCGGCTTCTCCTGTCCTAGGTGCCGGGCCAGCCACTCATCGCGGATGTTATGTTTGAAGGCAGCGAGGGCCTCTGCATCCGGACAGTCGACGATTTGATTTTTCTTTGTTAAGAACCGTGTCCAGAATTGCCTGGCCGATTCGTCTGGCTGCTGGATTATGTGGCTTAGGTCATCTGCGTCCGGTGGTCGCATACACGCGTGCTCGAAGTTGTCGAGGAATGCGGCTTCCGTGTCTTCCCAAAGATCCAATTGACTCTGCGGGCAGGCTGTTAAGCCAATGCCGAGCTGGTCCTTTAAGCTTGAGCGGGAGATATTTGATGGCGTGAAGATTGCCGCCATGGGCCATATGTATATGGAGGAGATAATCCTCAATCCAAACCGCGGGATCTGTTGTGCCATCGTAGGATTCGATATTAACGGGTTTAAACCCTTCAGGGATTTGATGATCCATTACTTCGTCAGTGAAGCATAGTGGGTGTGCGGCGCCTCTGTATTGGGCAATATCGTGACGTAGCTCGAGAGAGCGTTGTCTCGCTGTGTTCGCCCGCCGGAGTAGTTGTATCCCGCGACGGTATTCGTCGTGGGTCTTGGGGCGCCCATGTGATCCATAGATGGATCTGGATTGTCTTGCCTTGTCCTCCAATATATCTGCAAGTCCGGCGCGTTCCCCCGTGGCTTCATGCTTTTTGAGCGATTCCGGCGTACGGTTTTGGTGGAGGGCTTGCACGCCTCTCTATCGCGGCCACGAGGTGGTCGGTCTGCCGTATTGTGTGCTGGTGATGCCGGTTTGTACGCTTCCTCCTCTAATCGGGGGAGCAACTTGCGTTTTGGGTAACTTTTGGAGGGGCATTCGAGTTCATGCTCTTCGGCCGCGAGGACCTCGGTCCATCTGTCGGCCAGTAGGTCTTGATCAGCTTGAAGCTGTTGCTGCTTTTTCTTTAGGCTGTTTGCCGTGGCCATTAGCCTGCGTCTCAAAACGCTCTTGTTCGATGGGATCCTCAGGCACGACGAATTGCCGTGCCGAGGCTAGCCTCGTCTCCGGAGGGAGGTACGTAATTGTCATCCTCGACCTCTTGCCGCCGCCTCTCGTGAGGGCTTGCTTCGCCTCCTCCCGCTACTGGATCGTGGCCGGAGGGAGTTGTCTTCGGCACTTTCTAGGGTGTTATTATCTCCTGTGCCGGAATCTCCGTTCTTGCCGTGGCGGGATTTAGAGCGGCGCCGTTGACGTCGGTGCTTGGGCTGTTTCTTTAAGGAATCGACCTCCGTTGCTTCTTCGCCGTCCCCATCTTTTGGGGTGTCCACCATGTATATGTCGTATGACGAGGTGGTCTTCCAGTGTCCTGTAGGCACTGGTTCTTGGTAGTCTCCGCATCGTCGTCCATACCGTCGATGTCTTGGGAGTCGTAGTCGAGCACGCTTGTTAAATCGTCGACGGTGGCTACGAAGTGGGTGGTGGGTGGGCTCTGAATTTCTTCGTCGTCCGCGTCCCAACCATCCTGGCCGTAGTTCGGCCAGGGCTCTCTGGATAGCGAGAGATGCTTTAGTGAATTTATGATATCGCCGAAGGGCGAGTGCTGAAAGATGTCCGCAGCGGTGAATTCCATGATCGGCGCCCAATCGGATTCGACTGGCAGGGGCGCAGGAGGTTCGGAGTCTGGCAGAGAGTCCGGCACCTCGGAGTCATGAGCTTTATGCGGGACAAGGTAAGTGTTCGGCTCCATCGCCGTAGAAGTTGCAGCTCTCGAGGCGGTGTCCAGCCATCCGTCCTCGATCCGAGCGATCGGCTCCAGACTATGAGTCAGAGCGGATTCGTGTGTGGCCTCCAAGGTGCTGTCCAGCGGCAGAGTTAGGTCATGCCCATCGTGACAGCGCGGCATGCTCGGCTGTGGCTCAGATCCATCGAAGATCAAGTCCCCGCAGATATCGGCCGTGAAGTTTAGGCTTCCAAACCTGACCTGACGGCCAGGGCGTAGCTTCGATCTGCTCAGATGGCCAAGTGAGTTGGCCCGCAGGCGGCCGCCGAATACGAAGATCTGTCCGGGAGAAAGGTCTCACCAGGGCTGCGTCGTTGTTGATCGAAGAGGCCATCAAGCCTATCGGTGACGCATACGAGGAACTCTCAATGAAAGCACCAATGTCGGTGTCAAACCGGCGGATCTCGGTAGGGGGTCCCGAATGCGTGCCTAGGCGGATGGTAACAGGAGACAAGGGACACGATGTTTACCCAGGTTCGGGCCCTCTTGATGGAGGTAAAACCCACGTCCCTTCTTGATTGATATTGATATTGTGGATGTTTACAAGAGTGGATCTACCACGAGATCAAGGAGGCTAAACCCTAGAAGCTAGCCTATGGTATGATTGTAAGGGTTGTTGTTGTGTCCTACGGACTAGAGCCATCCGGTTTATATAGACACCGGAGAGGGCTAGGGTTGCATAGAGTCGGTTACAATGGTAGGAGATCTACATATCCAGACGCCAAGCTTGCCTTCCACGCCAAGGAAAGTCCCATTCGGACATGGGGTAAGTCTTCAATCTTGTATCTTCATAGTCTTGGAGTCCGGTCGATGATGATAGTCCGACCAATGATAGTTCGGCTGATGATGGTAGTCCGGCTATCCGGACACCCCCTAATCTAGGACTCCCTCAGTCCTGCTGTTCCTTTGTGTGGAACCTGTAGTCAACAACAGTTCTTCTTCTTGAAGCATATGGATCTACCATTCTCCACAGTCTCAGCCATGAATCCTTCCTGATTCTCATGTCCTCAGCCACAGGATGGGCATCATTGTGGTGCAGTATCTTGGGCTTGAGCTTTCTTAGAACCTGTCCTTCTTCTTCTGAATCTTCACCAACATTGGGCACTGGGGCCTTGTTCTTCTCAGCAGTTGGAATACTCCTACTATTCCTGTTTGGAACTTGCTTGGCCTTGGAGGCAGCTTTGGGTGTTTCCTTGGGCTTGGATGTTGCAGCCCCTAATCTGATTGCATCTCCCATAAGCTTAGCTGCCGTTGGAGTTGGTGCAGCAAGCTCTTCCTCTTCCATCATGGAAGGTTGACCAACAATTTTGGCCATGGTCTTCTTGACCCTTTCCTTCCTCTTCTTTCCTTCAGTAGCTGGCTCTTTGGGATCAGGCCTTTTAGGCAGTTGAGTTGATGCTCTGGCCTTGGACATTGGTTGTCTTCCTGCAGGCCTTTTGGTCTTCATGCACGGCTTTGTATTCTTTCTTTGAGCCATATTCCTTCTTGAGCACCTCTTTCTTTGAAGTAGCCTCATCTTCCTCAGCTTTGTAATCTTCATCCTCTGAATCTGAAGTTCTTTTCCTCCTTTGCCTAGTTGCAGCCTTGGGCAAATTGCTAGGAGTACTTCTGCTCCCTTCATCTGAAGTTGAGGGACTAGTGCCCTCACTCAAGTCCATCTCGCTCTTCTCGACTGTTCTAGCTGTCACTTTGATCGGACATACCGCAAAAGCTGGCTGCTGACCCTGTGAAGAGTTATAGATGAGATAGAAAAGATGAGCATCACAAAATGCAGAGGTTTTTGCAAAAGAATGACTCAAAAGTTCAGTCTTAGTTTTCCACAGAAAGCAGATACCGAAGCAGTTTTGGAACCTAAACTGATGATCTCGGTTGGTCCGAGTTTCAGTTCGGTGGTACCGAGACTGCTAGGGTTTCACAGAATCCTCAAATCGTTTGCACCGATTAGTAATTCTCGGTCAGACCGAGAGTCACTAGTGCAATGGCATAAGCCAAATCAGTGAGACCGAGTTTTTCAACTCGGTAGGTCCGAGATGGTTTCGGCGGAAACCTAACCCTAAAAATTTGAATCACATCTAATCTATGAACTACTTTGGCTGGATAGAAGAGTTTCAATCATGGCAAGAATCAATATGAAAACAATGTGCCCGGAATCAGACGTGGATAACACAAAGATTAAGTCCATACCCTAACTTGGCGGTGGACTTGCTACGGCGGCAACGTAAGGGGACGAAATCCTGATTGGCGGCCGAGACCAGTGACGAGGAGGTCACGGCAACAAGGAGAAGATCCAGAGACCATGATGGCAGAGCGAGCTGTTGCGCGGGCGAAGGGTTTCAGAGAAATTTCCAAAATTTTGCCCGTGGCTATATATATAGCTCGACCCTGTCGGTGTGACCGAGTGGAACAACTCGGTGGCACCGAGATGCATAACTGTGTTTAGTTACAGCAAATCGGTGAGACCGAAAGTTCAAATCGGTTGCACCGAGATTGAAAACTCAGATCAACTTGATGATCTCGGTAGGACCGAAATGGAAGGATCGGTCAGACCGAGAATCACTAAGAGGTTTTGGAAGTTTAAGTCTATGACAAATTGGGGACTCCAAGTGCTCCTCACACAGAGTGGTTCGAATCTGACTTGATCAAATTTTGTGATGTAGCATGAATAGAGTTTGAGACGAGAAAAGCATAGATAGCTAAAGAAGGTTCTTAGGCATTCTTGTCCATCCACTTGGCACAAAGAAAAGAATCCAAACAAACAAAACAACAAGTGGATGTCCTTGAATGAGTAAAATATGCACCAACATGCTCACACAATAAGATGGCAATTGAAATATGTGGCAAATCATGCACAACCAATTTTAGCATCTATCAAGCAATTGGCGATGACTAGGTCATCTATATATGAGTATATTGACTTAGGAGTCAAATGAGAACATTTGATCATAGGTCATACCCATCGTTTAAGCTCAAGTGGGGTTACCACTTTTACATAATGCATTAATGTGTTCACACCATTAGAGTTGCTTTGACTCAATTCTTAGAGTTAAGCTCCCCTAGATGTGAGATCCCCCTTAGAGGGATGAACTAACCTTGGGTTTTGTCGATGATGACTTCATGTAGGTGTTGAAGATGTAGATGCTCAATGTTGATGTAGATCATTTGGAGCAATCCTTTGGAGTGAGTTGCACTTTCAACTTGCCTACATGGGCTAGTCCCACAAGGAACAAACAAGAATATCCATAGACATAGAGTGATGCACACACAAGATGATGTCCATGAAAACATTAGGTTACCTTGTCCCTTGCCTTACCAACATGAGGGTTTGTGACTCCTTGAACTAGTGCAAGATGTGAAAGTTGATTGCACTTGTTCTTGCCAAAATGATATGAGTGAAGAATGTTGGCGGAGTCACCCTCAAGAATTCTCTAGTTCTTCTTCTTCGGGATCCACATCATCTTGATGGTAATCCTTGGAGTTGTAGTTGTACTTGATGAAGTATAACTTGACGTAGTCTTGGGGACCCACTTGAACGAGGCTTTAGGTGCTTCTTCAAATGCATCAATCTCTTCTTGAAGCTTGTCCTTGCCTTTGTTCTTGTGGTCTTGTGGTGGAAGATCATCTTGAGCTTGTGTCCCCTTGAAGGAAGAAGGATCATACTTCTCTTGTTGAGGAACAAACTTTGTCTTGGGGTATTGATCTTCTTCCCACTCAACTCCATTGGCGTTGAACTTTCGTTCAAAACCAACACCTTGATTCTTCCGGTTCCTTCCTTGCTTGCGTACAATTTCCTCGAATTGCTTACTCCCGGCAAGGCTCTTGTAAGCACCTTTCTCTATAATTCCCTTCAATAAACTATTTTCTTGCTCAAGTGTCACTTGGCTAAGAGAATCATTAGTGGGATCAAGAGAACTACTAGAAGCAACAACATTGGATTTGACATGATTATTGTTACTACTAGAGGAAGTATCTTTCTTGTACTTGTTACTAGACTTGACTTGAGGCATGTAAGTAGATAAGAGTAAACTCTTGGCAATGTAAGAAGAACTTTTCTTGCGGAGATCATCATTGATTGCCTTTAAGAACTCATGCTCTTGCTCAAGATTGAGCTTTTCAAAGCGTAACTTCTCATGAGCCCTTAAAAGTTCTCGATGATCTTGAAGATAGTTTCATGAGCCAACTTAAAAGTGTTTAGTTCTTTAGTTAGAAGCTCAATTTTCTCCTTATCATTGTCATTTGTTTGATTAGCATGATTAATTGACGTTTCATCATAGTATTCATCACTAGAGTTGTCAACAAGTGAATCATCATCCACAAGCAAGTCATCTTCATCACTATTAAAATCAACATACTCGGGATGTGTTACCTTTGGACCTTTGGCCATGAAGCATATTCCAACACCTTCATTTGGTGAGTTAAATATGTCGTAGGAGTTGGTTGAGACAAGTGCTAGACCGGCAACACCTTCATCTTGAGTATATTCGGAGTCGGAGTGATAGCTTCTCTCGGAGTGATTGTCGGAGTCGGAGTCGAAACCCATTCACCAACATGAGCTTGATGTCTTCGTTTTGTGTAGCTCCTTGATGACTTGTCCTTTCTTTCCGAATCCTTACTTCTCCGTGAGGGTCTTCGGTCATAACGATCATCTCTACTCCTCCTCTCTCTTGGTGGTGATTCTTCTCTTTGCTCCTTCTTCTTGGAGAATCTTCTCTTCTTTTGTAGGGTGCCGTACACTCATTGGAGTAGTGTCCGGGTCTCCCACAATTGTAGCAATTGCGCTCTCGACTAGAAGATCTCTTGTCATTGTAAGACCTTGACTTGGAGCTTCTTTCTTTGCTTCTACTTTTGTAGAATTTGTTGAAGTTCTTCACCATTAAGCTCAATTCTTCATTGAAGGTTGGTTTCTCACTTGATGATGTGGGGGCTTAACTTGAGGCTTTGTAAGCACCACTTGACTTGTTGTGAAGTTCCTCCTTATCCTTGAGTGACATCTCATGAGCAACAATCCTTCCAATGACTTCCGTTGGCTTGAGATCTTTGTAGTTTGGCATCATTTGGATCAATGTGCACACGGTATCATACTTTTCATCCAATGCTCTTAGGATTTTCTTGATGATGAATTTGTCAGTCATCTCTTCACTCCCTAAGCGGGCAATCTCATTTGTGATAAGAGCAAGCCTAGAGTACATTTCAGCGACACCTTCACCATCCTTCATTTTGAACTTGTCAAGCTGACTTTGGAGCACATCCAATTTGGATTCCGTGGACGGACTCGGTACCTTCATGCATATCAATCAAAGTATCCCAAATTTCCTTTGCATTCTCAAGACGGCTGATTTTGTTGAATTCTTCGGGCACAATCCGCTGAAGATGATGTCACATGCTTGAGCGTTGTATTGCAGCATCTTCAATTCTTCCGCATTAGCTTCACGGTTCGGTTCTCTCCCATCAAAGAATTCACCTTGCAAGTCAATACAAATAATTGCCCAAACGGCGGGTTATTTCCAAGAATATGCATTTTCATCTTATGCTTCCAACTAGCAAAATTAGTACCATCAAAGTAAGGACCTCTACGGTGATAATTTCCCTCGCTAGACGCCATACTCTCCTAGGTTGTGAAACCAAGGCTATGACCACCAAAAGCTATGGAAATCAAAGCAAATGGAGACCAACGCCCGATACCACTTGTAGGACCTTGAAGTATGTCTAGAGGGGGGTGATTAGACTACTTGACCAATAAAAACTTAACCTTTTCCCAATTTTAGAGTTTGGCAGATTTTAGCTATTTTAGGACAAGTGAAGCAATCATCACACAATTCAAGCAAGCATGCAAAGAGTGTATAGGCAGCGGAAATTAAAGCATGCAACTTGCAAGAAAGTAAAGGGAAGGGTTTGGAGGATTCAAATGCAATTGGAGACACGGATGTTTTTGGCGTGGTTCCGATAGGTGGTGCTATCGTACATCCACGTTGATGGAGACTTCAACCCACGAAGGGTAACGGCTGCGCGAGTCCACGGAGGGCTCCACCCACGAAGGGTCCACGAAGAAGCAACCTTGTCTATCCCACCATGGCTGCCGCCCACGAAGGACTTGCCTCACTAGCGGTAGATCTTCACGAAGTAGACGATCTCCTTGCCCTTACAAACTCCTTGGTTCAACTCCGCAATCTTGTCGGAGGCTCCCAAGTGACACCTAGCCAATCTAGGAGACACCACTCTCCAAGAAGTAACAAAAGGTGCCTTGATGATGAACTCCTTGCTCTTGTGCTTCAAATGATAGTCTCCCCAACACTCAACTCTCTCTCATAGGTTTTGGATCTGGTGGAAAGAGGGTTTGAGTGGAAAGCAACTTGTCAAAGGCTAGAGATCAAGATTCATATGGTAGGAATTGAATATCTTGGCCTCAACACATGAGTAGGCGGTTCTCTCTCAGAAATGGTAAGTTGGAAGTGTAGGTTCGTTCTGATGGCTCTCTCCACGAATGAAGAGGAGGTGGAGGGGTATATATAGCCTCCACACAAAATCTAACCGTTACACACAATTTACCAAACTCGGTGGGACCGAATCGTTAAACTCGGTCGGACCGATTTAGTAAACCTAGTGACCATTAGTGATTTTCGGTGGGACTGACATGCATCTCGGTAAGGCCGATTCGGTTAGGGTTAGGGCATAACGTAATCTCGGTGAGACCGATTACACAAACTCGGTGAGACCGATTTGGTAATAAGCTTTCCAGAGAGTTGGTCAGGTAAACTCGGTGGGACCGATTTGCTCTTTTCGGTGAGACCGAAATGTTACAAAAGGAAACAGAGAGTTTACATTGCAATCTCGGTGGGACCGATCGCTCACTTCGGTTAGACCGAAACGTTACAAAGGGAAACAGAGAGATTGCAACCCCATCTCGGTGAGACCGAGATCCCTCTCGGTAAGACCGATTTGCTTAGGGTTTGTGGCAGTGACTATGACTTTTGGAATCGGTGGCGCCGGATAGAAAGAATCGGTGTGACCGATTTTGGCTTTAGGTTTAGGTCATTTGTGGATGTGGGAAGTAGTTGAGGGTTTTGGAGCATATCACTAAGAACATGAAGCAATAGGCTCATTAAGCAACACCTCATCCCTTCTTGATAGTATTGGCTTTTCCTATAGACTCAATGTGATCTTGGATCAAAATGTAAAATGAAGAGTCTTGAGCTTTTGAGCTTGAGCCAATCCTTTGTCCTTAGTATTTTGAGGGATCCACTTTCATCATCCATGCCATGCCATTCATTGAGCTTTCCTGAAACAATAGTCTTGGAATAGCATTAGCTCAATGAGCTATATGTTGTTATGAATTACCAAAACCACCTAGGGATAGTTGCACTTTCGACTCCACACATCGACCGCTATCCAGCATGCATCTAGAGTATTAACTTCATAAGAACAGAGTAACACTTTAAGCAAGATGACATGATGTAGAGGGATAAACTCATGCAATATGATATAAACCCCATCTTGTTATCCTCTATGGCAACAATACAATACGTGCCTTGCTGCCCCTCATCACACTGGGAAAGGACACCGCAAGATTGAGCCCAAAGCTAAGCACTTCTCCCATTGCAAGAAAGATCAATCTAGTAGGCCAAACCAAACCGATAATTCGAAGAGACTTGCAAAGATAACCAATCATACATAAAAGAATTCAGAAGATTCAAATATTGTTCATAGATAAAGTTGCTCATAAACCCACAATTCATCTGTCTCAACAAACACACCGCAAAAGAAGATTACATCGAATAGATCTCCACGACAGAGGGGGAGAACATTGTATTGAGATCCAAAAAGAGAGAAGAAGCCATCTAGCTAATAACTATGGACCTGAAGGTCTGAAGTAAACTACTCACACATCATCGGAGAGGCTATATGGTGTTGATGTAGAAGCCCTTCGTGATCGATGCCCCCTCCGGCGGAGCTCCGAAACAGGCCCCAAGATGGGATCTCACGGGTACAGAAGGTTGCGGCGGTAGAATTAGGTTTTTGGCTCCGTATCTGGTAGTTTGGGGGTACGTAGGTATATATAGGAGGAAGGTGTTGGAAATATGTCCTAGAGGCAATAATAAATTAGTTATTATTATATTTCCTTGTTCATGATATCGTTTATTACCCATGCTATAATTGTATTGATAGGAAACTCAGAAACATGTGTGGGTACATAAACAACACCATGTCCCTAGTAAGCCTCTAGTTGACTAGCTCGTTGATCAACAGATGGTTACGGTTTCCTGACCATGGGCATTGGATGTCATTGATAACGGGATCACATCATTTGGAGAATGATGTGATGGACAAGACCCAATCCTAAGCCTAGCACAAAGATCGTAGTTCGTATGCTAAAGCTTTTCTAATGTCAAGTATCATTTCCTTAGACCATGAGATTGTGCAACTCCCGGATGCCGAGGAATGCTTTGGGTGTACCAAACGTCACAACATAACTGGGTGGCTATAAAGGTGCACTACGGTATCTCCGAAAGTGTCTGTTGGGTTGGCACAAATCGAGACTGGGATTTGTCACTCCGTGTAACGGAGAGGTATCTCTGGGCCCACTCGGTAGGACATCATCATAATGTGCACAATGTGACCAAGGGGTTGATCACGGGATGATGTGTTACGGAACGAGTAAAGAGACTTGCTTGCACGAGATTGAACAAGGTATCAAGATATCGACGATCGAATCTCGGCAAGTACAATACCGCTAGACAAAGGGAATTGTATACGAGATTGATTGAGTCCTTGACATCGTGGTTCATCCGATGAGATTATCGTGGAACATGTGGGAGCCAACATGGGTATCCAGATCCCGCTGTTGGTTATTGACCGGAGAACGTCTCGGTCATGTCTGCAGGGTCCCGAACCCGTAGGGTCTACACACTTAAGGTTCGATGACGCTAGGGTTATAGGGAATAGATATACGTGGTTACCGAATGTTGTTCGGAGTCCCGGATGAGATCCCGGACGTCACGAGGAGTTCCGTAATGGTCGGGAGGTAAAGATTTATATATGGGAAGTCCTATTTTGGCCACCGGAAAATGTTCGGGATTTTTCGGTATTGTACCGGGAAGGTTCCGGAGTGGGGCCCACCTGCATGGGGGGACCCACATGAACGTGGGTAGTGGGGGCAAGGCCCTACACCCCTGGTCAAAGCGCACCAAGATCCCCCCTTAGAAGGAATAAGATCATATCCCGAAGGGATAAGATCAAGATCCCTAAAAAAGGGGGATAACAATCGGTGGGGAAAGGAAAGGATGGGATTTCTTTCCTCCCACCTTTGCCAACGCCCCAATGGACTTGGAGGGCAAGAAATAATCCCCCTCCACCGCTATATATAGTGGGGAGGCGCATGGGAGCTACACCCTTGCCTGGCGCAGCCCTCCCCTCTCCCAAGTCCTCCTCCTCTCTCATGGTGTGCTTGGCGAAGCCTGCAGATTGTTACGCTCCTCCATCACCACCACACTGTCGTGCTGCTGCTGGATGGAGTCTTCCCAACCTCTCCCTCTCCTTGCTGGATCAAGGCATGGGAGACGCCACCGGGCTGTACGTGTGTTGAACGCGGAGGTGCCGTCTGCTCGGCACTAGGATCTCCGGTGATTTGGATCACGACGAGTACGACTCCTTCAACCCCGTTCTCTTGAACGCTTCCGCTTAGAGATCTACAAGGGTATGTAGATGCACTCTCCTTCCCTCGTTGCTAGTTTCTCCATAGATAGATCTTGGTGACACGTAGGAAAATTTTGAATTTCTGCCACGTTCCCCAACAAAGTGGCATCATGAGCTAGGTCTATTGCGTAGATTCTATGCACGAGTAGAACACAAAAGTAGTTGTGGGCGTTGATTTTGTTCAATATGCTTACCGTTACTAGTACAATCTTGTTTCGACGGTATTGTGGGATGAAGCGGCCGGACCGACCTTACACGCATTCTTACGTGAGACAGGTTCCACCGGCTGACATGCACTTGGTGCATAAGGTGGCTAGCGGGTGCCAGTCTCTCCCACTTTAGTCGGAACGGATTCGATGAAAAGGGTCCTTATGAAGGGTAAATAGCAATTGGCATATCACGTTGTGGTTTTGCGTAGGTAAGAAACATTCTTGCTACAAACCCATAGCAGCCATCAGAAACATGCAAACAACAATTAGAGGATGTCTAACTTGTTTTGCAGGGTATGCTATGTGATGTGATATGGCCAAGAAGAATGTGATGAATGATATGTGATGTATGAGATTGATCATGTTCTTGTAATAGGAATCACGACTTGCATGTCGACGAGTACGACAACCGGCAGGAGCCATAGGAGTTGTCTTAATTTATTGTATGACATGCGTGTCATTGAACAAACGCCATGTAATTACTTTACTTTATTGCTAACCGGTAGCCATATTAGTAGAAGTAATAAGTTGGCGAGACAACTCCATGGAGACACGATGATGGAGATCATGATGATGGAGATCATGGTGTCATGCCGGTGACGATGATGATCATGGAGCCTCGAAGATGGAGATCAAAAGGATCAAAATGATATTGGCCATATCATGTCACTATTTGATTGCATGTGATGTTTATCATGTTTATGCATATTTTTTGCTTAGAACGACGGTAGTAAATAAGATGATCCCTCATTAAAATTTCAAGAAAGTGTTCCCCTAACTGTGCACCGCTATGTAAAGTTCGTTGCTTCAAGCACCACGTGATGATCGGGTGTGATAGATTCTTACGTTCACATACAATGGGTGTAAGCCAGATTTACGCACGCGAAACACTTAGGTTAACTTGACGAGCCTAGCATGTACAGACATGGCCTCGGAACACAAGAGACCGATAGGTCGAGCATGAGTTGTATGGAGGATACGATCAACATGAAGATGTTCACCGATGATGACTAGTCCGTCTCACGTGATGATCGGACACAGCCTAGTTGACTCAGATCATGTAATCACTTAGATGACTAGAGAGATGTCTATCTGAGTGGGAGTTCATTAGATGAACTTAATTATCCTGAACATAGTCAAAAGCCCTTTGCAAATTATGTCATAGCTCGCGCTTATAGTTCTACTGTTTTAGATATGTTCCTAGAGAAAATATAGTTGAAAGTTGACAAGAGCGATTATGCGGACAGAAAAAGCTTATGTCCTTAATGCACCGCCACAGGTGTCTGAACCCCAAACATCGCCTGTGGATGTTGCGAACATCGGACATACACGCTTTTGATAACTACGTGATAGTTCGCTTAAACGGTTTAGAGTTGAGGCACCAAAGACGTTTTAAACGTCGCGAAACATATGAGATGTTTTGAGGGCTGAAATTGGGATTTTAGGCTCGTGCTCACGCCAAGAGGTATAAGACCTCCGACGATTTTCTTAGCCTGCAAACTAAGGGAGAAAATCTCAATCGTTGAGCTTGTGCTCAGATTGTCCGAGTGCAACAATCACTTGAATCGAGTGGGAGTTGATCTTCCAGAGATAGTGATGTTTCTCCAAAGTCATTGCCACCAAGCTGCTAGAGCTTCGTCATGAACTATAACAAATCAGGGATAAATATGATGATCCTTGAGATATTCACGATGTTTGACAATCGCGAAAGTAGGAATCAAGAAGGAGCATCAATTGTTGATGGTTGGTGAAACCACTAGTTTCAAGAAGGGCAAGGGCAAGAAGGGATACTTCATGAAACAACAAATCAACTGCTGCTCTAATGAAGAAATCCAAGGTTGAACCCAAACCCGAGACTAAGTGCTTCTGTAATAAGGGGAACAACCACTGGAGCAGAATTACCCTAGATACTTGGTAGATGAGAAGGCTCGCAAGGTCGATAGAAGTATATTGGATATACATTAAGTTATTGTGTACTTTACTAGTACTCCTAGTAGCACCAGGGTATTAGATACCGGTTCGGTTGCTAAGTGTTAGTAACTCGAAATAAAAGGCTACGGAATAAACGGAGACTAGCTAAAGGTGAGTGACGATATGTGTTGAAGTTTTTCCAAGTTTGATGTGATCAAACATCGCACGCTCCCTCTACCATCAAGATTAGTATTAAACCAGAATAATTGTCATTTGGTGTTTGCGTTGAGCATAGCCATGATTGGATTATGTCTATCGCAATCTGTTATTCATTTAAGGAGAATAATGGTTACTCTATTTATTTGAATAATACCTTCAATGGTTTTGCACCTAAAGGAATGGTTTATTGAATCTCGATCATAGTAATACACATTTTCATGCCAAAAGATATAAGATAGTAATGATGGTACCACTTACTTGTGTAATCGCCATGTAAGTCATATTGGTATAAACGCATGAAGAAGCTCCATGTTGATGGATCTTTGGACTCACTCATTTTGAAAAGTTTGAGACATGCGAACCATGTCTATTGGTGTATACGCATGAAGAAATTCCATGCAGATGGATCGTTTGGACTCACTTGATTTTGAATCACTTGAGATATGCAAATCATACCACATGGGCAAAATGGTGAAAAGCCTCGGTTTCAGAAGATGGAACAAGATAGCAACTTGTTGGAAGTAACACATTTTGATGTGTGCAGTCCAATGAGTGCCGAGGCATGCTGATGAATATCGTTATGTTCTTACTTCACGGATGATTTGAGTAGATACTGAGTGTATTTACTTGATGAAACACAAGTCTGAATTATTGAATGGTTCAAGTAATTTCAGAGTGAAGTTGAAGATCATCGTGACAAGAGGATAAAATGTCTATGATATGATCATAGAGATGAGTATCTGAGTTACGAGCTTTGGCATAATTAAGACATTGTGGAAATTGTTTCACAATAAATACCGCTGGAACACCATAGTGTGATGGTGTGTCCAAACATCATAGTTGCACCCTATTGGATATGATGCGTACCATGATGTCTCTTATCGAATTACCACTATTGTTCATGGGTTAGGCATTAGAGACAACCACACTCACTTTAATAGGGCACCACGTAATTCCGTTGAGACGACACCGTTTGAACTATGGTTTGGAGAAACCTAAATTGTTGTTTCTTAAAAGTTTGGGGCTGCGACGCTGATGTGAAAAAGTTTCAGGTTGATAAGCTCGAACTCAAAGCGGATAAAATGCTTCTTCATAGGACACCCAAAACAGTTGGGTATACCTCCGGTCTTAGTTCCGGAAGCAAAAAGGATTGTTTCTAGAATTAGGTCCTTTCCCGAGAAAAGTTTCTCTCGAAAGAATTGAGTGGGAGGATTGTGGAGACTTGATGAGGTTATTGAACCGTCACTTCAACAAGTGTGTAGCGAGGCACGTGAAGTTGTTCTGTGGGCGCCTACACCAATTGAAGTAGAAGCTTATGATAGTGATCATGAAGTTTTGGATCAAGTCACTACCGTACCTCGTGAGGGTGACAAGGATGCGTACTACTCGAGTGGTACATGTAATCCTGTCTTGAAGGTCATGTTGCTAGACAACAATGAACCTACGAGCTATGAAGAAAGCGATGGTGGGCCCGGATTACGATTTAATGGCTCAAGGCCATAACATCCGAGAGAGGATCCATGACTTTGGAAGAAATACTTGATGGTCGTAAGGACGTTGGGTAAAGATGGATTTTAAAAGGAAGACGGACAATGATGGTAAGTATCACCATTAAGGAAGCTCGACTTGTCGCTAAAGATGTTTTCCGACAAGTTCAAGGAGTTGACTACGGTGAGGCTTTCTCACTCGTAGCGATGCTAAGAGTCTGTTGGAATTGGATTAGCAATTACTGCATGATTGATGAAATCTTGCAGATAGGATGTCAAAACATTGTTTCCTCGACGTTATACTTGAGGAAAGGTTGTATGTGATACAACCAGAAGGTTTTGTCAATCCTGAAAGATGCTAACAAGTATGCAAAGTTCCAGCAATCCTTCTAAGGACTGGAGTAAGCATCTCGGAGTTGGAATGTACGCTTTGATGAGATGATCAAAGATTTTGGGTTTATACAAAGTTTGTGAGAAACTTGTATTTCCAAAGAAGTGAGTGGGAGCACTATAGAATTTCTGATAAGTATATGTGAATGACATATTGTTGATCAGAAATGTTGTAGAGTTTCTGGAAAGCATATAGGGTTATTTGAAAAGTGTTTTTCAATAGAAAACCTGGATTAAGCTGCTTGAACATTGAGCATCAAGATCTATGAGGATAGATCAAAACGCTTAATGGTACTTTCAAATGAGCACAAACCTTGACATGATCTTGAAGGTGTTCAAGATGGATCACCAAAGAAGGAGTTCCTGCCTGAGTTGTAAGGTATGAAGTTAAGACTTAAAGCTCGACCACGGCAGAATAGAGAGAAAGGACGAAGGTCGTCCCCTATGCTTAGACGTAGGCCCCATAGTATGCTATGCTGTGTACCGCACCTGATGTGTGCCTTGCCACATGTCTGGCAAGAGGGTACAAAGGTGATCAAGGAGTGGATCACCATATAGCGGTCAAAATTGTCCTTGGAGTAGTAAGGACATGTTTCTTGATATGGAGGTGATAAAGAGTTCGGCGTAAAGGGTTACGTCGATGCAAGCTTTAACACCTATCCGAGTGACTCTGAGTAGCAAACCGGATACGTATAGTGGAGCAACCATTTGGAATAGCTCCAAGTGGAGCGTGGAAGCAGCATTTACAATATGACCTAGAGATTTATGCGAAGTACATACGGATCTGAATGTTGCAGACTGCTGACTAAAACCTCTCTCACAAGCAAAACATGATCAAACCCAGAACTCATTGAGTCTTAATCACATGATGATGTGAACTAGTTTAGTGACACTAGTAAACTCTTTGGATGTTAGTCACATGGCGATGTGACCTGTGAGTGTTAATCACATGGCGATGTGAACTAGATTATTGACTCTAGTGCAAGTGGGAGACTGTTGGAAATATGCCCTAGAGGCAATAATAAATTAGTTATTATTATATTTCCTTGTTCATGATATCGTTTATTACCCATGCTATAATTGTATTGATAGGAAACTCAGATACATGTGTGGGTACATAAACAACACCATGTCCCTAGTAAGCCTCTAGTTGACTAGCTCGTTGATCAACAGATGGTTACGGTTTCCTGATCATGGACATTGGATGTCGTTGATAACGGGATCACATCATTTGGAGAATGATGTGATGGACAAGACCCAATCCTAAGCCTAGCACAAAGATCGTAGTTCGTATGCTAAAGCTTTTCTAATGTCAAGTATCATTTCCTTAGACCATGAGATTGTGCAACTCCGGATGCCGTAGGGAATGCTTTGTGTGTACCAAACGTCACAACGTGGCGGGTGGCTATAAAGGTGCACTATGGTATCTCCGAAAGTGTACATTGGGTTGTACGAATCGAGATCGGATTTGTCACTCCGTGTAACGGAGAGGTATCTCTGGGCCCACTCGGTAGGACATCATCATAATGTGCACAATGTGACCAAGGGGTTGATCACGGGATGATGTGTTACGGAACGAGTAAAGAGACTTGCCGGTAACGAGATTGAACAAGGTATTGGCATACCGACGATCGAATCTCGGGCAAGTACAATACTGCTAGACAAAGGGAATTGTATACGGGATTGATTGAGTCCTTGACATCGTGGTTCATCCGATGAGATCATCGTGGAACATGTGGGAGCCAACATGGGTATCCAGATCCCGCTGTTGGTTATTGACCAGAGAACGTCTCGGTCATGTCTGCATGGTTCCCGAACCCGTAGGGTCTACACACTTAAGGTTCGATGACGCTAGGGTTATAGGGAATAGATATACGTGGTTACCGAATGTTGTTCGGAGTCCCGGATGAGATCCCGGACGTCACGAGGAGTTCCGGAATGGTCGGGAGGTAAAGATTTATATATGGGAAGTCCTATTTTGGTCACCGGAAAATGTTCGGGATTTTTCGGTATTGTACCGGGAAGGTTCCGGAGTGGGGCCCACCTGCATGGGGGGACCCACATGAACGTGGGTAGTGGGGGCAAGGCCCTACACCCCTGGTCAAAGCGCACTAAGATCCCCCCTTAGAAGGAATAAGATCATATCCTCAAGGGATAAGATCAAGATCCCTAAAAAGGGGATAACAATCGGTGGGGAAAGGAAAGGATGGGATTTCTTTCCTCCCACCTTTGCTAACGCCCCAATGGACTTGGAGGGCAAGAAATAATCCCACTCCACCCCTATATATAGTGGGGAGGCGATGGGAGCTACACCCTTGCCCTCGGGCGCAGCCCTCCCTCTCCCAAGTCCTCCTCCTCTCGCGGTGCTTGGCGAAGCCTGCAGGATTGCCACGCTCCTCCATCACCACCACACCGTCGTCTGCTGCTGGATGGAGTCTTCCCCAACCTCTCCCTCTCTCCTTGCTGGATCAAGGCATGGGAGACGCCACCGGGCTGTACGTGTGTTGAACGCGGAGGTGCCGTCTGCTCGGCACTAGGATCTCCGGTGATTTGGATCACGACGAGCACGACTCGTTCAACCCCGTTCTCTTGAACGCTTCCGCTTAGCGATCTACAAGGGTATGTAGATGCACTCTCCTTCCCCTCGTTGCTAGTTTCTCCATATATAGATCTTGGTGACACGTAGGAAAATTTTGAATTTCTGCTACGTTCCCCAACAGAAGGAGTACGTCGGTGGAGCAACGTGGGGCCCACGAGGGTGGAGGGCGCGCCCAGGGGGTAGGCGCGGCCCCCTACCTCGTGGCTTCCTGGTAGATTTCTTGACGTAGGGTCCAAGTCCTCTGGATCATGTTCGTTCCGAAAATCACGTTCCCGAAGGTTTCATTCCGTTTGGACTCCGTTTGATATTCTTTTTTTGCAAAACTCTGAAATAGGCAAAAAAACATCAATTCTGGGCTGGGCCTCCGGTTAATAGGTTAGTCCCAAAAATAATATAGAAGTGTATAATAAAGCCCAATAATGTCCAAAACAGAAGATAATAAAGCATGGAGCAATCAAAAATTATAGATACGTTGGAGACGTATCAAGCATCCCCAAGCTTAATTCTTGCTCGTCCTCGAGTAGGTAAATGATAAAAATAGAATTTTTGACGTGGAATGCTACTTGGCATAATTTCAATGTAATTCTTCTTAATTGTGGTATGAATATTCAGATCCGAAAGATTCAGGACAAAAGTTTAATATTGACATAATAATAATAATACTTCAAGCATACTAACTAAGCAATTATGTCTTCTCAAAATAACATGGCCAAAGAAAGTTATCCCTACAAAATCATATAGACTGGCTATGCTCTATCTTCACCACACAAAATATTTAAATCATGCACAACCCCGATGACAAGCCAAGCAATTGTTTCATACTTTTTACGTTCTCAAACTTTTTCAATCTTCACGCAATACATGAGCGTGAGCCATGGACATAGCACTATATGTGGAATAGAATGGTGGTTGTGGAGAAGACAAAAAGGAGAAGATAGTCTCACATCAACTAGGCGTATCAACGGGTTATGGAGATGCCCATCAGTAGATATCAGTGTGAGTGAGTAGGGATTGCCATGCAACGGATGCACTAGAGCTATACGTATATGAAAGCTCAACGAAAGAAACTAAGTGGGTGTGCATCCAACTCGCTTGCTCACGAAAACCTAGGGCATTTTGAGGAATCCCATCATTGGAATATGCAAGCCAAGTTCTATAATGAAAATTTCCCACTAGTAAATGAAAGTGATATCATAGGAGACTCTCTATCATGAAGATCATGGTGCTACTTTGAAGCACAAGTGTGGTAAAAGGATAGTAACATTGTCCCTTCTCTCTTTTTCTCTCATTTTTTTATTTGGGCCTTTTTTATGGCCTCTTTTTTTCCGTCCGGAGTCTCATCCGGACTTGTGGGGGAATCATAGTCTCCATCATCCTGTCCTCACTTGGGACAATGCTCTAAAAATGATGATCATCACACTTTTATTTTCTTACAACTCAACAATTACAACTCAATACTTAGAACAAAATATGACTCTATGTGAATGCCTCCCATGTGTATCGGGATATGCAATGAATCAAGAGTGACATGTATGAAAGAATTATGAACGGTGGCTTTGCCACAAATACAATGTGAACTACATGATCATGCAAAGCAATATGACAATGATGGAGCGTGTCATAGTAAACGGAAAGGTGGTAAGTTGCATGGCAATATATCTCGGAATGGCTATGGAAATGCCATGATAGGTAGGTATGGTGGCTGTTTTGAGGAAGGTATATGGTGGATATATGATACCGGCGAAAAGTGCGCGGTATCAGAGAGGCTAGCAATGGTGGAAGGAAGAAGAGTGCGTATAATCCATAGACTCAACATTAGTCATAAAGAACTCATAAACTTATTGCAAAATTCTACAAGTTATCAAAGCAAAGTATTACGTGCATGCTCCTAGGGGATAGATTGGTAGGAAAATACCATCGCTCGTCCCCGACCGCCACTCATAAGGAAGACAAGCAATAAATAAATCATGCTCCGACTTCATCACATAACGGTTCACCATACGTGCATGCTACGGGAATCACAAACTTTAACACAAGTATTTCTCAAATTCAAAATTACGCAACTAGCATGACTCTAATATCACCATCTTCATATCTCAAAACAATTATGAAGCATCAAACTTCTCATAGTATTCAACACACTCATAAGAATTTTTCTTTTACTAATCTTGTATGCCTATTATTGTTAAAGCAAACTACCATGCTGTTTTGTAGGACTCTCAAAATAATCTAAGTGAAGCATGAGAGAACAATAGTTTCTATAAAACAAAATCACCACCGTGCTCTAAAAGATATAAGTGAAGTACTAGAGCAAAAACTATATAACTCAAAAGATATAAGTGAAGCACATAGAGTATTCTAATAATTTCCGAATCATGTGTGTTTCTCTCAAAAGGTGTGTACAGCAAGGATGATTGTGGTAAACTAAAAAATAAAGACTCAAATAATACAAGACGCTCCAAGAAAAACACATATCATGTGGTGAATAAAAATATAGCTCCAAGTAAAGTTACCGATGGAAGTAGACGAAAGAGGGGATGCCTTCCGGGGCTTCCCAAGCTTTGGCTTTTAGGTGTCCTTATATTATCTTGGGGTTCCATGGGAATCCCAAAGCTTAGACTCTTGCCACTCCTTGTTCCATAATCCATCAATTTTTTTACCCAAAACTTGAAAACTTCACAACACAAAACTCAGCAGAAAATCTCGTGAGTCTGCTAGTTAAAGAAAACAAAAGACCACTTCAAGGTACTGTAATGAACTCATTATTTATTTATATTGGTGTTAAAACTACTGTATTTCAACTTCTCTATGGTTTATAAACTATTTTACTAGCCATAGATTCATCAAAATATGCAAACAACACACGAAAAACAGAATCTGTCAAAAACAGAACAGTCTGTAGTAATCTGTAACTAACGCAAACTTATGGAACTCCAAAATATCAGCCAAAATAGGAAGACCTAGAAAATTTCTTTATTGATCATCATCAATTGGAATCAATATTTTATCACGTTCTGGTGTTTTTTAAAAATTATTTTCGTGAACAGAAAGTTTCTGGAATTTTCTGCAAGATCAAATAACTAGCATCCAAGAGGATCCTATAGGTTTAACTTGCCACAAACACTAATTAAAACATAAAAACATATCTAACCAGAGGCTAGAACAAATATTTATTCCTAAACAGAAGCAAAAAGCAAAAAAAAACTAAAAATAAAATTGGGTTGCCTCCCAACAAGCGCTATCGTTTAACGCCCCTAGCTAGGCATTGATAATTTTAATGATGCTCACATGAAAGACAAGAATTGAAGCACAAAGAGAGCATCATATAACACGTGACAAACACATCTAAGTGTAACATACTTCCTATGCATAGGCATCTTATAGCCAAACAAGTTATCAAGGCAAGCAAAAACTAGCATATGCAAGGAAGCGGAAAGAAACAATAGCAATCTCAACATAACGAGAGGTAATTTAGTAACATGCAAATTTCTACAACCATATTTCCCTCTCTCATAATAATTGCATGCAGGATCATAAGCAAATTCAACAATATAGCTACCACAAAACATATTCTCAACACGATCCACATGCATGCGAAGTTGACACTCTTCCAAAATAGTGGGATTATCATTAACTAAAGTCATGACCTCTCAAAACTCACTTTTATCAAAAACTTCATAAGATTGAACATTCTCCAAATATGTGGGATCTAAAGTTGACACTCTTCCAAACCCACTTTTAGTATTGTTGCAAACACTATTATCAATCTCATATTCATCATGGGGCTTAAATAAATTTCCAAGATCATAAGAAGAATCACCCCAATCATGATCATTGCAACAAGTAATAGACATAGCAAAACTAGCATCCCCAAGCTTAGGGTTTTGCATATTATTAGCACAATTGACATCAATAGAATTTATAGTAAAATCATTGCAATCATGCTTTTCATTAAAGGAACTACCAAGTATGGGTGCAATAGCAACGATCTCATGTTTAACATAAGGAACTATAGCAAATTCATCTTCATAAATATTGGCATCATGGCCACAAGAATAGCAAGCATCATGTTCATCAAGAGATATTTCAATCAAATCATCAGAATCATCATTATCTATAGATTCATGCATATCATTATTTCCTTCCAAAGCAACGGTCATTCTCTCAATAAATTCTTTGACATAGACATTATGAACATAGTTTTCATAGCAATATTTAAGTATGTCAAAATTTTCAGATTCAGAGAGAGTAATATCATACTTTTCAATCAAAGAAGCAACTTCATAAGCACCCTTAAAAGCAACAAATTCTTCAATTTGTTCGATATCATAGTAACTATAAACACCCTTTGCATAAGAAGATAAGATTTCATTTTCATTAAACTCACATAGGTAAGGAAGGTGTTTTTTAGGGTTCTTAGAGCAACAAGTAAAATCATAAATTTCACAAAGATTCCAGGCATAACACAACAATCTGTTTATTTGATTCCATAAGAGTCTACCTTTTTCAGACAAACGGTGACGCACAAAATGAGCATGCTCATCTAAAGATTTCCCATCAACTAGGCTAGTTGGGGTTTCAGCACGAGCACATAAGGATCGAAGATGATCCAAGTAGAACACTTTAAGTGGATCCATATCAATAGATTTTTAGCAAGCAAAGACGCAAGCAAATAGAAGGCACATGGAAACACAAACAAAAAGACATACGGGAAGAAGGCGAAGAAAGGGCGAATAAAACGGCAAGGGTGAAGTGGGGGAGAGGAAAACGAGAGGCAAATGGCAAATAATGTAATGCGGGAGATAAGGGTTTGTGATGGGTACTTGGTATGTTGACTTTTGCATAGGCCTCCCCGACAACGGCGCCAGAAATCCTTCTTGCTACCTCTTGAGCACTGCGTTGGTTTTCCCTTGAAGAGGAAAGGGTGATGCAGCAAAGTAGCGTAAGTATTTCCCTCTGTTTTTGAGAACCAAGGTATCAATCCAAAGAGGAGGCCACACACGAGTCCCTCGCACCTACACAAACAAATAAATCCTCGCAACCAACGCGATAAGGGGTTGTCAATCCCTACACGGTCACTTACGAGAGTGAGATCTGATAGATATGATAAGATAATATTTTTGGTATTTTTGTGATAAAGATGCAAAGTAAAGAAAGTAAAACAAAAACGGCGACAGAAATAGCTTGTTGTCGGGAGATTAATATGATGGAAAATAGACCCGGGGGCCATAGGTTTCACTAGTGGCTTCTCTCAAGAGCATAAGTATTTACGGTGGGTGAACAAATTACTGTTGAGCAATTGACAGAATTGAGCATAGTTATGAGAATATCTAGGTATGTTCATGTATATAGGCATCACGTTCGAGACAAGTAGACCGACTCCTGCCTGCATCTACTACTATTACTCCACACATCGACTGCTATCCAGCATGCATCTAGAGTGTTAAGTTCATAAGAATAGAGTAGCGCTTTAAGCAATATGACATGATGTAGAGGGATAAACTCATGCAATATGATGTAAACCCCATCTTGTTATCCTCTATGGCAACAATAAAATACGTGCCTTGCTGCCCCTACTGTCACTGGGAAAGGACACCGCAAGATTGAACCCAAAGCTAAGAACTTCTCCCATTGCAAGAAAGATCAATCTAGTAGGCCAAACCAAACTGATAATTCGAAGAGACTTGCAAAGATAACCAATCATACATAAAAGAATTAAGAAGATTCAAATATTGTTCATAGATAAACTTGATCATAAACCAAAAATTCATCGGTCTCAACAAACACACCGCAAAAGAAGATTACATCGAATAGACCTCCACGAGAGAGGGGGAGAACATTGTATTGAGATCCAAAAAAAGAGAAGAAGCCATCTAGCTAATAACTATGGACCCGAAGGTCTGAAGTAAACTACTCACACATCATCGGAGAGGCTATGGTGTTGACGTAGAAGCCCTCCATGATCGATGCCCCCTCCGGCGGAGCTCCTAACAGGCCCCAAGATGGGATCTCACGGTACGTAAGGCTGCGGCAAAGGAATTAGGTTTTGGCTCCCTATCCGGTAGTTTGGGAGTACGAGGTATATATAGGAGGAAGGAGTACGTCGGTGGAGCAATCAGGGGCCCACGAGGGTGGAGGGCGCGCCTGTGGGGGTAGGCGCGCCTACCTCGTGGCTTCCTCGGTAGCTTTCGTGACGTAGGGTCCAAGTCCTCCGGATCATGTTCATTCCGAAAATCACGTTCGAAGGTTTCATTCCGCTTTGGACTCCGCTTGATAGTCTTTTTCTGCGAAACTACGAATAGGCAAAAACAACAATGCAGGCTGGGCCTCTGGTTAATAGGTTAGTCCCAAAAATAATATAAAAGTGTATAATAAAGCCCAATAATGTCCAAAACAGAAGATAATAAAGCATGGAGCAATCAAAAATTATAAATACGTTGGAGACGTATCACTGGTGTGCTGGACCAACTGATCTCCCCTGCTAAGTGTGCGTTCCAGAAGAAAAAAGGAATCCATGGTAGCTTCTTATATGTTCAGAACACGGTCAAGATGTTTCAGAGAAAGAAAACGTTGGCACTCCTACTCAAGATAGACATCGCAAAGGCATTCAACACGGTCTCATGGGAGTACATCACGGAGTTGCTGCAGCGCATGAAATTCCCGGCGCACTGGAGAGACTGGATCGCGTTGCTCCTCTTCTCCGCATCCTCGGCATGCATGTTCAATGGGGACCCCATGCAAGGCATCCTGCATCAGCGGGGGCTGTCGTTGTCAAAACCGGCGGATCTCGGGTAGGGGGTCCTGAACTGTGCGTCTAGGATCGATGGTAACAGGAGACGGGGGACACGATGTTTACCCAGGTTCAGGCCCTCTCTATGGAGGTAATACCCTACTTCCTGCTTGTTTGATCTTGATGAATATGGGTCTCACAAGAGTTGATCTACCACGAGACCATAATGGCTAAACCCTAGAAGTCTAGCCTATGAGTATATGGTCATGAATCTGTCCTATCCGGACTATGTTCTCCGGTTTATATAGACACCGGAGAGATCTAGGGTTACATGAGGTCGGTTACATAGGAGGAAATCTTCATAATAGGTCGCCTAGCTTGCCTTCCACGCCAAGTAGAGTCCAATCCAGAAACAGGTGCAGTCTTCGGTCTTCATGTCTTCACAACCCATCAGTCCGGCCCAGTAGATAATAGGCCGGATGCCCGAGGACCCCTTAGTCTAGGACTCCCTCAGTAGTGCCCGAACCAGGCTTCAATGATGAGGTGTTCGGCGTGTAGATAGTCTTCGGCATTGTAAGGCGGGTTCCCTCTCCAAGTAATATATTCGGCCATTGATCCAATGTCGCCTCCTTGGCTTCTGTACGTTAAATAATCTCCACCCTCCACGGGTCGAGCGAATGTGGAAAGTCAGGGTATTTTGCGAATAACACCTCGTCCATGCGGGGAATAGCGCCTATTTAAAGAGATTGGATCCTAGATCCATTCAGCGACGCGCAGAAGAGGTCCCCAGAGACTGCTTAGGAGAAACCATTCCAGCTTGGCTAGCGTTCCCCGCTCCTCCGCTCATCCCAGCCCAGAGAAAGGCGAGTGGGAGAGGTGTTCTATGTCTCATAGCCAATTGATAAAGTTGCAAACGCAGGGATTCCTTCCCCCTGCGGATCTAGTCCCTTTTCGAACAGGGCTAGCTTCCTTCAATGAGGGGACTCATGCAGAGGACTTCCCCAATCCGTCTGGGGGAGAGCGAGTGTGTTTTGTCCCCTTCCTTTTAAGAGGCGTTGGATTTCCAATCCATCCGTTCCTCCGAGGGATTCTGGAGTATTACAGCCTCCAGCTGCACAACTTCACTCCGGCCTCTATTCTACACATTGCGGATTACGTCGCTTTATGCGAATTATTTTTGGGCGTCGAGGATCATTTCGAGTTGTGGAGGAAGCTGTTTTATCTCGTCCCGCGCAATCACGAAAGGTCGATATTTGAAGTTGGCGGAGCCGAAGTATGGCGCGTCGCCAATACTGGATATCTATCCAGCACTCCAAGGAAGGCGCCTGATGAATGGCCCTCCGAATGGTTCTATATTGAGGACGTCACGCTTCCCGACCCGGTTCAAAAGGGTCTTCCTGAATTTGCGCGCGTGCCACTGAAGAAACGCCATAGTTGGTGTCCCCGGAGCCTTGAAGAGGAGGACAGCGCGGAGGTTCGTCAGCTGATGAGCAAGATAAAAGAGCTCGCTCAGTCAGGGCTCACAGTTATTGAGATTATGGCGATCTCCATAGCGTGAGGGGTCCAAATGGCCCAATACAGAGGGCGTCCACTGTGGCACTACAATGGGGAGGATGACGCCTCTCGCTGCGGCCGGAAAGGCCCGGACACCCCTGCCGCTTTGGCTAAGATATTAGCCGAACTGTTCAAAGGGGAGGAAAAGGAATTTCTTCGCATCAAGCTCAGAGATGGGTACTCTATGTATAATCCTCCTAGTTGGGTAAGGCCCAACCCCTCTGTTTTTGCTCCTTCCATCTCCGATTTGCCTTTGATAAATTTCTAGCTTGTTTGCTTATGACAGCACTGGCGAAAGGTCACCGAGGGATTTCATAGTCCCGCCCCGCAGCCGGAGGATCACAACCGGGAGCTTGATCCCGGGTTTGAAGAGGATCCGGATATATTTGTGGTGCTCGCGGAGGGGGTGTTTTACCAGACGAGCTATGATGGCACAGAAGTGGCCATCATCGCCGACTACCTAGTCTTCTTCCCCGCTTCACGGGTAAGTAATCAAGAAACACCTTCTCTGAAAGGATGCTCTTACTCTGCCTCACCCACCGCATTGTCGCGCGTTCTACAGGGGAAGCGTTCGGTGATACCGAGGAAATCGGTTCCTACGCCGGACAGATCTTCGAGGAGGAGGGCCGTTGAAGGCGCCGCCAGGCCTTCATCAAGGATGTATGAATAAATATATTTTTCAGTGGCCGTATCCAACTGTGACCTATGCGCCTGTTTGATTACAGGAAAAAGGTTCGCCAAATTGCATCCGGGGGTCCGGCCGGCCGCGTTCCCAACAAACAAGATTTAGATCTGGTCGGGGAGACGGGGGCCCATGTAGGAACTAAGCCGGACTGCCCTTCGGCCGAGGGTTCGGACAATATGTCTGTTACCAACTCGGAAGTAGAGAGCGCCATGAATCATCGGCGCTGCAGGGCTGTTTTACGAGACCCGAAGTTCTCGGACGAGGCATTTAATGCCTTTAGCTCGGGCGACGCATACATCCGAGCTGCTCGAGACGGGCTTAGAAAAGCCACGAGGCAATATCTAACAGATGTGCAGGTAAGGTTACTTTGTCAAAAAAGGATAGCCTATGCCAGTAGCCCCCGGGACTGAAAGCAGTTGGTACAACTGATTTAAGGACCGTTGTATGACCAGTTTCTTACGGAGAAGAACAACCTGCTATCCCAAGAGCTTGAACAATGTCGGACGCAGCTAAATGCTGCTACCGCCGAACTAAAAGAGTTCAAGAAGGCGTCACCTTGTAATATTTCCCTCCAACGAGAAAATATACTTATGTGCCCAGAATACTAACGATCTTGCTTATACCATGACATAATTGTCAGGGGGACTCAAAGAGGCGTTGGAAGTCGCGCAAGCGAATGAGCAAGAAGCCAAAAGGCTACAAGCTACATGCGATCGTGTGCTGAAGCATGCCATTATTGAGAAAAACTAGCTCCAGGATTGCAAGTCCCAGCTAGGCGAAGAGCTGAAAGATGCGCGGGCCCAGCTAGCCGATTCCGTGAAGGAGAACAAGAAGCTGCGGGGCGGCATATTCAGTACGTATTTGAACTATTCTGAAAGTAGTTCGGAAGTGGATGAAACTGATATAGTTGTGATCGCAGGTGTATTGACGGGCCGTCCTGAAGAGGAGGCATCTGGATCATCGAGTGACCTGCTGCAAGGGCTATCGCGGGTGCACAAACAGGCTTGGCTGGCGATGTGGAGTGTTGCCAAGGCTCTATGGCCATCCGCCTCCCCTCCAGGAAGTATGGAGGAGCTTGTAGAGCTGTTTAAAGGATCGTGGCGACGTATCCGGCTATGGAAGATATCGGCCTGCCGAGAGGGTGCGCGAGAGGCTTGGGCCATGGTGAAAACTCGGTACACCAAGCTTGATCCTAATCACATGGCGCGGGTCGGGCCGGTAGGGTCAAATGGGGAAGAAATTCTCGTTAGTTTAGTATATGACCAAGTAGAGGTGGCCGCCAAATATTCCCAACAGGATTGTAAATTAGACTGCCTGTTAGATGGTATAGAGGCAGAGTGTTTGAGTCCAAGTGACTATGTACTTTCCTCACCATGTGGAATTTCTAGCCGAATTGTATATCATTTGTCATGGCAGACCTTTTTGCTTTGACCTCCGGACTCGAAGGTGCGGAGTGTTTCCGAATACCGTCACAGCCGAATTGGCTGGGGTATGCGTGGAAAACTAAGTGTAGGGGTCATAGTTGCTTGAACAGACAAGTTGTATCCGGCTAGTTATGTTATATTACATTGAGATTATAAGAAACATCTTCCAAGGAGAATAGTTCCATTAAGGGTTCCTTTCCCTGGGCGTGCATGCATTAGTAGACATGTCCGAATTGTGATGTGGAAATCACAGTGTGTATAACTTCTGGGGGTTCACAATAGAGTGAGTGCAAAAATATTTTTCATCCACCGACCGAATATTCCCTTAAGAACGCTAGCTTTCGGCTTCACCTGGTCTGAGGTACACATCCGGATGACCCGGCAGTAACAATCGCAGAGGTGCTCCCTTTACCACCTAGCCAAACAATCGGGAACGTAGGGGTGAGAATAGGAGCCAGGCAACCTAGCTTGGCCAAAACTTAAGTCATAACGATGCATATAATGGTGAGGAAAAGACATACGGGAAAGACACCTATGTGTGATGAGCTTAATGATCGGCAAGTAATATTAACAAGCTTCTGGTAAAAGAAGCCCCCATGTATAATGGGCGTACGTTTGTAAAAATGTGTACACCAGCAGTATTCGGTCAAGCCGAATGAGAGCTTTTTAAAGCAAAAAAAAATGTGTAAAAGGGGGAAAGAGTTATGGAAATTGTAGGGGAGAAGGAGACTAACAAAGGGTTCGGCGCTAGGCATAGAACCTTCGGAGTCTGGCCGCATTCCAGGGGTTCGGCTCTAGGCGATTGTCTGATGCGTCACGAAGACGGTACGCTCCTCCGGTAAGAACTTCATCAATTATGAAGGGACCCTCCTGTTTGGGCTTGAGTTTGTCCTTTTTCTTCTCCGGCAAGTGTAGACTGAGTTCGCCAACGTTGTAAGTCTTGGCCCGTACTTCTCTGCTTTGATATCTTCGAGCCTGCCGTTGATAAAATGCTAAACGGGCTTTGGCGATGTCGCGCTCCTCCTCCAGGGCATCTAGGCTGTCCTGCCGATCTAACTCGGCCTATTTCTCTTCGTACATACGCACTCGAGGTGAGTCGTGTATAATATCACAGGGCAATACAGCCTCTGCACCGTACACCATGAAGAAAGGTGTGTATCCGGTAGTACGGTTGGGCGTGGTCCGCAGCCCCCAGAGTACGGAGTCGAGCTCCTCGACCCAGTGCTTGTCTGATTCTTTCAAAGACCGCACTAGTCTGGGTTTGATGCCGCTCATAATAAGACCATTAGCTCGCTCGACTTGACCGTTTGTTTGCGGGTGGTAGACAGAGGCGTAATCGAGCTTAATGCCCAGATTAGCACACCAGGTTTTCACCTCATCAGCTGTGAAATTCGAACCGTTATCGGTGATGATGCTGTGCGGTACACCGTAATGGTGTACCACATCGCATATAAATGCAGTAACCGGTCCGGACTCGGCCATTTTAACTGGTCTAGCCTCTATCCACTTGGTGAATTTGTCCACCATGACCAACAAATATTTTTTCTTATGGCTTCCCCCTTTAAGGGGTCCGACCATGTCCAAGCCCCAGACCGCAAAGGGCCATGGAATGGGGATTGTTTGTAGAGCGGTTGGGGCATATGGCTTTGGTTGGCGAAGAGTTGGCATCCGACACGGTCTTGGACAAGGTCCCGTAAGGCTCGCCTCGGCGTAGGCCAGTAAAATCCTGTACGGAAGGCCTTGCTGACAAGTGCCCGGGCTGCGACGTGGTGCCCACCGAGGCCAGCGTGAATTTCTGCCAAGAGTTGCCGCCCCTCCTCCTTGGAGATACACCTTTGAAGGACTCTGGTAGTGCTTTTCTTGTAGAGCTCTCCTTCATTAACTTTATAGGCCTTCGAACGCCAGACTATGCGGCGAGCCTCGTTCTGATCTTCTGGGAGCTCCTTCCTATTAAAGTAGGCCAAGAATGGTTCAGTCCACGGGGCAATTACTACCATGATGAGGTGGGCCGATGGTGTTACTTTGGTGGTTGAACCTTCGCTGATATCGGCGTGTTCGTTATCTGTGTTTGTGTTCGGAACAGGACTGTCGTTGTTATCTCCCCCTTGCCATACCACTGATGGCTTAAAGAGCCTTTCGAGGAAGGTGTTAGGTGGGTCGGGGTCACGCTTAGCGCCGATGCGAGCAAGGACGCTCGTCACCGGGTTACTTTCGCGGGCGATGTGATGAAATTCGAGTCCCTCGAACCAAGCCGACATCTTCAAAATGGCATTGCGATAAGCTGCCATGTTTGGATCTTTGGCATCGAAGTCTCCATTAATTTGGAATATTGCGAGGTTTGAGTCCCCGCGCACCTCTAGGCGTTGTATGCCCATTGATACGGCCATCCGGAGGCCGTGTAGCAAGGCCTCGTATTCGGCTGCGTTGTTGGAGTCTGTGTATAATATTTGGAGTACGTACTGGACGATATCTCCTGTGGGGGACGTTAATAAGATGCCCGCCCCTAGCCCTGCCAACATCTTGGAGCCGTCAAAATGCATCACCCAGTTGGAATACGCTACCGTACTCTTTAGGGAGTTCGCTTCATTCATTCGGGCGACGAAGTCACCAAGACTGGATTTGATGGCTCGACGTGGTTTGTACGTGATGTCGAATGGCAGGAGCTCAATGGCCCATTTGGCAATCCGGACCGTTGCATCCCGGTTGTTAATTATATCATTGAGGGGAACTTCGGAGGCCACCATGATAGAGCACTCCTGAAAGTAGTGTTGCAATTTTCGAGATGCCATGAAGACTGCATATGCTATTTTTTGATAATGGGGGTACCGGGATTTGCATGGTGTGGGGACGGTGGATACGTAGTATACCAGCTTCTGCAGCGGAAATTTGTGTCCGTCCTGTTCTTGTTCGACGATGAGTACGGCGCTCACCACCTGGTGTGTTGCCGATATGTATAAGAGCATTGGTTTGCCGACGTTTGGCGCGGCCAGGATTGGGTTGCTTGCCAGAAGGGCTTTTATTTCCTCCAGTCCGGCCGTCGCCGCGTCTGTCCACTCGAAGTTATCGGTGCGTCATAGAAGGCGATAGAGCGGCAGTGCCTTTTCTCCCAACCTGGAGATAAAGTGGCTTAAAGCTGCCACGCACCTAGCGAGGTTTTGGACCTGCTTGAGTTCAGTTGGCGTAGCCAGTTGTGACAGAGCTCGGATTTTGGCTGGATTTACTTCAATTCCTCTATTGGAAATGAAGAAGCCCAATAGTTTACCGGCAGGGACGCCGAAGATGCACTTTTCCGGGTTAAGCTTGATGTCGTATGTGCGGAGGTTGTCGAATGTGAGATGCAAGTCGTCTATTAGTGTTTCGACGTGTCTAGTTTTGATGACGACGATGTCCATGTAGGCCTCCACTGTTTTGCCGATCTGTTTCTCGAGGCATGTTTGGATCATGCGCTGGTAGGTGGCGCCGGCGTTCTTGAGCCCGAAAGGCATGGTGTTGAAGCAAAATGGCCCGTATGGTGTAATGAATGATGTTGCGGCTTGATCGGACTCCTTCATTTTGATTTGATGGTATCCAGAATATGCATCGAGGAAGCACAACGAGTCGTGACCTGCGGTAGCGTCAATGATTTGATCAATGCAGGGAATAGGGAAGGGATCCTTAGGGCAAGCCTTGTTAAGGTCTTTGAAATCGACGCATAGGCGCCAGGATTTATCCTTCTTTGGTACCATTACCAAGTTTGCCAGCCAGTCCGGATGTTTAATGTCTTTGATGAATCCGGCCTTGATGAGTTTGGCTAGCTCCTCCCCCATTGCTTGTCGTTTGTGTTCGGAAAAGCGCCGCAGAGTTTGCTTGACCGGCTTATATCCCTTTAGTATGTTGAGGCTATGTTCGGCCAACTCGCGCGGGATTCCTGGCATATCGGAAGGATGCCAGGCGAATATATCCCAGTTTTCACATAGGAAGTCTCGTAGTGCGGCGTCGACTGCATGGATGAATTGCACTCCGATAGACGCTGTCTTCTTCGGGTCTGTTGGATGGACCTGAAATTTGACTATTTCTTCTGCTAGCTTGAAGGAAGTGGATTTGGGTCGTTTGTCCAGGATCACATCGTCCTGATCCACGGTGGAGCGTAGTGCGGTTAGTTCTTCGGCCGCAAGGGCTTCAGACAATGCCTCGAGGGCCAAGGATGCGGTTTTATTCTCTTTGCGGAGTGCTATGTCCGGATCGCTGACGAGGGTGATTATTCCATTAGGCACGAGCATTTTTAGCTTCATATACCCATAATGAGGTATGGCTTGGAAGCGCATGAAGGCCTCTCACCCTAACAGGGCGTGGTACCCATGTTGAAAGGGGCCACCTCGAAAGTTATTTCTTCGGACCGATAATTCTGCGGCGTGCCGAACACCACATCAAGTGTAATTTTTCCTGCACACCGAGGTTCCCGGCTGGGAATGATACCTCGAAAGTTTGTGCCGCTTTTATTGATGCGGCTCCTGTCTATTTCCTTCTTGTGGAGCGTGTCCTCGTAAATGAGGTTTAGTCCGCTGCCCCGTCCATGAGGACTTTTGTAAGTCGAAAGCTGTCCACGATGGGACTGAGGACTAGGGCAGCTGGCGCTCAGATCATTCTGTATTTAGGTTCGTCCCTGGCGTTGAAGGTTATGGCCGTGTCGTTCCAGGGGTCAATTGCAGTGACCTGGCAAACTTCAGCGAGATCGCGCAGGGCCCTTTTACGCTTGTTGTTTGAAGCGAATGTCTAAAAAACTGCCAATACTCTATTGTCGTCGTTTGCTGGAGGGTGTTGTTCTGGGGTGTGCTTGATTAGGATGTCCTCGCCGCTCTTGGCTACCTGCCGAAGTATCCAACATGCTCTAAGGCTGTGGGTTGCCGCGGTATCCGCGCCCCGTATTTTGCATGGGCCATTGAGCCATCCTCCGTAACGGTGCCGTGCAACGTAATGGGTTTATGTTTTTTGACTGTTCGGCTAGACGTGCCACGGGGGCGCGTCCTTTTCGCCTGTAAGGGGAGCCGGGATGGTTCCCAGCAAGCTGCCTGAGTTTTCCAGGCGCTTTCCATCGCGTTGTACTTTTGTACGATAGTTGCTAGGTCAGCGAACTTTGGTATGCGGCGGCGATTGATGGCGTTAAGGATACCTTCGTCCGCGCAGTTGTTGCAGAATGCTGCTATCGCGTCTTCGTCGCGGCAGTCTTTTACCTTGTTTTTAACAAGGAGGAATCTGGCCCAGAAGTGGTGGACCGTTTCCTGAGACTGTTGTTTGATGCTCCTGAGAGCATCTATGTCCGGGTGGGTGGGTGGAATTGAATCCGAACCCTGACCCGATTTTGAATCCGGAGTTTGGAGGTCTACCGGGCCGGACAGTTCGGGCTCCGGGATATCGTCTGATTTTTTAGGCTCGTCATCCGACTCTATGTTCGAAGGAAGTGACATGCTTTTCTGCCGGAAAATATCTGGCTCTTCAAGATCGACGATCCGAACATAGTTCGTCTTCAATATAGTGGAAGAGTTGCTCCGCTCCTCGACTAGCGCTATCTGATGGGTGATCGGTGGAGTTTTAATTTCTCTCTGGTCGGGTTTAAGCCCGACCTGATCGTAGTCTGTAGTGACCCCCAGGCGGCCATGCGATCCAGGAGTTCGTTCAACGACGATAACTCCACTGGATCCATGCGGGCGGACTATTCGGGATCAACGCAGAGGCGATTTTCGATCACTTGAGAGGTCATCGTCGGCTTAAGGGCCGAGCCGGCGGTCATGAAGAAGCCGCCGACTCGGAGGGTCTGGCCTGGGGCCAGGGCTCCTCCGGAGATGATATTACCCTTGACAACAAGGCGAGCCATCAACCCTCTTGGCGACGGCATAGTGGAACTCTCAATGAAAGCACCAATGTCGGTGTCAAAACCGGCGGATCTCGGGTAGGGGGTCCCGAACTGTGCGTCTAGGATCGATGGTAACAGGAGACGGGGGACACAATGTTTACCTGTGTTCGGGCCCTCTCTATGGAGGTAATACCCTACTTCCTGCTTGATTGATCTTGATGAATATGGGTGTTACAAGAGTTGATCTACCACGAGATCGTAATGGCTAAACCCTAGAAGTCTAGCCTATGAGTATATGGTCATGAATCTGTCCTATCCGGACTATGTTCTCCAGTTTATATAGACACCGGAGAGATCTAGGGTTACATGAGGTCGGTTACATATGAGGAAATCTTCATAATAGGTCGCCTAGCTTGCGTTCCACGCCAAGTAGAGTCCAATCCAGACACGGGTGCAGTCTTCGGTCTTCATGTCTTCACAGCCCATCAGTCCAGCCCAGTAGATAACAGGCCGGACGCCCGAGGACCCCTTAGTCCAGGACTCCCTCAAGGGCTGCGACAAGGGGACCCGCTCCCGCCAATCCTCTTCATCCTAGCAATCGACCCGTTGCACCGGTTCCTGGAGGCGGCACAGGAGGACAGTGTCCTCGCCCCGCTGTCGGCCAGGACGGCACGCCCGTGAGTCACGCTACATGTCGATGACGCGATCATCTTCGCCAACCCAGAGCGGCTGGAGATTGACACTCTCATGCAGATCCTCGAGGGATTCGGCGAGGCGACGGGGCTGCGTAGCAACCCGCAAAAATCGTCAGTGCCGCCGATGAACTGTGGCAACATCAACCTCACGGACGTCCTGCACAACTTCGGCGGAAACAAAGTAGACTTCCCATTCAGGTGCCTAGGCCTAGCTGTCTGCACTGGTAAGTTGCGGTTAGTGCATATTCAGTACATCCTGGACCACGTTCATGCAAGACTGGCGGCCTGGAAGGGCCGTGTGATGCCAATTGCGGGGCGCCGAGTGCTGGTTTAGAGCGTGTTGTCGGTGCTGCCAGCCTTTGCACTTGACGTCCTGCAAGCCCCGAAGAAATTCTACAAGGACCTCGACAAGGCACGAATACAGTTCATGTGGACACAAGATGAGGAGATCACCTGAGGAAAATGCAAAGTGAACTGGCGACTGGTCACTTCTCCTGTGGACCGCGGCGGCTTCGACATCCCTGACATGGATCGTTTTGCATGCGCTGCCGCCTTTGATGGATCTGGTTGGCGTGGAGTGACCCAGTGAAGGAAATATGCCCTAGAGGCAATAATAAAGTTGTTATTTCTATTTCCTTATATCATGATAAATGTTTGTTATTCATGCTAGCGTTGTATTAACCGGAAACTTAGTACATGTGTGAATACATAGACAAACAGAGTGTCACTAGTATGCCTCTACTTGACTAGCTCGTTAATCAAAGATGGTTAAGTTTCCTAGCCATAGACATGAGTTGTCATTTGATGAACGGGATAACATCATTAGAGAATGATGTGATTGACTTGACCCATCCATTAGTTTAGCACTATGATCGTTTAGTTTATTGCTGTTGCTTTCTTCATAACTTATACATGTTCCTATGACTATGAGATTATGCAACTCCTGAATACCGGACGAACACTTAGTGTGCTATCAAACGTCACAACATAACTGGGTGACTATAAAGATGCTCTACAGGTGTCTCCGATGGTGTTTGTTGAATTGGCATAGATCGAGATTAGGATTTGTCACTCCGATTGTTGGAGAGGTATCTCTGGGCCCTCTCAGTAATGCACATCACTATAAGCCTTGCAAGCAATGTGACTAATAAGTTAGTTACGGGATGATGCATTATAGAACGAGTAAAGAGACTTGCCGGTAACGAGATTGAACTAGGTATTGAGATACCGACGATCGAATCTCGGGCAAGTAACATATCGATGACAAAGGGAACAACGTATGTTGTTATGCGGTTTGACCGATAAAGATCTTCGTAGAATATGTAGGAACCAATATGAGCATCCATGTTCTGCTATTGGACATTGACCGGAGATGAGTCTCGGTCATGTCTACATAGTTCTCGAACCCGTAGGGTCCGCACGCTTAACGTTTGATGACGATCCGTATTATGAGTTTATGAGTTTTGATGTACCGAAGGTAGTTCGGAGTCCAGGATGTGATCACGAACATGACGAGGAGTCTCGAAATGGTCGAGACATAAAGATCGATATACTGGAAAGCTATGTTTGGACACCGGAATGGTTCCGGATGAGTTCGAGCATTTTCCGGAGTACCGGGAGGTTACCGGAACCCCCCGAGGAGTCAATGTGCCTTATTGGGCCTTAGTGGGAGGGAGGAGGAGGCGGCCCGGTGGAGGCCCCCCAAAGCCCAATCCGAATTGGGGTGGGGGGCCGCCCCCCTTTCCTTCTCTCCTTCTCCCTCTTCCTTCTTCTCCTACTCCAACTAGGGAAGGGGGGAAACCTACTCCTACTGGGAGTAGGACTCCCCCCCCTTGGGCGCGCCCTATGAAGGCCGGCCCTCCCCTCCTCCAATCCTTTATATACGGGGGAGGGGGGCACCCCATAGAAACACAAGTTGACAGTTTTCTTAGCCGTGTGCGGTGCCCCCTCCACAGATTTCCACCTCAGTCATATCGTTGTAGTGCTTACGCGAAGCCCTACGTCGGTAACTTCATCATCACCATCATCATGCCGTCGTGCTGATGGAACTCTCCCTCGGCCTCAGCTGGATCAAGAGTACGAGGGACGTCACCGAGCTGAACGTGTGCAAATATCGGATGTGCCGTGCATTCGGTACTTGGATCGGTTGGATCGCGAAGACGTTCGACTACATCAACCACGTTACTAAACGCTTCCGCTTTTTGTCTACGAGGGTACATGGACACACTCTCCCTGCTCGTTGCTATGCATCACCTAGATGGATCTTGCATGTGCTTAGGAATTTTTTTTGAAATTACTGTGTTCCCCAACAGTGGCATCCGAGCCAGGTCTATGCGTAGATGTTATATGCACGAGTAGAACACAAAGAGTTGTGGGCGATAATAGTCATACTGAGGGAGTCATGGATTAGTGGGTGTCCGGATGGCCGGACTATAACCTTTGGCCGGACTCCTGGACTATGAAGATACAAGATTGAAGACTTTGTCCCATGTCCGGATGGGACTTTCCTTGGCGTGGAAGGCAAGCTTGGCGGTACGGATATGTAGATCTCCTCCCATTGTAACCGACTCTGTGTAACCCTAGCCCTCTCCGGTGTCTATATAAACTAGAGGGTTTTAGTCCGTAGGACGAACAACAATCATACCATATGCTAGCTTCTAGGGTTTAGCCTCTCTGATCTCGTGGTAGATCTACTCTTGTACTACCCATATCATCAATATTAATCAAGCAGGAGTAGTGTTTTACCTCCATCGAGAGGGCCCGAACCTGGGTAAAACATCGTGTCCCTTGTCTCTCGTTACCATCCGCCTAGACGCACAGTTTGGGACCCCCTACCCGAGATCCGCCGGTTTTGACACCGACATTGGTGCTTTCATTGAGAGTTCCTCTGTGTCATCATCTTTAGGCCCGATGGCTCCTCCGATCGTCAACAACGATGCGGTCTAGGGCGAGACTTTTCTCCCCGGACAGATCTTCGTATTCGGCGGCTTTGCACTGCGGGCCAATTCGCTTGGCCATCTGGAGCAGATCGAAAGCTACGCCCCAGCCATCGTGTCAGATTTGAAGTTTGAACTACACGGCCAACGTCCGCGGAGACTTGATCTTCGACGGGTTCGAGCCACACCAAGCGCGCCGCCTTGTCACGATGGGCATGATCTAGCTCGCCATCAACAGTGCTCGAGGCCGCACCAGTGTCCGCTTCGACCTTTAGCTCGGAGCCGACTGCGCCAATCGAGGACGGGTGGCTGGACACCGCCTCGGGGGCTGCAATCTCTATGGCGGTTGAGCCGAACACCATACCTGTCCTTTACGAAGCTCGTGACTCCAAGGTGCCGGACTCCTCTCCGGACTCCGAACCATCCGCGCCCCTGCCAATCGAATCCAATCGGGCGCCGATCATGGAGTTCACCGCCGCGGACATCTTTCAGCACTCGCCTTTCAGCGACATTCTGAATTCACTAAAATTTCTCTCTTTATCAGGAGAGCCCTGGCCGGACTATGGTCAGCAAGGTTGGGATGCGGACGACGAAGAAATTCAAAGCCCACCCACCACCCACTTCAGAGCCACCGCCGATGATTTAACCGACATGCTCGACTTCGACTCCGAAGACATCGACGGTATTGACGCCGATGCAGGAGATGACCAAGAACCAGCGCCTACAGGGCACTGGAAGGCCACCTCGTCGTATGACTTATACATGGTGGACACCCCAAAAGAAGGGAACGGCGATGGAACAACGGAGGATGATCCCTCCAAGAAATAGCCTAAGCGCCGGCGTCAGCGGCGCCGCTCTAAATCCCGCCACAGCAAAAACGGCGACTCCGGCACGGGAGATAATAACACCCTGGACAGGTTAAAGACAACCCCTCCAAAGCAGGATTCAGACAGAGGATGGCGAATCTAGCCCTCATGAGAGCGCGGCAGACAGAGAGGTAGAGGCCGATAATTACATACCTCCCTACGAAGACGAGGCAAGCCGCGACGACAGCATTTAATTTGTCGTGGCCCGAGGATCCCGTCCGAACAAGAGCTGCTTTCAAACGCAGGCTTATGGCCACGGCGAGCAGCCTCAAGAAAAAACAGCAACATCTTAGAGCTGACCAAGACTTGCTAGCCGACAGATGGACTGATGTCCTTGCGGCCGAAGAGTACGAACTCGAACGCCCCTCCAAGAGCTACCCAAAACGCAGGCTGCTACCTCGATTAGAGGAAGAAGCACCTAGACCTACATCACCAGCGCATGATACGGCCGACCGACCACCTTGTGGTCAGCGATAGAGAGGCCTCTCGCCCTCCACTCAAGCTGCACCCAGGCCGCTCAAAGAATACCAAGGCACGGGGAAATGCGCCAGACCTACGAGATATATTGGAGGACAGGGCAAGGCAAACAAGATCGATCTATGGATCGCGTGGGCGCCCCACGACACGTAACGATAACCGTCATGCCGGATATGGTAAATCCTGCCGGGCCTAACACAGTAGACAAAGCTCATTTGAGCTACGTTGTGATATAGCCCAATACAGAGGCGCCACACACCCACTATGCTTCACAGATGAAGTAATGGATCATCAAATCCCCGAGGGTTTCAAACCTGTAAACATCGAATAATACGATGGCACAACAGATCTGGCGGTGTGGATCGAGGATTATCTCCTTCATATCCACATGGCCCACGGCGATGATCTACACGCCATCAAATACCTCCCACTCAAGCTTAAAGGACCAGCTCGGCATTGGCTTAACAACTTGCCAGCAGAATCAATTGGTTGTTGGGAGGACCTGGAAGCCGCATTCCTCGACAACTTCCAGGGCACCTATGTGCGACCACCAGACGCCGATGACCTAAGCCACATAATTCAGCAGCCAGAGGAATCCGCCAGACAATTCTGGACACGGTTCCTAACCAAGAAAAATCAAATAGTCAACTGTCCGGACGCAGAGGCTCTTGTAGCCTTCAAGCATAACATCCGTGACGAGTGGCTTGCCCGGCACCTAGGATAGGAAAAGCCGAAATCCATGGCAGCCCTCACAACACTCATGACCTAGTCGACAGGAGAAGACAGCTGGCTAGCTCGTAGTAATAACATGACCAAGAGCCCTGGTAATTCGGATAACAAGGACAGCATTGGCAGGTCGCGTCGCAACAAGCAAAAGCGCCGCATCAACGGCGACAATGCTGAGGATACGGCAGTTAATGCCAGATTCAGAGGCTCTAAACCCAGTCAGCGGAAAAAGCCATTCAAAAGAAATACTCCAGGCCCGTCCAATTTGGACCGAATACTCGATCTCTCGTGCCAGATACACAGCACCCCCGAAAAACCAGCCAACCACACCAACAGGGATTCTTGGGTCTTCAAGCAGGCAGGCAAGTTAAACGCCGAAAACAATGACAACGGGCTGCATAGCGATGACGAGGAGGAGCCCCGGCCGCCAAAGAATAGGGGACAGAAGGGCTTCCCCCCACAAGTGCGGACGGTGAACATGATATACGCAACCCACATACCCAAAAGGGAGCGGAAGCATGCACTCAGGGACGTATATGCGTTGGAGCCAGCCGCCTAAAGTTCAACCCATGGTCCTCCTGCCCGATCACTTTTGATCAAGGGACCACCCCACTAGCATCCGCCATGGCGGATTCCCGCATTGGTTCTAGACCCAATCATTGATGGATTTCACCTCACTAGAGTCCTTATGGAATGGCGGCAAAGAACTGAACCTGCTTTATCGGGATACGGTCACGAAAAATGGGCATAGATCCTCAAGGATTAAACCCACAAAGACGACCTTTAAAGGCGTCATACCAGGTGTAGAGGCCAACTGCAGACAGCTCGCCACACTTGTGGTGGTCTTCGGATCCCCGGATAATTTCCGAAGCGAGGAGTTAATCTTTGACATAGTCCCGCTCCGCAGTGACTATCACGCACTGCTCGGACAAACCGCATTTGCAAAGTTCAATGCGGTGTCGCACTACGCATACCTCAAGCTCAAGATGCCAGGCCCTCGAGGAGTCATTACGGTCAATGGAAACACCGAACGCTCTCTCCGAACGGAGGAGCATACGGCGGCCCTCGCGGCGGAAGTACAAAGCAGCCTCTCAAGGCAATTCTCCAGTACGGCCATTAAACGTCCGGACACCGTCAAGCGCGCCCGGAGTAACCTACAACAAGACCACCTGACACGTTCCGAGCACACGTAGCAATGCGGCTCCAACCCCAGTCCTCGCGAAGTTGCGAAACCAGCACTACGCGTACATAGCTACGCTCTAGAAATACCATGGGCATAGGGGGAGGGGCACGACCACGGCATGCCCAAAATGCGGCTCAACCGCACCAGGGGCTCCCGATTTTGTCATTCTTTTTTCTTACTTTCAGGACTCCACTTTCCGGAAGGCCTGTCCGGTAGTATAAACGCCGAACACACGATGCAACAGCCAGGGAGGCAGAAAGCTACGTCGAGTGTCCAGGTGGTCTCTATAACGAGCAGTATACTTGTTTCACATATCATCCCGCAGCTCGCCCCTGGAGGGGGACATGTCAAATAGTCCCATCTCTTGCTTATCACACTATTTGTATCATTCTGCTTTTACTTCAGACTTTTCGAATAAACAATACATAGCTTTTGTCTATTATTGCATTCCCTTTTTTATATAAAAATATGTTCAGTTATGACATTATGCAACCGTACACTTTGGTACGGCCAATACACCAGGGGCTTACGTACCCCAGAATATGGTGTGAGAAGTCCGAACACTCTCATGAGTGTGGCACCCCGAACTTATAGCATTATATGCATCGGCTCGAATCATGTCTTGGGTCAATAGTTGGGTTTTCCGGCTCCCATGTTTTGGTACCATACGTTCCGTTATATCCGCTAAGGTAGCACCGGGAGAACCACTACGATTGTGCCTCGCTGAGCTGGGCTAAGCACCTCAAAGGAGAAAGCTAAAACTGGCCCGTCATGATAGGGCGAGAGCTGGTCGCTGTTCGAGAGGTTTTCGAGTCCCTAAAGACTTATGCCGCTTAGAGCGAGGAGTCGGCTTTATCCGCCTAGGCGTGGATAGCGCCTCAACTCGGTCTTCCGAATACTAGGGGCTTCACCAAATTTAAAATTATAGAATTCTATGGCTAAGTGAGAGTGTTCAAGCATTATAGTCCGATTGCCTTGTCCGTTGTGTTGAGCGCCTCCCTCGAAGGACCCAATAGTGGGAAAAAGAGCGCTCAAGTTTATCCCGAACACCCCAGCACTCGCGGCATGGGGGCAGAAGCCGACGACTCGCCATCTCTCAATTTTAATAAACGGCCGCACAGAAGGTAATATTTTAAATTCAAAAGCGTTGCTTAGCGCATATGAACAAGTTTTCAGCATACAGGATCACAAATGCGAGTTTACTCAAAAATTACATCTTTGGAGCACTCATCCGCTATAAGGCGGGCACCCTTCAGGACGCCCTCATAATACATCTCGGGCTTGCGATGCTCCTTGCCCGGCGGTGGTCCGTCTGTCACAAGCTTCTCAGCGTCCATCTTGCCCCAGTGCACTTTAGCACGGGCAAGGGCCCTACGGGCACCTTCGATGCATACGGAGCGCTTGATGACTTCAAGCCATGGACAGGCATCCACCAGCCGCCTCACCAGCCCGAAGTAGCTCCTGTGCACGGCATCCCTGTGCCACAGCCGACTACGAGACCCTTCATGGCCTGTTCGGCCACCTTATGGAGCTCGACCAGCTGCTTTAGCTGGTCGCTCAAGGGCACCGGGTGTTCGGCCTCAGCATACTGAGACTAGAACACCTTCTCCGTCGAGCTCCCCTCTTTGGCTCGGTAGAATGCGGCAGCTTCGGACACACTGCGGGGAAGATCTGCCAATGCTCCTAGAGAGCTCCGGACTCAGGTAAGTAACAAGTAATTCACTTTCACGTGCTTGCTTTGCATAAAGAATGCCTTACCCACTGCTATCTTCTTCATCGCCTCAATTTCCTGGAGGGCTTTTTGGGCTTCGGCCTTAGCAGATTTGGCGCTCTCAAGGGCCGGTGCGAGCTCGGACTCTCGAGTCTTTGAGTCAAGCTCCAAACTCTCGTGTTTTTCCACGAGAGCCTGGAGCTCTTGCTGCACCTCTGCCACCCGCGCCTCCTGCTTTTCTCGCTGGGTATGCTCCATGGCCGCATTTTCTTTGGCCTTAGACAGTGCTTCCTTCAGGGTCGCCACCTGGGTTGTGGCCCCTGTAATATTAACGTTGGTCCTGTCATTTTTTGCAACCACATCTTTTTTATATACTTACATAAGGTATTACTTACCTTCCTTGTCCTCGAGCTGCTTCTTGGCAAGGACGAGCTCGTTCTCGGACCGCCGAGGCTCGCTTCAATGCATCGACCTTCACGGTCAAGGTAGCAGAGGTCAGCAAAGACACAGCCTGCATTCCCATATTGACATACTTATGTTAGACTCCTCAGATATCTTTTTGATCCTCGGTTCGGCTTTCCGAACACCAAACTGAGCATCAGGGGCTACTATCTATGCGGTAATATTTTTACATATCTTAAATACATACCTCGAAGCCTGTTAGAAGGCTGGCACAGGCTTCAGACAACCCGCTCTTGGTGGACTAAACCTTCTGGATCACCACACTCATAATAGTGCGGTGCTCCTCATCGATGGAGGCGCCGTTAAGCACCTCCAGCAGATTATCCGGTACCTCCGGTTGGACGGAGGTCACCGGCGTCGTAGGCTTACCCTTCTTAGTAGGGGGCCGCCTGCCGGATTCCGGAACCGTTGAAGGTTCCGGTGCGGTGTCCGGCCTAGGGCCGGACTTGGATCCCTTGGGTGTCTTATCCCCTTTGCGCCTGGAGTCCGGGAGGTCGCCTTGCCGCGCCTCCAGGACCACCTCCTCCTGGCTTGGACCCTTTTGGGACTCCCCCTCGGCACCATCCGCTGGGCGAGGGGAGGAGGCGGCCGGAAGTGAAGTGCTATTCACATCCGACGAACCCAGGGAGCCGCTCGACGAAGCGTCGAGCCCGGCCTTGGGCGGACTGCATGATTATATTCGGTGTCAGAAGATACTGTGCTACAGAGGAACGCCGTGAGTTATTCTGGTATCCGGATACTTACGATTTTGCCAGGGGCTTGGCCCTGGATGGCCACTCCTCTTCGCCGTCGTTGGCGTTGGTGGAGTAGTCCGGAGGAAGGGTTCTTCCCTTTTTGGACCCTCCGCCCCCTCCCCCAGTTGGGGCGGCCTTCCTTTTCGTTCCTCCCCCCGCTGGAGGGGGAGAGGCCTCTTCTTCCTCCTCCTCGTTTTCGCGGGAGGAGTCCGCCTCGGAGTCACCGGATGATGAGTCCGACACCACCGGGCGCCGAGAACTCTTTCGAGTTCTCGTGGCATTCTTCTTGGCCTTTTTCTCCGGCACCACGTAAGGTGCCAGAACCAGCAGCCCCGTCAAGCGGGCGTCCGCTAGGTCTTCGGGCAAAGGAGCCGGGCAGTCGATCTGTCCGGTCTTCTTTTGCCATTCCTGTCAAAGGAACGGGAGTTTAGATCCCGCATAGAGTTAAACTATGAAAAACAAGTGTCCCGTAAAGGGTAAAATGAGCTTACTACGCTGGCTTGGCGCTTCGGGCGGAATCCGCGATCCTCGGTGATGGGAGGGGGAACCTTGGCACCCTTGAATAGCACCTTCCAGGCATCCTCATGCGTTGTGTCGAAGAGCCTGGTCAGAGTTTGGTGCTGGGCCGGGTTGAACTCCCACAAGTTAAAGGCCCATCGTTGACACGGGAGGATCCGGCGGATGAGCATGACCTGGACTACGTTGACGAGTTTAACCTCTTTGTCCACCAGGTCTTGGACGCAGGTTGGGAGTCCGGTCCGCTCTTCTGAATTACCCCACGACAGGCCCTTCTCTTTTCAGGAGGTGAGCCGTGTGGGGATGCCAGATCGGAATTCGGGGGCCGCTGCCCATTTAGGGTCACGCGGCTCGGTGATGTAGAACCACCCCGATTGCCACCCCTTTATAGTCTCCACGAAGGAGCCCTCGAGCCATGTAACGTTGGGCATCTTGCCCACCATGGCGCCTCCGCACTCCGCTTGCTGGCTGCCCACTACCTTCGGCTTGACATTAAAGGTCTTCAGCCATAAGCCGAAGTGGGGCTTGATGCGGAGGAAGGCCTCGCACACGATGATAAACACCGAGATGTTGAGGATAAAGTTCGGGGCCAGATCGTGGAAATCCAGGCCGTAGTAGAACATGATCCCCCGGAAAAATGGGTGAAGTGGGAAACCTAGTCCGCGAAGGAAATGGGTGAGGAACACCACCCTCTCATGGGGCCTGGGGGTGGGGATGAGCTGCCCCTTATCTGGGAGCCGGTGTGCGATGTCGTTAGACAAGTATCCGACGTCCCTCAGCTTTTTGATGTGTCCCTCCGTGACGGAGGAGACCATCCACTTGCCTCCCGCAACGGACATGGTTGGAGAAGGTTGAGGTGGGATGTGCGGGCTTGGGCGCTGGAGCTCGAGTGCGCGAAAAAGGATAAGCGAAGGAGGAAGAAGGCGTAGATGGAAAAGGTGGATCCTTATCCCCTTATATGGGCGGACGAAGTTATGTGCCCCCACCAGCCTGGTAAAACTCGCTTATCTCCCAAGCGCCGTAAATTAATGGCACGGTTGGGTTACCCACGCTGTCGGTGTCAAAACCGGCGGATCTCGGGTAGGGGGTCCCGAACTATGCGTCTAGGCGGATGGTAACAGGAGACGAGGGACACGATGTTTTTACCCAGGTTTGGGCCCTCTCGATGGAGGTAATACCCTACTCCTGCTTGATTAATATTGATGATATGGGTAGTACAAGAGTAGATCTACCACGAGATCAGAGAGGCTAAACCCTAGAAGCTAGCCTATGGTATGATTGTTGTTCTGTCCTATGGACTAAAACCCTTCGGTTTATATAGACACCGAATAGGGTTAGGGTTACACAAAGTCGGTTACAATGGCAGGAGATCTACATATCCATATCGCCAAGCTTGCCTTCCACGCCAAGGAAAGTCCCATCCGGACATGGGACGAAGTCTTCAATCTTGTATCTTCATAGTCTAGGAGTCCGGCCGAAGATAGTTCAGCTATCCGGACACCCCCTAGTCCAGGACTCCCTCAGTAGCCCCTGAACCAGGCTTCAATGACGATGAGTCCGGCGCGCATATTGTCTTCGGCATTGCAAGGCGGGTTCCTCCTCCGAATACTTCATAGAAGGTTTTGAACACAAGGATAGTGTCCCGCTCTGCAAAACAAGTTCCAAATACAACCATAGAGAGAATAACTTTGTGCACAGACCTGCTGACGTATTCCGCGGCGTGACATCACACCACGGCCAGGCCTTTATACGAATCGTTTTTACTGTTCCACCTCAGCTCGTTCAGCGAGGCGGTTTCCTTGGCACGTCTTATCAAAGCGTAGATCGTGCCCCCTTATTCCGGGATTCTCATCAATACGGACGTGGGTAACCCAACCGTTCCCGTTGGCACGCCTCCTCTATCGAAGGCGAGTCTCAATCGGCCACGGGGAGGGCTCTTGGTATTCAACCTCTTTATAATGAGACCAAGGCCCCCTTCTTTTTTCCACCCTCCATCGAGTTCGCCTCGTGCTTCAAGTTCTAACACCCAAAGCTTCAGATTTAGGTGCTTCGGACCTTCAACGATGTCCGGCTCCGATCAGCTCGGCCGATGGATGTCTTCTTCCGTTACAGAAGAAGATGTGCTAAAGCTGCGAGACGCCAGGTATCTAACCGGCGAGATTTCGCATAGGCTGCCTGCTCCAGGGCAGGTTATTCCCACTCCCGAGCCCGGCGAGAGCGTGGTGTTCGTGTCCCACTTCCTTCGGGGTTTAGGCTTCTCGACGGATCCCTTTGTGCGGGGGCTCATGTTTTTATATGGGCTGGATTTCCATGACTTAAATCCGGAGTCCATCCTCCATATCTCGTCATTCATTGTCATATGTGAAGCCTTCCTCCGTATTACCCCTCACTTTGGACTGTGGATCAAGACCTTCAAGGTGGAACCGAAGATGATCGAGGGGCAACAAATAGAGTGCGGAGGGGTGGTTATAAGCAAGTGTGCTGATGCTCCATGTCCCGAGGGCTCTTTTCAAGAGGAGCTTGGTTTGTGGCAACGGGAGTGGTTCTATATCACCGCTCCCAGGGGCACCAAATGGGTGGCGCCTCCTGCCTTCCGTTCAGGTCCACCACAACGGCTGGGGTCATGGGTCAACAAGGGGCTCGACTGGGGGCCGTCCAAGGACGTTCCTTTGTTGCAGGGCCATATTCGAGACCTCAAAGGAAGAGAGATCAATCTGATCGTAGTGGCGCAGGTTATGTTGATTCGGCGTATCGCCTCGCTGAACGTCGCCCCCCTCCGGCTGTGGGAATTTAATCCGGAGGGACCATGAGTTCTCCAACATTTTATGGGTGCGACGCCCGTGGAGATGTATAAACTGTTCTTCGGATCACAAGAGAAGTGTCCGGACCTGACTGAGGATGCAGGACTAAGCTGCAATCGCCCAGATGCTCAAGTAAGTAGTCCTGTACCCGGACAGGCTGTCCGTTCATTTATCATAAACTTGCCCTTAAAGGAGTTGTTTTTTGAACAGGAGTGGATAGCGAAGGCAAAGTTGATAAGGTGTCCGGCTCCTCCTGCAGGCCACGCCTGGATCCCATGCTGACCAAGATGTTAAAGGCCGTGCCTTTTGAAGAAGGCGAAGGGGGGAGCGGGGAAGCAACTGCCTCCACGAAGGAGGCTTTCAAGGAAGGAGAGATCAAAAGTCCCACCCTCCAAGGAGAGAAGAGGGCCGCTTCGGAAGATACGGAGGTCAAGGCCTCAAAGTGGGGAAAGAAATCTTCATCAGAGAGTCCGGCGCTGGGAAGTACCCCAGCCGCACAATTTCCCCAAGGGGATCAGCCCTCCAGCGAGCCGTAAGTAAAAAGAAGAGGCATCAGTAACTCAAAGAACATCCTCAGTATTTATTTGAAGATAACCAAATTGTACCTTGTAGTTCGGATCTCAGCCCTTCTCAGCAGAGCTCGTCTTCGGGGGATGTTCTTCGAGATGATGGAGAGCGAAACGCCTCCACCTGTCACACCTTCATGCGAGGCGGACGACCCTGAGGTGTCGTCATGGAGGGTTTCTCCGGGTCCGGCGGGGCCGGAGGGTCCGGCGCCGGCTGGCGTGCGGTCGGAGGAGCTGAAGGATCTGCTGGGGCGAGCGACCATCACCGAAGATCACCGTGCGCTAATGGGTGCGGTGATTGAAAGAATTGCGTCCGCCGAGAGAGGATTGCATGAAGCCATCAGAAGCTTGCTGACAGGGTTCGAGGTACGCAAAAATGATGTACCTTCTGACAGTTATGCATATAGAATGCGCCCTGTATAGATAGTAGCCCCTGAGACTCGATATGCTGTCAAAATTGACAGCGTGCCGAGGATCATAATCTCAGTTATAACATATCGCCACTCTAAATAGGTGGCGGGTCGTCCGGTGGCCAACCGGACTGATGAATTTGCCGAAGCGGCAACTTGACGAGGCGGATGCGGACATCGCGCTGGTCAAGAAACGGTTTGACGAGTCACAAGGTATGCGACTTGTCCGCGGACACTTAGTAAGGTAGCATGACGCCCGTGCCTTACTACTTGTATGCGTAATGCAGGTGGTGCCGCTGCTATGGAAGAGCTGCGGGCAGAACTCGCCCGAGCTAAAGAGCAAGCCAGAAATAGTAATCCGGCCGCTTTAAGGGCGTCCGAACAGCTAAAAGCCGAACAGGCTGCTCACTGCTGAAGCAAAGAGGAAATGGCCGATATGGCCATAAAGTTGAAGAATGCTACCGACCGCTGCGGGTTCTTGAAAAAGAGCGTCAAGCGGAGCAAGAGGAGTTAAAAAAGGTCACCGCCGAAGCCAAGGATGCCCGCTCCGCAATGAGAGCTGCAAAGGAAGAGCCGCGCCAGGCTGTGGATGTTGCTGCTGGAAAGCCTTTTCTGCTGCGGAGGAAATATACGGATCCGAAGTATGCTCAGTTTGACAAGTTGTGGAGTTCGGAGGATGCTTATCTGGACTTAGCGGCGAGCGCTGTGGACGCGGTTGAGCACTTCCGAGGCCAGAAAGGGCACAAAAGGGAAGAGTTATATTGGTCGCAATTCCATAGTCCGGAGCGTCCTCTTCCGTTGTCCGATCGGTTGGCTGAATGGGCCGAACTGAATCGATTGTCCAGACTTGCCATGAAGCATGTCCTTACTCATTTGTGGCCAGGCGGGCCCCAGCCGAAGAGTTATTTTGGCTTAGTGCAGCAGTTCCGTGGTGCGGTACCGCGTATCGACGCAATGAAGCGATCGGCATGCATAGAGGGAGCGCGGGTGGCTCTTGCCCGTGTCAAGACATACTGGGCGGAGATGAAGGCCACCGACGTTGCATCCCAAGACTCGGACGGAAGCCGAGTACCTGCCGAGCACTATTTTGAGGAAGTCCTGCAAGGTGCACGTTTAATAGAGATGCAGTGCTCGAAGGATATTATGTTTAAATGACATGTATAATTTTATGAAACAACGTTTCAATTTAATGTAAGAGCTTTTTATACTTGTGCCTTCAAGTAGTAAACTACCTCTGTCGGCCGTTGATGTATATATGTATATAACCTGAAAGATGGCAGTCTTCGGCTTCAGCCCCCACGCACATAGTGTGGGGGTGTTTGCAAAGAAGTCGCGCTTTTCACACTTAATCCAACGTCTTGGTCCTGTAAAGGAGGTGGTAGCGTAGCAAACTAGGCAACCGGACTATAATGCTTTATCACTTCCACTTAGACATAAGGGTTCGAGGGTGGGGCTACTATATAGCCCCTGGGGGCACCGCACTCTGCCGAAGTCGGGGTTCGTATGTGCCTGACCGAAAAACGGTCCTTCGTTAATGCGGAGGAATTCTAAACATTTCGATGAGTCATCGAGTGGTTGACCAGTCTCTCGCTATATCATGACAGTCAGTTTTCGGCTTTCTCTACTGAGGTGCTCGCCCGGCGAACCGGGCACAATCGCAGTAGTTCTCCGGTGCCGCGTTAGCCGATAGAACGGAACGTAAGGAAGCAAAACACAGGAGCCGGGCAAACCCAACATTTGACCAAAGACATGATTCGGAGCTGATGCATATAAGTCCTAACTCGAGACGCCGAACACTCCCTAAGGTATTCGGTCTTTATAAAAACGGGCAGAATAATGCCCTAAGCCCCTGGTGTCCAGGTACGTGCAAAAATTCTGGTGCGGCCGATGCCAAAGCGCCAGCCTCCACCTCGGTTATAGCTAGGAACCGGGGGATGTGTATCAACAAGAGACAGTAAAAAAGGTTTACGCAGGGTCTTAATCTGAAAAGAATCCTTGCAACGGGTCCCTACTGCACGTCTGCGCCCGTGTCTCCGTTGTGCCATATCCTGGACGGGTGTAGCACGCTGTTCATCTGTAAGAGAGAGGAACTTAGTTGAAAATAAAAAGGATCATGCAAGAAATGTACTTTATATGAAATAAACAGAGTATGGTTTGAAATGTAAATAAAATTGAGCTTTATTGTCTCTTGTTGTACATGCGTGCAGCCCCTTGTACGGGGGTATGCCGCTAGTAGGCGTCGGACTCGTCTAGCCGTGTCCGGGGTTCGAATTACCTATTCAGGTGCTTTGGTTAGTGGAGCCGGATTGATGTGGGGTTGTCAAGGCAGCATTGCATTCTTCCATGCTCGAGTAACACTTAATACTCCCTTTTAATGAGATGATGCCGCGTGGACCGGGCATTTTAAGTGTAAGAGATGCATAATGCGGTATTGTGTTAAACCGGGCGAAAGCTTCACGCCCCAGTAGTGCTTGATAGCTACTTTCGAATGGGGCGATGTGGAAGGTTAGCCTTTCGCGGCGGAAGTTGTCGGATGAGCCGAACACAACTTCTAACAGTAGGGAGCCTGTATAGTGGGCATATAGGCCTGGCATTACCCCTTTAAAGGAGGTGTTGCTATGGCGAATTTTGGTTGGATCTATCCCCATCCTGCGGATTGTGTCCTGATATATCAGGTTTACGTCACTGCCGCCGTGCATGAGGACTTGTGTAAATTGGAATCCATCAATTATGGGATCCAATATCAAGGCAGTCCATCCTGCGTTCCGGATACTTTCAGAGTAGTCCTGATGGTCGAAGGTGATTGGTTTTGACAACCAGTGTTGGTACTCCAGCGGCGCGTAGTTTAGTGGGCGCCACGCTGTTTTTCCCTTTTATCACGTGAAGTGAGTTTACTGTTTTAACCTCTTGTTGGAAATTCTTTTGTTTTCTGGGGCTCTGCTTGTGGTGCTCGTCATCATCCTCACTTGGTGTGTCGAGCCCCTTGTGTTCGACGTTGAGTCTGCCGGACTGCTTGAAGACCCAACAATCTCTGTGGGTATGGTTTGCAGGCCTCCCGGGAGTACTGTGGATTTGACATATCTTGTCCAAGATTTTGTTTAAGTTGGATAGCTCATCGCTGTTGTCCTTAAGGGGTAGTTTTTTATTGTTCTGCTGTGAGCTTTTGAATCCGGCGTTGACTGTCGCGCTCTTTGGACCGTCCCCCTTAATTCGGCGTTGGTCCTTGCCGCGTCGTGGTTTCCCATTCCCATCCCTGACTTCGGATGTACTTGGATCGCTGGTACTGCATCTTGCTAGCCAGCTATCGTCTCCCGAGCAAAAGCGGGTCATGAGGCTTGTTAGTGCGGCCATTGTTCTCGGCTTTTCTTGGCCGAGGTGTCTGGCGAGCCATTCATCTCGGACGTTGTGTTTGAAGGCTGCTAAGGCTTCGGCGTCCGGACAGTCGACTATTTGGTTCTTTTTGGTAAGGAACCTGTTCCAGAATTTCCGGGCTGACTCTCCGGGCTGTTGAGTTATGTGACTTAGATCGTCTGCATCCGGAGGGCGGACATAGGTCCCCTGAAAATTTGCCCGAAATGCATCCTCGAGCTCTTCCCAACTTCCGATGGTGTTTTCGGGAAGGCTTTTAAGCCAATGCCGAGCTGGCCCTTTGAGCTTGAGGGGTAGGTATTTTATGGCGTGGAGATCATCTCCTCTAGCCATGTGTATGTGGAGGATGTAATCCTCAATCCAGACTCCAGGGTCTGTTGTTCCGTCGTATGCCTCTATGTTTACGGGTTTGAATCCCGCTGGGAATTCATGATCCAGCACCTCATCGGTGAAACATAGGGGGTGTGCGGCACCCCTATATTTGGGTGTGTCGTGATGTTCGGATATTTTGCTTGTTGCATTGCCTTGAAGAGCTTGCTTTCTCGGCCCATAGATGGACCTAACTGGGCCGTCTTTTTTATGTGAATCCTTATGTGGATCACGTACCGGCTTGTGTGCAGCGCCATTTGCCGCTCTCTGTTTGCCGTGGGGTCGTCCATCCAACCGGGTGGCCTTCTTGCTTTTTGATTGTGGGGTTTCACGGCCTCCTCATCAAATTCGGGCAGTAGTTTTCTTCGTTAGTTTCTTGTTCGGCGACTATCGCCAGATTTGTCTCATGGTGTTGAGTACTTTGCTCCATCTGATTTTGAGTGCATCTTCCGCTGTTTTGAGCTTCCGCTTCTGCTTTTTCAGGCTACGCGCAGTGGCGACGAGCCTTTAGTGGAGGTTCTTCTGCTCCAACAATTTGTCCGGCGTGAGATCATCCGGACTGTTATCTTCGCCGGGGACGGGTTGTTCATCCAAGTTGTCCTGCTCGGACGGTTGCTCGGTAGTATGTTCGTCGTCCATCGGTTCGCCCTGCTCTATGACTGGGTTTTTGTCGAGGCGGGACTTGGTGCGGCGTTTACGTTGCCGTTTTGACTGCTTTTTGAGGGATTTATCCTTCGTAGTGTCCCGTTGTTCCTCGTCGTTACTTCCTTTAGGTGTGTCCACCATGTATACATCATGGGATGAGGTGGTTGTCTAGTATCCTATAGGTGCTGGTTCATGGTTGTCTCCTACATCGTCGTCCATACCGTCGATGTCTTCGGGTCGAAATCGAGCACGTCGTCTGAACTTTCAATAGTGGCTACAAAGTGGGTGGTGGGTGGGCGTTGAATTTCTTCGTCGTCTGCATCCCAACCTTCCTGACCGTAGTCCGGCCAGGGCTCTCCGGATAAAGAGAGAGACTTTAGTGAATTCAGGATGTCGCCAAAGGGTGAGTGCTGAAAGATGTCCGCGGTAGTGAATTCCATGACCGGCGCCCAATCGGATTCGATTGGCAGGGGCGCGGAGGGTTCGGAGTCCGGAGAGGAGTCCGGCTCCCTGGAGTCACGGTTTTTGCAAAGGACAGGGATGTAGTTCGGCTCAATCGACGTTGAGATCGTAGCCCCCGAGGCGGTGTCCAACCACTCGTCCTCGATCGGGGGAACCGGCTCCGGATTAAGGGTCGGAGCGGGCACTGGTGCGGCCTCCGGGCCTTTGACCGGTGGCAGAGCTAGATCGTACCCATCGAGACAGTGCGGCATGCTCGGCTGTGGCTCGAATCCATCAAAGATCAAGTCTCCGCGGACATCAGCCGTATAGTTCAAACTTCCAAATCTGACCTAATGGCCAGGGGTGTAGCTTTCGATCTGCTCCAGATGGCCAAGCGAATTGGCCCGCAGTGCAAAACCGCCGAATACGAAGATTTGTCCGGGGAGAAAAGTCTCACCCTGGATTGCGTTGTTGTTGATGATCGAAGGAGCCATCGGGCCTATCGGTGACGACACAGAGGAACTCTCAATGAAAGCACCAATGTCGGTGTCAAAACCGGCGGGTCTCGGGTAGGGGGTCCCGAACTGTGCGTCTAGGCGGATGGTAACAGGAGACAAGGGACACGATGTTTTTACCCCAGGCCCTCTCGATGGAGGTAATACCCTACTCCTGCTTAATTAATATTGATGATATGGGTAGTACAAGAGTAGATCTACCACGAGATCAGAGAGGCTAAACCCTAGAAGCTAGCCTATGGTATGATTGTTGTTTTGTCCTACGGACTAAAACCCTTCGTTTATATAGACACCGAATAGGGTTAGGGTTAGACAGAGTCGGTTACAATGGCAGGAGATCTACATATCCGTATCGCCAAGCTTACCTTCCACGCCAAGGAAAGTCCCATCCGGACACGGGACGAAGTCTTCAATCTTGTATCTTCATAGTCTAGGAGTCCGGCCGAAGATAGTTCGGCTATCCGGACACCCCCTAGTCCAGGACTCCCTCACACGCCCCTATTGATGAGAATCCCGGAATAAGGGGACACGATCTCTGCTTCAACAAAGACGTGCCAAGGAAACCGCCTCGCTAAGTGCGCTGAGGTGGGGCAGTAAAAACGATTCGAATAAGGGCTTGGCCGTGGTGTGATGTCACGCTGCGAGATACGTCAGCAGATTGGATTTGTGTAAATATTATTCTCTCTACGGTGGTATGTGGAACTTATTTTGCAGAGCCGGACACTATCCTTGTGTTCAAAATCTTCTATGAAGTATTCGGAGGAGGAACCCGCCTTGCAATGTCAAGACAATCTGCGTGCGGACTCGTCGTCATTGAAGCCTGGTTTAGGGGCTACCGAGGGAGTCATGGATTAGGGGGTGTCCGGATGGCCAGACTATAACCTTTTGCCGGACTCCTGGACTATGAAGATACAAGATTGAAGACTTTGTCCCGTGTCCGGATGGGACTTTCCTTGGCGTGGAAGGCAAGCTTGGTGATACGGATATGTAGATATACTCCCATTGTAACCGACTCTGTGTAACCCTAACCCTCTCCGGTGTCTATATAAACCGGAGGGTTTTAGTCCGTAGGACGAACAACAATCATACGATAGGCTAGCTTCTAGGGTTTAGCATCTCTGATCTCGTGGTAGATCTACTCTTGTACTACCCATATCATCAATATTAATCAAGCAGGAGTAGGGTTTTACCTCCATCGAGAGGGCCCGAACCTGGGTAAAAACATCGTGTCCCTTGTCTCCTGTTACCACCCGCCTAGACGCACAGTTCGGGACCCCCTACCCGAGATCCACCGGTTTTGACACCGACACATACTACTTACCAGCATGTCATACTTTGATTCGGGGGTATTGCTGGATGAAGCGGCTCAGACCAACATCACGCGTACGCTTACGCGAGACTGGTTTGGGCCTGGCCCGACAGCGCTCGGCACCGTGTACGGCCCAGGCCTGGGGGCTCCTGTCGGTGTACTAGAGTAGGGGTACCCTAGTATCCCGTGACTCGCGACAGACGATTCTGACACCCAGCGGCAGGTTTGCCTCGTCACCGCCAAGATCCTCCGTGGCTCCTTTGGAGCCATTCAAGAACAAAGTATTTGATTAAGAAGACAAGGCCCGGCAAGAGGAGCTTGCCGGAAGGCCACTCAAGGCATGCAGAAGACAAGGCCCCGGCAAGAGGAGCTTGCCGAAGGCTCGAGCGCGACAAGCCTCCCGGACGCGACAAGGGTTCGGCAGCGGCAAGGCGCTTGCCGCGGCAAGCAACCTCTCTCCATCTCCGCTCCAGCTCATCCAAAGAACGTGTCGCCATGGGAACATTCCATGCACGCAGCGTGTCGAGAGGGTGCAGCCAGCCGGGGAGCAGCGATAAGTGGCGCCGACAAGCTTGCCATCGTGGCGAAGCGGTGGCGCACTGACGGTCTCTGTTGCACTATTTGGGCGACAACGACGGGCATTTATTGCTTTTGTCCCTTGCCGTCGAGTTAGGTATTTTGCATCAGACATCGCTCGAGTAGGTGTACCAACTCCTGTTTTACATTTGTACCCTCGCCTATGTTGCCACCGCCGGAGACCCTTGAGCATATAAAAGGAGGCCCATGCGCAACGTAGAGAGGGTTCGAGTTTCGTTCATTCGACTCACTAGAGACCAGATACGCCACGCTAGGTTTTGTAGCTCAGATCGCTTCCCTAGCAAGAACACAATACATCAAACAAGCAGCAGTAGGAGTTTTATCTCTCCGGAGAGCTCCGAAGCTGGGTAAACTGCTCGTGTGCCGCGCCTCTATCCGCTCTTCGTGCGATCTCCGCCCCCCTCCGAACCACAAAAGGGGCCTGGTCCAAGGGCCCCATAGGTGTTCGTGGGTACGATCAGCCTCCCCGACAAATCGTTGTGGTTTTGATGCGTAGGTAAGAACGGTTCTTGCTAAGCCCGTAGCAGCCACGTAAAAATTTGCAACAACAAAGTAGAGGACGTCTAACTTGTTTTTGCAGGGCATGTTGTGATGTGATATGGTCAAGACGTGATTATATAAATTGTTGTATGAGATGATCATGTTTTGTAACACAGTTATCGGCAACTGGCAGGAGCCATATGGTTTCCGCTTTATTGTATGAAATGCAATCGCCATGTAATTGCTTTACTTTATCACTAAGCAGTAGCGATAGTCGTAGAAGCAATAGTTGGCGAGACGACAACGATGCTTCGATGGAGATCAAAGTGTCAAGCCGGTGACGATGGTGATCATGACGATGCTTTGGAGATGGAGATCAAAGGCACAAAATGATCATGGCCATATCATATCACTTATATTGATTGCATGTGATGTTTATTCTTTATGCATCTTATTTTGCTTAGTACGATGGTAGCATTATAAGATGATGTTTCACTAAATTTCAAGGTATAAGTGTTCTCCCTGAGTATGCACCGTTGCTACAGTTCATCACGCCGAGGCACCATGTGATGATCGGGTGTGATAAGCTCTATGTTCACATACAACGGGTGCAAGCCAGTTTTGCACATGCAAAATACTCGGGTTAAACTTGACGAGCCTAGCATATGCAGATATGGCCTCGGAACACTGAGACCGAAAGGTCGAGCGTGAATCATATAGTAGATATGATCAACATAGTAATGTTCACCATTGAAAACTACTCCATTTCATGTGATGATCGGACATGGTTTAGTTGATATGGATCACGTGATCACTTAGATGATTAGAGGGATGTCTATCTAAGTGGGAGTTCTTAATTAATATGATTAATTGAACTTTAATTTATCATGAACTTAGTACCTGATAGTATTTTGCATGTCTATGTTGTTGTAGATAAATGGCCCGTGCTGTTGTTCCATTGAATTTTAATGCGTTCCTAGAGAAAGCTATGTTGAAAGATGATGGTAGCAATTACACGGACTAGGTCCATAACTTGAGGATTATCCTCATTGCTGCATAGAAGAATTACGTCCCGGAAGCACCACTAGGTGCCAAACCCGCTGCAGGAGCAACGCCAGATGTTATGAATGTCTGGCAGCACAAAGATGATGACTACTCGATAGTTTTGTGTGGCATGCTTTACGGCTTAGAACGGGTACTTCAACGACGTTTTGAACGTCGTGGAGCATATGAGATGTTCCAGGAGTTGAAGTTAATATTTCAAGCAAATGCCCGGATTGAGAGATATGAAGTCTCGAATAAGTTCTACAGCTGCAAAATGGAGGAGAATAGTTCTGTGAGTGAGCATATACTCAGAATGTCTGGGTACCACAATCACTTGACTCAGCTGAGAGTTAATCTTCCAGTTGATAGTGTCATTGACAGATTTCTTCAATCACGACCACCAAGCTATAAAAGCTTCGTGATGAACTATAATATGCAAGGGATGGATAAGACAATTCCCGAGCTCTTCGCAATGCTAAAGGCTGCGGAGGTAGAAATCAAGAAGGAGCATCAAGTGTTGATGGTCAACAAGACCACCAGTTTCAAGAAAAAGGGTAAAGGGAAGAAGGGCAACTTCAAGAAGAACGGCAAGCAAGTTGCTGCTCAAGTGAAGAAGCCCAGGTCTGGACCTAAGCCTGAGACTGAGTGCTTCTACTTCAAAGGGACCGGTCACTGGAAGCGGAACTTCCCCAAGTATTTGGCGGAGAAGAATGATGGCAAAGTGAAAGGTATATTTGATATACATGTTATTGATGTGTACCTTACTAATGCTCGCAGTAGCGCCTGGGTATTTGATACTGGTTCTGTTGCTAATATTTGCAACTCGAAACATGGGCTACGGATTAAGCGAAGATTGGCTAAGGAGGAGGTGACGATGCGCATGGGAAATGGTTCCAAAGTCGATGTGATCGCCATCGGCATGCTACCTCTACATCTACCTTCGGGATTAGTTTTAGACCTGAATAATTGTTATTTGGTGCCAGCGTTAAGCATGAACATTATATCTGGATCTTTTTTGATGCGAGACGGTTATTCATTTAAATTAGAGAATAATGGTTATTCTATTTATATGAATAATATCTTTTATGGTCATGCACCCTTGATGAGTGGTCTATTTTTACTAAATCTTTATAGTGGTGATACACATATTCATAGTATTGAAGCCAAAAGATATAAGTTTAATAATGATAGTGCAACTTATTTGTGGCACTGCCGTTTAGGTCATATTGGTCTAAAGCGCATGAAGAAACTCCATTCTGATGGGCTTTTGGAATAACTTTATTATGAATCACTTGATGCTTGCGAACCATGCCTCATGGGCAAGATGACTAAGACTCTGTTCTCCGGAACAATGGAGCGAGTAACAGACTTGTTGGAAATAATACATACTGATGTATGCGGTCTGATGAGTATTGATGCTCGCGGCGGGTTTTGTTATTTTCTGACCTTCACAGATGATTTGAGCAGATATGGGTATATCTACTTGATGAAACATAAGTCTAAAACAGTTGAAAAGTTCAAAGAATTTCAGAGTGAAGTGGAAAATCATCGTAACAAGAAAATAAAGTTTCTATGATCTGATCGTGTAGGAGAATATTTGAGTTACGAGTTTGGTCTTCATTTGAAACAATGCCGAATAGTTTCGCAACTCACGTAACCCGGAACACCACAGCGTAATGGTGTGTCTGAACGTCGTAATTGTACTTTACTAGATATGGTGCGATCTATGATGTCTCTTACTGATTTATCGCTACCGTTTTGGGGTTATGCTTTAGAGACGGCTGCATTCACGTTAAATAGGGAACCATCTAAATCCGTTGAGACGACACCATATGAACCGAGGTTTGGCAATAAACCCAAGTTGTCGTTTCTGAAAGTTTGGGGCTGCGATGCTTATGTAAAAAAGCTTCAACCTGATAAGCTCGAACCCAAATCGGAGAAATGTGTCTTCATAGGATACCCAAAGGAGACTGTTGGGTACATCTTCTATCACAGATCCGAAGGCAAGATATTCATTGCTAAGAATGGATCCTTTCTAGAGAAGGAGTTTCTCTCGAAATAAGTGAGTGGGAGGAAAGTAGAACTTGATGAGGTAATTGTACATGCTCCCTTATTGGAAAGTAGTTCATCACAGAAATCAGTTCCAGTTATTCCTGCACCAGTAAGTGAGGAAGTTAATGATGATGATCATGAAACTTCTGATCAAGTTACTACCGAACCTCGTAGGTCAACCAGAGTAAGATCCACACCAGAGTGGTACGGTAATCCTGTTCTGGAGGTCATGTTACTTGACCATGACGAACCTACGAACTATGAGGAAGCGATAATGAGCCTAGATTCCACAAAATAGCTTGAGGCCATGAAATCTGAGATGGGATCCATGTATGAGAACAAAGTGTGGACTTTGGTTGACTTGCCCGATGATCGGCAAGCCATAGAGAATAAATGGATCTTCAAGAAGAAGACAGACGCTGATGCAAAAGGTTTTCGACAAGTTCAAGGAGTTGACTATGATGAGACTTTTTCACCCATAGCGATGCTTAAGTCTGTCCGAATCATGTTAGCAATTGTCGCATTTTATGATTATGAAATTTGGCAAATGGATGTCAAAACTGCATTCTTTAATGGATATCTTAAAGAAGAGTTGTATATGATGCAACCAGAAGGTTTTGTCGATCCAAAAGGTGCTAACAAAGTGTGCAAGCTCTAGCGATCCATTTATGGACTGGTGCAAAAGCCTCTCTGAGTTGGAATATACGCTTTGATAGTGTGATCAAAGCATATGGTTTTATACAAACTTTTGGAGAAGCCTGTATTTACAAGAAAGTGAGTGGGAGCTCTGTAGCATTTTTGATATTATATGTGGATGACATATTGTTGATCGGAAATGATACTGAATTTCTAAATAGCATAAAAGGATACTTGAATAAGAATTTATTAATGAAAGACCCCGGTGAAGCTGCTTATATATTAGGCATCAAGATCTATAGAGATAGATCAAGACGCTTAATTGGACTTTCACAAAGCACATACGTTGATAAAGTTTTGAAGAACTTCAAAATGGATCAAGCAAAGAAAGGGTTCTTGCCTATGTTACAAGGTGTGAAGTTGAGTCATACTCAATGCCCGACCACTGCAGAAGATAGAGAGAAAATGAAAGTCAGTCCCTATGCTTCAGCCATAGGTTCTATCATGTATGCAATGCTGTGTACCAGACCTGATGTGTGCCTTGCTATTAGTTTAGCAGGGAGGTACCAAAGTAATCCAGGAGTGGATCATTGGACAACGGTCAAGAACATCCTAAAATACCTGAAAAGGACTAATGATATGTTTCTCGTTTACGGAAGTGCCAAAGAGCTCGTCGTAAATGGTTACGTCGATGCAAGCTTTGACACTGATCCGGATGACTCTAAGTCACAAACTAAATACATATTTTTATTAAATGGTGAAGCTATCAGTTGGTGCAGTTCCACACAAAGCGTCGTGGCGGGATCTAATTGTGAAGCGGAGTACATAGCTGCTTCGGAAGCAGCAAATGAAGGAGTCTGGATGAAGGAGTTCATATCCGATCTAGGTGTCATACCTAGTGCATCGGGTCCAATGAAATTCTTTTGTGACAATACTGGAGTAATTGCCTTGGCAAAGGAATCCAGATTTCACAAGAGAACCAAGCACATCAAGATGCTTCAATTCCATCCGCGATCAAGTCAAGGAGGGAGACATAGAGATTTGCAAGATACATGCGGATCTGAATGTTGCAGACCCATTGACTAAGCCTCTCTCATGAGCAAAACATGATCAACACCAAGTGTCGGTGTACAAAAGAAGGGGCGCACCTTTGTACCTCTTTACCTGTGCACGGACAGTCGGAGCCGCACCCACGGCCGCACCAAGCAGAAAAGGGGAGGTGAACCGAGGTAAAACCGAAGCCCAAGACAGCCAAGGCAACGCCAAGGCCAAGAACACAAAGAAGTAGAAGGATGAAGCAGGCTCCCCCGGCAAGACCCTTGCCGGGGCAGCCTCAGCAGCCACAACAAGACCCTTGCTGGGGCGGCTCGCCCACACCAGCGGAGTGAGCCACGCTCGAGCCCACGGGTTCCAACTCAACCAACCATGCTAGAACTAGGGCTCGGGCGGCACCTCCATGGTGGCATGCAGATCTTTGTCAAGACCAAGGAATATCCAAGATCAGATGAGGATTAAAAGACAACGGTCCTCGACAAGATCCTTGCCGAGGAGAGCCATAAGACCCCCGGCAAGATCCTTGCCGGGGACGACAGCGCGCCATGGCAAGACCCTTGCCGGGCCGCCCGGGAAGGCCCTCACCGAGGACGCCAGCAGGGCCATTGCCAGGCCCGCACCAGCCAAGTCTCCACCGCCGTTTGCATGCAGCTGCTAGCTCAACCAGCTGGGCTGGCACCTGCGTGGCAACATGCAGCTTCCAGGCCAGATTGGCGAGCGCCTGCGTGGCGGCATGCAGATCTTCGTGAAGACCCTTCCACCGCTCCACCTCAGCTGCCTACCTGCCTACATGGCACCGCAGACGCATCAACGGCTGTGGCGGGTGTCAAGCGAGGAGGAGCGCATGACGGGACGGGCTCGCCCCGTCCCCCGATAAAGCTAGGGGACACCTCAAAGAACGCATTAAATGCGCCTTTGTCCTGTAATACGAGCGATAAGTACGCAGCATCAGACGCCTTTCCACCTCCTGTGCGCCACTGTGGTAGCCCCTTTCGACTATAAAAGGAGGCCCATGTCGTACTGGAGAAGGATTCGGCTCCCTGGAACTACTCAGCCACCGTAGCTAGTTCGAGGGCTCAAGAACACTCAATACATCCACCAAAGCAGGACTAGGGTTTTACGCATCCTCGCGGCCCGAACCTGGGTAAACGATGCTTGTGCTGATTACTAATCCTACTCTTCTCGCAACCCTGCACCCCAGCAACCGTAGTAGGGATTCTTGTGATCCCATAGGTGTTGTTCCACACTGACATCTTTGGCGCGCCAGGTAGGGGGCGCAATTGTGAGAATCTGGTCTAGTAGTTAGCCTAGCGCTTCTTCATCGCCATGGCTCCCAAGAAGAAGACGCCCACGGCGATCGGCTCGACGGAGGCCCAGCGGCCCGTGCCAGTACGGGCGGGCAGCGGCCTGGTCACGGACAGAACCCGGGCCGCGGTCCGCGAGCACCAGCATTGCACCGGCAGTCAGAGCCAGGCGAGTGGCGCCGTTCGTGCGCGAGGCGATGGGCCGCATGCAATCAAATCCAAAGACGGGGGCTGGGGACCCCGCAGGCGGCGCGGGGCCCTCAAGGAGTGTCATTGTGCCACCCACGGGCGGCGCAGCAACCTCCAAGACGCCCACGCCGGCGACCACTGTGCGCTCTTCCCATGGTGCGCGCGACGAGCAGCGTCACCATGCCGGTGACCCTGGACACCGACGTGGGAAGAGCCCTGTGCATCGTCTGCGGGACAAAGGAGTTCAGCATGCCCGCCGAAGTGCTGGCGAAAATGGCGCGCAACCGCTGGGTCGTGGTAGAGCTCCTTCTAATGTGGTTAGAAGTTGAAGCGCGCCACAGCCCACGCAGCTGTCGCCGCCACCCACGCCAGCAGAAGCTTTGGTGCGCGCGCAGCTGCTCCTCAACTTCCCTCCTGCTGCGTAGAAGCTCGACGAGTGGAGGGCCACCAACCAGAGCCTCGTCGCCGTCGCCAACAAAGATGATCCGGGACCGGCGGGACCCTCGGCCAGCGCTCCACTGAGCCACCACATGCCAGCGCTGGGAGGACCAGGGGTGCTGCGGTCACGGTGCACTCTCCTCCTCCTCGCCAGCCGCCGCGAGCGTCGGCTCGTCGTGACAATGCTTTTGATAACATCTCTATAGCGCCATCCGACCCGCGGACCCACCGCGACCAGCGCCAAGTTCTTCGAGAACGGGTTCACGAAGATGCTCGAACCACTATCGAGCACCGGCGTGATACACACCACCAGCCGGACAAGCGGGCGGGACCCGCTATGGATCACCCAGTGTAGGGGGGCTCCGGCGGCCTACCTTACGATGTGGGCTGCCCAGCCTTTACGTGCGAGCTGCGGCAGTTCCAGTGGCTGTCCCACCGCAAGTTCAATCCCGACATCGGCGAGTAGTACACTGGCAAGACCCATCCCTCCGAGTTCCTCGGCATCTACACCATCGCGATGCAGGCTGCCGGAGCTCGCGATGACAAGGTGCTTGCCAATTACTTCCCATTGGCACTGAAGCCCAATGTTATGTCTTGGTTGATGCACTTGCCGGCGGATTCCATTTCTTCTTGGTCGGATCTGTGCCATGAGTTCGTTGGCGCCTTCACTGGAGGCCACCAAGCTCATGGCCAGGCCAATGATCTCCATATCATTCCCAGAAGGAAGGGGAAACCCTGCGCAAGTACATCCAGAGATTCAATCGGGTGCAGTACAACATCCCCGACGTTCATCCCGCCGCTGTGATCAGCGCATTCCATCAGAACATGCGCAACCGCAAGATGCGCGAAGAGCTGGCGATGACCAAGGTTAAGGATGTGGCCAAACTCTATGTTCTGGCCGATAAGTGCGCCCGGGCTGAAGAGGGAAGGAAGTACCCCGGCGAGGACGCCTGCGCAGAAATCGACTCTACTGATGAAGACACCGCCGCCCCGACGAAGAAGGGCCGACGTCGCAACAGGAAACACAAGGGCAAGGCCGTGCTTGCCGTTGGAGGGTCTGACGACACCGGCGCTACCAAGAAGGTCAAGGCAAACGACCCCGGCAAGGAGATTGCCGGGTGTGTCGCCTGCCGGGCTTTAGCAGCTGTTGACAAGCCAGGGGGCTCCGGCAAGTAGTGCTGCAAGATCCACCGCACCAAGGGCCACGACCTCCAGAACTGCCGGCAAGTCGAGCTGCTTGCTGAAAAGCAAAAGGCCGAGTATGAGAGGCAGGACAAGGAGAAGGGCCAGGACGGTGCCGAGGGATCTGGCAAGAAGCGTGGCGGCCAAGGAGGTCACCGTGACAAGGACAGCCAGCAAGAGAGGCCCGCCCGGGGCCGTGACAAGAAGCAAGAAGACGATGATCATGACGAGGACGACGAGTCCAGCGAGCAAGAGTTCCAGAAGGCTACATAGGCCATGTTATAGGACCTTGAAGTATGTCTAGAGAGGGGGGGGGGTGATTAGACTACTTGACCAATAAAAACTTAACCTTTTCCCAATTTTAGAGTTTGGCAGATTTTAGCTATTTTAGGACAAGTCAAGCAATCATCACACAATTCAAGCAAGCATGCAAAGAGAGTATAGGCAGCGGAAATTAAAGCATGCAACTTGCAAGAAAGTAAAGGGAAGGGTTTGGAGGATTCAAACGCAATTGGAGACACGGATGTTTTTGGCGTGGTTCCGATAGGTGGTGCTATCGTACATCCACGTTGGTGGAGACTTCAACCCACGAAGGGTGACGGCTACGCGAATCCACGGAGGGCTCCACCCACGAAGGGTCCATGAAGAAGCAACCTTGTCTATCCCACCATGGCCGTCGCCCACGAAGGACTTGCCTCACTAGCGGTAGATCTTCACGAAGTAGGCGATCTCCTTGCCCTTACAAACTCCTTGGTTCAACTCCACAATCTTGTCGGAGGCTCCCAAGTGACACCTAGCCAATCTAGGAGTCACCACTCTCCAAGAAGTAACAAATGGTGCGTTGATGATGAACTCCTTGCTCTTGTGCTTCAAATGATAGTCTCCCCAACACTCAACTCTCTCTCATAGGTTTTGGATCTGGTGGAAAGAGGATTTGAGTGGAAAGCAACTTGGGGAAGGCTAGAGATCAAGATTCATATGGTAGGAATGGAATATCTTGGCCTCAACACATGAGTAGGTGGTTCTCTCTAGAAATGGTAAGTTGGAAGTGTAGGTTCGTTCTGATGGCTCTCTCCACGAATGAAGAGGAGGTGGAGGGGTATATATAGCCTCCACACAAAATCTAACCGTTACACACAATTTACCAAACTCGGTGGGACCATATCGTTAAACTCGGTCGGACCGATTTAGTAAACCTAGTGACCGTTAGTGATTTTCGGTGGGACTGACATGCATCTCGGTGAGGCCGATTTGGTTAGGGTTAGGGCATAACGTAATCTCGGTGAGACCGATTACACAAACTCGATGAGACCGATTTGGTAATAAGCTTTCCAGAGAGTTGGTCAGGTAAACTCGGTGGGACCGATTTGCTCTTTTCGGTAAGACCGAAATGTTACAAAAAGGAAACAGAGAGTTTACATTGCAATCTCAGTGGGACCGATCGCTCACTTCGGTTATGCCGAAATGTTACGAAGGGAAACAGAGAGATTGCAACCCCATCTCGGTGAGACCGAGATCCCTATCGGTAAGACCGATTTGCTTAGGGTTTGTGGCAGTGGCTATGACTTTTGGAATCGGTGGCGCCGGATAGAAAGAATCGGTGTGACCGATTTTGGCTTTAGGTTTAGGTCATTTGTGGATGTGGGAAAGTAGTTGAGGGTTTTGGAGCATATCACTAAGCACATGAAGCAAGAGGCTCATTAAGCAACACCTCATCCCTTCTTGATAGTATTGGCTTTTCCTATAGACTCAATGTGATCTTGGATCACTAAAATGTAAAATGAAGAGTCTTGAGCTTTTGAGCTTGAGCCAATCCTTTGTCCTTAGTATTTTGAGGATCCACTTTCATCATCGATGCCATGCCATTCATTGAGCTTTCACGAAACAATAGTCTTGGAATAGCATTAGCTCAATGAGCTATATGTTGTTATGAATTACCAAAACCACCTAGGGATAGTTGCACTTTCAATCTCCCCTTTTGGTAATTGATGACAACATATAGATCAAAGCTTCGACAAATGATAATAAAATTTAAATAGCATATTAAGCTTTGAGAAGTATGTGATAAGCAAGAGCTCCCCCTAAATTTGTGCATAGTTTTAGATTTGCGTTGGACTGCAAATGCACAATGAATTAGGCTCATTGGTTACTCTTCCATGTCACATACATCTTGGTGGAGCGCTCAAAATAATAAACAATGAATACATGCACTCATCACCAAGCATAGTGAGTGATCACATAAGATAGATAGGATAATATCAAGCATGCATAAGTGTAGCTTATGATCAAACACATTATCATCAATGTCTCACAAGCATAGTATCTCAACCAAAAGCAAACAAAGAATGAAAAACCACCAAATAAAGCAAGAGAGAACAAAAGCAACACACTCTCTCTCGAAGCCTATGATCTATACATTTTTCTCCCCCTTTGGCAACAAGTTACCAAAAAGTTCATAGAAAATGCATAGTGCTAGATCGACTCTCAGGCTTGATCTTCTGTTGTGGTTTAGAGATGGCTCCTTGGATGAAGGCTTCAGTTGAAGTGGATGGAGCTGGAGGAGTTTGTGCTGGAGCTGGTTGCACCGGGCTGTGAGGCAGTGGCTGGTGCTGAAGTTGTTGCTCTAGTGTCTGTCACTGGCATTCCAACTGACCTCTGGGCTCTGGGCACTCTGGCAAACACATTGGTGGTAGTCTTGCCCTTCTTCTCCTGCATGTCATCCTGCAGCTGCTCCACAACTGACTGAATCTCAGTTACCTTGACATCTAGATCATAGAATTTTTGTTCCATGATTCTTTCCAGTCTCTCCTGGTTTTGAGTTAGGGTGGCCAACCCCTTCTCAATCCTCAGAGATGATGCTATGAAGTAACCAACCTGCTCCTGTTTGGTTTTCAAGAAATATTCAGATGCCTCCTCTTGAGTTGGCATCTTGGCAGCCTTATCCCTCTTTGCCTTCTCCTTCTTCTCCTGAGCTTGAACTGATTGTGGATCATCTTCATTCATGACAACCTCATTGTCCTCAAAGTCTGGATAAAGTGGAAAGTGTTCCTTATCCAACTTATATTTTCCTGTGCCCATCTTTGAGTTTATCAATTTTTTAATCTGAGGTGCATATCCACAGCTCCTCTTCTGATCTGCTGCATTCCTCTTGATTGTTTCAATGATCAGGCTCATGACTTTGAACTTCTGTGGCACATCAAACACATGCAACATGTTGATGGCATGCCCTCCGATCATGTTATGGTCACGGACTTGGGCAACAAAGTGTGCCTCGTAATCCAATTTATGGTTGGCAACCCCGATGCAGAAAAGTGAACTGATCCAAACTTGTGAGTCTCTAATGCCTTGTCTGGAATTTCCTTGTACATGTGAGCCATTGAATTGTGACCCAACGTCTTCTTTGCATAAATGTCTAGGTCATCCTCATTCTCCTTGGGGGCATTGATCGGACTTGCCCATTCTTCAATAGTGGACTGGTACCTTGTACCTTCAAACATCCAAACTATTCTTCCATCTGGGTAAAAGTGTGTTGTGGAGTAGAACTGCATGATAATCTCATCATTACAGTTGGTGAATTTCTGTCCAACAAAATCTTCAACTCCATAAGCAACAAGCTGTCTTGCACTCCAGGATAGTGATGTTCATTTTCCTTGATGAATTTCCAGTCAACCCACCTCATGTCACAGACTATGGGCTTCTTGTCCAACAGAATTGTTTCATAGAAGTCCTGCTGTTCCTTTGTGTGGAACCTGTAGTCAACAGCAGTTCTTCTTCTTGAAGCATATGGATCTACCATTCTCCACAGTCTCAGCCACTGAATCCTTCACGATTCTCATGTCCCCGACCACAGGATGGGCATCATTGTGATGCAGTATCTTGGGCTTGAGCTTTCTTAGAACCTGTCCTTCTTCTTACGAATCTTGACAACATTGGGCACTTTGGGGCCTTGTTCTTCTCGGAATTTGGAATACTCCTAGTATTCCTCTTTGGAACTTGCTTGGCCTTGGAGGCAGCTTTGGGTGTTTCCTTGGGCTTGGATGTTGCAGCCCCTGATCTGATTGCATCTCCCATAAGATTAGCTGCCTTTGGAGCTAGTGCAGCAAGCTCTTCCTCTTCCATCATGGAAGGTTGACCTACAATTTTGGCCATGGTCTTCTTGACCCTTTCCTTCCTCTTCTTTCCTTCAGTAGCTGGCTCTTTGGGATCAAGCCTTTTAGGCAGTTGAGTTGATGCTCTGGCCTTGGACATTGGTTGTCTTCCTGCAGGCCTTTTGGTCTTCATGCCTGGCTTTGTATTCTTTGTTGAGCCATATTCCTTCTTGAGCACCTCTTTCTTGGAAGTAGCCTCATCTTCCTCGACTTCGTAATCTTCATCCTCTGAATCTGAAGTTCTTTTCCTCCTTTGCCTAGTTGCAGCCTTAGGCAAATTGCTAGGAGTACTTCGCTCCCTTCATCTGAAGTTGAGGGACTAGTGCCCTCACTCAAGTCCATCTGCTCTTGACACATTGCACTTTGTCACTTTGATCGGACATACCGCAAAAGCTGATTCTTGACCCTGTGAAGAGTTATCGATGAGATAGAAAAGATGAGCATCACAAAATGCAGAGGTTTTTTGCAAAAGAATGACTCAAAAGTTCAGTCTTAGTTTTCCACAGAAAGCATTTCGGATCCACCGATTTTCAAACTCGGTGATACCGAAGAAGTTTTGGAACCTAAACTGATGATCTCGGTTGGTCCGAGTTTCAGTTCGGTGGTACCGAGACTGCTAGGGTTTCACAGAATCCTCAAATCGGTTGCACCGATAGTAATTCTCGGTCAGACCGAGAGTCACTAGTGCAATGGCATAAGCCAAATCTGTGAGACCGAGTTTTTCAACTCGGTGGGTCCGAGATGGTTTCGGCGGAAACCAAACCCTAAAAATTTGAATCACATCTAATCTATGAACTACTTTGGCTGGATAGAAGAGTTTCAATCGTGGCAAGAATCAATATGAAAACAATGTGCCAGGAATCAGACATGGATAGCACAAAGATTAAGTCCATACCCTAACTTGGCGGTGGACTTGCTATGGCGGCAACGACGGGGACGAAATCCGTTGACAGCGGCGGAGGCCAGCGACAGGAGGCTGCTGGCGACGAGGAGAAGATCCGGAGACCACGATGGCAGACCGAGCTGTTGCGCGGGCGAAGGGTTTCGGAGAAATTTCCAAAATTTTGCCCGTGGCTATATATATAGCTCGACCCTGTCGGTGTGACCGAGTGGAACAACTTGGTGGCACCGAGATGCATAACTGTGTTCAGTTACAGCAAATCGGTGAGACCGAAAAGTTCAAATCGGTTGCACCGAGATTGAAAACTCAAATCAACTTGATGATCTCGGTAGGACCGAAATGGAAGGATCGGTCAGACCGAGAATCACTAAGAGGTTTTGGAAGTTTAAGTCTATGACGAATCGGGGACTCCGAGTGCTCCTCACACAGAGTGGTTCGAATCTGACTTGATCAAATTTTGTGATGTAGCATGAATAGAGTTTGAGACGAGAAAAGCATAGATAGCTAAAGAAGGTTCTTAGGCATTCTTGTCCATCCACTTGGCACAAAGAAAAGAATCCAAACAAACAAAACAACAAGTGGATGTCCTTGAATGAGAAAAATATGCACCAACATGCTCACACAATAAGATGGCAATTGAAATATGTGGCAAAGCATGCACAACCAATTTTAGCATCTATCAAGCAATTGGCGATCACTAGGTCATCTATATATGAGTATATTGACCAGGCCAGCAGAAGCTTTGGTGCGCACGCCAGCAGAAGCTTTGGTGCGCGCGCAGCTGCTCCTCAACTTCCCTCCTGCTGCGTAGAAGCTCGACGAGTGGAGGGCCACCATCCGGAGCCTCGTCGTCGTCGCCAACAAAGATGATCCGGGACCGGCGGGACCCTCGGCCAGCGCTCCACTGAGCCACCACATGCCAGCGCTGGGAGGACCAGGGGTGCTGCGGTCACGGTGCACTCTCCTCCTCCTCGCCAGCCGCCGCGAGCGTCCGCTCGTCGTGACGATGCTTGTGATAACATCTCTATAGCGCCATCCGACCCGCGGACCCACCGTGACCAGCGCCAAGTTCTTCGAGAACGGGTTCACGAAGATGCTCGAACCACTATCGAGCATCAGCGTGATACACACCACCAGTCGGACAAGCGGGCGGGACCCGCTATGGACCACCCAGTGTAGGGGGGCTCCGGCGGCCTACCTTACGATGTGGGCTGCCCAGCCTTTACGTGCGAGCTGCGGCAGTTCCAGTGGCCGTCCCACCGCAAGTTCAATCCCGACGTCGGCGAGAAGTACACTGGCAAGACCCATCCCTCCGAGTTCCTCGGCATCTACACCATCGCGATGCAGGCTGCCGGAGCTCGCGATGACAAGGTGCTTGCCAATTACTTCCCATTGGCACTAAAGCCCAATGTTATGTCTTGGTTGATGCACTTGCCGGCGGATTCCATTTCTTCTTGGTCGGATCTGTGCCATGAGTTCGTTGGCGCCTTCACTGGAGGCCACCAAGCTCATGGCCAGGCCAGTGATCTCCATATCATTCCCAGAAGGAAGGGGAAACCCTGCGCAAGTACATCCAGAGATTCAGTCGGGTGCAGTACAACATCCCCGACGTTCATCCCTCCGCTGTGATCAGCGCATTCCATCAGAACATGCGCAACCGCAAGATGCGCGAAGAGCTGGCGATGACCAAGGTTAAGGATGTGGCCGAACTCTATGTTCTGGCCGATAAGTGCGCCCGGGCTGAAGAGGGAAGGAAGTACCCCGGCGAGGACGCTGGCGCAGAAATCGACTCTACTGATGAAGACACCGCCGCCCCGACGAAGAAGGGCCGACGTCGCAACAGGAAACACAAGGGCAAGGCCGTGCTTGCCGTTGGAGGGTCTGACGACACCGGCGCTACCAAGAAGGTCAAGGCAAACGACCCCGGCAAGGAGATTGCCGGGTGCGTCGCCTGCCGGGCTTTAGCAGCTGTCGACAAGCCAGGGGGCTCCGGCAAGTATTGCTGCAAGATCCACCGCACCAAGGGCCACGACCTCCAGAACTGCCGTCAAGTCGAGCTGCTTGCTGAAAAGCAAAAGGCCGAGTATGAGAGGCGGGACAAGGAGAAGGTCCAGGACGGTGCCGAGGGGTCTGGCAAGAAGCGTGGCGGCCAAGGAGGTCACCGTGACAAGGACAGCCAGCAAGAGAGGCCCGCCCGGGGCCGTGAGAAGAAGCAAGAAGACGATGATCATGACGAGGACGACGAGTCCAGCGAGCAAGAGTTCCAGAAGGCTACATAGGCCATGTTGTAGGACCTTGAAGTATGTCTAGAGGGGGGTGCTTAGACTACTTGACCAATAAAAACTTAACCTTTTCCCAATTTTAGAGTTTGGCAGATTTTAGCTATTTTAGGACAAGTCAAGCAATCATCACACAATTCAAGCAAGCATGCAAAGAGAGTATAGGCAGCGGAAATTAAAGCATGCAACTTGCAAGAAAGTAAAGGGAAGGGTTTGGAGGATTCAAACGCAATTGGCGACACGGATGTTTTGGCGTGGTTCCGATAGGTGGTGCTATCGTACATCCACGTTGATGGAGACTTCAACCCACGAAGGGTAACGGCTGCGCGAATCCACGGAGGGCTCCACCCACGAAGGGTCCACGAAGAAGCAACCTTGTCTATCCCACCATGGCCGTCGCCCACGAAGGACTTGCCTCACTAGCGGTAGATCTTCACGAAGTAGGCGATCTCCTTGCCCTTACAAACTCCTTGGTTCAACTCCACAATCTTGTCGGAGGCTCCCAAGTGACACCGCCAATCTAGGAGACACCACTCTCCAAGAAGTAACAAATGATGCGTTGATGATGAACTCCTTGATCTTGTGCTTAAAATGATAGTCTCCCCAACACTCAACTCTCTCTCATAGGTTTTGGATCTGGTGGAAAGAGGATTTGAGTGGAAAGCAACTTGGGGAAGGCTAGAGATCAAGATTCATATGGTAGGAATGGAATATCTTGGCCTCAACACATGAGTAGGTGGTTCTCTCTCAGAAATGGTAAGTTGGAAGTGTAGGTTCGTTCCGATGGCTCTCTCCACGAATGAAGAGGAGGTGGAGGGGTATATATAGCCTCCACACAAAATCTAACTGTTACACACAATTTACCAATCTCGGTGGGACCGAATCGTCAGGTAAACTCGGAGGGACCGATTTAGTAAACCTAGTGACCAAGTTAGTGATTTTCGTGGGACTGACATGCATCTCGGTGAGGCCGATTTGGTTAGGGTTAGGGCATAACGTAATCTCGGTGAGACCGATTACACAAACTTCGGTGAGACCGATTTGGTAATAAGCTTTCGAGAGAGTTGGTCAGTAAACTTCGGTGGGACCGATTTGCTCTTTTTGGTAAGACCGAAATGTTACAAAAGGAAACATAGAGTTTACATTGCAATCTCGGTGGGACCGATCGCTCACTTGGTTAGACCGAAGCGTTATGAAGGGAAGCAGAGATTGCAACCCCATCTCGGTGAGACCGAGATCCCTATCGGTAAGACCGATTTGCTTAGGGTTTGTGGCAGTGGCTATGACTTTTGGAATTGGTGGCGGGATAGAAAGAATCGGTGTGACCGATTTTGGCTTTAGGTTTAGGTCATTTGTGGATGTGGGAAAGTAGTTGAGGGTTTTGGAGCATATCACTAAGCACATGAAGCAAGAGGCTCATTAAGCAACACCTCATCCCTTCTTGATAGTATTGGCTTTTCCTATAGACTCAATGTGATCTTGGATCACTAAAATGTAAAATGAAGAGTCTTGAGCTTTTGAGCTTGAGCCAATCCTTTGTCCTTAGTATTTTGAGGGATCCACTTTCATCATCCATGCCATGCCATTCATTGAGCTTTCCTGAAACAATAGTCTTGGAATAGCATTAGCTCAATGAGCTATATGTTGTTATGAATTACCAAAACCACCTAGGGATAGTTGCACTTTCAATCTCCCCCTTTTTGGTAATTGATGACAACATATAGATCAAAGCTTCGACAAATGATAATAAAATTCAAAAAAACATCGTCGCTTTGAGAAGTATGTGATAAGCAAGAGCTCCCCCTAAATTTGTGCATAGTTTTAGATTTGCTTTGGACTGCAAATGCACAATGAATTAGGCTCATTGGTTACTCTTCCATGTCACATACATCTTGGTGGAGCGCTCAAAATAATAAACAATGAATACATGCACTCATCACCAATCATAGTGAGTGATCACATAAGATAGATAGGATAATATCAAGCATGCATAAGTGTAGCTTATGATCAAACACGTTATCATCAATGTATCACAAGCATAGTATCTCAACCAAAAGCAAACAAAGATTGAAAAACCACCAAATAAAGCAAGAGAGAACAAAAGCAACTCTCTCTCTCTCTCTCTCTCTCTCAGCCTATGATCTATACATCTTTCTCCCCCTTTGGCAACAAGTTACCAAAAAGTTCATAGAAAATGCATAGTGCTAGATCGACTCTCAGGCTTGATCTTCTGTTGTGGTGTAGAGATGGCTCCTTGGATGAAGGCTTCAGTTGAAGTTGATGGAGCTGGAGGAGTTGGTGCTGGAGCTGGTTGCACTTTGGAGGCTGTGAGGCGGTGGCTGGTGCTTTGAAGTTGTTGCTCTAGTGTGCATCACTTTGGCATTCCAACTGACCTCTGGGCTCTGGGCACTCTGGCAAACACATTGGTGGTAGTCTTGCCCTTCCTCTCCTGCGTGTCATCCTGCAGCTGCTCCACAACTGACTGAATCTCAGTTACCTTGACATCTAGATCATAGAATTTTTGTTCCATGATTCTTTCTGTGCTCTCCTGGTTTTGAGTTAGGGTGGCCAACCCTTCTCAATCCTCAGAGATGATGCTATCAAGTAACCAAGCTGCTCTGTTTGGTTTTCAAGAAATATTCAGATGCCTCCTCTTGAGTTGGCATCTTGGCAGCCTTATCCCTCTTTGCCTTCTCCTTCTTCTCCTGAGCTTGAACTGATTGTGGATCATCTTCATTCATGACAACCTCATTGTCCTCAAAGTCTGGATAAAGTGGAAAGTGTTCCTTATCCAACTGATATTTTCCTGTGCCCATCTTTGGGTTTATCAATTCTTGAATCTGAGGTGCATATCCACATCTCCTCTTCTGATCTGCTGCATTCCTCTTGATTGTTTCAATGATCAGGCTCATGACTTTGAACTGTGGCACATCAAACACATGCAACATGTTGATGGCATGCCCTCTGATCATGTTATGGTCACAGGACTTGGGCAACAAAGTGTGCCTCGTAATCCAATTTATGGTTGGCAACCACGGCAGGAAGTGAACTGATCCAAACTTGTGAGTCTCTAATGCCTTGTCGGAATTTCCTTGTACATGTGAGCCATTGAATTGTGACCCAACGTCTTCTTTGCATAAATGTCTAGGTCATCCTCATTCTCCTTGGGGGCATTGATCGGACTTGCCCATTCTTCAATAGTGGACTGGTACCTTGTACCTTCAAACATCCAAACTATTCTTCCATCTGGGTAAAAGTGTGTTGTGGAGTAGAACTGCATGATAATCTCATCATTACAGTTGGTGAATTTCTGTCCAACAAAATCTTCAACTCCATAAGCAACAAGCTGTCTTGCACTCCAGGATAGTGATGTTCATTTTCCTTGATGAATTTCAGTCAACCCACCTCATGTCACGGACTATGGGCTTCTTGTCCAACAGAATTGTTTCATAGAAGTCCTGCTGTTCCTTTGTGTGGAACACTGTAGTCAACAAAGCAGTTCTTCTTCTTGAAGCATATGGATCTACCATTCTCCACAGTCTCAGCCACGAATCCTTCCTCGATTCTCATGTCCCCAGCCACAGGATGGGCATCATTGTGATGCAGTATCTTGGGCTTGAGCTTTCTTAGAACCTGTCCTTCTTCTTACGAATCTTGACAACATTGGGCCTTTGGGGCCTTGTTCTTCTCGGCGGTGGAATACTCCTAGTATTCCTCTTTGGAACTTGCTTGGCCTTGGAGGCAGCTTTGGGTGTTTCCTTGGGCTTGGATGTTGCAGCCCACGATCTGATTGCATCTCCCATAAGCTTAGCTGCCTTTGGAGCTAGTCGCAAGCTCTTCCTCTTCCATCATGGAAGGTTGACCAACAATTTTGGCCATGGTCTTCTTGACCCTTTCCTTCCTCTTCTTTCCTTCAGCAGCTGGCTCTTTGGGATCAGGCCTTTTAGGCAGTTGAGTTGATGCTCTGGCCTTGGACATTGGTTGTCTTCCTGCAGGCCTTTTGGTCTTCATGCCTGGCTTTGTATTCTTTGCTGAGCCATATTCCTTCTTGAGCACCTCTTTCTTGGAAGTAGCCTCGTCTTCCTCAGCTTTGTAATCTTCATCCTCTAAATCTGAAGTTCTTTTCCTCCTTTGCCTAGTTGCAGCCTTAGGCAAATTGCTAGGAGTACTTCTGCTCCCTTCATCTGAAGTTGAGGGACTAGTGCCCTCACTCAAGTCCATCTGCTCTTGACCTGTTACACTTTGTCACTTTGATAAAACATCTTGCAAAAAGCTGACTGCTGACCACGTGAAGAGTTATCGATGAGATAGAAAAGATGAGCATCACAAAATGCAGAGGTTTTTGCAAAAGAATGACTCAAAAGTTCAGTCTTAGTTTTCCACAGAAAGCATTTCGGATCCACCGATTTTCAAACTCGGTGATACCGAAGCAGTTTTGGAACCTAAACTAATGATCTCGGTTGGTCCGAGTTTCAGTTTGGTGGTACCGAGACTGCCAGGGTTTCACAGAATCCTCAAATCGGTTGCACCAATTAGTAATTCTCGGTCAGACCGAGAGTCACTAGTGCAATGGCATAAGCCAAATCTGTGAGACCGAGTTTTTCAACTCGGTGGGTCCGAGATGGTTTCATGGAAACCTAACCCTAAAAATTTGAATCACATCTAATCTATAAACTACTTTGGCTGGATAGAAGAGTTTCAATCGTGGCAAGAATCAATATGAAAACAATGTGCCAGGAATCAGACGTGGATAGCACAAAGATTAATTCCATACCCTAACTTGGCGGTAGACTTGCTACGATGGCAACGGCGGGGACGAAATCCGTTGACGGCGGCGGAGACCAGTGACAGGAGGCTGCTGGCGACGAGGAGACGATCCGGAGACCATGATGGCAGAGCGAGCTGTTGCGCGGGCGAAGGATTTCGGAGAAATTTCCAAAATTTTGCCCGTGGCTATATATATAGCTCGACCCCGTCGGTGTGACCGAGTGGAACAACTCGGTGGCACCGAGATGCATAACTGTGTTCAGTTACAGCAAATCGGTGAGACTGAAAAGTTCAAATCGGTTGCACCGAGATTGAAAACTCAGATCAACTTGATGATCTCGGTAGGACCGAAATGGAAGGATCGGTCAGACCGAGAATCACTAAGAGGTTTTGGAAGTTTAAGTCTATGACGAATCGGGGACTCCGAGTGCTCCTCACACAGAGTTGTTCGAATCTGACTTGATCAAATTTTGTGATGTAGCATGAATAGAGTTTGAGACAAGAAAAGAATAGATAGCTAAAGAAGGTTCTTAGGCATTCTTGTCCATCCACTTGGCACAAAGAAAAGAATCCAAACAAACAAAACAACAAGTGGATGTCCTTGAATGAGTAAAATATGCACCAACATGCTCACACAATAAGATGGCAATTGAAATATGTGGCAAAGCATGCACAACCAATTTTAGCATCTATCAAGCAATTGGCGATGACTAGGTCATCTATATATGAGTATATTGACTTAGGAGTCAAATGAGAACATTTGATCATAGGTCATACTCATCGTGTAAGCTCAAGTGGGGTTACCACTTTTACATAATGCATTAGTGTGTTCACACCATTAGAGTTGCTTTGACTCAATTCTTAGAGTTAAGCTCCCCTAGATGTGAGATCCCCCCTTAGAGGGATGAACTAACCTTGGGTTTTGTCGATGATGACTTCATGTAGGTGTTGAAGATGTAGATGCTCAATGTTGATGTAGATCATTTGGAGCAATCCTTTGGAGTGAGTTGCACTTTGAACTTGCCTACATGGGTTAGTCCCACAAGGAACAAACAAGAATATCCATAGACATAGAGTGATGCACACACAAGATGATGTCCATGAAAACATTAGGTTACCTTGTCCCTTGCCTTACCAACATGAGGGTTTGTGACTCCTTGAACAAGTGCAAGATGTGAAAGTTGATTGCACTTGTTCTTGCCAAAATGATATGAGTGAAGAATGTTGGCGGAGTCACCCTCAAGAATTTTCTAGTTCTTCTTCTTCGGGATCCACATCATCTTCATGGGAATCCTTGGAGTTGTAGTTGTACTTGATGAAGTAGAACTTGACGTAGTCTTGGGGGCCCACTTGAACGAGGCTTTAGGTGCTTCTTCAAATGCATCAATCTCTTCCTGAAGCTTGTCCTTGCCTTTGTTCTTGTGGCATTGTGGTGGAAGATCATCTTGAGCTTGTGTCCCCTTGAAGGAAGTAGGATCATACTTCTCTTGTTGAGGAACAAACTTTGTCTTGGGGTATTGATCTTCTTCCCACTCAACTCCTTTGGCGTTGAACTTTCGTTCAAAACCAACACCTTGATTCTTCCGTGCCTTCCTTGCTTGCGTACAATTTCCTCGAATTGCTTACTCCGGCAAGGCTCTCGTAAACACCTTTCTCTATAATTCCCTTCAATAAACTATTTTCTTGCTCAAGTGTAACTTGGCTAAGAGAATCATTAGTGAATCAAGAGAACTACTAGAAGCAACAACATTGGATTTGACATTATTATTGTTACTACTAGAGGAAGTATCTTTCTTGTACTTGTTACTAGACTTGACTTGAGGCATGTAAGTAGATAAGAGTAAACGCTTGGCAATGTAAGAAGAACTTTTCTTGCGGAGATCATCATTGATTGCCTTTAAGAACTCATGCTCTTGCTCAAGATTGAGCTTTTCAAAGCGTAACTTCTCATGAGCCCTTAAAAGTTCTCGATGATCTTGAAGATAGTTTCATGAGCCAACTTAAGAGTGTTTAGTTCTTTAGTTAGAAGCTCAATTTTCTGCTTATCATTGTCATTCGTTTGATTAGCATGATTAATTGACGTTTCATCATAGTATTCATCACTAGAGTTGTCAACAATTAAATCTTCATCCACAAGCAAGTCATCTTCATCACTATTAAAATCAACATACTCGGGATGTGTTACCTTTGGACCTTTGGCCATGAAGCATCTTCCAACACCTTCATTTGGTGACTTAAATATGTCGCAGGAGTTGGTTGACACAAGTGCTAGACCGGCAACACCTTCATCTTGAGTATATTCAGAGTCGGAGTGATAGCTTCTCTCGGAGTGATTGTCGGAGTCGGAATGGAAACCCATTCACCAACATGAGCTTGATGCCTTTGTTTTGTGTAGCTCCTTGATGACTTGTCCTTTCTTTCCGAATCCTTACTTCTCCATGAGGGTCTTTGTTCATAACGATCATCTCTACTCCTCCTCTCTCTTGGTGGTGATTCTTCTCTTTTGCTCCTTCTTCTTGGAGAATCTTCTCTTCTTTTGTAGGGTGACGTACACTCATTGGAGTAGTGTCCGGGTCTCCCACAATTGTAGCAATTGCGCTCTCGACTAGAAGATCTCTTGTCATTGTAAGACCTTGACTTGGAGCTTCTTTCTTTGCTTCTACTTTTCTAGAATTTGTTGAAGTTCTTCACCATTAAGCTCAATTCTTCATTGAAGGTTGGTTTCTCACTTGATGATGTGGGGCTTCACTTGAGGCTTTGTAAGCACCACTTGACTTGTTGTGAAGTTCCTCCTTATCCTTGAGTGACATCTCATGAGCAACAATCCTTCCAATGACTTCCGTTGGCTTGAGATCTTTGTAGTTTGGCATCATTTGGATCAATGTGCACACGGTATCATACTTTCCATCCAATGCTCTTAGGGTTTTCTTGATGATGAATTTGTCGGTCATCTCTTCACTCCCTAAGCCGGCAATCTCATTTGTGATAAGAGCAAGCCTAGAGTACATTTCAACGACACCTTCACCATCCTTCATTTTGAACTTGTCAAGCTGACTTTGGAGCACATCCAACTTGGATTCCTTGACGGACTCGGTACCTTCATGCATATCAATCAAAGTATCCCAAATTTCCTTTGCATTCTCAAGACGGCTGATTTTGTTGAATTCTTGAGCACAATCCGTTGAAGATGATGTCACATGCTTGAGCGTTGTATTGCAGCATCTTCAATTCTTCCGCATTAGCTTCACGGTTCGGTTCTCTCCCCTCGAAGAATTCACCTTGCAAGCCAATACAAATAATTGCCCAAACGGCGGGGTTATGTCCAAGAATATGCATTTTAATCTTATGCTTCCAACTAGCAAAATTAGTACCATCAAAGTAAGGACCTCTACGGTGATAATATCCCTCGCTAGACGCCATACTCTCCTAGGTTGCGAAACCAAGGCTATGACCACCAAAAGCTATGGAAATCAAAGCAAATGGAGACCAACGCTCTGATACCACTTGTAGGACCTTGAAGTATGTCTAGAGGGGGTGATTAGACTACTTGACCAATAAAAACTTAACCTTTTCCCAATTTTAGAGTTTGGCAGATTTTAGCTATTTTAGGACAAGTCAAGCAATCATCACACAATTCAAGCAAGCATGCAAAGAGAGTATAGGCAGCGGAAATTAAAGCATGCAACTTGCAAGAAAGTAAAGGGAAGGGTTTGGAGGATTCAAACGCAATTGGAGACACGGATGTTTTTGGCGTGGTTCCAATAGGTGGTGCTATCGTACATCCACGTTGATGGAGACTTCAACCCACGAAGGGTAACTTGCCTTGAGTCCACGGAGGGCTCCACCCATGAAGGGTCCATGAAGTAGCAACCTTTTTCTATCCCACCATGGCCGCCGCCCACGAAGGACTTGCCTCACTAGCGGTAGATCTTCACGAAGTAGGCGATCTCCTTGCCCTTACAAACTCCTTGGTTCAACTCCACAATCTTGTCGGAGGCTCCCAAGTGACACCTAGCCAATCTAGGAGACACCACTCTCCAAGAAGTAACAAATGGTGCGTTGATGATGAACTCCTTGCTCTTGTGCTTCAAATGATAGTCTCCCCAACACTCAACTCTCTCTCATAGGTTTTGGATCTGGTGGAAAGAGGGTATGAGTGGAAAGAAACTTGGGGAAGGCTAGAGATCAAGATTCATATGGTAGGAATGGAATATCTTGGCCTCAACACATGAGTAGGTGGTTCTCTCTCAGAAATGGTAAGTTGGAAGTGTAGGTTCGATTCGATGGCTCTCACCACGAATGAAGAGGAGGTGGAGGGGTATATATAGCCTCCACACAAAATCTAACCGTTACACATAATTTACCAAACTCGGTGGGACCGAATCGTTAAACTCGGTCGGACCGATTTAGTAAACCTAGTGACCGTTAGTGATTTTCGGTGGGACTGACATGCATCTCGGTGAGGCCGATTTGGTTAGGGTTAGGGCATAACGTAATCTCGGTGAGACCGATTACACAAACTCGGTGAGACCGATTTGGTAATAAGCTTTCCAGAGAGTTGGTCAGGTAAACTCGGTGGGACCGATTTGCTCTTTTCGGTAAGACCGAAATGTTACAAAAAGGAAACAGAGAGTTTACATTGCAATCTCGGTGGGACCGATCGCTCACTTCGGTTAGACCGAAACGTTACAAAGGGAAAGCAGAGATTGCAACCCCATCTCGGTGAGACCGAGATCCCTATCGGTAAGACCGATTTGCTTAGGGTTTGTGGCAGTGGCTATGACTTTTGGAATCGGTGGCGCCGGATAGAAAGAATCGGTGTGACCGATTTTGGCTTTAGGTTTAGGTCATTTGTGGATGTGGGAAAGTAGTTGAGGGTTTTGGATCATATCACTAAGCACATGAAGCAAGAGGCTCATTAAGCAACACCTCATCCCTTCTTGATAGTATTGGCTTTTCCTATAGACTCAATGTGATCTTGGATCACTAAAATGTAAAATGAAGAGTCTTGAGCTTTTGAGCTTGAGCCAATCCTTTGTCCTTAGTATTTTGAGGGATCCACTTTCATCATCCATGCCATGCCATTCATTGAGCTTTCCTGAAACAATAGTCTTGGAATAGCATTAGCTCAATGAGCTATATGTTGTTATGAATTACCAAAACCACCTAGGGATAGTTGCACTTTCACATGTGCGTCGACGATGGCGCCTAGCTGCATACTTCTCACCGCCAGCTCAAGCAGTGGGCGCGTGAGATTACAACAGCGGAGCCGTCGTTCGATGCTCAGAAGCCGCTGAAGTGGTCTAGCACGCCCCTCATCTTCGATGCCAAGGACCACCCTGACCGCACAACCGCGGTCTGGTGTTTTCCGTTGTTAGTCTCGCCAACGATACGCAACCTCAAGGTGAATAAGATGTTGGTCGACGGTGGGGCCGGCCTGAACTTGATCTCGCCTGTCGTGATCGAAAGGCTGCAAATCCCTGATGGAGACCTCGAGGAAATGGGCACGTTTCAAGGGGTCAATCCGGGGAGGAGCCATCCGAAGGGGAAGGTCACGCTACCCATGACATTTGGAGGGGAGTTGAACCACAGGACGGAGAGGATCGTCTTCGACGTTGCCGAGACCCCCTTTCCCTACAATGGGATCCTCAGCCGCCCGACACTAGCCAAGTTCATGGCGGCGTCGCACTACGCCTACAACACGCTAAAGATCCTCGGGCCGTTGACCATCATCTCCGTCCCCTCCGACAAGAAGGACTCGCTGATTTGCGTCGACCAACTCTACTTGGAAGCAGTTGCAGCAGCTGCCGCCAAGGCACTTTCTCCGGCCACTGAAGCCCCGGGAGGGAGGAAGAAGCCCGGCAAGACCTCTCGCACCCACTCTAGCAAGCGCACCTCCTCGGAGTGTTGTGCTACCGTCGAGGACGTTCCAGAGAGCTCTACCGGCAAGAGCAAGAAATCCAGAGGTGAGCCACCGCGGACCAACAAGGCGTACGTCAGGGAGGATGGCACGGGAGGGGCTTTCACCATAGGCTCCACCCTCGACAGCAAATAGGAATGCGAGCTCGTCACCTTCCTGCTGGCAAATGTTGACATGTTTGCGTGGAAAGCATCCGACATCCCCGGTGTTCCTAGAAAGGTGATTGAGCACCACCTAGCTGTCAGCCCTCATGCGCGGCCCATCAAGCAGAAGGTCAGAAAGTAGGCTCTGGAGAGGCAGGAGTTCATCACAGAGGAGATCAGGAAGTTGGGAGCGGCGGGTTTGGTAAGAGGAGTGCTCCATCCGACGTGGTTGGCCAATCCGGTAGTGGTGCGCAAAGCAAATGGGAAGTGGAGGCTGTGTATTGACTACACAGATATCAATAAGGCTTGTCCTAAGGACCCCTTCCCGCTGCCACGCATCGTCCAGATTGTCGACTCCACGGCCAGGTGTGATCTGCTGTCATTCCTCGACGCCTAATCTTCATGACAGGAGAATATGAAGAGAAGACAACATTCATCACCCCATGTGGTACGTATTGCTTTTTACGGATGCCTTTCGGGTTGAAGAGTGCTGGCTCGACGTTTGCAAGAGCAGTCCAAATTGGTTTTGAACCCCAGCTCCATAGAAATATGGAGGCATACATGGATGACATAGTGGTCAAAACCAAGGACGGGGCAACTCTTGTGCAAGATCTGGAAGAGACATTTGCCAACCTGCGCAAGATCAACCTTAAGCTGAACCCTGAGAAGTGTGTCTTCGGCATTCCGTTCGGCAAGCTTCTCGGATTCTTTGTGTCGCAACGCGGGATCAAGGCAAACCCAGAAAAAATCAAGGCTATTGAATAGATTGAGGCGCCTAAGCGGATCAAGGATGTGCGTCGGCTCACCGGCTGCGTCGCCACCATGAGCCGATTCATCTCCAAGTCCACCGAGCGCGCCCTCCCTTTCTTAAAAATCTTGAAGAAGGCAGGCCCGATGGAGTGGACCCCAGAAGCCGAGGCGGCGTTACAAGATCTGAAGAAATACCTTTCCTCCATGCCAATACTGGTTGCGCCTAAACCACAAGAACCGTTGCTACTGTATCTTGCGGCAACGAATCAAGTGGCCAGCGCCGCACTAGTGGCACATAGGGAGGTAGACAAGGAGGCACTGGCGACGGCAGAACCAGCGGACGGTGAGCCAAAGATTCCCCTGGCGGGACCTGGTGCCAGCAAGGCAAGGCCCCCGGCAGAGTCTGACGCCATCAAGGCAACGCCCACACAGTCAAGCGAAGTGGTGCAGAGGAAGAAGATGATGCAGCACCCGGTTTACTTTGTCAGCTCCCTCTTGCAGGGGGCGTCGAGGTACTCCGGTGTGCAGAAATTGCTCTTGGCCTCCTTATGGCCTCGAGGAAGCTACGTCATTACTTCCAAGCCCACGAGATCACTGGTTGCCACCCGCCTCCCTTCTAACGGATACTACACAACCCAGATGCGACCGGAAGGATTGTGGAATGGGCCTTGGAGTTGTCGAGCTTTGGGTTGAAGTTTTAAAGTACCTCAACAACCCAGAGCAGAATCTTGGAAGAGTTCATTTCGGAATGGACCTCAACACCTGACGAAGAAATCCAAGAGACCGCTCTCCCCGGCGAGGAAGCGGACCGTGACTGAATCATGTACTTTGACGGGGCTTTCTCGCTGCAAGGCGCCGGTGCCGGTGTGCTGCTTGTTGCACCCACCGGAGAGCACCTCAAGTACGTGATCCAAATGCACTTTCCTAGGGAGATGTCCACAAACAACACTGCTGAGTACAAAGGGCTGGTTGCCGCTCTCAGGATCGCGACAGACCTCGGGGTGAAGAAGCTCATTGTCAGGGGTGACTCGCAGCTTGTCGTCAGACAAGTCAACAAGGATTACCAGAGCCCATTGATGGAGGCCTATGTAGATGAAGTGAGGAAGCTAGAGGATTGCTTTGATGGTATCCAAGAGGAGCATGTTCCCCGAGCGGAGAACGACATTGCCGATTACCTGTCGAAGTGTGCTGCATTCAAGCTACCTGTGGAACCAGGTACCTTTTTGCTCCAGTTAACTCAGCCATCCGTCGAACCATCAACGGGGCGGAACAAACGGAGGAAATTAGGTCCCGGCAAGTACTTTCCCGCCGAGCCCCCTGGGGCTGCCGGCAAGGATGCTGCCGCGGACACTAAGCCTGCCAAAGAGCAACTGGCTCCGGCAGGGCGTCAAGCCCTGACCATGGAGACAACCGCTCCCATGGCAGAGGAAATGCCTTTGGTCCTTGCCGTCGAGCCCCAGGCTCCGGCATGGGCGCAACATATCGTCTGATTCCTCCAGACAGGGGAACTTCCTGAGGAGCAGGAAGAAGCAGAAAAAGTAGCCCGGCGGTCTGTCCTGTACTAGTTCGTCGATGACGTCTTGTACAGGAGAAGGCTGAACGGTGTGAAATTGAAATGCATCCCTCGGGAGGAAGGACTGTAGCTGTTGGCAGAGATACATGGAGGCATATGTGTCTCCCACATAGGGTCGAGGGCCCTTGCCGGCAAGGCGTTCCGACAAAGTTTCTTCTGGCCCACCGCCCTCCAGGATGCGACGACACTAGTAACCAAGTGTGAAGCGTGTCAGTTCCATCAAAGAAGCTTCATCAACCAGCTCAAGCCCTTCAAACGATCCCTCTCTCCTGGCCATTCTCGGTCTGTGGGCTCGACATAGTGGGCCCTTTCCCCCATGTGTCGGGGGCTTTGAGTACTTGTACGTTGCAATCGACAAGTTCACAAAGTGGCCAGAGGTGGAACCAGTGAGGAAGGTGACAGCACAGTCAGCCGTCAAGTTCTTCAAGGGACTAGTCTGCCATTTTGGTGTGCCAAACAGAGTCATCACTGACAACGGCACGCAGTTCACAAGCCACACCTTCATGTATTACATTCAAGACCTCGACAGCAAGGTCTGTTTTGCTTCCGTGTCACCCCCCTAGAGCAACAACCAAGCAGAGAGGGCGAATGCTGAAGTGTTGCGAGGTCTGAGAGCAAATACCTTTGACAGGGTGCACAAGAGCGGAAGGCGCTGGATTTATGAGTTGCCGGCGGTTCTTTGGTCGATCAGGACGACGCCAAATCGAGCCACCGGCCAGACACCCTTTGCCCTAGTATATGGGGCGGAGGCAGTTCTCCCAACGGAACTCATATACGGGTCATCTCGAGTGCTCGCTTATGATGAGCTTGAGCAAGGGCAGTTGCGGCAAGATGACGCGACGCTCCTTGAGGAAGATCGTCTTCGGGCGGCTGTGAGAGCAACACGCTACCAGCAAGCCTTGCGCCGCTACCATAGCCGCAAGGTTCATGCCCGGAGCTTTGAGGAAGGCGACCTTGTTCTTCAGCGTGTTCAGTCGGCCAAGAATTCCAACATGTTGACGCCGAAGTGGGAAGGCCCTTATCGGGTATCTGAGTCACCGTGCTGGCGCAGTCCGCCTGGAGACCGAAGATGCTGTTCCAGTGAGCAACTCCTGGAACATCGAGCATCTTCGCAAGTTTTACCCATAAGGCGCGGCTTGCCGGGCCCCCCGACAAGCCACCTTTTGTACAAGCCTTGCCGGCAAGGCATGTAACCCTTTGTACAAAGCCAGGCGCAGACCCTGAGCACAAATAAATGAAGCGCTGGCGCCCTAAGTTATATCATGCATGCTAGGTCGAGTCTCTTCCTTGGTTAGGGTTGATAGTGCTTAGCGGCGACTAACCCCTAGCCTAGAGGTCGAGTGCGCGCCTCTCTGTTCTTTTCTGCCCTCCTTTGGTTCGCAGGGCACATGGGCACTTCTGCTGAGCTACTTGGAAGAAAGGGAACGGACCGGTGCCCCGACCCCGGCAATCCAGAGTTGCCGGGGGCTGCAAGTACAAGGATCCAACTGCAGCAAGACAAGGTTGCCGGGGGCTGCGGACCCAGATAAGTCTTTCATCCCCTGTCATGCACTTCGGTACGGAACTGGGACATGTGAAACCTCGTTTTATCTCTAGGCTACCGTGCTCCCTTTTTCCCTATACTTAAGGATTATCTCCTGGGTTTGAATTTGGTTGTAGCCGCGGCGGCAAGGAGATAGAACGGGGAGCCTAAGCCCACTTCATCCCTGCCTCCGCCAAGGGCGCGAGAGTGGTCGAGCGAAGTGAGGGGGACGACAAGGCCTGTTGCCGGGCGAAAAACGTTTATGTTAAAAAGTAACAAGGATTCGCTCCTAGTCGCAGGGTCCACCCACGAACGAAAAACCCGGCAAACATCCCTTTTTCATTAAAAACATCCCACACAGGTATAGTTCATATGGAATGAAAAACATGAGCAAGGGGATTACAAGTTCTAAATTTAACTAAGGCCCGAAGGCTTACAAACTAAAAAAGAGATGAGATGCACGTAATCCTTTCTTGTCCCTCTCCTCAGGAGGCAGGTCAAGAAGGTGGGAGGGCAAAAGGGGCGCCTAGGCGAGCTACGAGCAGCCGAAAGCACCAAGAGAACACCTTGGTGGCTACCCAAGGGTGGGCCGGTGATGACGATGCCTGGAAAGGAGCTAGAAGATGAGGCGGCAGGTCATCGGACACGCGACGAAGGCGTCGGTGTCCGTGTACTCCGAGTTAGCGGCCTTGCCGCCCGCCCTCTTCCTCTTCTGCAGCCTCCCGATGCCAACCACCCAAGGAGACGGCCCCGAGAAGTTCAAGGAGCTGGCCCCTCCCCCGGCAAAACTCCACCGGAGGAGCGGCCAGGTGCAGATGCTACTGTTGCCGCACCCGCCGAGGCGTGGGGCGTCCGACGCCTAGTTGGACTCGTCCCCGTCATTTGCCCCACTGTCCTCCTCGTCACTTTTGCTCGAGGAAGAGCTTCCATCGTCGGAGTCTCCGTCGGAGGAGCTCTCCACGCAGCACTTCAGGCGAGTTCCAAAATCTCCGAAGACCTTGACGAAGAGCAACCCGTCCTCCATTAATTTGAAGTAGAGGATGAGCCCCGCCGTCAGGCTGTGGATGCGAGCGAACGTCTTCCATCCACGGCGGAGGTACATGACCCGAGGAGCCGGGAAGTCGACGTCGACCCGCGTGCCCCCATTCCCACAGCACCTCATGAGCAACCTGAGGGTCTGGGGCGGGTCACACTCCATCTCCCGAGCAAACGGAGCAGGAAGACAAAGACGACGACGCGAAGGCCGGCGCAGCCTGATGAAGAACTCGCGGGGCTGGTCTCCAACGTGGACCTCCGTCGGGAAAGGCATCATTGGCAGGGGTGAGGCCGGGGCGCCGCCCCGTCCTCCTCTTCCCCGAGCACCACGACCTCTGCCATGGCTTCGCCCACGGTCTCGCCCCCTCCCCCTTCCCCTCACGGCCGGCTCCACCACCGTGGGTTCATAAGGAGGAGGGATGCGCTGTCGAGCGCGACCCTCGCCGCCACCGTCGAGGGACCGGGGTTCCCCTCCTCCATGGCGGATGAGAGGAAGAAGCAGAAGCAGGAGGAGATGGAAGATAGAGACTTGCCGGTGATGAGATTGAACTCTGTATTGAGATATCGATGATCGAATCTCAGGCAAGTAACATACCGATGACAAAGGGAACAACGTATGTTGTTATGCGGTTTGACCGATAAAGATCTTCGTAGAATATGTACTAACCTATATGAGCATCCAGGTTCCGCTATTGGTTATTGACTGGAGATGAGTCTTGGTCATGTCTACAGAGTTCTCGAACCCGTAGGATCTGCATGCTTAACGTTCGATGACGATCGGTATTATGAGTTTTGATGTACCGAAGGTATTCGGAGTCCCGGATGTGATCACAGACATGATGAGGAGTCTCGAAATGGTCTAGACTTAAAGATCGATATATTGGAAGGCTATGTTTGGACACCGGAATGGTTCCAGATGAGTTAGGACATTTTCCGGAGTACCGGGAGGTTACTGGAACCCCCGGGGAGTCAATGGGCCTTATTGGGCCTTAGTGGGAGAGAGGAGGAGGCGGCCAGGTGGAGGGCGCGCACCCCCAAGCCCAATCCAAATTGGGGTGGGGGGCCGGCCGCCTTTCCTTCTCTCCTTCTCCCTCTTCCTTCTTCTCCTACTCCACCTATGGAAGGGGAGAAACCTACTCCTACTGGGAGTAGGACTCCCCCCTTGGGAGCGCCCTATGAAGGCCGGCCCTCCCCTCCTCCACTCCTTTATATACGGGGGAGGGGGGCACCCCATAGACACACAAGTTGACAGTTGTCTTAGCCGTGTGCGGTGCCCCCCTCCACAAATTTCCACCTCGGTCATATCGTTGTAGTGCTTAGGCGAAGCCCTTCGTTGGTAACTTCATCATCACCGTTTGTCAGGACCCCGATTCCAAGTCACATTGATCTAGCCAGTAACACCTCATATCACTTTGCGGCCTCACGCACGGTATTCCCATGGATGTCGCCTTACCATGGCCCAGGACCGTTTGCGCCTTTTGGCTCACGTATATGATAGTGTCGCTAGCATCCATATGACAGAGAACCCGGGCCGACATGGCTAGTAGTGAACCCAAAGCGGCGCTAACCCATGGGGACAGGCATACATGAATCACATCGAGCATGTCGGTCAGCAGCGTGTGAATCCGGGCTGTAGCCCCCATCGCTAACAGGACTCCGGGAACCCGGGCTGTAGCAGGCTAGGCAGGACTCCGGATGTCACCGCGTGACATTTCCCCGAAGGGACAGACACAGGAACGAAGTGAAACACATGCCGGCCAGTCAAGTGTCCAGAGCAGTAGTTCTGGGCTAGCAGGACTCCGGTGAACCGGGCTGTAGCGGACTACTATCGCTCAGGAAGCACTAGACTACATTTCCCCATATGAGAGGCTACCAAGGATAAACAACTAGATTGTCGGATCCCACACATATCAAACATTTCAAACATACACATGTTGACACACGAACACGTCACGTGTACCCTCGATGCCAGGGGTGATGCACCGCAGCTCACGTCGAAGGAGACCCGACCAAGCGGTAGCGATCGCAAGACGGTCGGCCAGGCGCTTTTGCAGACCGAAAACCCCACACCCGGGAGGGAACCCGTCGGTCACGGCGTGACTATGGGCTGCCCTAGGTCGATTCGCTCGCCCCTAGAGCCTCGTGGATCGCTGCCCTCCAACGCGAAGAACGAACGAAGAACGAGAAAGAAAGATACAAGGGTAGGGGATAAAGATAGATGAACACAAAAGTGTAATAGATTGGTTGGTTCGATTGGTGTTCTTTAATCGGCCGTCACCCCCAACATATATAAGAGGCGGCTGGACTTCCCGTACAAGCAAAGGATTTATCTAGGCTTTCCTTACAAGAAAATTACATCAATTCACGCCCTAGAGTCCTAGTTCTGGTCCCACTCGGATTCAGCCCAAATCTGGTCCAATCTTCTGTCTAGCTCCTTGCGTGGGCCGTGGAATCTGCATATGACTTCCGATGGAGACGGTTCAAATATCAATTTAGTGTGCTTTGACGAGGCCAACAATCCGTATGTTGATCACTTTTCCAAATAAGGCCATCTTGAATACTCCACGGGGTCATCTCTAATTTCGAGTCGGACTCGTTCATGTAGCTGACCGGACCGTCCGACTTTTGCAGCGTCTCTGCAGGTCATATACTACGTCGGATGATGATGACTAAAAAAGAAAAGTTGACCGTTTCGATGTTACGAACAACTCCCGTGTTGAACACTTTTTCATCCGAAGCCATCTAGATAAGTATTTGAGCCCATCTTCAGCATCTGGTCGGATTGGCCTCGACAGTTTCTACTGTTCATGGCGGCAAGCTTTCCCGGCAAGGTTACTGTTCATGGCGGCAAAATTTCCCCGGCAATGTTACTGTTCATGGCGGCAAGCTCTCCCCCGGCAAGGTTACTGTTCACGGTGGCAAGCTCTCCCGGCAAGGTTACTGTTCACGGCGGCAAGCTTTCCCCGGCAAGGTCTTTGAGGCAGTAAACGACCTCGGATGAAAATGTGCCCAAAAACAAAGTTGACTGTTTTGACGAGACGAAAAACTTTCGTGTTGAACGTTTTCCGATTCGAAGCCATCTTCTGGGGCAAACAACTCACGCATTACGTCAGACACTTGCCAAGACATGTCTGGTTTCCCGCGTCATTTTTTGCCTCCTGACAGGGCTGTATTCCGATGGCTCTAAGTTTTGCATACGAACTCGGATTGGAACGATTTTTATATCAAAATCGATCGTTTCGACGAGACGAAGACAATCCGTGTAGATAAGTTTTCCATTTGAGGTCGTCTTGGGGGCTTAATCAGCCAAACTGTACTCTGAATATAAGATCTTGGTACTTTGAGCATAGTTTCGGCCTTCGAGATGAAATCGGACTGCGATGACCCAAACTTCAAAGATGTTCATATCGATAATACGGAACTCTTTCATGAAGATAACTTCTCCATTTGAGGCCATCTTAAATAAGTTATTGACCGTGCCAAAATCTGGTGTCAACACATGCCCCCCTGTTTTTCGGCAAAGTTTGTGTGCCGAAAAATAACTTCCGCATAGCTTGTTCTAAGGACGATGTCAACACTCCATCGGCTATTTTGCATGTTCTTAGGACGACAAGTATATATCGGCCATTGCTTGTTTGAACCTCTTGATGCAAACTTGGGTGAAAACTTCTCAGCTTCTAATAACAATCTGGTGATAAGGTTCCATAAATCAAAACCATCCTCCGAACCATATTGTTCACCCTTTCGCTAGGATTTTGCAGATAATCAAGAATGAACTTCCTCCAATCCTTACTTCGCCTGCATAAAAGTTTCATTAGTGGCCGAAGCGGTGGGCTTTGATTCAGCCTTACCTATGTTGACAAGACCTAGCATCGGCTATTGATAGAAATGCAACACACCATGATTAACATAGTAGCGGATGCTTGCTGTGCCAACTCTTTCAAATTGTCATGTCTAGAAATATGAACAATTTTATAGCAACCCAAGGTAATTTTGCATCTAGACATACCTTAAGATAAACTATAAGTGACTCGTCAAAGCATTGATAACCCTTGGATATTTGTTGTACTACTTATAACGAATCCTTTGAAAGCCTCAATCTGTATAGCACCTATAGAAACCAAAAGCTCCAAACCGAATAAATTTCATATTCGGCTTTGATTATTGTGTAAAAATATTTTAAGAGGCATCAGGCTTCACATAACAGCACCATATCGAGATATATAAACAACACCAACACCATGGACATTGGTATGAATTCAACTATCAAAACATAATCTCCATAGTACTTGTCTCGCTCTCCATTCGAACTAAGGACGATGTAAGAATATTACACCGGCCATGATCGGATAGTTTCTTAGGACGATAGTTAATTATCGGCCATTATCATAAGGTCCATGTAGAATTCATCCATTAAAGCATGTATAGCCGAAATAAACAAATAAAATAGCAATAAAATATTTCGGCCCCTTTGTCTTAGCAACAAAAATGTAACTAACCAAATGTATAGTGATTTGGTAATACTCTGTCATGATATGGAAAATTATGTTGCATCCATGGATCAAAATAAGTCCATGGAGGGTAACTGATCATACCTGTGGATGAATTCCATGGCAAAGGCATCAATGGCATTGTTGAAGAAAATGGATGATGTGCTAACCGAAGATTTTGATGTTGTGATGCGCACCTTCGGCTTAATTGTTTGTGGTTTTCATTATTTTCCTTCTTCAATTTTATTGTACTTGTTGCAACAGAAGCATGCACATCATTTTTGTCTTGATTGATCTTTTTGGGAACCCATGCCATGTTCCTCTTTCTCAGCTCTTGTGCACTAAGATTTTGTAATTCCTTCTTTTGCCAATACGATAAGCCGAGTGGGCATCTCGGCTGTGATTCTGTTTTGACCAATGGCAATTCTTTCTTGGCCTTGTGCACTCTCAACTTCTTTTCTTCAGATTTGACACTTTGACTCTTAATAATTGGTTGCTTCATCTCATTGCCTTCAGTAGCCAATGTCAACACTTTCATTGGCTCTTTTTCATTTGAGATCAAATCTGAAGTAGCACTCTTACGACCATCTCTTTTAACGCGGTAAACTTGTTTGACCACCTCTTTCTTCTTCCTTGAGCTTTGGACCGCTTCCTTATGATTGAAACGGTCTTTAACATGTGATTGTTCAGATGTTGATCTTCTTGGAGCTGCATAATATTGGTGAGATGATCTAAAATAAGATGGAGAATGCGCCCTTGTATCATATCTGTCCCATGATGAATATGCATCTATATGAGCATAGGGAGGCATCCACGACATTGGCATTGGCGGCCCAAAATAAGGATATGAATATGTTGCATTAAAATTCGCACTTTGCCAATACCGACCCTCATATTTGCGCCTTGGGGGTGGTCTTGGTTTCTTTGCATGATTTGGCCGATAAGAATTCTTCTCTTCACTCTTCTTTTGATATTTCTCCAATAGTTCAGCGAAGGTGATTTTTGATCTCTTACACTTGCGCTTATTTCGGCCTTTGTTTTCTTTTGGTTTGCTTCCATCGATCATTGGATTTGCTTGCTGCCCCCCAGTCCTTGGCGTCTCCATTGTAGCTTTGATGAAACTTCCGTCTTCAAGATTGTTCTTGATGCACTTTTTAACAATATCCTTGCTCGAAGACCTGACCCCGTCATCATTGGTGTGTACCTGTCCACTTTTAGATGAATCGGCTGGAGATAGCTGAGTCAACATTTGATTGCCGTCAAAACCAATCTGATCTGACTGGCCAAACGATCGCGCCTCAACAAACTCCAATCATCCTATTTTGTCCGATTGCTCGACTTGATGAATCATGTTGCAATCTTTCATATTTTTCTCGAACATTCGCTCTTGTCTTGACGGCTCGACATCGTGATTAATTATAATAATAGGATTAGTCAGCAATGTACCGATGATGTGATCAACTATGCCTGCATTGGACGTACACTCCTGGTCCATTAACCGATATTGTAATACCAGCTCTGAAACAAAACAACCGAGTGGTGTCAGCTTAGTGTCATCTGACTCGGCTACGCATTGATTTTCGTCGTCCTTTCCCGATGCTTTTGAATCGGATATCTCGAAGGACTTTGGACCTGGCTTTATATTCCTACAACCAAAATAATTACAGAATATATGTATCATCTGAGACCAAATGTTAGCCAGGCATGAAACAAACAAAGTTGTCCATATGAATATAAAGTTTAGTCGACATGACAGGAACAACTTTGGTTGCGATAAGTTGTCACTATTAGCCTCTATGAATGATGACATGTGTCGATCAATATGATTAGTGACAAGATAATTCGAAACAAATAGATTACTCATCTCGATTGGTCTTTCAGAATTAATTAGAATCTTACCAACGGGTGCATCAACAATATGATTTTGACCGAATCGAAAATTGAATAAACTATGCGCTAGGTGTACCTTTGTGAAGACTTTGGAAGGAGAAGATGGTTGCACCACTGGAACAATATCTTGCTCCACTTTTGAATAATTCTCCAACACCTCTTCCTCTTCTTCTGAATCTCGTGCCCCATCACTCGGATTGATTGAGCAGATTTCACTCGGATTGCCCGAGTATATTTCACTCGGATTACCCAAGTGGATTTCACTCGGACGCTCTTTGTCAGTTGGACTTTGCTCAGGTGCACGCTCTGATTCTTGATCTTTATCACTAGCCAAACTTTGTTTGGCCATATAACTTTTCTCTTGATGCTCATCAATTTCTTTGGCACGGAACTCATAGGGCAGCATGTAAGCCCCCTCACATCCAGAAAAATCTAACACGGCCAATTTGTTGCATTTACCGTTCCTTTGCTCGGCGAAACTTGCATCTTCTGTTTTGGTACACACGGCAATAATTGGCTTGATGCACTCGACTTTATCCGGCGATGCACTCGTTGGGAACGATGCACTCGACTGGCATGATGTACTCAGATGGGTCGATGCACTCGGCTGGTATGATGTACTCGGTATGGACTCTATGCACTCGGTTGTAACCATATCTGTGCTCAATCTGGTTTCAACTGAATCCACCATCATCTTTGCTTTAAAGGAATCGCTCGACTCGGCTGTAGATGACTTATTCATATTTGACTCAGTTTCAACCGAATCAACCATATTAGCCGAGTGAACCCTTTCTTGCTGATTTTCTTGCAAACCTTCTTGTTTCAATATCGTGGAAGGGCCAACATAGTTACTGGATGGAGGAAGGCACTTGACGTATTCTTGCAAATATTCCTCTCCACGGCTCTTCTTGAGTGCTTCATAAGCCTGTCGATATTCTGCTGGTAATTCCTCAAGAGTTGGCGTAGTAAAGCCATTGATTCTATTCCCTGTGAGAGTTGGCTTGACCCCATCCACTCGGGCGACATATTTTTCTTTAGACTTAGCCCTGCTTGGATCAGCTTGCCCCCCAATACTTTTAGGATCTTTGGGCAATGAATTGATGTTGCCGGAATTTTGCAATTGTATAGGGGGTGTATAACATGCAGCAATGATAGGTGAAGATGTGTGCACTGTTGTTGAATATTTTCTCACGCCAATTTGATCAATTGGCAACACTTCGTCTTCTTTCAAAACCCTAGCTTTTATTGCCTCATAATCAGGACCAAACCTTTATCATGTTGCTCAAGGCAAAGAGCGGTAATCTTCTTATTTTGCGCTAAGCTTTTTAACGCAGCCAAAGTCACCTCATCTCCTGCAATATTAGACACATACACTCTGTAGAATCTCCATTCACTCGGCCATAAAAGTGAGCCGAGTCATGAATACTTTTAGTTGCATATGATGCTGAACAATTAATATCATGAGGTGTATCATATGATGACTGAGGATAACCGGCCAAATAGCTAATGGAAGCATGGCCGATTGCCTCATTCATCGGCATGTTTGGGGGTAAACCCGCATATTGCGAGTTGACTACCGATGGATAAAACTGTGAGATGCCCTCCTGCACATGAGGTGTCATATATTCATCACTCGAACAAATCGTGTTATTCATCGGCATATTGAAAGGTGTTGCCGATGCACGAAAGTTCAGATTCATAAGTTGCATGTCGCGGTTACGTAAATTCCAAGTTTCTCCAATGGAATAACTAGTCGGCCTTTGCTCGTTAGGGCTAGCCGACATGACATGTCCATTGAAAGATCTAGCAACATCAACATAATGGCTATTTGCATCTACGTAAGGAGATTGATGATACATGCTACCGTTGTAGATTGCAGCCGCTTGATGACGCTCTCCTCGTAGCAAGAACAGGTGGAGATTGTTCAAAGCTTCGTCCCCAAATGAGTCGCCAAAAAGTGTGTTGACACACGAACACGCCACGCGGTACCCTCGACGCCAGGGGTGATGCACCGCAGCTCACGTCGAAGGAGACCCGACCGACAGCGACACGCAAGACGGTCGACGGGCGCTTTTGCAGACCGAAACCCCACACCCGGGAGGGACCCGTCAGGTCTGGTGACTATGGGCTGCCCTAGGTCGATTCGCTCGCCCCTAGAGCCTCGTGGATCGCTGCCCTCCAACGCGAAGAACGAACGAAGAACGAGAAAGAAAGATACAAGGGTAGGGGATAAAGATAGATGAACACAAAAGTGTAATAGATTGGTTGGTTCGATTGGTGTTGTTTAATCGGCCGTCACCCCCAATATATATAAGAGGCGGCTGGACTTCCCGTACAAGCAAAGGATTTATCTAGGCTTTCCTTACAAGAAAATTACATCAATTCACGCCGTAGAGTCCTAGTTCTGGTCCCACTCGGATTCAGCCCGAATCTGGTCCAATCTTCTGTCTAGCTCCTTGCGTGGGCCGTGGAATCTGCATATGACTTCCGATGGAGACGGTTCAAATATCAATTATGTGTGCTTTGATGATGCCAAGAATCCGTATGTTGATCACTTTTCCAAATAAGGCCATCTTGAATACTCCACGGGGTCATCTCTAATTTTGAGTCGGACTCGTTCATGTAGCTGACCGAACCGTCCGACTCTTGCAGCGTCTCTGCAGGTCATATACTACGTCGGATGATGATGACTCCAAAAGCAAAGTTGACCGTTTCGATGTTACAAACAACTCCCGTGTTGAACACTTTTTCATCCGAAGCCATCTAGATAAGTATTTGAGCCCATCTTCAGCATCTGGTCGGATTGGCCTCGACAGTTTCTACTGTTCATGGCGGCAAGCTTTCCCGGCAAGGTTACTGTTCATGGCGGCAAACTTTCCCCGGCAAGGTTACTGTTTATGGCGGCAAGCTCTCCCCCGGCAAGGTTACTGTTCACGGCGGCAAGCTCTCCCGGCAAGGTTACTGTTCACGGCGGCAAGCTTTCCCTGGCAAGGTCTTTGAGGTAGTAAACGACCTCGGATGAAAATGTGCCCAAAAGAAAAGTTGACTGTTTTGACGAGAAGAAAAACTTTCGTGTTGAACGTTTTCCGATTCGAAGCCATCTTCTGGGGCAAAACACTCACGCATTACGTCAGACACTTGCCAAGACATGTCTGGTTTCCCCCGTCATTTTTTGCCTCCTGACAGGGCTGTATTCCGATGGGTCGAACTTTTGCATACGAACTCGGATTGGAACGATTTTTATATTAAAATCGATCGTTTCGACGAGACGAAGACAATCCGTGTAGATAAGTTTTCCATTTGAGGTCATCTTGGGGGCTTAATCAGCCAAACTGTACTCTGAATATAAGATCTTGGTACTTTGAGCATAGTTTCGGCCTTCGAGATGAAATCGGACTGCGATGACCCAAACTTCAAAGATGTTCATATCGATAATACGGAACTCTTTCATGAAGATCACTTCTCCATTTGATGCCATCTTAAATAAGTTATTGACCGTGCCAAAATCTGGTGTCAACAACACACAATATGCTCAATATGTGTAAATACAACATGGCATCACAACATAACTCTACGACTCAAATATTTATTCATTAGGCTCCGAGGAGCGAGATATTACCAACATGGGTCTCATGACCCAACACTCAGAGCATACAAGTCAAACACATGCGGAAGCTTAACATGTCTGAGTACAGACATCTACAAATGAAAAAGGCTGAGAAGCCTGACTATCTACCAGGGCACAAGATCGTAGCTTAGGTAACAAGCTAAACATCGAAGTCCACACGGAACTACTAGCAAGACTGACGTCTCTCTGCAAAACATGAAATAAGCAAACGTGAGTACAAATGTACTCAGCAAGACTTACATCAGAACTAACTACACATGCATCATTATTAACAAAGGGGGGTGGTGGAGTTTGACTGCAGCAAGCCAGCTTTGACTCGGTGGCTATCCTGAACTACGACTGCAAGTAACTCTTTTGAGGTGGCGCACATGAGTCCACATATTCACCATATCAATACACCACTATGGACCCGCTCCCGTCTCCCTACGAGAACGCCATCCATAGCACTCACGCTTATCTTGCGCATTTTAGAGTATCCACTTTCACTTGTCTATGAACTGTTATAGGCAACCCAGAAGTCCTTTTCCACGGACACAGCTATTCGAATAGATCATATTAACCCTGCAGGGGTGTACTTCTTCACACACGCTCTCACCACTTACCGCCGTTTACACGACATGTACTCGGCAACCTTCAAGCGGAAGCCCAACGTGGGTGTCGGCCACAGCCTACCTAAACACTCAAGTCTCTAGTCCAGGTTCATCGCCTATCCAGGTTCCATCCATGAGGAGTCCGCCGAGGTTTCCACTAACGGCCCCGAACGATGTGTGCAGGGTTCCCGAGATACCAAACGGGCATTCGGTACACCGTGCCATGGTGTATCTACCGCATCATAGCCCACCCCTAGGGTCAGCGCTACGCACGACCTCTAACACATATCCTACAAACACCAGAAGCTAGTTGCAACTCCTGGACAAAGAACAAGGGTGGTTAAGAAGCCGAGAGGGTCCATTGGTTTCGGGCCCAATGCGTGGTAGTAATGCTTGTTCATGGATCACAAACACAGAACTCAGTTCCTGAGGACAGCTGCAATGAGACAACCCACCATGTACTCCTACATGGCCTCTCACCGCTACCTTTAACAAATCGTGTTCACACACTTAGCTCTCAACAGTAGGACATGTTCACACACCTCTGATTCATTCCCGATGAATCAGACCTGACTCAACTCTAAGCTGTAGCAGGCATGACAAACAAGCATGAATGAGTAGGCACAACAGGGCTCAAACAACTCCTACTCATGCTAGTGGGTTTCATCTATTCTTGTGGAATGACAGGTCATGCGAGAGGATAAAGGGGTTCAGCTACCGCAGCAAGTATGAGATGAATCATTGTTGTCCTAATGCAGTAAAAGAGAGCGAGGCGAGAGAGTGGGATTGTATCGGAATGAACAAAGGGGTTTTGCTTGCTCGGCACTTCGAAGATAATATAGTTCTTCATCGGTGTCATCGAACTCATCGTCGATGCGTCGTCTCTTGAGAGGGACAAACACCGCAATCGAGAAAGAACACAATCAATGCAATGCACATTCACATGAATGACATGTCATGTTAAGGTACTGAATTCACCTAATGCAATATCTAGCCAAGTTAATTGAAGTGGAACTCGAACAAGAACAAATTCCAACTCCAAATGTTATTTCATAAATTGCCCTAATCATCATTTGTCCTATTCAGTGAGGTTAACTTGTTCAAACATGCATGATCATGGCATAAACAGATTCTTCATATTTGTCTGATCATTTTTCATATATAACTTATTTCCATTGGAGTTATAGATTATTTTCTATGAATTTTAGAAGTTCTAACCATTTTCTGGAATTTTCTGAATTATTTTAAATCCAGGAAATTATTAACTACGTCAGCATGACGTCTGTGTGACGTCAGTGCTCAACGGGGCTGGTCCAGGTCAAACTAACTTGTGGGCCCTGCGTGTCAGTAGTTAGTTTAACTAACTGATATTAGTTAGGGTTAAACTAATACTAACCTAGTTTAGTTAGTGGCCTGGGGCCCACGCGTCGATGACTCAGGGTCAAACCGGGCCCACCAGTCAATGGTCGGCGAGGTCAAACCTGCGGCGTCGAGTCGTGGCGAGACCGAGACGACGGAGAGCATCGAACGCTGCTCCGGCCACGCTTTGATCTTGGTGGGTGCTACGAGTAGCTGGCGATGTGGCGCATCCAACGATGGCGGTGTTTGGTGCTGGGGTGGCCGGGAACAACGGCGGCGAGCACGTCCGCGGCGGCCGGAGTACGGGCACGCTCGGACACGGCGTTTTGGGGCACGGGAGGAGGAGCCGCGGGTTGCTACGGAGTCCTGCGGACTCACTGAACACGGGGGTAGGCTCGAATGCGTCGTGGGTGCGCTCTAGCTACGGCGGCGCCATGGCCGGCGGCGGGGAGCGTTCGGCTCCGGTGGCTGATGCGGTTAGAGAGCGAGGTAGGCAACGGGTCATGGGGGAAACGGTACAGCGGCTCACCGCGGTTCATCTGGTGCTTCTGGCGAGGCAGGGGAGGCACGGGGTCCGGCGAAACGACGACGGGGATCTCCGGCAACCGAGGTCGGAAACGGCGGCATTGGCGAGGCTTCAGGGCGTCCGGCGTTGCGTAGCTCAGCGAGGAGGTCGAGGACGGCAGCGGTGAAGCTTCTGGACTCATCGGCAGGGCGAGGGGTGGTCGGTGGCCGTGGTGGCAGCGAACGGCGGCGTCGGGCGCGCTCGGGGGTGAGAGGGAGGGAGAGCAGAGGAGGAGAGAAGGCACGGGAGAGAGTGAGAGGGCCTGGGGGGCGCGTGGCGTCGCAAGGGAGGTCCAGGGCGACGAGGGGAAGAGCGGCAAGCAGGAGGTGGCCGTCGGTGGCCGTGCGCGTGCTGGCGCGCCGCGGGCACACGCCCTCGTCCTTCTGGCGCAAGGAGGAGGACGACTGGCAGCGCCAGGTGGGCTGGGCCGTGCTGGGCCGTGTCAGGTGAGCGCCAGGCAAGTCTCTCTTTCTCTCTCTTATTTCTGTTTTCTAATTCTTCTACAACTGTTGGGCTTTATTAAAAATACTAAAACGCTTCCAAAAATCCTGCAAATAATTGTGGGCTCTGTTGGGATTATTCCTAATAGCCCACACTTAAATTCAGAATTAATTGAGCACTTAAAATAATATCTAGCATTTAAATGCCCAATTGCAAATACTAAATGATTTAATTCAGCGACAAAATATGTCATGAAAAATGTGCAACACCTCTGGTTATGGTTTATAGCATTTTTCCAGAAATGATGAACATTTTTTAAAGCCATTTGGATTCACTGAAAAATATTTTTAGTTGAACCTATTTGAATTGCTTTAGTGCTAGGGCTTGGTCATCCCCACTTCAAAATTCCCTTTGAAATCAAACATGATGCATGGATGCAGATGCCACTAATTACAACCAATTCTGGGGCTGTGACACCGTTATCACGCTATCATGCTGAAGAAACTCTCCCTTTGCCTCAGCTGGATCAAGAGTACGAGGGACATCACCGAGCTGAACGTGTGCAGATCATGGAGGTGCCGTGCGTTCGGTACTTGGATCGGTTGGATAGTGAAGACGTTCGACTACATCAACCGCGTTACTAAACACTTCCGCTTTCGGTCTACGAGGGTACGTGGACACACTCTCCCCGCTCGTTGCTATGCATCACCTAGATGAATCTTGCGTGTGCGTAGGATTTTTTTGAAATTACTGCGTTCCCCAACACCCAGGCAGGCCGTGGGTGGGCACGGGTACGCCTTGCAACGATAAGGACCGGGCGCTCTTTGCCTCCGCAACAAGGGTGGCGGTCGGGAACAGCAACAGAGCTCTCTTCTGGAGCTGCACCTGGCTGGCCGAGCAGCCACTCTGGCAAGCCTTCCCCGAGCTATTCGAACAGTCCATCAGGAAGAACGCGTGGTGGCTGATGCCCTTCGGGGAGACAGGTGGGTCCTCGACCTCAGGCATGGCAACACAATGGCGATCATCCCCCCAATTCGTGTTGCTGCTATGCCACATCAGAGAAGCAAACATAGTGCTAAAGGAAGGCATAGAGGACGATATCATATGTGGAAAGCAGGAGGCCAATACACAACAAGAGCAGCTTACAACATGCAATTCACGGAGCAACCGTTGGAGAGCATGCACCAGCTGGTTTGGAAGATTTGGGCACCAGGGAAGATAAAATTCTACCTCTGGCTGCTTACAACGATCGACTCTGGTGCAATGACCGTCTGCAAGACCGGGGGTGGGAAAACAACTACTTCTGCCTGCTCTGCAACAGGAATCTAGAGTCATCTTTTCATCTATCATGGGAATGCCAAAACTCGAGAGAAGTTTGGACAAGGGTGATACGTCTCCAACGTATCTATAATTTATGAAGTATTCATGCTGTTATTTTATCATTCTTGGATGTTCTACAAGCATTTTATAGCAACTTTATATCATTTTTTGGGACTAACCAATTGACCCAGTGCCCAGTGCCAGTTGCAGTTTTTTGCTTGTTTTTTACATCAAAGGAAATCAATATCAAACGGAGTCCAAACACCATGAAACTTTTTGGAGATTTTTTTGGACCAGAAGGAACCCAATGGGCCAGAGCTGCGCCTGGGGGGTGCCCCGAGGGGGGCACAACCCACCAGGGCACACCAGGGCCCCCTGGCGCACTCAGGTGGGTTGTGCCCACCTGGGTGGCCTCCCGCACCCCCTCTTTGCACTATAAATTCCCAAATATTCCGAAACCCTTCAGGGTTAACCTAGATCAGAAGTTCCACCGTCGCAAGCCTCTGTAGCCACCGAAAACCAATCGGGAGCCCGTTTCGGCACCCTGCCAGAGGGGGGAATCATCTCCTGTGGCCATCTTCATCATCCCAGCGGCCATCACGATGAGGAGGAAGTAGTCCACCCTCGAGGTTGAGGGTTTGTACCAATAGCTATGTCTTTAACTCTCTCTCTCTCTCTCTCTCTCTCTCTCTCGTGATCTATATCATGGGCTTTGTTAATATAGATGGATCATATGATGTTTCTCCCCTCTATACTCTTGTTGTGATGAATTGAATCTTTACCCTTTGAAGTTTTGTCATGTCGGATTGAATATTCAGATTTGAGATCACATGATGTATGTCTTCTTGGTATGAATACTTGAGGTGACATTGGGGTATCTTATTGATTCACTTGATATATGTTATGGCATTCAACTTATGGATTCAGCGGTGATATTGGGGTAATCTTTGCATAGGGGTTGATGCATGTTTTTATTATCTTTTCTTCGATAGAAACTTTGGGGTCCCCTTGTAGTTCTTTGTGTGGATTGAGTATTATGGATATGAATTTGCTTTGGTGTTATTTTAGTACGAACTCTAGGATAGATCGAACGGAAAGAATAGCTTTGTGTTAGTACGAAATCTTGAATAGATCGAACGGGAAGAATAGCTTTGAGGTGGTTTCGTACCCTACAAACAATTTCTATCTTTTGTTCTCCGCTAATAGGAACTCGGGAGTGATTCTTTATTGCATTTTCAGGGATAATCATATGATCCAACTATGTTAGCATTGTTGAGAGGTTGCACTAGTGAAAGTACGGACCCTAGGCCTTGTTTTCAAGCATTGCAACACAGTTTTTGTGCCGATTTACTATTTTCTACCTTGTTTTATTTATTTATTCAGATTATAAAAATATATTTCTACCATCCATATTACAATTTTATCACCATCTCTTTGCTGAACTAGTGCACCTATACAATTTGCCATTGTATTGGGTGTGTTGGGGACACAAGAGATTTCTTGTATTTGGTTGCAGGGTCGTCTGAGAGAGACCATCTTCATCCTACACCTCTCACGGATTGATAAACCTGAGGTCATCCACTTGAGGGAAAATTGCTATTGTCCTACAAAACTCTGCACTTGGAGGTCCAACTGTCGGTGTACAAAAGTAGGGGCACACCTTTGTACCCCTTTACTTGTGCGCGGGCAGTCGGAGCCGCGCGCCACAGCCACATTAAGCAGGGCAGAGGAGGGGAGCCGGAGAGAAGCCGCAGCACAAGACGGCCAAGGCAACGCCAATACCAAAGATACCAAAGAGTGAGAGGGCGAGGTGGAATCCCCCGGCAAGGCCCTTGCTGGGGCAGCCTCCGCGGCTCCGGCAAGAGCCTTGCCGGGGCAACTTGCCCGATGCTAACGGAGTGAGCCACCCTTGAGCCCACGGGTTCCAACTCAACCAACCACATTGGAACTAGGGCTCGGGATGCACCTCCGGTAGCATGCAAATCTTTGTAAAGACTAGAGATATGAGATCAGATGAGAACCCGAAGACGACGACCCTCAGTGGGATCCTTGCCGAGGAGATCCACAAGACCCCTGGCAAGCGCCTTGCCGGGGACGACTGCAACGCCACGGCAAGACCCTTGTCGGGCCCCCGGCAAGGCCCTTGCCGAGGGCGTCAGTAGGACCATAGCCAGGCCCACATCGACCAAGACTCCACCGCCGTCCCCAAGCAACTGCTAGCTCAACCAACTGGGCAGGCACCTACGTGGCGACGGGCGGCCTCTACGCCAACTCAGCAAGCACCTGCGTGGTGGCATGCAGATCTTCGTGAAGATCCTACCACCACGCCACCTCAGCTGCCTGCCTGCCTACATGGCGCCGCATGCACCGCTGGCCTGGGCGCGTGTCGAAGCAAGGCGATGCGGCAACGGACGGGACGGGCCTTGTTCCCGTTCCCAGTAAAGCTAAGGGACACCTAAGCTACGCATTAAATGCGTCTTTGTCCTGTAACACGAGCGATAAGCTCACAACACTGTAGGCCTTTCCACCTCCTGTGTGCCACTGTGGCAGCCCCTTCCGACTATAAAAGGAGGCCCTTGGCATACTGGAGAGGGATTTGGCTCTTTTGAACTATGCAGCCACCATAGCTAGTTCGAGAGCTCAAGAACTCTCTCAAATACACACCAAAGCAGGACTAGGGTATTACGCATCCTCACGGCCCGAACCTGGGTAAACGATCCTTGTGTTGACTGCTAATACTTCTCTTCTCACAACCCCGCGCCCCGGTAACCGTAGTAGGGATTCTTGTGATCCCATAGGTGTCGTTTCCCACCGACACCAACACATGTCTACAAGAATAAAGTTGCATAGTAGACATCAAGCTCTTTTCTGGCGCCGTTGCCAGGGAGGTGAGTGCTTGAAGTATCTTTAGATCTTGCAATTAAATCTTTTAGTTTCTTGTTTTATCACTAGTTTGGTTTATAAAAGAAAACTACCAAAAAATGGAATTGAGGTTGCATCATATTATTGATCATCTTTATAATATCTTTCTTGAAAATGATGGTTCGGAAAATTGTGCTCAGTTGTTAGAAGAAGAAGTCAATAAAATGTTTGGCACAAAATATTTGAATGATGAGCATGATTGCAATATTGTTAGTATAAATTCTTTGAATATCCAGAATGCTAAAGATTATTGCACTAGTCATGAGATTTTTTTTTCTTATAATCATGTCAATTTTTGCGGAGTGAATTGGGAGTGCTTTTGCACACCAAAAAGGGAAGATAGATTTTGTAAGAAGCATAAATGTTTAGAAACTAAAAAGTTGCAAGAGAAGCTAGATGATTGTGCTGAAAGATTTAATCTTTTTCGCCATCCTTGTGAACTTTGCAATGAACATGGTGAGTTAAATCTCCAATGCAAATTCTTTCATGATCAAATTGTGTCCAAAAATTGTGATAACTTGATTACCCTTGAGCATCATAAAGAGCTTAGTCTCCTTTTGGGGTATGAAGAAATGAAACGTATAACTAAGGGTATTCCAAAATTTAATATCGAGAGGTTTCTTGATTTTGATCTAGAGGAAATTTATATGTTTTGTGCGGTAAATTGCATTGAGAATCCTTATATTGCCAACTATCTAAAGTCAAGAAAAAAATAGAATATGAAGAGAGTACTAATAAAGGGAAAATAATTCCCAATACCCTCCTAGTGTTTATTATGAATCAGGTTACGAGGAGGAGCTCCCTATCCAACCAATCTCATTAATAAGAAGCTTGAAAAGATTAATTAAACCCACACATGATGTGGTGAAGAAGAAGAAAAGAAGAAACAATTGAGGTAAAAATGTATCTCTCCCAAATAATGTTGCTCCTATTATTGTAGTGCCTCATGAAAATGAATCAAAATTAATTGTGGAAGATGATGCACTTGATGATGATTTTGTTATGCCTATTTCTTGTTGTGATGATTATGATTGGGAAGATAATGATACTTCTTGTAATCTTGGAAATCTTTTTGGCACCAACTTGGGAAATTATGATGATAGCAATTGTTATACCGTTGGTGCTATTCATATTATTAATGGTGAGAGTGATTATGCTTATGATATGCCAAGCCACAAGCTTGGGGATACTATGTTTGATGAGTATGAAATGTTTGAAGATTTATTTGCTGGAAATAATGCTTGTCCTAAGCTTGGGGATGCTTTGCATAATAAATATGATCCTTTGATTCCTTCTACTTTCGATAAGAAAATTTATTATGATGATAACATGCCTCCTATTTATGATGACTACAATGATGAAAGTGGGTTTGGAAGAGTGTCAACTCTAGGTAGTATTGATCCCACTATTTTGGAGGGTATTGAATCTTATTACAATATTGATGAAATTGGATTTAGAGAGGTCATGACTTTATTTAGTGATACATCCACTATTTTGGAAGAGGTTTCAATTGACTATGACAATAAAGTTGCTATCTATGATGGTTATTATGATGACATGTATGCCATAGAGAGTAATAGAATTTCTATGCTTATGGATCAGTAAAAGAATGCTTTATGTGATGGTTATATTGATGAATCTATTCATGATGCTACTGAAAATTATTATGAGAGAGGAACTTATGATTCATGATGCTCTCTTTATGTTTCAATTCTTATCCTTTATGCGAGCATCATTGAAACATCATGCCTAGCTAAAAGGCATTAAAGAAAAGCTCTTGTTGGGAGACAACCCACCACTTTTACCTAATGTTTTTGAATGTTCACATGATTATTCTACTGTAGTAATCATGTTTTATTTCTTTTGTTTCAATAAAGTTCCAAGTAAAGCCTTTGGGATCATGTTGGGTGATAGTTGATTTCATCTTGTTGAAAATCAGAAGCTTTTGCACTCACGAAAATAATTCTCATTTTTAACAGAAGAGTGATTTTGAGTTGATTATTTTTTTCAGAAGATTAATATAAAAATTGCTCACATGGTCCTTAATTTTCAGAATTTTTGGAATAGTAGAAGTATGTCTTGAGTACAGATTACTACAAACTATTCTGTTTTTGACAGATTTTGTTTTCAATGCATAGTTTGCTTGTCTTATAGTTTCTATGGCTTATATTGCTCAATATAAATTGTAGAAATGATATGCTACAGTAGGCATTGTGTGAGAAAAATTATGAATGTTGTCTTTGACAGTACCAAAAGTGGAATGGTTTGCTCTTTATCATACTAACCTATCTCACGAAGTTCCATTAAGTTTTGTGTGACTGAAGTTTTCAAGTTTTGGGTGAGATGTCAATGTGAGAAGAATAAGGAGTGACAAGACCCTAAGCTTGGGGATGCCCAAGGCACCCCAAGGTAATATTTAAGAAATATGCAAGCAACTAAGCTTGGGGATGCCCGAAAGGCATCCCCTCTTTCGTCTCCAACAATATCGGTAACCTTACTTAGAGCTATGTTTTCATTCGTCACATGATATATGTTTTGCTTGGACCGTCAATTTATTTTGTTAGGATTTGCTTGCTGTTATTTAGAATAATTTTTTGCATCTTTTATTTCAATAAAAATGGCAATGATAGCCTTAATATGCTTATTTTGCAAGTCTATATGTTGCAGTTTGAAAACAGAAAGTTTACCGATGTTGCAAAAATTCCCTAGAATAGTCAGAACATGATAAAATGTTGAAACTTTTTGCACAATAAGCTCTGATAAATTTTCTACAGTGTGATAAATTTTCAGAATTTTTTGAGTTGAATAAGTATTGATACTCTTGCATTCTTTACAAATTGTACTATTTTGGCAGATTGCTGTTATGTTTGCATATGTTTGCTTGTTTAATAATTCTATTTGAGGATAGGAGTATTAAGTATGCAGAGGCACTTTGCATGAAATGTTGAATAATAATTTTAGTGATTTGCTACAGTAGAGAATGATAATGTTTTTTGCATTGGTTTATACTAACTAATCTCACGAGTTCTTGTTGAGTTTTGTGTGGATGAAGCTTTTGAGATTTAGGAAAACCGTGATATGAGAAGAATTAAGGAAACACAAAAGCTCAAGATTGGGGATGCCCAAGGCATCCCAAAATAATATTTCAAGAAGTCTCAAGCATCTAAGCTTGGGGATGCCCCGGTAGGGATCCCTACTTTCTTCATCAACAAAATTATCGGTTAGTATTGGTTGAGCCTAAGTTTTTGCTTCTTCACATGAGTGGTGCTATCCTTGAAATGTCATTTTATTTTTGCTTGATATTTTAATAAAGTACTTAGATTTGAAATTTTTATAATAAAATAGAGTCCACAAATAGTTGCCAGGAAGGCTAAGTAAGCGGCATTCACATCCCGTCAACGAAGCTCTTTTCTATGGAAATGCTCATGATCTTCATTTATATCTTTTTGGGTTAGCTTGTCATTTACTCTTGTGCTTCACTTATATCCTTTGAGTAAATTGTTGAATGAATTGAAAATCATGATGTTGAAATTATATCATGCCTAGTGGTAGCTTCACATTGGGTTTAGAAAGTGAAATCTTTTGAGGCTTGACAATCACAATATTGGTCATACAAGCAATTCACGAATAATTAGTATAAGGAAGAGAACTTTCACATGAAAAACACTATCCTGGAAATCTTTTGTGATTGTGAGCCCCCATCAAAATATTATATGCCAAAATTGTTGATGTTGGACAAGGAAGACAACGTAATGATTTATGTTTGCTTATATTCACATAGAAGTCATATTGTCATAGATCCTTCAACATGTGGTGCTTGCCCCCCATCTTCGCTAGCCAAAAATTCCGCACTAAGCAGATGTAAGGGCATATTTATTCCCTAGTGGTTTTGGTGATTGATGACAATGCTTTTGCGGACTAATCGTGTGCGTTAAGTTCTTTCAGAAGATCATCCATTGGCACGAGACGATTTCCTCCTCTCGGTGTTCTTATTCAAGACGGTGTAGCTTCATGCGGTTCGTTGTTGGTGGACTAGTTTCGTAGGAGTCACCGTACTATTAAGAGGGGATCCGCTTTGGTAAGACTAGGGTCGAATCAACACGTACACATCCTTATCACCCGTCGTTTTCCTTTCGCATCTTTGGAGCTGCCCCTCTCTCTCGTTCGTTCCGGTTTCGCCCTGTGCCAGCGGTAGTACCGCGGCTACAGCGGTAGTACCGCCGAAGCCCCCAAGCGGTAGTACCGCTCCACAGAGCGGTAGTACCGCTCCCAGCGGTAGTACCGCTCCAATGAGCGGTAGTACCGCTCGCGGGCTTCGACTATACTACCTCAGTAGTACCGCGCCTACTACCGCCTCGATTCGAGACGATGTTTTCTCGTGTCGGGTTTTGCGGCACTAGTTGCGGCAGTAGGAGCGGTAGTGCCGCTCTGAGCGGTAGTACCGCTCTACTCCCGTAGTAGTACCGCTCTGTGGCCAGTGGCCTGCCTCCCTCTTTAGCGCGGTAGTACCGCTAGGTAGGGAGCGGTAGTACCGCCCTCAGCGGTAGTACCGCCCTTCCTTAGCGGCAGTACCGCTCTGTGCGGGGCTGTTTAGTGGGGTAACGGTTGGATGTGTTCCCCCACTATATAAAGGGGTCGTCTTCTTCCTTGTTGACCTACCTCTTTCCCCCAAGCTCCATTGTTGCTCAAAGCTCCATTTTCGCCGATCTCTCTCCCTAGCCAATCAAACTTGTTGATTTGCTCGGGATTGGTTGAGAAGGCCCAGATCTACACTTCCACCAAGAGAAATTTGATTCCCCACTTATCCCTTGCGGATCTTGTTACTCTTGGGTGTTGAGCACCCTAGACGGTTGAGGTCACCTCGAAGCCATACTCCATTGTGGTGAAGCTTTGTGGTGTTGTTGTGTTGGGAGCCTCCGGTTGTTGTGGAGTTTGCCCCAACCTTGCTTGTAAAGGTTCGGTCGCCGCCTTCAAGGGCACCAATAGTGGAATCACGACATCTCGCATTGTGTGAGGGCGTGAGGAGAATACGGTGGCCCTAGTGGCTTCTTGGGGAACATTGTGCCTCCACACCGCTCTAACGGAGACGTACTTCCCTTCAAAAGGAAGGAACTTCGGTAACACATCCTCGTCTCGACCGGCTCCACTCTTGGTTATCTCATCCCTTTACTTATGCTAGCTTATTTGTGTTCTTATCCTTGCTTGCTCGTGTGCTAGTGTTGTTGCATCATATAGGTTGTCCACCTAGTTGCACATCTAGACAACCATTATTATTGCAAAGTTTAATTTGGTAAAGAAAAGCATAAAAATTGTTAGTTGCCTTTTCACCCCCCCCCCCCTCTAGTCAACCATATCGATCCTTTCAATTGGTATCAGAGCCTCGTCTCTTTTAAGGACTTTACCGTCCAAGAGTATGAGTTGACGTCGTAGATGATGTGGGGGAGCACTCCGGTCTTGAATCCGACATCATCTACGGAGATAGGAGTACCTCGATCTCGTGAGGAATTCAATGTGGCGTTGGACACATTGAAAACCTCCATGACGAGCGAGGTCAAGGACATGTTTAAGGATTTCCTAGAAGGGCTTAAACTTTCCACCGCACCCGTGAAAGTGGGTGATCCCGCCAACACGGGAGCGGATGCTAACTCCGATAAGGGGGAAGCTACTAGTGAGAAAGCCCCCTCGTCTAGTGGTAAGAATGGCACCGGCATCTTTGCCCATGTGCAACCTCCCGTTTATGGTGGACCGATTCCTTCCACTCATTTGAATCATGCCGGTCCACCACCTAAGATTGATAAAAAGGAGGATTTTGATTCTTGGGTTTATCGTTTTAAGCGTCATTTAAATCATGTGAACACTAACCTTTGGAGAATCATTGAAGAAGGTTTCTATCCGCATGATCCGAGCAAATTTTCTCCAAGAGAGGTCGTGGACCATCAATTCAATGAGAATGCTCTCTTCATCATCCAAGAAGCAATCCTTCCCGAAGACCTCCCTCATCTCCGGCCTTACATCCGTGCCAAAGATGCTTGGCTCAAGGTGGTTTCCATGTATCGAGGAAGCGCAAGCATTCAACATTCCAATTATGAAGTGGTCCAAGACGAAGCCGATGAGTTTGCAATGAAGGAAGAAGAAGAACCTCGTGAGCTCTATCGGAGAGTAACCAAGCTTGCCGTCTCCCTCCGGGATCATGGAAGTAAGGACACTGATGACAACTGGATCAAGCGCAAATTTCTCAAGGCAATGATGACATACCACAAAGCCATGTCCTCCGTCATCCGTCAACGACCAGACTTCCACACCTTGTCCTCAAGTGATGTGTTGGATGAGTTTGTGTCTATGAGCATATTGGACAAGACCGCCGACAATGCGGTGCTTCGCTCCCAAAGAGCAAAGAAGCCCAACCTCGCTTTGAAGGCCAAGATTTGTGTCGAAGAAGATGGAGAGGAGGAAGAAGAAGAGAGCAACCTCGAAGATACTAAGTATGATTATCATGAACACATGGCCCTTGCTTCAAGACAATTTTGGAGCAAGAAGAACTCAAGGCCCAACTTCAACAAGAGCAACTCAAGTGGCCCTAAGGGCAAGCAACGAGTAAGGACGTGTTTCAATTGTGGCAATGTGAGTCACTTTGTTGCAGAATGTCCATATGAGAAGAGGGAAGACAATGGTGGCAAGTTCATCCGTAAGGACAAGGCCAAGTCTTTCCCCAACAAGAGCAACTTTCCAAAGAAGACTCCTCACAAAGCCTTGGTGGTTCAAGAAGAGTACAATGAGGATGATGATGATGATGAGGATGGTGAACCGGTTGCCATGGCCTCCGTGGCTATTGCAATGACTCCTCGGGTGTCTCTCTTCGGTTCACCCAATGAAAACATCACCGCCAAGTGCCTCAGGCTAAAGCCACCAACAAGGTAACCCCCAACATCAAAACTACCATCATCAATCATTCTTCTTTGACGGATTGCATTGATGAACATGAGGGGACTAATGTAGAGGAAAATGAATTTGAGATCTTTATGAGTGAATTCAAGGGCAAATCCAAGAAGCACTTCGTTGCCCTCTTGGAACAACTTGGTGAAGCCAATGTCATGATCGAGACTCATGAAGAAACCATCTTTAAGATGGAAGGGCATAGTCGTGACTATGCCGATGAGATTTCGGATCTTTCCAATGCTCTTGAGGAAGAGCGTGGCCTTCGTTTGGCTCTTGAGGAGTCACACAACGATGATCACGCTAAATTAAAGAAAGACCTTGATCATGCTCTTGTTGTGTCTCGTGTGCTTAGTTCCGAGAAGGCAAAGCTTGGATTTGATCTTGCTAGACTCAACGAGGACTTTGACACTCTCGACAAAGCTCACAAAGTCTTGAAGGGTGCTCATGCTAGTCTCAAAGAGTCTCATGATCAACTCCAAGTGAAGCTAACCAGGGAGAAAGCCACCTTTCCTCATATGATATTGATTGATAATGCAAATGCTACTAACCCTTGTTGTGAGCTTGTGCATCTTGTTGAGGAGAATGCGAAGTTGAAGGAGCAACTTGAAAAGGGCCTTGCCACATGCATTCAAGGTGAGAAGAACCTTAACGACCTTTTGAGTAATCAAAAGGAAGTAGTGGCCAAGGAGGGATTGGGTTCGCGTCCAAGCCCAAGAACAAGAAGAAGAATGACAAGACCAAGCAACCTCCCCCTCTCAAGAAAACTTTTGTGAGGGAGGGAGAGGGTGTTTCCAAGAAGAAGAAGAACCGTGCAAAGGGTGGCAATGTCAAGAAGAACAACGTCATCCCCATTTAACGTGGCGGCGACTTTAACCCCTCTTATGTGTTGTGTCGTGCTAGTGATGGGCATGTTTATGCTAAATTTGTTGGTTCTTCTTATGAGTACATTGAATGGTCTATTTGGGTTCCTAAGACCCTCGTTACTAACATCAAAGGACCCATTACCAAATGGGTACCTAAAACCAAGCATTGATCTCTTGTAGGGGTTTGCTTCGGTGGGGATCATGGGTGCTTGATAGTGGAGCAACAAATCATATGACCGGAAGCAAGGACATGGTGGTGGACGTGCAAGAGATTCCATCTATGCCCACCGATGTCGAGTGGGGTGATGCATCACATTCTAAGGTATTGGGTCTCGGCAAGGTCGTCATTTCTCATGATCTTACGATCGATAAAGTCATGCTTGTTGAGTCCCTTGCATACAATTTGCTTTCCGTTCGTCAACTTGCAGTCATGGGTTTTGCTACTTTCTTTGACATTGATACCGTGGCCCTCTTGTGGAGCAAGACTCTTAAAGTAGCCTTTGTTGGGCATGTCGAAAATGGTCTCTATGTGATTAACTTTTCGGAGCGACCCACTAAGACCGCGACATGCCTAATGGCTAAAGTTGACGTGGGATGGCTTTGGCATCGCCGTTTAGCCCATGTCAATATGAGATCTTTGCAAAGTCTTCTCAAGGGAGACCATGTTCGTGGACTAACAAATGTTAGTTTTGCCAAAGACCGTGCTTGCAGTGCTTGTATTGAAGGAAAGCTTCATGAGAAGGCTCACCCTCCCACAACTATCATATACTCAAAGAGACCCTTGGAGCTCCTTCACATGGATCTCTTTGGGCCACCATCATTTGATAGTCTTGGAGGAAGAAAGTATTGCTTGGTGATCATGGATGACTATTCAAGATACACTTGGGTATATTTCTTCAAGAGGAAGAGTGAGACCCAACAAACCGTCATCGACTTTGCAAATGAAGCTCAACGTCAACATAATGCAAAGATCTTGACTATAAGAAGTGACAACGGCACCGAGTTCAAGAACTACACCTTGGATGAGTTTCTTAGTGATGAGGGAATCAAGCATCAATATTCTGCACCATATACCCCTCAACAAAATGGTGTGGCGGAGAGAAAGAACCGGACGTTGATGGATGCGGCGAGGACCATGATGGCGGAGTTCAAGTGTCCATACAACTTTTGGGCGAAGCCATCAACACCGCTTGTCATGCATCCAATCGGCTCTATCTCCGCAAAGGCTTGAACAAGACTCCTTATGAGATACTCACCGCAACAAGCCCAACCTCAAGTACTTAGGGTGTTCGGGTGTAAGTGTTTCATTCTCAAGAAAGGTGTTCGTTTGTCTAAATTTGAAGCTAGAGCTCATGAGGGCATATTTGTTGGTTATGCTACAAACTCTCATGCTTATCGTGTCCTCAATAAATCCATGGGACTTATTGAGGAAGCGTGTAACGTGGAGTTTGATGAGAATAACGGCTCCCAAGTGGAGCAAAGTGGCACTTGTGATGTAGGTGATGAAATTCCTCCCCAAGCCATAAGAAGAATGGGAGTTGGCTTCATCCTACCCATTGAGGAACCCCTTGTGGCCGAAGGAGAAGGACAATGCTCCACTCAAGTGGAGCCATCACCAACCCAAGGCCCACACGCTCAAGGACAAAGTGAAGGCCCTCAACCTCAAGAACAAGACCAAGGGCAAGATCGTGCTCAAGACGATGATATCACCTTAAATGATGCCCAAGGTCAAGTTCTCTCCCGAGGATGCTCAAGATGATGTTCATGCTCAAGACGGCGCTCAAGATGATCAAGTCACCCCTCCCCATCTCACCTCCGAGGAGGAATTAGAGCGTCGTGCCGCCAAGATTGCTTCCAAACTCACAACCAAAGGGCATCTCATGGAGAATGTGGTTGGAAGCCTAAGAAAAGGGGTAAGCACTCGTAGACAATTGGCAAACTATTGTGAACATCACGCGTTTGTCTCTTGTGTTGAACCTCAAAAGGTCTATGAGGCGCTTGAAGACTCGGATTGGCTCAATGCCATGCATGAAGAACTCAACAACTTTGAGTACAACAAGGTGTGGAGATTGGTGCCAAGGCCATCGGAGAACCACAACGTCATTGGAACCAAGTGGATTTTCAAGAACAAGCAAGATGCTCATGGGAACATCATTCACAACAAGGCAAGATTGGTAGCACAAGGCTACTCCCAAGTCGAGGGTATCGACTACGGTGAAACCTTTGCTCCCGTTGCTCGTCTTGAATCCATTCGTTTGTTGATTCCTTATGCTTCCCATCACAACTTTAAGTTGCAACAAATGGATGTGAAAAGTGCTTTTCTTAATGGTCCCATTAATGGGTTGGTCTATGTCAAGCAACCCCCCGGGTTCGAGGACCCCTACTTTCCGGATCATGTGTATCAACTCGATAAGGCACTCTATGGCCTTAAACAAGCCCCACGTGCGTGGTATGACCACCTTACCGAGTTGCTACAAGATCGTGGCTTTGAAGTGGGGCAAATCGATCCCACTCTTTTACTAAGAAGGTCAATGGGGAGTTGTTTGTATGCCAACTATATGTTGATGATATTATCTTTGGTTCTCCTAACAAAGCTTTCAATGAGGAGTTTGCCGCTCTCATGACCTCCGAAGTTCAAGATGTCTTCGATGGGAGAGTTGAAGTTCTTCCTTGGTTTCGACATCAAACAAAGAAGAGAAGGAACCTTCATCAACCAAGCCAAATACACTCAAGACATGCTCAAAAGATTCAAGCTAAGTGATGTCAAGCCGGCTACTACACCAATGCCTACCAAGTGCCAACTTGACATTGATCCCAATGGTAAAGCTGGATCAAAAGGTATATCGCTCCATGATTGGATCTTTGCTTTACCTTTGTGCATCTAGACCGGATATTATGTTGAGTGTGGGTATGTGTGCACGGTTTCAAGCCGCACCGAAGTATAGTCACTATGTGGCGGTCTAGCGAATCTTTCGATATTTGGCTCATACCCCAAACTTTGGCTTATGGTACCCAAGAGGGGCAAACTTCAAGCTTGAAGGATTTACGGATTTCGATTGGGCGGGAGACAAAGTGGATAGGAAGTCCACTTCCGGAGGGTGCCAATTTCTTGGTTGCTCTTTGGTGAGTTGGTCTTCCAAAAAGCAAAGTTGTGTGTCTCTCTCGTCCACCGAAGCGGAGTATGTGGCAGCGGGTAGTTGTTGTGCTCAACTCCTATGGATGAGGCAAACTTTAAACGAGTACGGTGTCAATTGTCACAAAGTGCCTCTTTGGTGTGATAATGAAAGTGCCATCAAGATTTCTCTCAACCCGGTGCAACACTTCAAGACGAAGCACATTGAGATTCGGTATCACTTCATCCGGGATCACATTAGGCGAGGGGAGATCGAGCTCAAGTATGTCAACACTCATGATAACCTTGTAGATATTTTCACGAAGCCCTTGGATGAAGCAAGATTTCGCGAGTTAAGGCATGAGCTGAATATCATTGATTTGAGCAATGTGACTTGAACCCGTGCAACTCCCACCACACTCAATGTGATGTCTAGTTTAGGTGTAGGCGTGGACATAGGGGGAGTGTTGTTCTCTTAATGAACTCTCCCTCCCCCCCTTTATGCATAAAACGATCAACTCTTTCACTTTAGCCATTATTGATGGCGCTTGTGCTTCAAAGAGGAGTTTTGGTCATGGACCCAAGGATAATTCTTCGCGGTGCCATATCAATTGACTCAAACATAGGTGGCTCCGGCCACCGCCCTCTCTTGAGAAAGGCCTGAGCTTGCTCCTTTTGTGTTGTGTGCTTTGAAGGAGTGGGTTCCGGTTCATGTTTCGTGTGTTTTGTTTTGCTGGTCTCTCTCTTGTCATTGACTTCCTGTTTCTTTTGGTGTTTTTTTTTCTTCCTTTTGTTTGCCTTGAGCCTCTCTTTTTGGTTGCTGGCGGTACTACCGCTGCTGGTAAGCGGTACTACCGCTCCAAGCGGTACTACCGCCCTCCAGCGCGGTACTACCGCTGGAGGCGTGGCGGGTTATTGAGGGGCAGGGGAGTTTCTTCTCCCCCATACCCATTCGCTCGCCCCCTCGCCTGTCTCTCTCCAGCAACCGGCGCCGCGGGAGGGCTCCGGCGGATCTCCCTCTCCGGGCCGTCCCTCTCCATTCCCTTCGGTGGAGTCGATCCCCACCTCGTCCTATTGCCATGGATGCAGTATTGCCCCGTTCTCTTGTTCTTTTTGTCTAGGTTTTCAATCTAGCTTCTTAGGGGCATTAGCGGTTGCATCCTTAGATTTTTGGCCAAATCTAGGCTTGAGTAGGATGGAGAAGGCTTCTAGGCAGTTTGGATTAGTGTTTGGTTGGAGTATTTTTGAATTTGGTAGGACGGAAGTACCGGATCTGACCACGGTAGTAGGAAACGGCTGTTTCCCCGCCCCGAGCGGTACTACCGCTCTGCCCGAGCGGTACTACCGCTTGGAGCGGTACTACCGCTCAAGGGTCACGGTACTACCGCCCTCTACCAAATTCCATCTTACTCCTCCCTCTTCGTGATCCTCTTTGTTCGTTTTTGTGGCTTATACTCGTTTCTTCTGGTTGTTTGCGTGTTTTGTGTGTGGTTCCAGGTGATGAGGTTCCCGAGCTTCAAGCTCGTCGTGTCAACCCAGGTCGTATACGTCCAAGCGCTACCGCACCTCTGTGCCTGCCGGAGGATCTTCTAGTGCTCCACCTCCTCCCCAAATGCAGAAGAAGCCTGCGGCCAAGTCAAAGCCGGGCAAAACTGTGCCAGAGATGCCACCTAAGGAGTTCTGGGCAAGGCGCCGACGCAACCCGTATGAGGTTGAACAAGATCCCACTTTGGTCAACCGTCCGTTCTGGAACAGGTTCCAGTTTGCCACCTTCTTTGATGTTCTCAAGGCCAAGAAGAATCTCTATGTCAACGTGCACTCCATCGACATCGAGCATATGAAGAGTGATCCTGAATACTTTGGTGAAGCTCTTGAGATGTGCACTCAGCTGAACATTCTCGGGATCATGCAATTCAACAAGGACTATGATGCTTGATGTTGTGGCTCGATTCTATGCCACAGTTCACCTTGGGGTGATGAGGACAGGACTCGACCTGGATGACAAATGGGAAGTTGCTTTCAGTCAAGTGGAAAGCTTTCATGCAGTTGATTGGGGTGCAAGATCCTGGACTTGAGTCTCCTGTCGGATTTCGCCCCCACCGTTGAGCCACGGCCACTCACAAGCAAGCTCTGTGGCCCTACTACACTCTGAAGATCAACCCTGATACAAAGAAGGAGACTTATGAGCTGCCTGCCTATCTGGATATACTTCACCGTATCTTCAGAGAGACTCTCTTCCCTCGCATCGGGAATCTGGACCAGGTTCACTCTTATCTTGTGGACATGCTTATCTTACATCGTCAGGGAGAAGGGCAGAGCACCGAGAGTCCTTGGATATCTCTCATGTTATGTGGTCTGAGCTAGTTTCTGCGATCTCCGAGCGCAAGTGCCCGATTTATGGTCCGTTCATTATGCTGCTCATTGAGAAGGCCTGGGATCAGGTCTATCCCAAGGTGGCACTGGAGTTTGGAGACTTGGTTTCTCACGATGTCAAGCGCCCGAGGAAGAAGGATAATCGGGGCACTCAAGCCCCTAAGACTGGTGTTCCGTCATCTGCTGCTGCTATGGAGACCCACGAGGAGGCTGAGGCTGAGGATGAGGATGATGACTACGTGCCCTCCGGGACAGAGCCATCTTGGGCCCAAGCTCAAGGCCAAGGTAAAGAAGCTCTTCTGCATGGAGTCTCACGGTCAGTACATGGCTCACGTGGCTGAGAAGAAGGCCCGAGGTCGTCACAAGGAGCTCATGCGTCAGTTGGGCGCTACAGTCCAGAGTGGATCTGAGGACCAGCTTACTGAGGAGGAGGAGTGGATTCAGCAGCACTGCCCATGGACCGATTCTGAGACCGAGCACTTCCAGACTGACGACGATGGTGCTGATGATTCTGCTGGGCTCTAATGCGTGTGTCTGCCATTTGCTCTCACCTGGGGCCGTAGCAGCGCTCCCTCTCCTTTTGGTGTCTCGATGCCAAAGGGGGAGAGAGCTTAGGGATTTGCGAGTTGTGTCTCTTTCGTTTTGTGTGGCTTGTTTTATTCGTGTTTTAGTTGGCTTGCTTTGGTTGGTTTGTCTGTGAGACTTAAGTTTGAGTCATATGGTGTGAGACATATGCTACCCTACCCCTTCAGTATCATTATCTATGTCTATCTAGCTCATGAGTTGCGTGCTTTTCTTGTTATTTCATCTATGCTGCTCTCATTCACCATGCTTAGATTTTTGGTCTCTAAAATGTAGGGGGAGCTTTGATCCGAGTATGTGTGCTGTGCAGTCCAAAGCACTTATCTAAATAGCACACATCGAGGGGGAGCCCAACTACATGTTAGGACCGTCGGGTTTGTATGCTTTCTATATATCGCGTTTATGCAAATCCCGTATTGTCATCAATCCACCAAAAAGGGGGAGATTGTAAGGGCATATTTATTCCCTAGTGGTTTTGGTGATTGATAACAATGCTTTTGCGGACTAATCATGTGCGTTAAGTTCTTTCAGAAGATCATCCATTGGCACGAGACGATTTCCTCCTCTCGGTGTTCTTATTCAAGACGGTGTAGCTTCTGCGGTTCGTTTGTTGGTGGACTAGTTTCGTAGGAGTCACCGTACTATTAAGAGGGGATCCGCTTTGGTAAGACTAGGGTGGAATCAACACGTACACATCCTTATCACCCGTCGTTTTCCTTTCGCATCTTTGGAGCTGCCCCTCTCTCTCGTTCGTTCCGGTTTCGCCCTGTGCCAGCGGTAGTACCGCCGAAGCCCCCAAGCGGTAGTACCGCTCCAATGAGCGGTAGTACCGCTCGCGGGCTTCGTCTATACTACCTCAGTAGTACCGCGCCTACTACCGCCTCGATTCGAGACGATGTTTTCTCGTGTCGGGTTTTGCGGCACTAGTTGCGGCAGTAGGAGCGGTAGTGCCGCTCTGAGCGGTAGTACCGCTCTACTCCCGCGGTAGTACCGCTCTGGCGATGGCCTGCCTCCCTCTTTAAGCGCGGTAGTACCGCTTAGGTAGGGAGCGGTAGTACCGCCCCTCGGTAGTACCGCCCTTCCTTAGCGGCAGTACCGCTCTGTGCGGGGCTGTTTAGTGGGGTAACGGTTGCATGTGTTCCCCCACTATATAAAGGGGTCGTCTTCTTCCTTGTTGACCTATGTAACATCCCAAAATTCTAAATTTTGGAATGTTATATTAGATAATTAACTATGCTTGTTGTCTGATTGATGGTTTGATTGATTGAGTGAAACTGAGTGGAATTTGAAAACTTTTGAAAGTTGAATGAGAGGGAATGAAATGACTTTCCAAACTTTCCCCTTTGCCTTTTGGATCCCAATGAATTCAAGTTCATTCCAACACCAAACCCTAGAGTGAAGATGACATGACTTCTTCCATTTTAAAATGAAAAGGGTTTTGGAAAAGATTTAAATTTCATTTGGGAAGATTTCAAATTCAAAGCTTTATGCAACTCAATGATTTTCATGAGGGAAGATAAAATGACTTCTTCAATTATATGAAATATGAGTTGGAAGTTAAAAAGTATCAAATTGAAAGTCATTTGAAAGTGCCTTGAAACCCTCTTTCAAATTGAGTTTTGGAATTTGAATTCAAACATTGGCAAGTGGGAATCATTTCAAAATCTATGCCTGATAAATACTTGAGCAAAAGTATGAGAGGAGTAAATATGACACTCCAAAAAAAATATCAGAGGAAAAACATTGCCAAAGTTTTGGATTCAAATCTGAATTTTTTTTGATTTTGATATATTTGGTTTTTTTTATAGTTTGGATTTTGCCTTTGGAAAAATGTTCAAATGATAGGGAATTTTCCCCTGATCATTTTGGTATATATATACCCTATATAAAATATTTATAGATTTTGTTTTATTTCTGTTTTTTTGTTTTATTAAAAAAATAAATTCAAAAAAAGAGAAAAACCCCCCAGGCGCCAGCCAGGCCCCCTGGCCCAGCCCGCGTCGAAGCCCCCCCACTAGCCGGCCCACGAGGCGGCCCAGTGAGCCCAGTGAGGCCAGGCCAACCGCCTCACCTCCCCTCGCCTGAAAGCACTGCACGGCCGCCTGGCCGCCCGCACCCCTCCTCTCTCTCGGCAGGTGGCCCCGCCTGCCTTCAACCCCGCACGTCAGCTGCGCCGCCGCCCGATCGCGGATCTCATGAGATCCGGGATCCCGATCCTCCCGATCGCCCCGAAGCAAGGCCGAGGCCCCGCCTATTTAAGCCCTCGCCCGCACCCCATTCCCCCCCCCCCCTAGCCCCCCGCCGGACCCCCTCTTCCTCCCTCCCGACCTCACCGGAGACCCAAGTCCCGTCGCCGCCATTTTCATCACCGTCGCCGCCTAGCCACTCCCGACCCCACCGACTCCACCAGACGCCTCACTGACCTCGTCTGCACCCGGCCCGGCCACTCCACCGACCTCCCGACGGCCGGAGCCACCACCTTTTCGCCACCGCCGCCATTGCCGAGCTCCGATGAGTCACTGAGAGCACCCCCGTCTGATTCATAATCTACGGTGTAGATTAGAAACCCGAAGGGGTACGCGTTTTTATAAAGCCGGTTCGACCGGTTTAGTCCAGTTTAGATTTTAGCTAGGGTTTATTTTTTTAGCCGGCCCGACTAGTTTAACCCTAGGGCCCGTTTAGTTTATATTACGCTCGGTCGTAGTTTAGGCCCATTAGGCCCTTTTTCATTTATTTTTGTTTTCTGTTTTAACAGAATAGTTCCTGTTTTGAAAAATTCATATCTTTTATTCTGTTTAATATTTTTAGGTGATTCTTTTTTTGTTGGTTTGCAAATTTTCTATAGTTTCTGTAGAAAATATATTTAGCTATGTTAAAATTAATTAAAATTGCTTTATTTTAGTTTTAGTCAGAATAGTAAATCTGTTATAACATGAGCTAGGAAAATTATTTTTATATGATTCTTTTTTATTTACAACTTTGTTTTGTCATTGCCAAACCATAGAAATTAATTTGGGCATTTTAGGATTAATAAAAAATTAGTTTTTAGCAGAATCTTGTTAATCCTAATTAATTAACTAGCTACTGTTTTCCTATTATTTTAATTAGTAAATAAATTTATTTTTCACATGTGATTGATTATTCTAGGTTAGTTTCTGTCACTTTAGAGTATGAACTTTTATTTATAATAAATACAACTTTTATTTTATTTTTCTTACTAGAATTTGTTTTAGGCCTAATAGGAGTTTTATAATTGATTTTAAGGTGATTCTTTTTGCTCCTAGTTGCATAATGCATTCTTTTCTGTTAAGTTAGCATAAAACCATGATTAGGTTCTGTTAAGAAAATTTTTGTAGTGCAAAACTAGTTCTTGATTGTTGTTGGATATGGGAAAACTTTGAGTTGGATTTCTTCGAGTTTTCCTTTGGGTTTTGATTCGTTTGTTTGGTGTGTTATGTTAGCATGCTATTATGTTAAGTGATCATATGCTATATGCTTATTGTGATATTTGTTTGTCTCGGTAGAATTTCCGGAGTTACGAATAGTTCTACCAAGTCATTATTCGAGAGTGTTGTTATCTTCATCAACTTACCAGGCAAGTTCACTTTGACCATGCTTTCATACCTATGTTTATTGCATTTAGTGGCATCTTTGCAACCACCCCTCAGTAGTGTTATTGAATCCTTGTAGTTGAGTAGTATGCATGAGGTAGGAACCCATCACCCTGTTACCAAGGCCGGGACGTTATTGTTTTAAATGCTACGCTATAAGTAGACGGGGTTTGGTATGAGTGTTCGAGAGTGGTGTGAAGAAGGAGGACTCTACGTCAATGACGACAACTCCATGATGGAATCTGCAAGGACTGCATCTTCAAGACCTCAAGACTTCAAGACTCGAGACAAGAATTCAATACACACTCCTGGGTGAAGGACGGTTGACGGGCACCTGGAGAACCCAGTGGTTGGCGGGATGCATGGAGAAGCGCCATGACATCTTGCGGAAAGCTTCACCCAGGACTCAAAGAGACGGAAGAATACTTCATGGCGGAAGCTTACATGCAACCGCAGGTCATTATGGGCTCTGGCTTGGTTGACCTTTGTGGTGACTCTGGCTGGGACGGTACTAGCAGATGTAGAACTACGGTAGGATGGGATGAGTACCGGACAGTGGTCAGAGGAACTCTTTGGAAGACCATGTTTCGGTCATCTTGTTCTCAAACACTCTGAAGTGCGAGAACGTAAATAGAGGGATCGAATCTTGCGGGTAAAGTGTACAAACCTCTGCAGAGGGTTTAAAACCTAATCGATTAGCCGTGTCCCCGGTTACGGACAATTTGAGCCTCTGGACTTGGATCTATCTCGGAACTCTCAACACCGGACTGATAACTTAATTGTGGGCAACTTATGATGATTTTGGGCTATGAGACATCGGTTGGCGGAACCATGTCATGACGTAAAAACTCCATAGTACAGACTTCATTTATTCCTTTGATGTAGGGAAAATAAAACCAGCTTTTACGCAAACAAAACTCGAGATCTGAGCCATAAAGCCATATTGCATATAGTATAGTTTTATCATCTGTTTTCTCATATTGTGATCTTACCGGTACATTCAATGTATCGACCTACACGGCTGCAACGTATCATGTTGCAGATATTTCCTCGACGAGTAAGAGTGCAGTGCAGGGTTACGGTCTACACTCAACCTGCCGATGGCATTGATGGGACTCCACACCCGTTTGATTTGTTTCCGCTGAGTATTATGAGGTATATATCAGTTTTACGTTATTTATGCATGTGATTGCACTTTGATATATACATTGATTTACTGTGTGTGCCAGCATACTGATCCAGGGATGGCACAGCAACACATAGGCTTGACCGTCTGAGGTCGGGTCGCTACAGAGATGGTATCAGAGCACATGTTGACTGTAGGACGTGACCCTAGAAAATGACTTAGTAATATGAAGACCCCAATAGGAATGACCTTTGTTTTGTACTACTCTCGTAACACCTGATTTCTTTTACTGAACCTTCCTTATTTCAAACTATAGATGGAGAGCTACATTATGAACAAAAGAGAACACTACGAGAAGGTTCTTGGAGGCCCTTCCTTGTGGAGCTAGTCAGTGCTGAAGTTACCGATACACGAGATCAAGGCAACTAAGAGGACGTCTAGATCGTGGGGAGTCAAGACCCAAGTTTTTGGTCGTAAAGAAGACCCCAAGACGGCACACATCAGCTTCGGAACTATAAATGGTGACTGTGACATGGGCATCAACACTGCCGTCCATGATGCTATTGCACGTTTATGCTATCGTCATCGTGCTGCACTAAACCCACACTTCTTTGGAAGGATGGGATGGCAGAAGTTTGATGGAGCAACTATTGCCTTGACGGAAGCACAAAAGATGAAATTGTCTCCACTTTTAGTGTACAATCAGGATCTGGAACAATACGTCAAGAATCTTCAGATGGACCTCCTGGAAGCCCTGTTTGACAATGAAGCACTACGAGAAGAGGTCAAGACTCAGAGACTGAAGGTAAACAAGCTGGAGGAGGAGAACCTCGAGATCTCGAGAATGCGTCAGTAACTGAAAAACAGCATGACCATGTCTCATGCAAAGGACGTTGAAATCCAGAAGCTCAAGGAACAACTTCGGGACATACAGTGGTCGTCACAAGAAACTCCGTGTCGATAGGGAAAATCTAGCGTAAGAACTAGAGGAAATCAAGTCCACGTAAGAAACCCCAAAGAAATTAGTAGTATTCCACCATGAGAGAAATAAAGATGAACGCCATCTCGATTTAAGTATCCGACCATACCAAATTATGTGGGTGGCGATACTGTAGAATTAATTGAATAAATGAATGCTTGGTTGCTATTATTTTTGTGTGTTTATTGAATGGTTGGATAGATGCGATATTCGTAGGCTTGTATTTATTTCAACCATGAGAGACGTAAGTTACGGAAGAATGGTAGAAGGCCTTCATATGGGAACAACATCAGGAATTGGAAACTCCCGAGCATTGAAGACCTGAAGAAATGAGGACTTAGAAACGAAACCATAGTAGAACGGCCCATTACAAACGATATTTTGTTGATGAGTGGGTAATTGCTTTCTCTTTCTATCTCAACCAGACCCCGGAATCTTGAACCCATGGACAACTAAACACCAAACCTTTCTGGAGACAATTGCAATTTCCCCATGGAGATACATCCCTTGTTCTGAGCACCCCTCTTATCCTACACATGCAGATGACAACCCTTTATGAGTCTTTCCTTAAGGGCCCTAAAACGACCATGACCCTGACAAGTGATCATGATTACCCGAAGATCTGGAAGGACATGATGAAGCATATTCACCTTGAAGGAGATGCAGTCTACAAAGGCTACCCTTTCATGCAAAAGGGAGTGGAACTTTGGTATGTGGAGGTACACCTCCACCGTTCGAAAGGAGTTTGCCCAAAGATGATGGGGCAGTACTTTTTCATCTCACGTGTGCCACAAGCAACCTTCTTCAATGCTGTTCGTGAAGCAGCCATGGAAGCCATACGCCAGATCGGAGAAATACTTGAAGCAAGACTCCGTTATACTCAGGAATACCTAAGCAAAGTGCATGCAGAGATGATGAAGGTGAAGCTCAAGACCACCACGAGGAAACAGAAGATTGAAGATTTCAAGGCTCATGTCGCACACTTCCAGTGGGACTGAAGAATCCTCGAGGAGGATAAATAAATAAAGTTGGAAGTAATGTCTGACCATACCAAACCATGTGGGTGGCAGCATTTGTAACAAAAGTACTTTTTGGAATTTGGATTTACGAAAATGATTAAGGATGTAATGAAAGATTGATATGAAAATAATGAGATTTTATGGATAAACTTGTGCACTTCTTTTGGTCATAGTACTCTATAAAGCCACAGGATCAATGAAGAAAGAAATGTGTTATTCATGACGGTCCATAGAAGGAAGCTGGACAAAATAAGTTGGAGTTTTGCTTTTTGATATGATGGTATGAAGAAATAGAGTACTACTGGATTTAAAGGAGGTGTAACATGAGAGTTACTCCAAGGATGAGTTAAAGAGTCACTAGTGTTGAAGTGGGCCATAACCCACAGGCCCAGGATTTTGATAAGGAACAGATGTAACCTTGATAAAGGAATAAATTTGGAAGAATCAGTGATCCAATCAGCTTACGTTTCGTAGGAGGTTACGCAAAAACCTGAGGGTGGTGAAGTAACGATAGATGTTTTGTTTGGCTTGCAGAAACCATGGATTTATACGAACTCAGCTCGTCAACAAGAGAAATTCTGCAATGCTTGTGAGTATGCCCAAGTGTTAGAATACGTGATTCAATATTTACATATGTGGTAATGATTCAAATGCACGGGATGGATTGGCCCCATACCGAAGACTTCTATCATGGACTATCATATGTTGATGGAAAATCGAGAGCCTTGAAAACCTTAGAAGAGTGTCGACGCGATAAGCCATAAAACCATAGAATGGTAGTACGATGGAACCCTTTACAGCAACCGTTGCCAATCGTAGGATATACGGCGAAGTTCAACCTGCACCCGCTTCTCGCAGGAGAAACCATTAATGGTAGACCACCATGAGTGTTTCGATAGTTGTCTAGAATGGACACAGACCCATCAGCTAAGAAGATCCAGTCTCGGACGAACTTCAACTTTGACACACCGACCCAAGATTTTGAGGAACACTCTATGCTTCTGACAGAAGAGCGTTAAATGAAGGAGCTATTGTAAGATATGTGCAGAGACATACATTGTCAACACTCCAGAGGAAGTATCTGAGTTTATTGGAACCATAACCTTGTTTTTAAGTGTGGTAGCACCCCTGACCTTTCTGAACAAAACTTTTGCTAGAAGACCCCAACCCCTAACCTTTTCTTGCTAGCCTCTTGAATCTCGAGGACGAGATTCATTTTAAGTGTGGTAGGTTTGTAACATCCCAAAATTCTAAATTTTGGAATGTTATATTAGATAATTAACTATGCTTGTTGTGCGATTGATGGTTTGATTGATTGAGTGACCGAGTGGAATTTGAAAACTTTTGGAAGTTGAATGAGAGGGAATGAAATGACTTTCCCAAACTTTCCCTTTGCCTTTTGGATCCCAATGAATTCAAGTTCATTCCAACACCAAACCCTAGAGTGAAGATGACATGACTTCTTCCATTTTGAAATGAAAAGGGTTTTGGAAAAGATTTAAATTTCATTTGGGAATATTTCAAATTCAAAGCTTTATGCAACTCAATGATTTTCATGAGGGAAGATAAAATGACTTCTTCAATTATATGAAATATGAGTTGGAAGTTAAAAAGTATCAAATTGAAAGTCATTTGAAAGTGCCTTGAAACCCTCTTTCAAATTGAGTTTTGGAATTTGAATTCAAACATTGGCAAGTGGGAATCATTTCAAAATCTATGCCTGATAAATACTTGAGCAAAAGTATGAGAGGAGTAAATCTGACACTCCAAAAAAAATATCAGAGGAAAAACATTGCCAAAGTTTTGGATTCAAATCTGAATTTTATTTGAATTTGAAAAAAATGGATTTTTATAAAGTTTGGATTTTGCCTTTGGAAAAATGTTCAAATGATAGGGAATTTTCCCCTGATCATTTTGGTATATATATACCCTATATAAAATATTTATAGATTTTGTTTTATTTCTGTTTTTTGTTTTATTAAAAAAATAAATTCAAAAAAGGAGAAAAACCCCCCAGGCGCCAGCCAGCCCCCCTGGCCCAGCCAACGCCGAAGCCCCCCCACCAGCCGGCCCACCAGGCGGCCCAGAGGCCAGCCCAGCGAGGCCAGCCAACCGGCCTCACCTCCCCCTCGCCCGAAAGCGCCGTGCGGTCGCCCGCTCGCCCGCACCTCCCTCTCTCTGGCGGTGGCCCGCCCGTCTTCAACCCCGCCCACGTCTGCGCCGCCGCCGATCGCGGATCTCATGAGATCCGGATCCCGATCCTCCCGATCGCCTCAAGCAAGGCCGAGCCCCCGCCTATTTAAGCCCTCGCCCGCACCCCATTCCCCCCCTAGCCCCTCGCCGGACCCCCTCTTCCTCTCTCCCAAGCTCACTGGAGACCCGAGTCCCCGCCAGCCATTTTCATCACCGTCGCCGCCCTAGCCACTCCCGACCCCCACCGACTCCACCAGACGCCTCACCGACCTCGTCCGCACCCGGCCGGCCACTCCACCGACCTCCCCGACGACCGGAGCCACCACCGCACTCGCCACCGCCGCCGTCGAGCTCCGCTGAGTCACCGAGAGCACTTCGTCCGATTCATAATCTACGGTGTAGATTAGAAACCCCGAAGGGGTACGCGTTTTTTTTATAAAGCCCGGTTCGACCGGTTTAGTCCGGTTTAGATTTTAGCTAGGGTTTATTTTTTTTAGCCGGCCCGACTAGTTTAACCCTAGGGCCCGTTTAGTTTATATTACGCTTTCGGTCGTAGTTTAGCCCATTAGGCCCTTTTTCATTTATTTTTGTTTTCTGCTTTTAACAGAATAGTTCCTGTTTTGAAAAATTCATATCTTTTATTCTGTTTAATATTTTTAGGTGATTCTTTTTTTTGTTGGTTTGCAAATTTTCTATAGTTTCTGTAGAAAATATATTTAGCTATGTTAAAATTAATTAAAATTGCTTTATTTTAGTTTTAGTCGGAATAGTAAATCTGTTATAACATGAGCTAGGAAAATTATTTTTATATGATTCTTTTGTTCCAACTTTGTTTTGTCATTGCCAAACCATAGAAATTAATTTGGGCATTTTAGGAATAATAAAAAATTTGTTTTTAGCAGAATCTTGTTAATCCTAATTAATTAACTAGCTACTGTTTTCCTATTATTTTAATTAGTAAATAAATTTATTTTTCACATGTGATTGATTATTCTAGGTTAGTTTCTGTCACTTTAGAGTATGAACTTTTATTTATAATAAATAAAACTTTTATTATATTTTTCTTACTAGAATTAGCTTTAGGCCCAATAGGAGTTTTATAATAGATTTTAAGGTGATTCTTTTTGCTCCTAGTTGCATAATGCATTCTTTTCTGTTAAGTTAGCATAAAACCATGATTAGGTTCTGTTAAGAAAAATTTTGTAGTGCAAAACTATTTCTTGATTGTTGTTGGATATGGGAAAACTTTGAGTTGGATTTCTTCGAGTTTTCCTTTGGGTTTTGATTCGTTTGTTTGGTGTGTTATGTTAGCATGCTATTATGTTAAGTGATCATATGCTATATGCTTATTGTGATATTTGTTTGTCTCGGTAGAATTTCCGGAGTGACGAATAGTTCTACCAAGTCATTATTCGAGAGTGTTGTTATCTTCATCAACTTACCAGGCAAGTTCACTTTGACCATGCTTTCATACCTATGTTTATTGCATTTAGTGGCATCTTTGCAACCACCCCTCAATAGTGTTATTGAATCCTTGTAGTTGAGTAGTATGCATGAGGTAGGAACCCATCACCCTGTTACCAAGGCCGGACGTTATTGTTTTAAATGCTACGCTATAAGTAGACGGGTTTGGTATGAGTGTTCGAGAGTGGTGTGAAGAAGGAGGACTCTCGTCAATGACGACAACTCCATGATGGAATCTGCAAGGACTGCATCTTCAAGACCTCAAGACTTCAAGACTCGAGACAAGAATTCAATACACACTTGGGTGAAGGATTTGCCGACGGGCACCCTGGAGGAACCAGTGGTTGGCCGGGATGCATGGAGAAGCGCCATGACATCTTGCGGAAAGCTTCACCCAGACTCAAAGAGACGGAAGAATACTTCATGGCCGGAAGCTTACCTGTGCAACCGCAAGTCATTATGGGCTCTGGCTTGGTTGACCTTAGTGGTGTTGGGGAACGTAGTAATTTCAAAAATTTCCCTACGCACACACAGGACCATGGTGATGGCATAGCAACGAGAGGGGAGAGTGTCTGTCCACGTACCCTCGTAGACCGAAAGCGGAAGCGTTATAACAACGCGGTTGATGTAGTCGTACGTCTTCACGATCCGACCGATCCAAGCACCGAACGACGGCACCTCCGAAGTTACGCACACGCTCAGCTCGATGACGATCCCGGACTCCGATCCAGCAAAGTGTCGGGATGAGTTCCACAAGACGACGGGCGTGGTGGCGATGTTGATGCTCCACCGACGCAGGGCTTCGCCTTAAGCTCGCGACGATATGACTTCTCCGGCGCAGGGCTTCGCCTAAGCTCTACGACGATATGACTGAAGTGGAATATGGTGGAGGGGGGCACCGCACACGGCTAAGGAACGATCCATAGATCAACTTGTGTGTCATGGGGTGCTCCCTGCCCCCGTATATAAAGGAGCCAAGGGGGAGGGGGCCGGCCGGCCTAGAGGAGGCGCGCCTGGGAGTCCTACTCCCACCGGGAGTAGGACTCCCCCCCCTTCTCCTAGTTGGATTAGGATTGGGGAGGGAAGGGGAAGGCGCCGCCTCTCCTTGTCCTATTCGGACTGGAAGGGGAGGGGGCGCGCAGCCCACCTGGCCGCCCTTCTCCTTCTTCCTCAAGGCCCATGAGGGCCCATATACCCCGGGGTTCCGTAACCCGGTGTTCCCAGAACTTCCTGTTTTCACTCGGAACCCTTCGAAGTCCAAACATAGGCTTCCAATATATCAATCTTTATGTCTCGACCATTTTGAGACTCCTCGTCATGTCCGTGATCACATCCGGGACTCGAACAAACTTGGTGCATCAATACTTATAAACTCATAATGAATCGCCATCGAAGCGTTAAGCGTCACGGACCCTACGGGTTCGAGAACTATGTAGACATGACCTAGAACCATTCTCGGTCAATAACCAATAGCGGAACCTGGATGCCCATATTGGTTCCTACATATTCTACGAAGATCTTTATCGGTCAAACCGCATAACGACATACGTTGTTCCCTTTGTCATCGGTATGTTACTTACCCGAGATTCGATCGTCGGTATCCAATACCTAGTTCAATCTCGTTATCGGTAAGTCTCTTTACTGGATTCTGTAATACATCATCTCACAACTAACTCATTAGTTGTAATGCTTGCAAGGCTTAAGTGATGTGCATTACCGAGAAGGCTGGAGATACCTCTCCGACAATCGGAGTGACAAAACCTAATCTCGAAATACGCCAACCCAACAAGTACCTTTGGAGACACCTGTAGTACTCCTTTATAATCACCCGATTACGTTGTGACGTTTGGTAGCACCAAAGTGTTCCTCCGTAAACGGGAGTTGCATAATCTCATAGTTACAGGAACATGTATGGGTCATGAAGAAAGCATTAACATACTAAGCGATCAAGTGTTAAGCTAACGGAATGGGTCATGTCAATCAGATCATTCTACTAATGATGTAACCTTGTTAATCAAATAACAACTCCTTGTTCATGGTTAGGAAACATAACCATCTTTGATTAACAAGCTAGTCAAGTAGAGGCATACTAGTGACATCTTTGTTTGTCTATATATTCACACATGTATTATGTTTCCGGTTAATACAATTCTAGCATGAATAATAAACATTTATCATGATATAAGGAAATAAATAATAACTTTATTATTGCCTCTAGGGCATATTTCCTCCAGTCTCCCACTTGCACTAGAGTCAATAATCTAGATTACAAAGTAATGATCCTAACACCCATGGAGTCTTGGTGCTGATCATGTTTTGCTCGTGGAAGAGGCTTAGTCAACGGGTGCGCAACATTCAGATCCGTATGTATTTTGCAAATCTCTATGTCTCCCACTTGGACTTGGTCCCGAATGGAATTGAAGCGTCTCTTGATGTGCTTGGTCCTCTTGTGAAATCTGGATTCCTTTGCCAAGGCAATTGCACCATATTGTCACAGAAGATCTTCATCGGTCCCGATGCACTAGGTATAACACCTAGATCGGAAATGAACTCTTTCATCCAGACTCCTTCATTTGCTGCTTCAAGCAGCTATGTACTCTGCTTCACATGTAGATCCCGCCATACGACGCTTTGTTTAGAACTGCACCAACCGACAGCTCCACCGTTTAATAAAAACACGTATCCGGTTTGCGATTTAGAATCGTCCGGATCGATTGTCAAAGCTTCGTCGACGTAACCATTTACGACTAGCTCTTTGTCACCTCCATATCTGAGAAACATATCCTTAGTCCTTTTCGGGTATTTCAGGATGTTCTTGACTGCTGTCCGATGATCCATTCCTGGATTACTTTGGTACCTTCTGCCAAGCTTATAGCTAAGCATCGTCAGTCCGGTACTCAGCATTGCATAATTGATAGATCATATGGATGAAGTATAGGGATCATATTTCATTTTCTCTCTTTCTTCTGCTGTGGTCGGGCATTGAGTATTACTATATCTTACACCTTGCAACACTGCAAAAAACCTTTCTTTGCTCGATCCATTTTGAACTTTTTCAAAATTTTATCAAGGTATGTGCTTTGTGAAAGTCCAATTAAGCGTCTTGATCTATCTCTATAGATCTTGATGCCCAATATGTAAGCAGCTTCACCGAGGTCTTTCATTGAAAAACTTTTATTCAAGTATCCTTTTATGCCATCCAGAAATTCTATATCATTTCCAATTAATAATATGTCGTCCACATATAATATCGAAATGCTCTGAGCTCCCACTCACTTTCTTGTAAATACAAAGCTTCTCCAAAAGTCCGTATAAACCCGATGCTTTTGATCACACTATCAAAGCGTTTATTCCAACTCCGAGAGGCTTGCACTGACCATAAATTGATCGTTGGAGCTTGCACACTTTGTTAGCACCTTTTGGATCGACAAAACCTTCTGGTTGCATCATATACAACTCTTCTTCTAGAAATCCATTCAAGAATGCAGTTTTTACATCCATTTGCCAAATTTCATAATCATAAAATGCGGCAATTGCTAACATGATTCAGACAGACTTAAGCATCGCCACGGGTGAGAAAGTCTCATCGTAGTCAACCCCTTGAACTTGTCGAAAACCTTTCGCAACAAGTCGAGCTTTGTAGACGGTTATATTACCATCAGCGCCAGTCTTCTTCTTAAAGATCCATTTATTTTCAATGGCTTGCCGATCATCGGGCAAGTCAACCAAAGTCCATACTTTGTTCTCATACATGGATCCCATCTCAGATTTCATGGCTTCCAGCCATTTTGCGGAATCTGGGCTCACCATCGCTTCTTCATAGTTCGTAGGTTCGTCATGGTCAAGTAACATGACTTCCAGAATAGGATTACCGTACCACTCTGGTGCGTATTTTACTCTGGTTGATCTACGAGGTTCAGTAGTAACTTGATCTGAAATTTCATGATCATCATCATTAGTTTCCTCACTCATTGGTGTAGTTGTCACAGGAACCATTTCTTGTGATGAACTACTTTCCAATAAGGGAGCAGATCTGATTATCTCATCAAGTTCTACTTTCCTCCCACTCACTTCTTTCGAGAGAAACTCCTTCTCTAGAAAGGATCCGAATTTAGCAACAAAAATCTTGCCTTCAGATCTGTGATAGAAGGTGTACCCAACATCTCCTTTGGGTATCCTATGAAGACACATTTTTCCGATTTGGGTTCGAGCTTATCTGGTTGAAGTTTCTTTACATAAGCATCGCAGCCCCAAACTTTAAGAAACGACAACTTTGGTTTCTTGCCAAACCACAGTTCATAAGGCGTCGTCTCAACGGATTTTGACGGTGTCCTATTTAACGTGAATGCGGCCGTCTCTAAAGCATAACCCCAAAACGATAGCGGTAAATCGGAAATCGACATCATAGATCGCACCATATCTAGTAAAGTACGATTACGACGTTCGGACACACCATTTCTCCGTGGTGTTCGGGTTGGCGTGATTCTTGAAAACTATTCCACATTGTTTCAAATGTAAACCAAACTCGTAACTCAAATATTCTCCTCCACGATCAGATCGTAGAAACTTTATTTTCTTGTTACGATGATTTTCCACTTCACTCTGAAATTCTTTGAACTTTTCAAATGTTTCAGATTTGTGTTTCATTAAGTAGATATACCCATATCTGCTCAAATCATCTGTGAAGGTGAGAAAATAACTTGATACCCGGCGTGCTTCAACATTCATTGGACCACAAACATCGGTATGTATGATTTCCAACAAATCAGTTGCACGCTCCATAGTTCCGGAGAACGGCGTTTTGGTCATCTTGCCCATGAGGCACGGTTACGCAAGTACCAAGTGATTCATAATCAAGTGATTCCGAAGCCCATCAAGATGGAGTTTCTTCATGCGTTTTACACCGATATGACCTAAACGGCGATTGCCACAAATAAGTTGCACTATCGTTATCAACTCTGCATCTTTTGGCTTCAACATTATGAATATGTGTATCACTCGTCGAGATTCAACAAGAATAGACCATTCTTCAAGGGTGCATGACCATAAAAGATATTACTCATATAAATAGAACAACCATTATTCTCTGATTTAAATGAATAACCGTCTCGCATTAAACAAGATCCAGATATAATGTTCATGCTCAACGGCGCACCAAATAACAATTATTTAGGTCTAAAACTAATCCCGAAGGTAGATGTAGAGGTAGCGTGCCATTGCGATCACATCGACTTTGGAACCATTTCCAACGCGCATCGTCACCTCGCCCTTAGCCAATCTTCGCTTAATCCGTAGTTCCTGTTTCGAGTTGCAAATATTAGCAATGAACCAGTATCAAATACCTGTGTACTACTGCGAGTATTAGTAAGGTACACATCAATAACATGTATATCACATATACCTTTGTTCACCTTGCCATCCTTTTTATCCGCCAAATACTTGGGGCAGTTCCGCTTCAAAGGTCCGTCTGCTTGCGGTAAAAACACTCGATTTCAGGCTTAGGTCCAGACTTGGGTTTCTTCTCTTGATCAGCAACTTTCTTGCTGTTCTTTTGAAGTTTCCTTCTTCTTCCCTTTGCCCTTTTTCTTGAAACTAGTGGTCTTGTTGATCATCAACACTTGATGCTCTTTCTTGATTTCTACCTCCGCAGCTTTTAGCATCGCGAAGAGCTCAGGAATTGTCTTAGTCATCCCTTGCATATTATAGTTCATCACGAAGCTCTTGTAGCTTGGTGGCAGTGATTGGAGAATTATGTCAATGACACAATCATCCGGAAGATTAACTCCCAGCAGAATTAAGTGAATATTAAACCCGGACATTACGAGTATGTGCTCACCGATGTAACTATTCTCCTCCATCTTGCAGCTATAGAACTTGTTGGAGACTTCATATCTCTCAATCCGGGCATTTGCTTGAAATATTAACTTCAACTCCTGGAGCGTCTCATATGCTCCATGACGTTCAAAACGTCGTTGAAGACCCGGTTCTAAGCCGTAAAGCATGGCACACTGAACTATAGAGTAGTCATCAGCTCTGCTTTGCCGACGTTCATAACTTCGGCTCAAAGATTCTGCAGCAGTTCGTCACCCAGCGGTGCTTCCAGGGCGTAATTTTTACGTGCAGCAATGAGGATAATCCTCAAATTACGGACCCGATCCGTGTAATTGCTACCATCATCTTTCAACTTTGCTTTCTCAAGGAACGCATTAAAATTCAACGGAACAACGACGAGCCATCTATCTACATCAAACATAGACAAGCAAAATACTATCGGTACTAAGTTCATGATAAATTTTAAGTTTGATTAATCATATTAAAAACCTCCCACTTAGGCAGACATCTCTCCGGTCATCTAAGTGATCACGTGATCCAAATCAACTAAACCATGTCCGATCATCACGTGAGATGGAGTAGTTTCAATGGTGAACATCACTATGTTGATCATATCTACTATATGATTCACGCCGACCTTCGGTCTCCGTGTTCCGAGGCCATATCTGTTATATGCTAGGCTCGTCAAGTTTAACTGAGTATTCTGCGTGCAACTGTTTTGCACCCGTTGTATTTGAACGTAGAGCCTATCACACCCGATCATCACGTGGTGTCTCAAAGCACGAAGAACTTTCGCAACGGTGCATACTCGGGAGAACACTTCTTGATAATTTTAGTGAGAGATCATCTTATAATGCTACCGTCAATCAAAGCAAGATAAGATGCATAAAGGATAAACATCACATGCAATCAATATAAGTGATATGATATGGTCATCATCATCTTGTGCTTGTGATCTCCATCGCCAAGCATCGTCATGATCACCATCGCCACCGGCGCGACACCTTGATCTCCATCGTAGCATCGTTGTCGTCTCGCCAATCTTATGCTTCCACGACTATCACTACCGCTTAGTAATAAAGTAAAGCATTACATCGCGATTGCATTGCATACAATAAGCGACAACCATATGGCTCCTGCCCGATTGCCGATAACTTCGGTTACAAAACATGATCATCTCATACAATAAAATATAGCATCACGTCTTGACCATATCACATCACAACATGCCTGCAAAAACAAGTTAGGCGTCCTCTACTTTGTTGTTGCAAGTTTTACGTGGCTGCTACGGGCTGAGCAAGAACCGTTCTTACCTACGCATCAAAACCACAACGATAGTTTGTCAAATAGACTCCGCTTTTAACCTTCTCAAGGACGGGCGTAGCACTTTTCAGTTCAACTAAAGTTGGAGAGACAGTCTTCCGCGAAGCCATCTATGTGCAAAGCACGTCGAGGGAACCGGTCTCGGCGTAAGCGTCACGTAAGGTTGGTCCGGATCGTCTCGTCCAACAATACCGCTGAACCAAAGTATGACATCTTTGGTAGGCGGTATGACTTGTATCGTCCACAACTCACTTGTGTTCTACTCGTGCATATGACATCTACGCATAAAACCAGGCTCGGATGCCACTGTTGGGGAACGTAGTAATTTCAAAAATTTCCCCACGCACACGGGACCATGGTGATGGCATAGCAACGAGAGGAGAGTGTCATCCCACGTACCCTCGTGAGACCGAAAGCGGAAGCGTTATAACAACGCGGTTGATGTAGTCGACGCGTCTTCACGATCCGACCGATCCAAGCACCGAACGTCACGGCACCTCCGAGTTACGCACACGTTCAGCTCGATGGCGATCCCGGACTCGATCCAAAGCAAAGTGTCGGGGATGAGTTCCGTCGACGACGGGCGTGGTGACGATGTTGATGCTCCACCGACGAGGGCTTCGCCTAAGCTCATGACGATATGACTTCTCCGGCGCAGGGCTTCGCCTAAGCTCTCTGACGATATGACTGAAGTGGAATATGGTGGAGGGGGCACGCACACGGCTAAGGAGCGATCCATAGATCAACTTGTGTGTCATGGGGTGCTCCCTGCCCCGTATATAAAGGAGCCAAGGGGAGGGGCCGGCCGGCCCTAGAGGAGGCGCACAGGAGTCCTACTCCCACCGAGTAGGACTCCCCCTTCTCCTAGTTGGATTAGGATTGGGGAGGGAAGGGGGAAGGCGCCGCCCCCTCTCCTTGTCCTATTCGGACTGGAAGGGGAGGGGGCGCAGCCCACCTGGCCGGCCCTTCTCCTTCTTCCTCAAGGCCCATGAGGGCCCATATACCCCGGGGTTCCGTAACCCGGTGTTCGGTAACTTCCTGTTTTCACTCGGAACCCTTCCAAGTCCAAACATAGGCTTCCAATATATCAATCTTTATGTCTCGACCATTTTGAGACTCCTCGTCATGTCCGTGATCACATCCGGGACTCGAACAAACTTCGGTGCATCAATACTTATAAACTCATAATGAATCATCATCGAAGCGTTAAGCGTGCGGACCCTACGGGTTCGAGAACTATGTAGACATGACCTAGAACCATTCTCGGTCAATAACCAATAGCGGAACCTGGATGCCCATATTGGTTCCTACATATTCTACGAAGATCTTTATCGGTCAAACCGCATAACGACATACGTTGTTCCCTTTGTCATCGGTATGTTACTTACCCGAGATTCGATCGTCGGTATCCAATACCTAGTTCAATCTCGTTATCGGTAAGTCTCTTTACTCGCTACGTAATACATCATCTCACAACTAACTCATTAGTTGTAATGCTTGCAAGGCTTAAGTGATGTGCATTACCGAGAAGGCCTGGAGATACCTCTCCAGACAATCGGAGTGACAAAACCTAATCTCGAAATACGCCAACCCAACAAGTACCTTTGGAGACACTGTAGTACTCCTTTATAATCACCCGATTACGTTGTGACGTTTGGTAGCACCAAAGTGTTCCTCCGTAAACGGAGTTGCATAATCTCATAGTTACGGGAACATGTATGGGTCATGAAGAAAGCATTAACATACTAAGCGATCAAGTGTTAAGCTAACGGAATGGGTCATGTCAATCAGATCATTCTACTAATGATGTAACCTTGTTAATCAAATAACAACTCCTTGTTCATGGTTAGGAAACATAACCATCTTTGAATAACAAGCTAGTCAAGTAGAGGCATACTAGTGACATACTGTTTGTCTATATATTCACACATGTATTATGTTTCCGGTTAATACAATTCTAGCATGAATAATAAACATTTATCATGATATAAGGAAATAAATAATAACTTTATTATTGCCTCTAGGGCATATTTCCTCCAAGTGGTGACTCTGGCTGGGACGGTACTAGCAGATGTAGAACTACGGTAGGATGGGATGAGTACCGGACAGTGGTCAGAGGAACTCTTTGGAAGACCATGTTTCGGTCATCTTGTTCTCAAACACTCACGAAGTGCGGGAGCGTAAAGAGAGGGATCGAATCTTGCGGGTAAAGTGTACAAACCTCTGCAGAGGGTTTAAAACCTAATCGATTAGCCATGTCCCCAGTTACGGATAATTTGAGCCTTTGGACTTGGATCTATATCTGAACTCTCAACACCGGACTGATAACTTAATTGTGGGCAACTTATGATGATTTTGGGCTATGAGACATCGGTTGGCGGAACCATGTCATGACAGAAAAACTCCATAGTACAGACTTCATTTATTCCTTTGATGTAGGGAAAATAAAACCAGCTTTTACGCAAACAAAACTCAGATACAGAGCCATAAAGCCATATTGCATATAGTATAGTTTTATCATCTGTTTTCTCATATTGTGATCTTGCCGGTACATTCAATGTCTTGACCTACACGGCTGCAACGTATCATGTTGCAGATATTTCCTCGACAGTAAGAATACGATGCAGTGGTTACGGTCTACACTCAACCTGCCGATGGCGTTGATGGGACTCCACACCCGTTTGTTTGTTTCCGCTGAGTATTATGAGGTATATATCAGTTTTACGTTAATTATACATGTGATTGCACTTTGATATATACATTGATGTACTGTGTGTGCCAGCATACTGATCCAGGGATGGCACAGCAACACAGAGGCTTGACCGTCTGAGGTCGGGTCGCTACAACCTACCTCTTTCCCTCCAAGCTCCATTGTTGCTCAAAGCTCCATTTTCGCCCGATCTCTCTCCCTAGCCAATCAAACTTGTTGATTTGCTCGGGATTGGTTGAGAAGGCCCAGATCTATACTTCCACCAAGAGAAATTTGATTCCCCCCACTTATCCCTTGCGGATCTTGTTACTCTTGGGTGTTGAGCACCCTAGACGGTTGAGGTCACCTCGAAGCCATACTCCATTGTGGTGAAGCTTCTTGGTGTTGTTGTGTTGGGAGCCTCCGGTTGTTGTGGAGTTTGCCCCAACCTTGCTTGTAAAGGTTCGGTCGCCGCCTTCAAGGGCACCAATAGTGGAATCACGGCATCTCGCATTGTGTGAGGGCGTGAGGAGAATACGGTGGCCCTAGTGGCTTCTTGGGGAGCATTGTGCCTCCACACCGCTCTAACGGAGACGCATTTCCTTCAAAAGGAAGGAACTTGGTAACACATCCTCGTCTCGACCGGCTCCACTCTTGGTTATCTCATCCCTTTACTTGTGCTAGCTTATTTGTGTTCTTATCCTTGCTTGCTCGTGTGCTAGTGTTGTTGCATCATATAGGTTGTCCACCTAGTTGCACATCTAGACAACCATTATTATTGCAAAGTTTAATTTGGTAAAGAAAAGCTTAAAAATTGTTAGTTGCCTATTCACCCCCCCCCCTCTAGTCAACCATATCGATCCTTTCAGCAGAGATACTACTTGTGCGTCCAAAAACCCTTAAACCCAAATCTTATTTTCGAGTGTCCACCATACCTACCTATGGATTGAGTAAGATCCTTCAAGTAAGTTGTCAGCAGTGCAAAAAGGCAATAAAAATTGCTTCTAAAAGTGTGAGATCATTAAGTGTAAGAGAAAATTGAGCGTTGCACGAACTTCTGATGGTGAAGAATAAAAGCGACAGAATGCATAATAGAGGTCGCTATCACAAGGGGCAATGTAACGTGACGTTATTTTGCACTAAGGGGTTGAGCATACAAACAAATAAGCGCATCGTAACCTCTGCTTCCCTCTGCGAAGGGCCTATCTTTTACTTTTCAGTATTTACTTTTATGCAAAGAGTCAAAGTGTTTTATCTCTATTCCTTTTTCTTTTTTCTCCTTTGGTAAGCATCATGTGGTGAGGAAAGATCTAGGCACGTATGTCCAGTTGAATATGGGTAGCATGAGTTATTATTGTTGACATCACCATTGAGGTGAATACGTTGGGAGGCAAAACAATAAGCCCCTATCTTTCTATGTGTCTGGTTGAAACTTTTTGCTCATGTGTACACGGTGAGTGTTAGAAATCATAGAAGACTATATGATGGTTGAGTATGTGGAGCTCTTACTTAAACTCTGTTGAATAAGTTGAATTGCAATTGCTTGGTGACTAAGAACACAGGTTGTTGAGTTTCAAGAGAGTTCATTGTTTGTACCTTAACATGTGAATTGGTTGCCACTATAACATGAGAAGTTTTATAAGAAAGAATTGTTGTTATGATGCTAGAAAAAGTGATTGAAACTGTCATTGATCAAAATTGTGCACTTTGCTAGAATTCACACTTCATAAATTACTTATTTTATCATTTACCTACTCGAGGACGAGTAGGAATTAAGCTTGGGGGTGCTGATACGTCTCCAACGTATCTATAATTTATGAAGTATTCATGCTGTTATTTTATCATTCTTGGATGTTTTACAATCATTTTATAGAAACTTTATATCATTTTTAGGACTAACCTATTGACCCAGTGCCCAGTGCCAGTTACTGTTTTTTGCTTGTTTTTTACATCGCAGAAATCAATACGACGGAGTCCAAATGCAACGTAAACTTCACGGAGATTTTTATGGACCAGAAGAACAACAGTGGGCCAAAGAAGCACTGGGGTGCCCGAGGGGCACAACCCACCAGGGCGTGCCAGGGGGCCCTGGCGCGCCCAAGTGGGTTGTGCCCACCGCGGTGGCCTCCGCACCCCTCTTTGCACTATAAATTCCCAAATATTCCGAAACCCTTCGAGATTAACCTAGATCGGAAGTTCCGCCGCCGCAAGCCTCTGTAGCTACCGAAAACCAATCAGGAGCCCGTTCCGGCACCCTGCCGAAGGGGGGAATCATCTCCGGTGGCCATCTTCATCATCCCGGCGGCCACCACGATGAGGAGGGAGTAGTCCACCCTCGGGGCTGAGGGTTTGTACCAGTAGCTATGTGTTTAATCTCTCTCTCTCTCTCTCGTGATCTATATCATGGGCTTTGTTAATATAGATTGATCATATTATGTTTCTCCCCTCTATACTCTTCTTGTGGTGAATTGAATCTTTACCCTTTGAAGTTTTTTCATGTCGGCTTGAATATTCAGATTTGAGATCACATGATGTATGTCTTCCGGTATGAATACTTGAGGTGACACTGGGGTATCTTATTTATTTACTTGATATATGTTATGGCATTCAACTTGCGGATTCCCGCGGTGATATTGGGCTAATCTTTGCATAGGAGTTGATGCACTTCTTTATTATCTTTTCTCCGATAGAAACTTTGGGGTCCCCTTGTAGTTCTATGTGTGGATTGAGTATTATGAATATGAATTTGCTTTGATGTTATTTTAGTACGAACTCTAGGATAGATTGAACAGAAAGAATAGCTTTGTGTTATTTTAGTACGAACTCTTGAATAGATCAAACGAAAAGAAAAGCTTTGAGGTGGTTTCGTACCCTACAAACAATTTATATATTTTGTTCTCCGCTAATAGGAACTCAGGAGTGATTCTTTATTGCACTTTGAGGGATAATCATATGATTCAACTATGTTAGCATTGTTGAGAGGTTGCACTAGTGAAAGTACGGACCCTAGGCCTTGTTTTCAAGCATTGCAACACCGTTTTTGTGCCCGTTTACTATTTTCTACCTTGTTGTTTTTATTTATTCAGATTATAAAAATACATTTCTACCATCCATATTACAATTTTATCACCATCCCTTCGCTGAAATAGTGCACCTATACAATTTGCCATTGTATTGGGTGTGTTGGGAACACAAGAGATTTTTTGTATTTGGTTGCAGGGTCGGTTGAGAGAGACCATCTTCATCCTACACCTCTCATGGATTGATAAACCTTAGGTCATCCACTTGAGGGAAAATTGCTACTGTCCTACAAAACTCTGCATTTGGAGGCCCAACACGTGTCTACAAGAATAAAGTTGCATAGTATACATCAAAGGGCAGCTTCGTGGGGCGGTTATGCTGCAATCTCCCCTGCTTCCTCGAGTGCATGCACGACCACCACCGAGGCAATCGCCGCGATCACCGACTCTGCAGCACCAATGGAGAGAAAGGGCGTCAAAACAATGGTGGCTCTGCTCGCCTGGCACATTTGGTAGTAGAGGAACAACTGCATTTTCAGAATGAAGATGTCGAGCTCACGCGATGTGGTCGCGGCCTGCCGGAGAGATATGTAACAATGGAGACTTGCCGGAGCAAATGACATCGAGCCCCCTTTCAGGGAGATTACATGAGAAATCAGTTTTTGCCATGTTATTCTGTAGGGAGGGAGGCAATGAGCCTGCGTGCTTTGCTTATCCTCCTAAAAACTCCGTTTACTTGATCAACTTTTTTGTAACTTCTCCCCTGCTAAGCCAATGAAAAGCCAACAAGCCTGGATCTTTCAAAAATAACATTTAATGTTTGTAATGGTAAAAAATGTGATATATTACTCGCCCTACATAGCCAAATTGTCAATTTAGCAATGCATGTGTTTAAACGGGAAAAGAGATAATATAGAACATCTTCAACAATTCTCGTATCCGTAAAATAATTATAGTTTAGGGAGAGTTGAGCCAAAAAAATGGACGCGTCTGGCTGGCGGCCGTTGGCTCACTATCGCTCGCGAGCGGCCGGCTAGAAAAGGTAACTAGCCGTCCCCCTGTCCCAGGAATGAAAGTGCCCTTCCCGACCACCTTACTCCGTGGAAAGCACTCGTACAACAGAAAAAAGCAACAGAAACGATCCCCTCGCCCACGCCCACGTGATAACCACCATGTCTCAACCCATACCGCGCCCCCTTTCCCACCCTTTCTTCCCCACGGGGCGCCCAACTTCTTCTCCATGAAAGAAAAAGAAGAAAGAGGACACGATCCAAAAACCAAAGAGCTGCCATGGCAGATCAATCAAGCTAATGAGAAGGACTTGTCAGAGAACTACAACTGCAATAGGGAGGAGGGGAGCTTACTAGGAAACATCATCAGGTAAGATCCTTCTCCTCTCCCAGATCAACCTTGTTCACTTTCCCTTCCCTTTCCTATGAATCTCCCAGATATACCCAAATTCTCCATGATTGGAGGGAGAAGGAAGACCAACCAAAGCAAAAATATGTAAATATGATCTCTGCACACTTCAATTTTTTTGTGCAACTAAACATGGTTTGAGACCAACTTTAACAAAACTGAACATGTATTCTAGCATGCATCCCGGCCAAGTTTCCCCCTTAATGTGTGCAACAAACACACACATGGATGAGTGCAGATACCATGCATTCTAGCCAACTAAAACATGTATTCTAGCCAACTCAACATGCATTGTAGTCAAAACTAAACATACATTCTACCAACTTGTACTTGTTGTTTGCAAATGAACACATTAAAAAACTGTAGTATCTGTGCAACGAAAAATGCATAAATGTGCAACTAAACATGCATCCTAGGCAACTGAACATGTATTCTAGCCAACTCAGAATGCATTCTAGCCAAACTAAAACATGCATTCTACCCAACTTGTACTGGATGTTTGCGAGTGAACACATTAGAAAACCCATAGTATATGTGCAACAAAAAATGGATAATTGTGCAACCAAACATGAATCCTAGCCAACTGAACATGGATTCTAGCCAACTGAACATGCATATTAGCAAAGTGAACTTGCATTCTAGCCAACTTTGTAGCTGGATGTTTGCAAATAAAAACAATAAAAATATGTAGTATAATAGCAAAAACACACGAACTTTTGTGAAAACCACACAAGGATCCATTCCAATTTCTCAAGCAATGTGTGCAAATAGAAGAAAAAAACCCAGGCTAATGAAAGCACAAACCATAGTAATCGTCATGCATATATTCTTGTTCCACACCTATTTCAAAGCTATAGTGGAAAATATGTTCAATATACTAGAAGTAAAAACAGAAAAGGCGATGAAAACTATATATGTATTCTATCATCCAAATCTTCTTTCATCTGGATTTGTCATCTCAATTGTAGCGTCAAATTATGTCCAAATTATGTGCAGAAAAATCTAAATCGGCTCCTTGCCAAAAGCAAACCTGCACATCATTACAGCAACAAAGAAAAAAGTGAGAAAAACACTGAGGTAAAAAGTCATGTTCTTTATCTGTGCAACCTATTTACTACAAAATATGCAACTAACATAACCACTTTGTGCAAGCAAAAAATGCAAACCTGTTATAAAAATGATTCTGGTAAAAACATGTAGTTTTTGCAACTAAGATTGTCATACTGGTATGCAACTACTTATGATTGTGTTGTAGCATAAAAAACAGAATGTTTTTAGGTTGTTTAAAACACTCTTTGATGATTAATTTGATGACATCACTTCCATCTTTTTTATGTGCAGGGAGTGTGTGGCGGCAGCAAAAAAGAAAAGAATGATTGATCTCAATGAGTTGCCTCCTGATCTCAATGAGCTTCCTCATAATATGGATCGTGACAACCCAAAGATACCACCGTGAGCTAATGCTGATTATGGGACTGAAAATGTGTGCTCTATTGACCATACACAGCCAAGCCATGGGCATAACCCTGTGGGCCATGAACATGTGGCAAGGTAGTCATCAACCCGTGGTGCCCCTGTAGTGATGTCTTTACAGTCAGAGATCCATACTCTAGATGACACGGGCACCTCGGCAGATGTTCCTGGTCCAACCAGGACTGAGCTAGGAGCTGGGGCTGTTGACGGTGTTGTACAAGGAGAACAAGGAGGGGATGAGGTTGGGTCTCAGCCCCTGGAACCCCATGTTGGTATGAGGTTTGACGGCCTTCAAGTTGCTAAGGATCATTACAACAGCTACGCCCTAAGGATGGGTTTCTCTGTGAAGATGAACACCTCACACAAATGAATTGGTAAAACAACAGTTTTGTTGCAACAAGTACAAGAAGCTCAAAGTTGATGATGGAGGAGCGGAGGTTGCTCCTATCCTGGACCCTATACCAGATCCAAACGTTGTTGTTGGTGATGAGAAAAAGGAAGATGAACCGCCAATCTTTGCTAAAGAGGAGACTAGTCCTAGTAAGAGAAAGAAGAAACGGAAACACAAGACAATAAAGCAGACTCAATGCAAGGCGAAAATATTGGTGAAGCTGCTAGATGGGCGATGGGAGGTGACACCCTTTGTTCATGACCACAACCATCCATTGGTGAACAAACCTTCGTTGTCCAAATACTTGAGATTTCACCAAGGCATTTCTGTGGATGAAAAGGAATTTTTGCGTATCTTGTATAACTGCAACTTGACTACGGGTGTGTTTCTATATCCCTTGCAAAATTAAGTTTCCCTCTAGGTAGTCTGGTGTGCAACTGCTATGGTACTGGTGTGCAACTAAAATGCCTTCAGTGTGCAACTAAAAAGGGTCATGTGTCCAACTTCCCGTGCTGGACACCCGGTGTGCAACTATAAAGCCTTTGGTGTGCAACTAAAAACTAAAAAAAGTCCTGAGTACAACTTCATTAGTTGCACACCCGGTTGCTGTGGAAGTAGATTAGTGTGAAACTACTTTGGTGCTTGTGGGCAATTAGAATGCCTTTAGTGTGCAACTAAACAATGTCCTGTGTCCAACTGCATATGTTTTTAAAGGTGCAGCTAGCTATCCGTTTTCTGCAATTATCCTCTGTGCCAACACATGTCCTATTACTGTGCAGCTGGGTGTGTGCATTCGCGCGACTAAAAAAGAGATATTGTTTTCTTTTTGTATTATGTGGGACATATGATGCATATAATGGCGGGATTCTATGGATATGAGTTGATGGTGTCGTACGGACCAAAGACAATAACAAATCTATGTACAAGTTTCCGTAGAGATGACACAGAGGAGGGTGACATGATTGAGACAATTGCACACTTCAAGGATATACAGAAAACCAATCCAGACTTCTTCTATAAGGTAAAATATGATGAAGAGGACATAGTTGTCAACATATTTTGGGTGGATGGCTTAGCTCGAAAAGCTTATGCGGAGGCGTACCATGATTGCATATCGTTTGACACCACCTACATGACTGATGAGCCACAAGTATAAGGGATCTATCGTAGTCCTTTCGATAAGTAAGAGTGTCGAACCCAACGAGGAGTAGAAGGAAATGACAAGTGGTTTTCAGCAAGGTATTCTCTGCAAGCACTGACATTATCGATAACAGATAGTTGTGTGATAGGACAATTCGTAACGGGTAACAAGTAACAAAAGTAAACAAGGTGCAGAAAGGTGGCCCAATACTTTTTGTAGCAACGGTCAAGCCTGGATGAACTCTTATATAAAGCAAAGCGCTCCCAAGGACACATGAGAATTGTTGTCAAGCTAGTTTTCACATGCTCATATGATTCTATTGACACTCAAAAGTGGCACGATTATAAAGAGTGGCTTGAAGCTGTGTCAAGATTGATTCAAACTTACTATTGAAAGTCACCATGAGATGGCTCTCTTCAAGAAGATCAAGATGAATATGAAGATGGTCTAAAACGGAGCTCGAATGTAAAATTAATGACAAGTTCAGAGATGCTCATGTCGACACCAGATTAAAGAATGACTAGAAACCCAATTAAGGTGGAGTCAAATGGGGAAAGATTCAACAAGAAAGTTGTGCGCGTTGTCGAAACGATCGATTTTGGTATAAAGATCATCACAACCCGAGGTTGTACGCAAAAGTTAAAGCCCGCACAGTGCGACCCTCCAGTGAGCAAAGTATGACGCCCGGAACCAGACACATATCTGGGTATGTCTGATGAGCTGCGTGAATAATTAGCTGTTTTGCGCGAGGGATTTGATCCTCGAGATGACCTCTGATGAAAAAACGTTCAACATCAAAGTTGTTGGCCTCGTCGGAACGGTCAAGATTGCTTTTGGGCTTGTTTCCATCCAAGGTCGTTTATCACCGAAAAAAAGACCCACAAGGTGAAGCCAGTTTTAAACCGAACAGTTTTGGAAAGTTCGGACAAAACCAATCCGAATTTAACTAGGGTTTTGGACGTGAATCCAAACCTTTTCCTTGCACGGGAAGTCCAGCCGCCTCTTATATACCTAAGGGATGACGGCCGATTGAACAACACACAATCGACAAAATCATCTACCACTTTTTTTTTAACTTTTCTCCTTAACCCTAGTTCTTCTTCTTCCTCGTTCTTCGTTTGTTCTTCTTGTTGCAGGGCGGCGATCCACGAGGCCCTAGGGGCGATCAGGTCGACCTAGGGTAGCCCATAGACATCGCGCGTCCAGACGGGGTTGTCGGTTCAATATCCGACGTATCTCGTAGTAGGGGTCCTACTCTAGGCGTCTAGGAGCGATGGTAACATGGACACGGGGTTTTACCCAGCTTCGGGCTCTTTTGATGAGATAATACCCTACATGTTGCTTTTGATTGTATTCATATGGGTGTAGTACAGAGTATATGTATCTACCAGGAGATTGTAGTAATGAATATGAGATTGTCTATTCACTAGACTGGCCTCAGTTTATATATGCACCATAGGCCTAGGGTTTAGAGGAGTCCTTGTCTTGGGCGCCAAGTCTTGTAGAATCCTCCTTGTATGCGGCATGACTGTCCGAACTGGCCCAATAGTGAACCGCCATGGGGGTCCTCGGCCCGATCCAGCTGGTCGGGAGACGATGTGGTGAGTACCCCCTAGTCCAGGACACCGTCAGTAGCCCACTGAACCGGTCTTCAAGTTGGGGACGCTCCTCGATTCTTCCGAACTGTTCTTCATCTTCGGTCGTCAGTCTTGAAAACTGGTTCAACAAATCTTCTTATCTTCGATCTTGAGGATCTCCGAAATGCATTCGAAGAGTTTACACGTCAGGTATCCGAGGAGTCCCTTTAAGTTTCCGGCCTTTATCAATGTCCTATTATTTTTACGCCACACCACGGGTTTGAAGTTGTTCCCGGGCAGCAGTGTCCTCTTGCATCTGAGCTCCAACGCCGGACTGCATTTGAGGTCTTTTGCAGCCTAGCACCAACGGCAGACCGCTTCCGAGCTCCAGCGCCGGAATGTATCCGAGCTCCAACACCGGACTGTATCCAAAGAGTATTGTTATAGTCAAGCTCCAACGCCGAACTACATCTGAGCTCCAGCGCTGGACTATATCCGAGCTCCAACGCCGGACTATGTCCAAGCTCCAACGCCGAACTATGTCCGAGGTGTCACAGATCACCTTGGTTCAAAAAAGTGTTAGCCGAGCTTAATGCCGGAAATGCCGTCTAAGGAGCGAGCCACTTGCATCCGAGCTATATGCCGAACTGCTTCCGAGATGGCTCAGCACCTCGGTCATGGGCTGATTGTTTGCGGATTTTATTTCCGATCCGTATAAATTTATTTGCTGACGAGATGTATTGCCAGTAGCCCTCAAGGTGTCTATCGGCCTAAAATCTGAGATGCACGTGAAGGAAAACATAAAACTGCTGATCTTGGTAGCCCCTGAGACCCAGGTAGTGAAATCGGCCTGAGGATCAACTCCTAGCTTGGCAGCATACATAGGAATAGAAACTCAGCGTGATATATTAGAGGTAATAGTGATCAGCGGACGGGCCCCTGAGAGAGGGTCGTGAGAAGTCGCCGTGATATATCAGCTTGATGCCGGATAAGTCCCATATGGTACTTATTGTCGTCTGAAGACGCGCTTGTCCATAGTTCGGTTATGCCGAACACTTAGCACTTTGAATTTTCTGCATTGAATAGGCAATGGAGTAGCCCCCAAGACACTGGTCGGGTGACAACACCAGATTAGGGGATCGATGTGCCCCTTTAATATTTGTAAATAATGAGCGCAAAGCCTAGTAGCCCCCGAGCCTTAATGTGGGCACGGGTGGCCGAATTAAGGATCGATATCTGTTTGACAGAAAATTTTGTTGTGTTTAACACAAACTTCTTGGAAAGAGAATAAATATCTCTTAAAAGAGTTTAGAGCTGATCAAAATCCGAGCTCGCCAAGGTAGGCCCCAAGGGGTTGAAAAGATGGATTGCAGTAAATGGATTTTACTCGCAATTTTTATGTGTAACGATTCTATGTATCCAAGTACTTTTCATCATTAATGCTCAAATCCGCATTGTACAAAACTTTGTTGACCGACCATCGGCTTCAACCTCCTCGGCTAGTTGCTGGGGAGTGTTTTTCCTACTTTATAAAGCCGTTATAAGGGCAAAGTTTTACGACAAACAAGGCAATCCGGTCATACGGTTTTATAAACAAAGGTACACGGAGAGATATGTTATATTACGTTTTAACGTAAGAAACATCTTCAAAAGAAAATAGTCCTGCTATCGGTTCCTTTCTTTGGGTCGTCATGCTTATCATGATCATGAAAACTCACCTCCGATCAATGTGGGAGGAAAATATTGAGGATTTAGTTCGGCGAAAGTTCCCAAACTCTATGGTATTAATGAACAAAATTTTTTACTTCCGTCGTTGCAGACCAATGTGATCCTTTAAGATTGCTAGCTTTCGGCTTCACCCATTCTGTGGTACTAACTCGGATGACCCGGTAGTAACAATCACAGAGGTGCTCCCTTTACCGCCTAGCCTAACAATCGGGAACGTAGGGGTAAACACAGGAGCCAGGCAACCCATCTTGGCCAAAATCTGAAGTCAAATTGATGCATATGTATGGCTTTATAATGATGATTACGGAAGGCAGCCTTTGTATATTATATACAAATGACGATGATATGTTTATTTTGACTCCGTTGCGACCATTTATCAGTTGAAAGTGGCCCATCGTCGGCTTCCGCCCCATTGTAGATGCTACGCAGGGTGTTTTCGCAATAACAAAACAACCCTTAGCCGACGTCTCGGTGCCCGAAAGCGGTTTTGTTAGCGGAAACGAGGCAATCAGATGTGCGGGCTTTATAAGTTTCACTTAGTCATAGGAGCTTTAAACTGGGGAAGCTAGCTACAAGCCCCCGGTTAGTGTTCGGCGACAGCCGAGGTCAAGCCGTAAATACTTCGGCCGATGTTATGAATGGCCCGTCATTTAACATAGTCATCGGATCGCTAACCAGTTTACGCTTATTGTGACAGTCAGTTTTTGGCTTTCTCCACTGAGGTGCTTAACCAGGCGAGCTGGAAGCACAATCGCAGTGGTTATCCCTTTCCACACCTAGCCGAACAAAGCGGCATATAGGAGGCAAGCACAGGAGCCAGGCAACCCAACTATTGACCGAAGACACAATTCGAAACCGATGCATATATAGCAATATCCGAGAATATTTTCGCCGAATCTCTAAAGGTGTCTGGCGTTGCACTGCAAGACTTATGCGGGAAACACACAAATAGTTTAAAAGTGCCATAGGCTTGGAAAACCCAACAATTTAGTAAAAACTTGACGTCCAAATTAGATCAAGTGTTCGGTGCCAATCCGAAAATTGGTCAAAAAAGGGGTGCTTCTGTCATGCATTAATGTGACACATCCGATCTCAAGACCTCAAGCGGGTCAGCCCACGGCTGTAACCTCCTATCCCGAAGGCGGAGTACTGCTCGTTAGGCCAGTTTAGCAAACTAAACTCGAATGGCCTTGAGAGAGAGACTAGGCTCCCCGGCTATTGACCACACACACGCATCGAAAAAAGGAGTGATGGAAAAAGATTTTGCAATGACCAAGAAGAAAACATTTATTATAAAACGGCTCATACTAATTTAAGAGCCCCCGAGTGACTTGGGCAAAAGAATTTTATGTATAATGATTGTATGTACGGAAGTATTTATATCATATCTGTGTTCACCCGAACTTTAAACGCGTCTTAACCGACCGTCGACTTCTCCCTCTTCGGTCAAGGACCGAAAAGTGTTATGTACTCCACCTGTTGAGAATATCGATGGTGTTTCCGATAACCAGGAAATCAGGACATAAGGCTGTAACAGACAAAGCGCGCTCAGGGAACTTATGCTATAACAGACAAAGTGTAAGAAGCATCTTCGAAGAAATTAGTACCTCCACCGATACCTTTCTTTGGTTGCTCATTGTTACTATGAGACTCGTGCAATAGATTTTTTGTACTCATGAGTTCCGTTATGTGCCGACCATAATTGAAAACAATAAGAGTGCTAGCTTTAGGCTTCACCCAGTCTGAGGTCCGAGCTCGGATGAACCGATCGTGACAATCGCAGAGGTGCTCCCTTTACTCCCTAGCCGAACAATCGGGAACATAGGGGTAAACACAGGAGCAAGGCAACCCAGCTTGCGGAACACTTAAGTCAACATGGTGCATATTGTGGCATAATACACGAACAAGGAACGAAGCCATACAAGTATAGTCATATGCAAGAGGAAAGGCTTCATAAAGGAAGCCCCCAAGCAAATGGGGTATTTGAATTTCCGTGTCACAATCAAAGTTTTGACAAGGAAGTTTTCACACAACTTTTTGCCAAAAAAAGTATAATGCTTGGTTGAACCGAACAAAATTTAAAATTGAAAATTCTGAGCATAAAAGCGACTTAGATGGTTAATGTGCTCGGTGTCGATGCACGACCCGAGCATACGGTGGGACAACGTCCCAGCCCCCAAGCCGGTCCCGAGGTGGCGGAGCGAAGAGCTCGCACTCCGAAGTGACGACATAGCACGGCCAATGCAAGCCCGCAGTGTGACGCCAAAGTTCCCGGCGTGGGTTAATGAAGTGATGACGAAGCCCTCGGTCCAGCCGAGGTGACGTGGTACGTCGGTACGCAAAGGTGACAGCGCTGCCCAATCCGGATCCTTTATCTGTGCACAGAAAATAGTGCAAGCCGGAGATAATAGGGATAATAATAAATTTAAAAAAGAATGTTGCATAATTAATAATTTATGCATAGTGAGTAATGAAAGACATATGGCCTGTGTGCCGAACACTCGATGAGGTAGAGCTCTCTCAACGATGTCGAAGTCCCCGAGGAAACCGAACACGTCGGTATGGCAACACGACCAACAAGGTGATCACGCGAGCCGATTTACGCCGACTGGGACGACGACATCGGCTTGTCGAAGAGATCATGTGACGTAGTCAAATTCCATTACCAAACCACCATGTGACCGTCGTTAATGCGGCCACCATTTGATATACCTGCGTACAGATGATGGAACAAACCAGAGTAATAATTCATTGGAAAAAATAAACCCAAACAAGCAAAAATTACTAGGATCAATAGCACCTGGTTTATTTGTTGTAGCAATCCGAAGAAAGGTGACTCCCAAAATTGGGACTCGATCCGCACACCCATTGCCTGATGAGTGATAAAGCGACGGCATGGCGATGCTGGGAAAGGTTGGCTTGCCGAGGCAAAGCCCTTGGTCCAGCTAACGTGAATAAGATTGTCGGCTGGTGACGCCAAAGTCATCGGAGTATGTTGATGAAGAAATAGCCAAGTCCCCGGTCTAGCCAAGGTGACGGAGCAGGTCGGTGAGGAGACGTTGCAGCTGCCATGTCAGTCGAGGTGTTGAAGTAGGTCGGCGTGATGGACATCGGCTTGAAGAAGAAACAGTGCAGCCATGCTGACGCAGGTCGTGACTTGTGACGCGGTCAATGCCGGCTTGATGAAGTGACTATGCGGCGATGCCGGTGTGCCCGCTCAGTGTAATCCGTGGGGCAGCGATGTTGGTGATGATTTATCCTTCGCGATGCCGAACTCTTATTCGGCTTGCCGAGATGATGATCGAAGAAGTTGAGCTCAGCTCAACAAAGCGGCAACGTGTCTAGCGCAGGTTGGCAGCCGTGGAGCAATATTGCCGGACTGGTTTGACACCAGCGTGATGGTGAAGATTACCTCGGAGGAGGCTTAAAATTTTATGGCTACGTGTTTAAAAACAATGCATAATACCCTAGAAAAAAAAATCCTTCAAAAGGGTTGTCCAATATTTCGTTCATGAAGAAACATGAACTCGGGCCGGATTCGTATTTGCGTAGAAAACAGATCCGAAAATTGGTCCACTCATCGGAAGGTTCCTAGAGTTTGAACCGTCGAATCAAGCTAAAATTTGGAGGGATGGTAGATATGGGAATTCCGCAGCGGATGAACGATTGGATCTTCCAAAGGATCTCCGAGCTGGGCTTTGGAGACCACGCCCTAAACTCGTCCAGATTCCCGTCCAGATTTGACAGGGATCCGGTATATCGTAGATTGCCAGAGATTCCTCCATCGGAACTCAACGAAATTTGGCATGGTTGTTGTACACTTAATTCTGCACAATTCCACCGAAGGAATCGTCAAAGCGATGCTCGAGGAGGTGGTGGCAGTGGATACAAGTTTGTTGTTCGGAAAAAACATCACGGTCTCCTGAGGGCAATGTTGACGTTGAGCCCCCGAGCTCCATGGATGATTCTTCCATGATCATGATAGAGATCGGAGTTGATGTTGACGAAGGCCCTCATCCGAACATGATGATCAGAGGTAGGGCACAGTCCTTGGTTAAGCCAAGGTGACCAGTCAAGCCGGCGACAAAAGATGCCGACATCGACCATAAAGCTCGGCTCCGATGCGTTACGCAGGAGACGATCCGAATTCTTATCGCCCCGTGGCGACCGCTAGCAGCCTCCCAATGAAAGCACCAATGTCGGTTCAATATCTCGTAGTAGGGGTCCTAAGCTAGGCGTCTGGGAGCGATGGTAACATGGACACGGGGTTTTACCCAGCTTCGAGCTCTCTTGATGAGATAATACCCTACACGCTGCTTTTGATTGTATTCATATGGGTGTAGTACAGAGTATATGTATCTACCACGAGATTGTAGTAATGAATATGAGATTGTCTATTGACTAGCCTGGCCTCGGTTTATATATGCACCGTAGGCCTAGGGTTTAGAGGAATCCTTGTCTTGGGCGCCAAGTCTTGTAGAATCCTCCTTGTATGTGGCATGGGCTGTCCGAATTGGCCCAATAGTGAACCGCCATGGGGGTCCTCGGCGCGATCCAGCTGGTAGGGAGACGACGTGGTGAGTACCCCCTAGTCCAGGACACCGTTAGGGGTCCCTCCCGGGCGTGTGGGGTTTCGGGTCCTCAAAAGCACCCGCCGGATTGCCTGCATACCGCGCTTCCAGTCGGGTCTCCTTCGACGTGAGCTGCGGTGCATCACTCCCGGCATCGAGGGTACACGGTGACGTGTTCGTGTGCAAACAGATTCATGTTCGTTACTTTGATAATTTGATATGTGGGTGAACCAGTGCTTGGATGCTATCCTTCCTTGGACAAGCCTCCCACTTATGATTAACCCCTCTCGCAAGCATCCGCAACTACGAAAGAAGAATTAAGGTAAACCTAACTATATCATGAAACATATGGATCCAAATCAGCCCCTTACGAAGCAACACATAAACTAGGGTTTAAGCTTCTGTCACTCTAGCAACCCATCATCTACTTATTACTTTCCAATGCCTTCCCCTAGGCCCAAATCATGGTGAAGTGTCATGTAGTATACATTCACATAACACCACTAGAGGAAAGACAACATACATCACATCAAAATATCGAACGAATACCAAATCCGCATGATTACTTATAACAAGACTTCTCCCATGTTGGGGATGTAACTACTGAATATAAACCGCCCAGAAGGGACCGGTTTACCCTCGGCTATAATTGGGGCCCACGAAGACTCAGAAGGAGGCAATTACTGTAGAGTTTAGAGGCCCGAAGCCCAGGGGCGAGTTAGGGCCCATAATGGTAAAACCGCCATAACCATGTAACTTGTGTTGTAAGATAAGAGAAAGAAGAGACCGAGCCGGACACTTGTATGAGCCGGCCTCGGGACTCGTAGACTGGCCGGACGTCAACCCATGTATATAAGGGGACGATCCGGCGGCGGTTTAGAGACAGACAAGAACAACTCGAGGCGTAGGCGAAGCTATTGCTCCCTAGTCGTCGAAATCACATCAATCCCATCACAACTAGACGTAGGCTTTTACCTTCATCGAAGGGGCCGAACTAGTATAAACTCTCGTGTCTTTGCGTCCGCTTTAACCCCTCTAAGTTAACCCCCACGATGGCCCCGCGACTAAGTCCTTTCATGAGGACATCTGCCGTGACAATTCCACGACGGTTGGCGCCCACCGTGGGGCTATCGCACGATGGTTTGATGATCTTAGAGGGCAAGTTCGGCGACTCGAAGGCTATGCCGTGGGCGGATGACCAAGAGTCGTCGCGGCAAGCTCTACATCGACGATGCGCATCGGGCCCCGAGGCCGGCTCGATTGAGTACGGGTACCGGGTCCGCTTTGGTGGCATACACGTGCTCATCGGCAAGATCGGTGAGCCAGGGCCTGGGCCGGACATCTGCACCGACCTCGTCGAGACGGCTCAGCGGACGAAGAAGAATCCTGCCCTGGCTAAACCGGTTGTCAGGCGCGCTTTCGTGGGAGTGATCCACGGAGGAGATTATGAGGGCGGATCAGCATCTGGTGGCGAAACCGTTGTCTACTCTGATGACGAGTCATCGACCGGGGAAACTGAGTCTCTGTACCAGCTGCAAGATGGCCAGATCGGGGGCTGTTCCGACGATGAGAGTATTCCGGGCCCCTTTGATCTGCCCAACCGGGTTGGAATATTCATGGCTGGTACACAAGCGACGCTTCACTCTTCGACCGCCGCGCCAATGGTCGCCGGTTCAACAATGGCGATGGCGGTAGGCAGGAGGCCACTGTCGCCCGCCGGCTCAAGTTTTATCGTAACTATTTGATGCATTGGTTGTGCTCATGGCGAGGCTAACCCGGCAGATCAAGACCTGCATAATGCGGAGATTGCAAAGGTGAAGGAGCAGATCACTCGGGCTAAAGCGGATCTGGCAGCCGCAGACGTCGAGGATGATGGCGGAGCGGCCGCTTTGGATGCGCAGCTTATAGGCTCATGCTTTGGATCGTAACGCGTCGCATGAAGTCATGAAAAGAAAGTACAGATCCCGTTTGCCCTCGGTTTTCGAGGGAAGAGACCTCTTCAACACCCCAGGAGCAGGGAGCAGTAATCCGCCGCCAGTGGTGAACCGGGCGGAAGCACCTGGGACGGGAGCGCCGATTCAGCCCCGTGTGATAGATCTGCCTCACCATCATGCCGGCACGCCTCAGGCTGTGCTAACACCTCCAGGTCACTACTCCAACCCGATGGATAACCTTGTTGCGGCAGCGGCGCGGTTGGAGGAGATTCCAATCGAAGGCGATTCACCGCAGGCGATGGAAACACGCAGGGTCAAATAGCTCCTGAGGACGGCCCTGGCCCAACAGGAAGCGTACTCATACAACCGTGATCGGATCCACTCCACCCCTCGCCCAAGCCGGAGTTATAGCCGGCACACAGATGAACCGGCCGTGTCAAGTAATGCGCAGCACGGGGCACCTCGCGGCAACAACCCGGCGGGTGGCTTTGAAAATGCTCAAGAGGTGGTGGACTGGGCCAGGGCACGTAGGGAGGCCGAGTTAGCAGCACAGCATGAGGATCATCAGCTCGCACCGGTTCGACCGACCATCTTCGAGCCCGGGGTTACATCTGGCTCTTTGGGGGTGCCTTGCCTCGTCCCCGCTTTACGCAATGTACGCTTGCCCAAAGACTTCAAGGGGCCACGCAAGGTGCCCAATTATACCGCCGATCTGGCTCCAGAGGCGTGGATAGAAAGCTATGAGATGGCCATGGAGATGCTGGATGTGGATGAAGCTGCATGTGCAAAGTATTTTACCATGATGCTTGAAGGTACGGCCCGTACTTGGCTGAAAAACTTGCCACCCAATTCCATCAGTTCATGGACCCAGTTGCGGACCCGGTTCATTCAGAATTTCAAAGACACCTGTAAGCAGCCCATGTCTGTGGTGGACTTGGCGGCTTGTGTCCGGGCTGAGGGAGAATCCACAACCCATTGGGTGCGCCGCGTTTCACAAGTTCTACATTCTTCAGACCGGATCAACACTGATTCTGCAATCTTAACCCTAGAGAGCAACTGCCGGTTCGAACCTTTAAAATTGAAGCTGGAGTCGCATGAAGCGTTTTGCAATGACATGGGCACTCTCATGGGCGTTTTAGTGAAGTACGCTGATTACGATAGTACCAAGGATCCCGAGTCCGAGGAAGAGGATGGAACAGGAAGGGAAACAGAACAGCAACTCCGAAGCCAAGCATCACCGGCAGTAACGGAGGAAACAAGCGTAAGGCGAATGGTAACATGGGCTTCGTAGCCAACACCAATGTGCAGGAAAAGGGTCAGCGGCGCAAGGGTAAACATCCGAACCGAGGTGGTGCGCCTAATCACAATCGGACCGGTTGAATTATCTCTTGAACCAACCTGTCCGAAGCATGGGACGAAGGAGGCGCCGACAAACCACCTCTGGAAGGATTGTTACATTATGCAGGAGTTCAAAAGTTCTAATGCTTTCCGGTATGATCAAGGGCCGGCGGCGGTTCGTGGTCCGGCCCGGATTCTGATGGAGAAAATTCCGCCTGTGGTTCAATGGTAATCCGGTAGGCGTAACAATCAGAACAACCAAGGTGGTTACAATCAGCAGCAGCAGTCGGGTTATCAAAGCAATCCGAAGCAGTTGAATGGTGGACAGTACCACGTCTTCACCACTAGTTTGGACAAGCGTGACCGGAAGCTTCAGAAGCGGGCAGTCAACATTGTTGAACCGGCCGTACCGCATTACCTACGCTGGTCAGAGCAGCCTATTGTGTGGAGTAGAGAGGATCATCCTCCCCGGGTTGACAATCCGGGTCAACTAGCCCTAGTGGTGGCGCCTCAGGTGGGAGGATACAAGTTCACCAAAGTGCTTATGGACGGGGGGAGCAGCATCAACATCCTGTATTATGAGACCTTCCGTCGTATGGGGTTGACGGATAAACATCTCAAGCCATCCAATACAGTGTTTCACAGTGTGGTGCCTGGCAAGTCAGCATATCCGGTTGGTAAAATAGCTCTGGAGGTAGCCTTTGGGGATGAACATGACTCCAGATCGGAAACATTGACATTTGAAGAGGTGAAAATTCAAAGCCCTTACCACGCCCTGTTTGGGCGGCCGGCTTATGCCAAGTTTATGGCGCGACCTTGTTATGTTTATTTGCAGCTAAAAATGCCGGGTCACAAAGGGACGATAACGGTTCACGGGATCCGCAAGGTCGCTTTAGAGTGTGAGGAAGGTGATGCGGCTTACGCAGAGTCGGTTTGTGCCACCGAAGAGCTCAAGTACTATAAAGACAAGGTTGATCTGGTGGATATGACCCCGTTGAAGAAACCAACTACAGAGCACGATCCGGATCTGAAGTTTAAATCGGCAGCTGAGACTAAACTTGTTGACTTTGTTCCCGGTGATTCGTCCAAGCAATTCGTCATCAGTGCTAACTTGGATCCTAAATAGGAAAGCGCGCTCATCGAGTTCATCCGTGAGAATCGGGACATTTTGCATGGAAGCCTTCCGACATGCCGGTGTACCGAGGAACTTTGAGCACACTCTTAATGTTGATCCCAAGTACAAACCGGTAAAACAGTTCCTTCGCCGGTTTAACGAGGAAAGGCGTAAGGCCATTGGAGAAGAGGTTGCGGGCTCTTAGCGGCAGGTTTTATCGTTGAAGTTTTCCATCCAGAGTGGCTTGCTAATCCGGTGCTGGTCCTTAAGAAAACGGCACTTGGTGCATGTGTGTGGATTACCAGATCTTAACAAGGCTTGTCCAATGGATCCTTTCGCTCTCCCGCATTGACCAGATTATTGATGCTACGGCGGGTTACGGCGTTTGAGCTTTTTGGATGCGTATTCTGGATATCATCAGATCAAAATGGCGGTTAAGGACCAGGAGAAGACATCGTTTATCACTCCCTTTGGAGCCTTCTGCTATGTGTCTATGCCTTTTGGGCTCAAGAGCGCCCAAGCAACTTATCAGCGTTGTGTACAGAATTGCTTGCATAAACAGATCGGCCGCAATGTACATGCTTATGTGGATGATATTGTGGTTAAGTCAAGGAAGAAGGAAATGCTGATTGAGGATTTGAAAGAAACCTTTGACAACTTACGGGTGTACAAGATGATGCTTAACCCGGCCAAATGTGTTTTCGGTGTTCCGGCAGGCAAATTATTGGGTTTCCTTGTGTCCAACAGGGGGATTGAAGCTAATCTGGAGAAAATTACAGCTATCACCTCCCTGGCTAAGCCAAAGTGTATCAATGATGTCCAGCGATTGGCAGGCGGATTGCGCTTGTTGAGCCGGTTTATCAGCCGCCTCGGAGAGAAGGCCATTCCCTTGTACCAGATGCTGAAGAAGACGGATTAGTTTGTCTGGAGTTCAGCCGCCGATGAAGCATTGGAGGATTTAAAGCGGCAATTGGCCATCCCGCCTGTTCTCGCCGCTCCCATTGGCAAGGAGCCGCTTCTGCTATATGTTGCTGCTAATGCCAGGCGATTAAGCGTAGCCATTGTGGTAGAAACGAAAGGAGGCGGGAAGGAATATCCGGTTCAACGTCCGGTTTATTACATCAGCGAGGTGCTCATTGAGTCCAAGCAGAGATATCCGCATTGGCGTAAGCTGGTATATGGAGTTTTTATGGCAAGTCGGAAGCTGAGTATTTTCAAGGGCATCCCATCACGGTGGTCGATTCAGCTCCCTTGGGGATATCATCTGAGAACCGGAAGCGGCGGCGAATTGCTAAGTGGGCCATAGAGCTTGGGCCGCACGATTTAAGGTATGTGCCTCGGACGGTAGTAAAATCCTAGGCACTTGTGGATTTCGTTAATGATTGGACGGAGTTACAAGCGCCTGAAGAAAAGCCGGATCATACCTATTGGACCTTCCACTTTGACGGGTCCAGACAGTTGGAGGGCTCGGGGGCTGGAGTTGTGTTAACTTCCCCACGAGGTGAAAAGTTTTGTTACGTCCTCTGCTTAATGTTCCCTTGTACTAACAATGCAGATGAGTATGAAGCCTTGCTCCATGGTCTTCGGATGGCTAAGGAGATGAATCTAAGCCGGGTTAAGTGCTTCGGTGACTCGGACTTAGTGGCCCAACATGTGTCAGGCACTTGGGATTCCAAAGACCCACTCATGGCTGCATATCGTCGGGGGTGGATGTTGTTGCAGGTCATTTTAAAGGTTATCAGGTGGACCATGTGGATCATCGGAAGAACGAAGCGGCGGATTCTTTAAGCCGGTTGGGCTCTCAACGCAAACCGGTCCCGCCCAATGTCTTCCTTGATGTACTGCACAATCCGTCAGTCAAGCTTCCTGATGAAGTAGATTTGGCTATTCCTGATCCGGAGGCTCGGTTGGTGGCTGCCCTGCATGTCATTCCGGATTGGACGCTCCCTTATTTGGCGTTACATGAGCAGGCGATTTACGAGAAGATGAGGCGTTGGCCCGACAGATAGTTCGGCGGTCTAAGTCTATGACCATTGTTAATGGCGAGTTGCATCATTGCAGTGTGTCAGGGGCGTTTCAGCGTTGTGTGTCCCCTGAGGAAGGCCGTGAAATATTGCGTGAGATCCACGAAGGGGACTGCGGTCACCACGCCGGTTCAAAATCCTTGGTGGCTAAGGCGTTCCGCCATGGTTTTTATTGGTTGACTGCCCATGCTGATGCGAAAGATCTGGTCAGGCGATGTGATGGTTGCGGAAGTTTTCTAGGCGTGCTCATATACCGCCCAAGAATTGAGGATGATTCCAATTACTTGGCCATTTGCGACTGTGGGGCTGGATATGGTTGGACCTTTCAAAAGGTCCAAGGACAAGAAGACCCACCTGTTGGTGGCGGTTGACAAATTTACAAAGTGGGTAGAGGCAGAACCTGTTAGCAAGTGTGATGCGGCCACGGCGGTTCAGTTCATCAAAAAGGTGATTTTCCGGTTTGGGTTTCCACACAGTATCATCACAGATAATGGTACCAATTTGTCCAAAGGTGCCATGAAGGAGTTCTGCGAACGTGAGCACATCCGGCTTGACGTTTCTTCAGTAGCTCACCCACAGTCCAATGGTCAAGCGGAAAGAGATAATCAGGAGATCCTGAGAGGTATTAAACCCCGACTTATGGTCCCTTTACAGAGGACGCCGGGCTATTGGGTAGAAGAGCTACCATCTATGTTATGGAGTATCAATACTACCCCTAACAGATCCACTGGATACACACCGTTCTTCATGGTCTATGGAGCGGAGGCGGTCCTCCCCAGCGATATCCGTCATGACTCGCCTCGTGTGGCAGCCTATGTTGAGGCAGATAACGAGGCAGCACGGCAGGACGCTTTGGATCGACTGGATGAAGAACGAGATATGGCGGCTGCTCGCTCGGCGATTTACCGGCAGGATCTTCGTCGGTATCACGATCGACGAGTCGTAACGAGAACCTTTCAAGAAGGAGACTTGGTACTTCGGCTCATTCAAGACCAGACAGATATGCACAAGCTATCCCCACCTTGGGAAGGGCCTTTTGTGGTCAGCAAGAATCTACACAACGGGTCATACTATCTGATTGATATTCGAGAGCATAAAGACTCACGCACGTCAGAAGAGGAGACCAGCAGGCCGTGGAACATAGCTCATCTTCGGCCTTTTTATACCTGAGCCATCGGCTCTCCTTATGTACATATTATGACAATATATATATTATGAATAAAAGCAATAAACCGGAGCCTCGGTTAAAGCGGGGTATCCGTTCTGTCAAAATCCGGCTTGGGTACATGGAGTTGTTGTTTTAAAACGACCTCCGGTTTATCCCTTGAGCTTGCTCTTCAGAAGATTTTAAGATGTCATCTGGGGGTTTGGTCGTGTCCGAACCAATGCAACACCTTTTGATAGGCGAAAGCCACCCGGATCACCAGGGACATGGTCAAATCTGAACCAATCACGCCTCTTGATCGGCCTAAGGCCATAGAGTCACTTGGGGCTTGGTCGAACCCGAACCATTGCCACGCCACTTGATCGGCATAATGCCACGGTTTTGATTGGAGACTGGCTGACTTGAACCATAGCTACACCTTATTGGGAGCTTGGTCGTGTCCGACCATGGTAATTCCATCTGATCGGCTCAGTAAAGCCTCTTTCTGCAAATTGTTATTTGATCTTTTGTTGCGTTTTTAAACCGATAACATTTCTTCAAACCGGTTCAACCAGTCAATTGGCGGCTTTCGGTTTATTTTTAATCCGGAAATAATTTTTTCCGATTTGACTTTTTCTGTTAACATCCCATTATGGAGTAACAGGGGGCCTAACATGACCCGGCATGGTTTACATGGTAAACCGGCATTATAAACACAGGAGCTGTTTTCTCTTTTGACGGTAATGGTTTATACAACCTCCGCTTCCAGGTTGGCTAAGCCAACTTCATGCCCGACGCTGGCAGGTATTTTTGTATCACAAAATTTTGATCATATACCTCAATATTTCCTTACATATACATATGAGCGTCACAAGCCGCATTTGGCGACACAAGCCGCATGATGGCGGTTTAAGAATTTGTGATTGCAGGCAAAATAGATTGAAGGTTTCGATTATTCAATCAAAAGTATCAGCACCTCTATGCGAAGGTTGCAGACTGAAGGCATAAAGGCATATTCAAAAACAAAAGTGCTGGCTATTCTATTACAAAGCCTTCCGAGGCCCAAGATTTCGAATGGCGTTATGACTAGCAGCTTATGATGCATCAACCGGCTTGACGGATTAAGCTTCTTCGCCGGGTTGAAGTGAAGAAGATGGGTCGTCTGGCGTCGGTTCAGCTTCTTCCTCTTCATCACCCAAGGGCCGGAAGTCATTGGTAGACCAGTCAATCCGGTTTAAAGCCTGAAAGACAGCCTCTTCACTTATAAGCTCAGCCGGATCAACGTCAGGGGCATAAGTGTGCTTACGGGTTGGAGGAACAAGGTTCTGCACTTCTGGAATGACAAACTCCACCCGCCTGTTGTTTGCATCATAGAAAGAGCGGTAAACCGCCAGTTAGCTTCGCTGCCCGATTGACTCGCCAGAAGGACGCACCTCCTTTGTTATTCGTTTGAGGGCGTCATTATCAAAGGCTTCGCCCGTTTTCTTGAGCTGGGGAATCCCTTGGCTATGTCGGCGAATCAAGGTCCGCTATCCACGCCTTTAGCGCGAGTTAAAGCCAATAAAGTGCCAGCCGGGTCATGGATCGTTTCAACTCTTCAAGTTGTGCGGAATCATGGATAGCCGGTCCAGCGTATCTTTGATCAAGGGCGGAGCTGTGTTATCATAGGGCGTGGCGCATATGACTTTTGGGTGCCGGTATACAGCTGCTCAATCAACGTGTATGCAGCCTTGAGCTTCTTCCGCATGTCAGAGCCCAGATGAGCAATACGCTTCCCTGTACTGGTTTAAGACAGCTCAGGTTAAACTGGCGGAACTATCAAAACGGAAAGGTAATCAGTGAAAAATCTCTTACCAAAGATTGCGGAGGTCATGGCATTAATCTGGCGCTTTAGTCCGGTCAGCTCTTCTGTCACCGGTTTAAGAGTCGCCAAAGATCTTCAGCCCGCTTCAACAGCCCGGCCTTCTCCGTCTCCCGGTTGGCTTGCTCGGATTTATACCACTCCTTGAGCTGCTCCATAGTGGTCAAGGCAGTTTTCAATTCGTCCTTGGCCTTGGTGGTTTACGCTTGTTGAGTCTTGATTGGCACGAAGGTCCTTGAGTTGTACGGTTTGCTGGTCTATCTCACTCGATAACAAATGGATCACGTTAGTTGTTTCATTATGAAGTCCCAAGCTCAATACAGTATTCAACTTGGCACTTGGGGGCTAATGGCTAATTGATCTCATCTTGCTATGGTGATACATGCTAAAGTACCGGTTTAACTATGCTAAGTTAAACCGGCCCTTGGGGGCTACTACACAACAAAAGTACAAGAAAGGCAGAACTCCTTACCTCATAGCGTTCCTTCATATGATTCACCAGGCTGGCTTCGAAGTCACGACTTGTGTAGAGTCGGTTCAGGAAGCCGAAGTGAAGTTCTTGGGCAGAGAGGTTATCATAAGCTGACAGATCAATTTTTCCCTTCTCTTTACTCATGGCAGTAAGTTCTTCCTTGGCACTGCGTTTTGATAGGGCGACTGGATTGCCAGGGGCGGTATAGGCGGTGCCCGTCACTACGACATCATCATCTTTGACCGGGTTGGCCGGATTGGCATTCTTCCTTAGGCTTGGTGTTTTCATACCCGTGCTCGGCGTTTCAGCAACTGTTGCATGTTCCGCTGCAGAACTCGGTGGAGCAGGATGTGACGTTTCCACTTGGGCGTCCGGTTCAGCCTCTGGCGGCTTAGCATTGTCATCTTGATTTAACCCGGCAGAACGGTTTTCAGCAACTTCAGGCTTTTCGCCATAGTGCTCGGGAGTCTTCTCCGGATCAACATCCATAGTAGGGTCAAGGGTTTTCGCTTTCTTACTTAAGCGAGCCTTGGTGCTGCAATATTCAGAGTTAGAATGTGATGAACCGGCGAAAGCGAAGAAAACAAAAAAGAGCATTATGCTTACCCCGCAACAACTTTCAGAGGAGGCAGTTGCGTGGTTGATGAACCGCCAGATGAGTTGGAAGAGGCCTGATAATTCGGATCCGACGGATTTAGAGGACATCGGAAGAAACCTTTCAAAGGATAACGCTTTTCAGGAGAACAAATCACCTCTGGACGACGCTTCCGGGTTGGGGTGTCAGGTAAACCGGACGATGTAATTTGTTGACCGCTGTGCCGGGTCGTACGACGCTCTTCAGCCTGCTGTGTCTTCAAAGAAAGGTTCAGATTCAAATGAGCACGGGAGTGAGATTTTTTCACTTTTCGGACTGTGCGGCGAATTCTTTTAACTGGCACAAGATCAGATTCGGAAGAAAGAAGGATTACCTCAACAGGATCGGCATGGTGGCTTCAAAGCATCATCCTAGGAATTGAAAGCTGTCAATAGGATGAAGGATAAAAGAGACAAAGTAAATCAAGCTTTACCTCGACTTCGATTCTTCCTCTTCCGGCGGATCGAAGACTCGGCGGTTCTCCTCTTGCCAGCCTTCTTGGTGGTCTTGGACTTTACGAGGAACCCGAGCGGTTTGGTTCGTTTCGAGAAGGAGCTGTTAGCACGAGAAGTAACATGGATTAATACATATCAATAAGGCATTAACATCGGAAGAGAGATGGCGGAGCCTTACATGCAGCGGTTTGTTGGAAACAGAATGGGGCCAACCCGGTTTGGCTGCAGACGGAGATCCGTTCATCGAGCATCTTCTTCACTGTCTCAGTGACTTCAAGCTCAGTTATTGCTAGCTCATGACGTCTTTGAGGGTCTTTGACGCTACCAGTATATTCGTGCATCAATCCGGGGCGGCGGCTTAATGGCAAGATGCCCCAAGAAACCCAACATCAAACAAGATCAATACCAGTTAAGCCATTGACCATTAGAGCCCGGAGTTTGATAATCTGAGGCGCAAAATTCTTCCGTTCTGCGGCGGTCAAGCGTGAAGGCAATGGGTGATGGTTGCTAAGCCGGTGAGGGTGGTAACCCGGCAAGGGGTTCTCGCTGTCAGGAGCGGTGTTCCGGCAATAAAACTAGGTTTGGTTCCAATCCTTCAGATGGCTATGGTGTTTTGCATGAGGAAAGTCTACTTCCTTCCTTTTCTGGATTGAAACGCCACCCAGTTCCGTGTTAGGACCATCAGAAAACTCTGTACGGTGGTTCAAATGAAAGAAATCCCGGAACATCTCCACGGATGGTTCTTCTTGAAGATAGACTTCACAGAAAACTTGGAAATTGCATATATTGGACACGGAGTTCGGACCAATATCTTGTGGATGGAGTTGGAAACTTGCGAGGACATCCCGGAAGAATTTCGATCCGGGCGGGCTGAATCCCCGGTCTAAGTGCTGCATAAATACAATTACTTCGCCTTCTTGAGGTTCAGGAGGGCATTCGGTATCCGGAACACGCCAATGGAGGACGTTTTTGGAGGCTAAAGCGCCGGTGGTGACATATCCATTGAGTTGCGTCTCAGTGATCTTGGACCGGACCCAATTGCAAGCTGAGAATTGCTTTGCCATTCCGGAAGAAGAGACTGCGAAAGGACAAGTAAAAAAGAACGGTTCAATGATTAACGGTTCAGACATATTATACAATGCTAAACCGGCAGTTTGGCAGTCAGTTCCAACCTCCGGTTTAGCTGAGGACTAATGAAGTATGGCGGATTAGCTATCAAAAAGTTAAACCGCCCTTAGGAGAAAGAGACAGAACTGGAAAATCTGCTAAGTGTGGACAGAAACAGGTTTCACATATGAATAGAGTTAATTTGGATCTACCGAAGATTGATGAGAAAAATTTCTGCGACCCATGCAAACCTTATAAAGGGCAGGGAAGTTCGTATGCGTTCTAACAAGAGGGTCTGAACAAAAAGACAGATGTGCAACGTGCTAAACCGAAGGCGGAACAGTTACTACACAGGATATACGCTACGGTTGGATTAAAAATCCATGGCAGAGCAGATATGAAGAGATTCAGGATGAACACCTATGAACGGCGACATGAACAGGAGCCTCAAGATGCAGATCTAGGGCATGAGGAGGAGCCTTACCCGATGCACAGAACAGCGGAGGAGCGCCGAGAGTCTCTGGTACAACCAGGTTGATGCAGACCTTGCACCGACGCTGCTCGGAGGTCGAAGGCGACGGCGGAGCTTCAGAGCTGGAGCGTCGCGAGGAAGAAGAAGCGCGAAAGGAGGAAGAAGAGAAAGGGCCTTCCGGTCTATTTATAGTAAGGCGGAAAAAATTAGCAGCGAGAATAGAGGCGTTGAAAGCGGCAGACGGCAGCGCAATGTCGCCTCGATTTCGGGATAGTATTAAATGAAGGGAATCTTCTTTGTTGGAAGCCGTTAAAAGAGATGACGTCAAGATGCTCTGGTGCTGTGGTCGAAGGATGACGTCACGGCGGTTTGAGCAGATGGCGGTTTACGAAATATGAAGGAAGAGATTCAGAGCTTTCTAAGATGTTGAAGATTAACATGAACATGTTCAAGTCAATCTGGGCCTAATGTTGGGGATGTAACTACTGAATATAAACCGTCCAGAAGGGGCCGGTTTACCCTCGGCTATAATTGGGGCCCACGAAGACTCAGAAGGAGGCAATTACTATAGAGTTTAGAGGCCCGAAGCCCAGGGCGAGTTAGGGCCCATAATGGTAAAACCGCCATAACCATGTAACTTGTGTTGTAAGATAAGAGAAAGAAGAGACCGAGCCGGACACTTGTATGAGCCGGCCTCGGGACTCTGTGAGACCGCCGGACGTCAACCCATGTATATAAGGGGCGATCCGTGGCGGTTTAGAGACAGACAAGAACAACTCGAGGCGTAGGCGAAGCTATTGCTCCCTAGTCGTCGAAATCACATCAATCCCATCACAACTAGACGTAGGCTTTTACCTTCATCGACGGGGCCGAACTAGTATAAACTCTCGTGTCTTTGCGTCCGCTTTAACCCCTCTAAGTTAACCCGTACGATGGCCCCGCGACTAAGTCCTTTCATGAGGACATCTGCTGTGACAATTCCACGACATCCCATGTCCACAGGAACAAACGTAACTACTCACAAAGCATATTCATGATCAAGATCAGAGGAGTATTAATTATCATTAAGGATCTGAAAATATAATCATCCACCGGATAAACCAATTGCATCAACTACAAGGAGTATTCAACACTACTATAGCAACCCACAGGTACCAATATGACATTTTGAGACAAAGATTGGCTACAAGAGATGAACTAGGGTTTGAGAGGAGATGGTGCTGGTGAAGATGTTGATGGAGATAGACCCCCTCTCGATGAGAGGATCGTTGGTGGTGACGATGGCTTTGATTTCCCCCTCCCGGAGGGATGTTTCCCCGGCAGAACAGCTCTGCCGGAGCCCTAGATTGGTTCTGCCCAAGTTCCACCTCGAGACGGCGGCGCTTCATCCCGAAAGCTTCCTTCTTATTTTTCCAGGTCAAAACACACCATATAGCAGAAGATGGGCGTCGGAGGCTTGCCAGGGGGCCCATAAGGACGGGCCCAGGGGGGTAGGGCGTGCCCTCCGCCCTTGTGGTTGGCTGGTGGCCCCCCTCTCGTGCTTTCTTCACCCAATATTTTTTATATATTCCAAAAATATTCTCCATGAAGTTTCAAGACTTTTGGAGTTTTGCAGAATAGGTCTCTAATATTTGCTCCTTTTCTAGTCCAGAATTCCAGCTGCCGGCATTCTCCCTCTTCATGTAAACCTTATGAAATAAGAGAGAAAATGCATAATTATTGTGATATAATGTGTAATAACAACCCATAATGCAGTAAATATCAATATAAAAGCATGATGCAAAATGGACGTATCAACTCCCCCAATCTTAGACCTCGCTTGTCCTCAACCGAAAGCCGATATCGAAAAATATGTCCACATGTTTAGAGATAGAGGTGTTGATAAAATAAAATACGGACATGAGGACATCATGATCATCTTTAGAACAGCAACATATATTGCCATATAATTTTTTATGCTAAAGTAACAATTCATTCACAAGGTAAAGTATGAATCAAAAACTTCATTTAAAACTAAAAAACTATGATCTTAGTCATTGAAGCAATTGCAATTTATTATAACATCGGAAAGAGTCAATTCAAGAGCTTTTCAGTAAGTCCACAGACTCAATTATCATTTAGTCTTTCACAATTACTAACACCCACGCGATTCTTATGTGTTCAAAGCTTCAATCAGACATAGAGAAAGATAGGGGCTTATAGTTTCGCCTCCCAACCTTTTACCTCAAGGGTAATGTCAACAATAATACTTCATGATAACCTATATCCGAGTGGATATATATATCCGGATCTCTCCAACATATAGTGCTTTCCAAAGGAAAAAGTGTAAAAAGGAAAGGTGAAGATCACCATGACTCTTGTATAAGGGGAGAAGGTAAAAATAAAAGATAGGCCATTCGCAGAGGGAAGTAGAGGTTGTCATGCGCTTTTATGGTTGGATGCACAAAATCTTAATGCAAAAGAACGTCACTTTATATTGCCGCTTGTGATAAAGACCTTTATTATGCAGTCTGTCGCTTTTATTTATTCCATATCACAAGTTCATATAAATCTTATTTTCTTCACACTAATAGATCATACATATTTAGAGAGCAATGTTTATTGGTTGGACCGATGACAACTTACTTGAAGGATCTTACTCAATCCATAGGTAGGTATGGTGGACTCTCATGGCAAAACTGGGTTTAACGGATGTTTGGAAGCACAAGTAGTATCTCTACTTGGTGCAAAGAATTTGACTAGCATGAGAGGGAAAGGCAAGCTCAACATGTTGGAGGATTCATGACAATATAACTTCTATTCGGATATAGGAAAACATAACCCATTATGTTGTCTTCCTTGTCCAACATCAACTTTTAGCATTTCATATTTTAATGAGTGCTCACAATCACAAAAGATGTCCAAGATAGTATATTTATATGTGAAGCCTCTTTTTCATTATTTCTTCCTATTAATTGCAACAATGACCAATACTATGTTTGTCGACTCTCAATAACTTTTATTCATCATACTCTTTATATGTGAAGTCATTACTTCCCATAAGATCAATATATGATCTTTTTATTTCTTTTTTCTTTTCTTTAAGTTTATTCGCTCAAGATCATAACAAGATAGCAAAGCCCTCTACTCAAAACTACTCTTTTTATATATAACTCAAGGATTCGATTACATAGATAGAGATCAAAACAAAACTCAAAGCTAGATCATACTAAAAACTTTATTCTGCTAGATCAAGATATAACCAAAAGGATCGAACTAAGAAAAATGACAAAGATAAAGATTGATGGTGATACAATACCGGGGCACCTCCCCCAAGCTTGGCAGTTGCCAAGGGGAGTGCCCATACCCATATATTTATGTCTCTTTCTTCGGAGGTAGTGATGTGATATTCTTGGCGATGATGCCCCTTAAGATGTGATTCTCCTCGCCGAGCTTATTATTTTGCTGCTTAAGATCCATTATTTCCTTGCGAAGTTTACTCGTAACGGCTAGAGCTCCAATCACCCAAGGATGTTTCATAGCTGCGGGAGAAAAACTAACGCTCTGTTTCATATTTTCATAAGAGAGAAATCTAGCCTTAGGAGGGATGACCGAGTTTGGTATTGCTGAGCTCTAAAGTTCCTCCAACATGAATCCATCTTGAAGGCGAGAGGTATTTCAAGTCAGCCTCCACATCTTCCTCTATTGCTTGCCCGAAGTGGTTAGCTTCGCTGTATGCTCTTGGGCCCAATGTCGGGTGAGATACACGACTCTCCCCGACCAACTCTTGCAAAGACATCTTGCTCCAAATCTGTTGCAGAAACAACTCAAAACAAAAACAGGGTATGTTGTCGTGGTACTATGGTCGAAACCTTCGGGAGATTATATAATGAATTTTTACTGACCAAAAGAAGTATCGTGCAAGAAAGCGGAGTCCGGAGGGCACACGAGGTGGCCACAAGGTAGGGGGCGCGCCCAAGGGGTAGGGCACGCCCTCCACCCTTGTGGTGGCCTCGTGTCTCTTTCATACTACTTTTAATTTTCCTAATTTTGTAAATATTCCAAAACGGAAAAATTGCTACTGGAAACGTTTTGGAGTCGGTTTACTTACCGTACCACATACCTATTCCTTTTCGGAGTCTGAAACGTTCTGGAAAGTGTCCCTTATGTACTCCTCCAGTGTTATGGTATTATATAGTGGTCTCGACATTTATGGGAGTACCTGAGATATAATGTTTGATTCTTTGACCGTTTACCACCTTTGGATTTGTGCCTTCGGCGTTGTTGATTTTTATGGCACCGGAACGATAGACCTCCTCGATGATGTAAGGACCTTCCCATTTAGAGAGAAGCTTTCCTGCAAAAAATCTTAAACGAGAGTTGTATAGCAAAACATGATCACCTATGTTAAACTCACGTTTTTGTATCCTTTTGGCATGCCATATTTTAACTTTTTCTTTAAGCAACTTGGAATTATCATAGGATTGGGTTCTCCATTCATCAAGTGAGCTAATGTCAAATAACGTCTTCTCACCGGCAAGTTTGAAATCATAGTTGATCTCTTTAATAGCCCAATATGCCTTATGTTCTAGTTCGAGAGGTAAGTGGCATGCTTTTCCATAAACCATTTTATACGGAGACATACCCATAGGGTTCTTATAAGCAGTTCTATAAGCCCATAATGCATCATCAAGTTGTTTAGACCAATTCTTTCTAGATCTATTATTAGTCTTTTGCATAATCAATTTAATCTCTCTCTTGCTCAATTCTACTTGACCACTAGGCTGAGGATGATAAGGAGATGCAATTATATGGTTAACCTCATATCTAGCAAGCATTTTACAGAAAGGACCATGAATAAAATGTGAACCACCATCAGTCATTAAATATCTTGGGACTCCAAACCTCGGAAAAATAACTTCTTTGAGCATCTTGATAGAAGTGTTATGATCAGCACTACTAGTTGGAATAGCTTCTACCCACTTAGTAACATAATCGACAACAACTAAAATATGTGTATACCCATTAGAGGAAGGAAAAGGTCCCATATAATCAAAGCCCCAAACATCAAATGGTTCAATAACAACTGAATAATTCATAGGCATTTCCTGACGTCTACTAATATTGCCAATTCTTTGACATTGATCACAAGACAAGACAAACTTATGAACATCCTTGAAGAGAGTAGGCCAATAAAAACTGGATTGAATTACCTTATGTGCAATTCTATGTCAAGTGTGGTGTCCTCCGTAAGACTCGGAGTGCCACTTGCGTAGGATATGTTCCTGTTCATGCTCAGGTACACAACGTCTAATAACACCATCTACTCCTTCTTTATAAAGGTGTGGGTCATCCCAAAAGTGATGTCTTAAATCATAGAAACTTTTTCTTTTGCTGGTATGTGAAACTAGGTGGTATAAATTTAGCAACAATCACTAAAAAAAGACACATCCGTGACATTTTGGGCCGAACATTTTATTTTTCTGTCATACTTATGACACTTCTATGACGATAATTGTGACAAAACCCGGTATCATCATAGATGTGGTGGGGTCCTACTTCTATGAAAAAAAATCATGACAAAAAATGGGCTTTTCGTCTTGGGCGGGCCGGAGACGCAGCTGCATGACATTCTTTGGGCCGTCCATGACCAAAAAAAATGTGGTAGAAGCGAGGGCCAGGAAAATATCAGGGAGTTACCGGTTACGGTGGGTGGTCGGGGGCCGAGCGATGCCCGTTTCTCTCGTACGTAAGCATGTGTGTGCGAGGCATTGGGCTCCAACTGAACCCGAGCAAGGCATTGGGCTCTAACTGAACCCGAGTGATTCCACTACAGGCTACGCATTATTGAACCCGAGCGATCGATCGATCCCTTGCTGTTAACTGAACCCGAGTGTTTCCTTCGCTACTACTGCTAACTGAAGCCGATCGAACATTGCTGCCTCCTTCCCTTGATGAATAGTGAGCGTTGTTGAGGGGGTTTGGTTGAACAGTAGCCGTTGGAGGGCTGGATGAACAGTAGCCCGTGGAGGGGTGGTTGAACAGGACCCCGTGGAGAGGGCTGGCTGAACAGTAGCCGGTGGAGGAGCGGTGGAGGCTGGATGAACAGGAGCCCATGGATGAACAGTCGCAGGTGGAGGCTGGAGGAGGTCGACGGTGGATGAACAGGAGCCCATGGAGGCAGTAGACGATGGATGAACAGTAGCCCGTGGAGGCAGTCGACAGTGGAGATGAACAGTATTCCGTGGAGTCCCGTTTTGCGGTATGCCACACCCCTCCCGATGAACAAGACCCCTGTTTCGACCGTAGCGCTCCAACTCAAGTTCGTTTCCTTTGTTTTGCGGTACGCCACACCCCTCCCAATCAACAGGACCCTGTTTCGACCGTAGGAGGTCCGTTTCCTCCGTTTTGTGGTACACCAGACCCCTCCCGATGAATAGGATCCCGTTTCGACCGTGGCCGGTCGAACACAAGGCCGTTTCCTCCGTTCTGCGGTACGCCAGGCCTCGTTTCCATTGGTTGTTCCGTCCAAGCCGATTGGCTCTCGATGAACACGATGATGCATTCCATTCCGACCCAGCCGGTTGCCTCCCCATGAACACGACGACGGCGTAGCTTCTCCGTTCTGACCCAGCCATGTACACGAGCCCTGTCCATACGTATGCGCGAGTAGGCGTTCGAGACCCCTCCCGTATGTACGTACGTGGCCTTATTTTCTTTCTTGCACCCTGGCCACTGTACGTACGTGTACATGCTACGTGCGCACCTCTACTACGACACGTGCGCGCCTCTACATTGACCAGTATGTATGTACACGTTCGCGACCAGAATCACAATGCTACGTACGCTTCGACCAGGTGGGTCCCGACTGTCAGGCACTTCCTTGCGTGCGAAGATGTAGCCGGTGGGTCCCAGCAGTCAGGGGTGAATCATTTGTTTTTTCCCGTAATCTGGACGCACTTCCTAGTGTGTGAAGATGTAGCTGGTGGGTCCCAGCAGTCAGGGGGAAATGTTTTTTTGGCAAAATACGGTGGCCCGTCCGGTGGGCCCCTGCTGTCAGGTGGAGAAATCATTATTTTCCATGTAATAAGGAGGCACTTCCTTGCTGCGGCTCTGGACCCAGTTGTCAGCCTCTCCACGTACAATACACTTCCGATGGAAGTCAGTTGTTGACCACATTGACCACGCCGCGCCGAGAGCACCAAGGCGGTGGACGATGGCGAGGCCTAGGAAGGGGACGACGCGGAGCCGGGGAAGACGCGGTAGTGGATGCCCACGCGGAGGGGAGTACATGGGTTGACTGCTTCGGCTGCGGTGTGAGGCTGCCGTCGCTGGAGAATAACAGGAGGTGTGGGTGAGTATAGAGGGATGGCATGGCCAGCGGTGGCAGCACAGCCGGACACGGGAGACATGAGTAGGCGGCACACCCGACGCTTGTTTGGGCGGCTGGAGCAAAAAGACCAGAGGTTGAAGAAGCAGTACGACCGTTGGATGACATCATACGGTCGCTGGAGCTAGAATCGTTCATATTGACTAAGTTGACAAAGCCCTCCGTCCCCGTCAACTTAGTAGGCCCACAAGTCAGCCTCCCACTATGCTGGGTCCCAACTAGCAGGGGGAGTATTCATTTTTTTGTGCATAATAAGGAGGCACTTCCTTGCGTGCGAAGATATAGCTGGTGGGCCGACCTGTCAGCAGGGGGAACATTTTTTCACGAAATACAGAGGCCCTTCTGGTGGGTCCCAGATGTCAGGTGGAGGAATCATTACTTTGCGCGTAATAAGTAGGCATTTCCTTATGTGCGGCCGTGGACCCAGCTGTCAGCCACTCCATGTATAGTCCACGTCCGATGGATGTTGTTTGTTGACCATGTTGACCACGCCGCATCGAGAGCACCAGGGCGGTGGACGACGACGAGGTCTAGGAAGGGGAAGACGCAGCAGTGGATGCCCACGCAGATAGGAGTACGAGGGTTCACTGGTTCGACTGCGGTGTGAGGCTTCCATCGCTGCAGAATAACAAGCGGTGTGGGTGAGTAGAGGGATGGCCTGGCTAGCGGTGGGAGTAGTAGGGGGCGTTGAGGCCTCCGGCGGCGACAACCGCCAGGAGGCGGGAGGCGGGCGGCACGACCGGTGCTGCTTTGGGCAGCTGGAGCAAGAAGACCAGAGGTTGAAGAAGCACGACGACCGTTGGATGGATATCGTATGGCCACTGCAGCTAAAATCGTTTATAATGACTAAGTTGACGAAGCCCTTGGTACGCGTCAACTTAGTAGGCACACAGGTCAGCCTCCGAAATGGTGCGCCCCAGATGTCAAGGGGAGGAATCATTTTTTGGGCGGCTGAAGGTAGAATATCCGAGATTGAAGAAGAAGCACGACATCCGTTGGATGGACATCGAACAGCCACTGCTGCTAGAACCGTGAGTTGACTATAAGTTGACAAAGCCTTGCATACGCGTCAACTTACGTTTTTTAGGGGACGCGTCAACTTAGTAGGCCCACAAGTGTGTGGCAGAGAACTTATAGCCCATTGGCGATTTGTAAGAATGTACAGCCCATTTTTGAATTCTAATGGAATTTACAACAACCCATTTACAGTTTGTTAAAAGTAGAGCCCATTTTCTAGCAAGGACAACGATTAATAATTTCAACCAACCGTTCAAAACAGAATTCAAAAAAAAAATCCCACATCTTGATGGGATCCGAAATATTTTTATCCCGAAATTTCTAGTCAGATTAAATAAAATTTCAATATAAAATTGTATTACGTAAAAATCCAACCAAACATTGCGTGCGCAACAATTAATGAAATTAAAATTTTCAAAATCCAAAAATAATATTTTATAAACTAATTACGTGTTTGGTGCATTTTTTATAGTTACTACCAAGTTTTTATAATTACATCCCATTTAATATTTATTAAAGCCCATTTTCCTGTTAAGCCTAATGCATCCCTCCTAGGAAAGATTTGCAGCCCAGCGGGGCGGAGAATAACAAGTTGACCTTGCCTGGGTATTCCTCAAAAAAATTATAGCTGGGCTAGCCATTTTCAGCTTGAAAAAAATTAATATCTGGGCTGGATATCTGGCCTGGGCTAGACGGGCCACAGCCCGCCCAGTTAATACCCTGCTCTCCTCTGAACAACAATGAAAACATCGCTCAAGAAAAACTCTGCAGTGCTCACACCTCAAAAACACAAATACTGCTCGAGCTGCTTGGTCCCAGCTGTCGGCCGCTCCTTGTGCAATTCTCTCGTTTATTGACTACATAGGTTGACAATGGTGTGGGACCGTGATGTCAGGAAACCAGGAGGAAGCCAAAAAATATAGTTGTACAAAATAAGGAGGCACTTGCGTACGTACGGCTATGGCCCTAGTGGGTCCCTACTGTCATGCAGTTGAAATAAAGTCATCTCCTGAATCCTCATGTTTGTTGACCATGTTGACAATGCTCGGCGCCACGACGAGCGCAACAACTCGAATGACGACGGAGAGGGCCTCACGGGCCCTACGGATGGTCTGATACAGCGTCCGCTGCTCATTCAGGAAGCCAGGATCATCGGACACCTATGAGCACCTTCGAGAGACTGAGACGGCATGAAACAGTAAGGCCGCGCTTGGGAGCTCTGGTTTATTTCACACCTGTATTAAGATACAAGTGTAATTTACTTGTCATCGGAAACCGAGGGCCCCAAGATGTAATGAACCGACGGCCCGAGGTCTGTAAGTAAAACCGGCGGGTTACTCATCATTAAATACAGGCGTAATGAAACCGAGGGCCCGAGGTCTGTAAGTTAAACCGGCGGGTTACGCGTGTAATTTGAGAGACCAGTGTATATTTTACTAGTCAACATCGACCAACCAAGCGCTTCGCTCGAGACCATCTGCTTTTATTTACAAGCGTCAGTTTTACAAGCCGTTTTTGTTGGAAAACAACGATCGAATCACGACCTAAGATGATGAGTTGGTCGGAAGATCATATGATTTCACCTCTAACCTACCCGAGTTGTCGTATAGGCTATGAATGAAACATAAGACAGTGAACTTCTTAAGCACAGAAATAACATAAGAGGATGTTCTTCTTAACATTCAAATCATGGGCATTAGATCAACATGCAAAACAATATGAAGCATTATTCTCAGGAGGCACGGTGAACAGCTCGTGATGCCGCATGCCACAACATTCCAAGCTCAACTTTGCAATCAAACTCACAAGGCCTGACATTACATAGAAAACATTCAAAACAAACTCTTAAAACACCTTACATAAGTCAACATTCATGTGACCATGCATCTCAGCAGAGTAAATTTACTTCTGAACTGAAGACAGGAATAGGGAAAAACGACCGACGTTGCTCACAACAAAGGGCGTACCACTCAAAAATATAAAATGCATGTCTTCTGGCTAACATCAATGAGCAAAAATTGACAAGGTTTCCAATTCCAATATATTAAAATAATGTCTTCTTGCTAAGATCAATGATTAAACTTTGACAAGCTTTTCCCATTCAAAATATGTAATGCCTATGATTGTGGAACGGGCAGGGTTTGTCATCTGATAGTCCGGTGGCTCAAGGTGACGCATTTAATGATTAGAGAACCATTCGATGTATTGTGCATGATGAAGTATTATGGAGGACACGAACCATATGAACATTTTGTGCAGTTCCACTAAAATCAAGCTGAGCATCCCTGTGGATTTCGTATTTATATGCTGCCAGAAAACGAAGACACATCAGCACACACATGAATATTGGCCCCAGTGTCAACCCACCAATCGGTGTACTAACAAACTGAAAGTACGGTAAATAGATTACCATACCCAGATGCCCCATCATTGTTGCTTAGAGTGACATTCACAGACTTGGAGTTCTGTTCTGGCTTCTTGGTACTTGTTTGGGCACTTGTTTGCCAAGTGTTCCTCTGAACCACAAGTAAAGCAGCCATCTCTCTTTTTGTCTTTCTTCTTACCCTTCTTAATGGCCGATGCTGGCAGCTCCATTCAAACATATAGTCCGATGGCTCAAGGTGACGACGAATGATTAGTGAACCATTCGATGTATTGTGCTTGATGAAGTATTATGGAGGGCACAAACCATCTGAACTTTTTGTGTAGTTCCACTAAAATCAAGCTGAGCATCCTTGTGGATTTCGTATTTATATGCTGCAATAAAACAAAGACACATCAGCGCACACATGAATATTGGCCCCATTGTCAACCCACCAATCGGTGGACTAACAAACTGAAAGTACGGTAAACAGATTACCATACCCAGATGCCCCATCATTGTTGCTTAGAATGGCATTGACAGATTTGGAGTCCTGTCCTGGCTTCTTGTACTTGTTTGGGCACTTTTTGCCCAGTGCACTCCACGTGTTGTAGAGTTTCCTATGTTCTCTGCAGACTAGTCATGTCACCAGCGTCTACTAATACTCTGTAAAGCTTCTTGATCATTCCTTGTGTAATGTAGCGCAAACAATGGCTGCTTCTTTCTGCAAAGTGGTAAGACCAACTGGACTCACTAATGCAGTAGTTTGCCTTAGTCACATTGGCTCCTTTTGTGCAGTTCAACTAAAATCAAAGTCGGAATAAAACTGAGCTTTAATTTTGATATCCCTGTAAGCAAAAATAGGTATAAGGGAAACAATTACTGAGAAATAACGGTTGATGACTTGTACTCCTAGAAAAAAAACATCTACCGATCTACCTTATCTTAATGGGAAGCAAAGCAGGAGAGTAGCAATTCTCAATCAGTGTGATTCATTCATATTAACTGAGACATTATCTTAACAATGCCTTGTTTCAACATGTATAAAGAATGACAAAGCAGAAAAGTACCATTCCTAAAACAATGCGACTAATTCATTTTGACAGAGACATTATCTTAACAATACCTTGGTTAAACATGTAGAAAGAACTACAAAGCAGGATATACCATTTGTAAAACACTGTAACATGTACTATGGCCGATCCCTAACAGAAAAAGTATTCCTGCCGATCCCTAACAAGTGTTGCATTTTTAACTAAGATTCAGCAGTTAATTCTGAGGAAAATCGGTACTGACCTTTCAAGACCAAGATTTGAAACAACTCGGGAGGAAGACCTGAGAGAGATCTCAACACATATATGGAAATCCGGTCTCATTTTGTGCAGTTCCACCAAAATTAAGCGAAGCAAAATGTCGCAATAGCAACAAGTTGAATAGATTTACCTGTTTTAACAGAGGCAAAAAAGGAAGCAATTACTAGCCAATAAAGGAGGATGAAACATGCGGGCACAAAAATGGTAATCCCGCCAATCCCTAACAAGTGTTGCAGTTTTGAACTAAGATTCAGTAGTTAATTCTGAGAGTGGCATTGCTTAATTTTACCAGCGGCATTCGATTAACAAAAAGCATAAATAGTTCCAGGGGAGAGTGGGCGCAACAACATGTGCTTCCATCTACTTATAAAAGGGGTGATGCAGAGTTTGTTGCAACAAAGCAACAAGCAACATGTCTGGGTGGGTCCCATTTTTGTTCACTACTTAATGGGAAAAGACAGCAATACAGTAGCTTTAATTCAACATTTATTTAAAACAGTACCAATACAACTAGCACAACATCTCAAAGCACACTATACAATCATGTGGATGAAGGCCTATACTGACCTTTCATGAGATCAAATCTCGAATCTGCCAACACAAATAGGAAATCCAATCTCGTTTTGTGCAGTTGCACTGAAATCAAGCAAAGTCGCCGGTGTGACATTTAAGTTCGCTATTCGCTATAGCAACAAGTTGAATAGATATCCCTGTTTTAACAGAGGCAAAAAAGGAAACATTTACTCGCCAATAAAGGAGGATGAAACATGTGGCCAAAAAAAGAAGCATCTACCTTATCTTGATGGAAAACAAAGTATAGGACAGTAGCATTTCTAAAATGGTATGCATTGATTCATATTAACAGAGAAATTCTCTTAAAACAGTTCTGTAGTTAATTCTGAGAGTGGCATTGCTTAATTTTACCAGCGAAACTAGATTAAGAAAAACCATAAACAGTTCCAGGGGAGAGTGGGCGCAACAACAAAATGTGCTTCCATCTACTTATAAAGGGGTTGATGCAGAGTTTGTTGCAACAAAGAAACAAGCATCATGTCTGGGTTGGAACAATTTTTGCCCACTAAATGGTAAAAGACAGCAGTTCAATAGCTTCAATTCAACATTTATCCAAAACAGTACCAATACACGTAGCACAACATCTCAAAGCACACTGCACAATCATGTGGATGAAGGTCTGTACTGACCTTTCATGAGACAGACAAGATAAAATATGAATCTACCAACACGAATAGGAAATCCAATCTCGTTTTGTGCAGTTGCACTGAAATCAAGCAAAGTCGCCGATGTGACATTTAAGTTTGCTATAGCAACCTGTTGAATAGATATCCCTGTTTTAATAGAGGCAAAAAGGAAACAATTACTGGCCAATAAAGGAGGATGAAACATGCGGCCACAAAAAGAAGCATCTACCTTATCTTGATGGAAAACAAAGTATAGGACAGTAGCATTTCTAAAACGGTTGCATTGATTCATATTAATAGAGAATTTCTCTTAAAACAATTCAGTAGTTAATTCTGAGAGTGGCATTGCTTAATTTTACCAGCGGCATTAGATTTAGAAAAAGCATAAACAGTTCCAGGGGAGAGTGGGCGCAACAACACCATGTGCTTCCATCTACTTATAAAGGGGGTGATGCAGAGTTTGTGTAACAAAGCAATAAGCATCATGTCTGGGTTGGTACCACTTTTGTTCACTACTTAATGGGAAAAGAGAGCAATACAATAGCTTCAATTCAACATTTATTTAAAACAATACCAATACAAGTAGCATAGCATCTCAAAACACACTGCACGATCATGTGGATGAAGGCAAGTACCAACCTATCATGACGCACACAAGATCACTTACGAATCTGCCAACACGAATAGGAAACCCAATCTCATTTTGTGCAGTTGCACTGAAATCAAGCAAAGTTGCCGGTGTGACTTTTAAGTTTGCTATATCAACAAGTTGAATAGATATCCTGGTTTTAACAGAGGCAAAAAAGGAAACAATTACTGGCCAATAAAGGAGGATGAAACAAACAGCGACAAAAATAAGCATCTAACTTATCTTGCCGGAAAACAAAGTAGGACAGTAGCATTTCTAAAACAGTTGCATTGATTCATATTAACAGAGACATTCTCTTAAAACAACATTCGTTAAGAATGTAATTTACTTTTAACAGTGTCATTGCTTCAATTTTCCAGCAGCATTCTTAGATTAACAACAACAAAATAATTGTATGGGACATGGGACATGCCAGCACCATGTGCGTCCACACGTATAAATGGGTGATGCAGAGTATGTAGCAAAGCAGCATATATGCGTTGGTCCCATATTTGTTCTCTTTGAACCTTTTTCCTATGTGAGGGCAGCAAATCTAGTCCTGCACAAACTACCCGACCCGACTTCTTTCCCTATTCAACAAAGAGATCGGTTCCTTACAAATGTGTGTCGGGTTACCCCCTTTTTCCCTTTTCGACCAACAAAGCGGCTGGATAGCTAGTCTATACTACTTTCCCTCCCTCCTTTCCTCATTGAACCACGTCCTAGATTCATGCTCCACCCCACTGCATCCTTCTTTCCTCTTTGAACCAAGACATAGATTCGACTACAGAATCAAAAAAGATCCGCATGCAGTTAGAGCAATGACGGTTTCAAAGAAACTTATACCTTAGGGTCGTCGGGATGTGGCAAGGCGTGCGGCGGGAGGACGGATCTTCCCACACTACGTACGGTAGCGAGGAAGAAGGGCTGGTGGCCCTCCCGCACAGGCGCTGGGTGAAAGAGAACAGCGTAGCCGGCAATGGATTGCCTCCCTCGCCGAAGGCGATAGAGTGAATGCTGCACCTCCTCCCCTTCCCGGTGCGACGAGATCCAGACGCCTCCTTCACCAGCTGTGAGGGGGGAGAGAGAGACAGAGTCCACAACGCATTCTTGTTTAGATCTGGTGAAGAGGGTGAGAGACTGTGAATACAGCAAACCCTTGCAAAGGAACGATGAGCCCCCAGCGTGTATATATATATATATATGTAGTGCGGCGAGAGTGTGGAGAGTGAAAACCCTAGCAAACAAGTGCTGAGGCTCCATCTTATATAGTGTACTACATATATACTGTATTACGGACTGAGCTCCGGTGCCTTAACTGCACCTGCCTTTGGCTGTATGACAGGTGGGCCAGCCACATTTTGGGCCCACCTATCATACACCCAAAGGCAGGTGCACTAAGTCAATGAAGCTGCGTCCATATAGTACTCGTGTATACTACTAATATATAGCGAGTGGTTTTCTTATTCTCTCCATGACAATCATTTTAAATTGTGTAAGTACGAAACGAAACTCTTTATTTAACGTACCAGTGAAGAAAACTACTACTACTACTTCCGATGAACTAAACGACCCCGCATCCTGGTCGCACTTCCTGTCCTTCACGTGCGGTACACTATCCTCCCTTAAGTGAACAACCACACATGCGCCAAATTATCGGAAACGTGTGAGAGTGTGTACAAATAAAGAATTTTAATTTCAATTATCGGAAAGGTTTGAGAGTATGTACAGTTTGCCCTCTCTCAATAATTATGGTTTGTTGTGTTCAGCCTAAACTTGGTCAAACTTTACAAAGTTTGACTTCAGTCAATCTAATATGCAGAGTAAATAAAAATGGAGGGCTACTACATCCATCCAGGTTTTTAGTCCACACCATTTTTTTAATCAAAGTTAATAGTTGGACAAATAAAATTACAGAGGAGCTGAAGACAAAGTTGTGAGAAGGCTTAGAAATCAATACAAAACCTATGCTCTTAGTACCAACATCGATCCTTCTTCGAGGAAACATTTGGTTCATAGCCAATTGTGCGATAAAATTGCACCAACGTGAAAGACGACTGCGTCTCCAATGCAACCAAGCAAAGAGCACTGATGGAAGACAACTTGTTTTTCGTCAAAAATCGATCAGCTCCACCTGCCGATGCAACCATGAGCATCGATAGGTCATCTAGGTGATGCATCATCCATTTGGCATCAAGTTTGGGTGAGTCACCTATGAAGTTCGACAAATCCTCACCGTGGTCTGTTTCTTCTAATTAATCAAGCTCGAGGAAGGAAGAACCATGTGGCAGAGGATAGTGAGGAGGAACAATAATGGCCATCCAATTTTGTGCAGTTCCACTAAAATTGAGGAAGACATGCCCGGGTATGGAGATACGCATCGCTGTTTGCAAAAATATAAAAAGGGATATAGTGTTGTTACTTTGTTTTGGCAGTGGTACAAGATTAACAATGACATCTGAATTTTCAATAAGATTAGTGAAAAGTACACCAACAAACACAAGCATCATGATTATCTTGATGGGAACTAAACGAGGATACCGGAGAAAAAAAGCATTTCTTCATTTAACCAGTGATAGTATCAGATTAGCAGCAGCAATAGGAGCATATGGACAATGACCACACAACCACCATGTACTTTTTGTCGAAACAACATGTATACCTCCACCGAGGCATAAATTAGGACAACTTTTCGAGTGGCATTTCCTCTATAATAGTAGGTGATGTTGGACCAGCCGACGAACCCTAGCTACTATACATGGGGAGCTGGGAAGTAGTTGCATAGAAGAAAAACCGCATGCAGCAACCTGGGGAGCTGGACTAGTACAAGAAGTTATACCTCAGGTGGGATAGATGTCGCTTAGGCAGGCGGGCAGGATCTGCCCACACGATGGCAGCAAACACGGGCGCGGAGGACCTTCCTCAGCGCCAGCGCCGGCTCCGAGAGGACGGTGCGCATCGGCTTCCTCCATCACCGACGATGACAATGTCAACGCTGCACCTCCTCACCTCCTGTAGCGGACGGGATTCGGCCAGATCTGTGACCACCGGTGAGGAGAGAGATATACTGAACACTGTCATCTTGTTTTGATATGGAGAGGGTGAGAGAGCGAGACACGAGAAACCCTATCAAACAAGAGGCTATATATACAATTGAGTTAATAAATCTCTCCATAGCAGTGGTTTTAAATAGAATACACGCGTTCCCGAAAAGAAGAAACGAAAACTAACCAAGAAAGAAAACTCGATCAAAAACACGCCCCCGCTTCCAGGTTGCGAGAGTCGTCATCGCACACACACATAGATATCGACATGCATATCCGTGTTTACGTAAAATTCCATCTCCATCTCCATCTCCAATCATATTTGTCCAACTGGCACATTATTTATGTTGTTAATTATATACGCAACAATATTAATGTACATCATCTCTTGTTTGCGGGCGTCCGGACAGCTGCCACGCCCGCTCCTGACCAACCCAAACCCTCTTCATCACCCGCGCATGCTTCCCACCCGAAACGGTCAGTGCCACATTCATGCCCGGCCAGAGCGGATGCGACCTCTCACTGGCGCTGGCATTGAAGCGGCGCGTCGGCTGAGAGAGCATCGCCCGCGCCGCTTCCCGGTGCACGCGACTGCTCCACGTTCAAAAGTCGCAATAGCCGGCCACAACATGCATGTAAAAAGTTCTTGGGAGTCCGTGCTACAGCTAGCTGTCCTCCCCCAACTCGTCAATCTCTTCCAGTAGTGCTAGTACTCCATGGCGTGATCCATCGACAAGCAGGCGGGAAAGTTATCGTATACTTGGTTTGCGGTGAGTGGCATGTCGAGCAACCGTGCGGGGTGGAGCCGTGGAGGAGAGTGAGACACGAACGCGACAGGCGTGATTTAAACGTTGGTTTTGCTCGATGGCGCGATCCAACGAAACAAAAGTTAGTTTCTCTCTGTTTCCATTTTTTCTCTGAAAAACGGAAACTTTCCACTCCATTTTCATTCCTACTCCAAGGTTGCCCCGTTACAACATTCCATCAAATACAAAGAAAACTAACACGCATGCTGATGCATCTTAATGATTCACATATCATAACCAATTTTTACTTCACACCTAAAGACAAAAGTTGTGAGAGCGTGTACAAAAGAAAAACTACTGATGGGGTCACTACAACTTAAACCCTAAGCCCTAAACAGGATTTAATTTCCTGGCTAGGTAGAACCTGTCGAAGGAAAGATGGCTGGCACCCTCGGATCATACGATGCTTCTGTGCAGTTCCACTAAAATCGAGCTGAGCATCCCCGATGGCAAAGATATTGAAGAAGTGTGATTAGAATAATAGTACTGGCACTAATTCATGAGACATAAACTCATCACAAATAGAAGCCGGTTGAAGTAGAAAAGATCGACATGGAGATGGAGCTACATGGGGAGCTGCGGCAGTGGAGCATCCCGGCTCCAAAAGGAAGATGTACTACTACCTGGGACATCGGGCTGTAGCTAGAAGGGCGGCTGGGACGCACCGACTGTGGGTTTTCTCCCTCGCCGATGTCAACCGCGTCTACGCAGAACATTGTTCCCTTCCCAAAGCGGCGGGATCAGGCCGGATATGTGACCAGCGGTGTGGCCACCATCATTCTATACTTGTGAAGAAAGCAACCCAAGCAAGCAGGCTTGTAGCTTAGGCTCCTGCTAGTGTGTATAGTGGTTTTATTTTTCTCTCCATATCAACTATTTTATATTGAGTACGTGTCATTGAAGAGTGAAATGATGGTTGCTTCTTTCGACTAACTTACTGTGTGATTTGACTACTCCTTAGTGGCCCCTACACGTACTCCCCCTACGTGTATGACTGTTCCTGAGTCTCCCTTGTACTTATCTCTATTTTCTTGCATGACACATAGACAGGATGTGCATAGAGGAATTTTACTACACGTTGTTATGTAGTACTGTACTACTAGTACCTACACCCTCCTTCCAGTTCACTACTGGTACTCCCTTCGTCCTGGCTTATTGTCCCCTTTGTACTCAATTAATGGGCTCGTTTTCCTCAAGAAATTGTCTTTACCAAGTATTAATATCAGGAGTGCATGCGTGAACAACGAATGATTAAACCTGCATGCAACGTTTTGACAAAGCATTGACTTATGAACATGTGAATGTGAGGGACTACAACCTCGTGCATGCATGCAACAATCACACGTACACATGGACGCAAAAACGCGCGCGATGCCCTAATGCATGCATGTCCGAGCACACGACGTAACACACACGGTCACGCTCAAGTGGTCAACCTACACGTGCGTGCACACACATAGTCAGCCAGGGTGAGCTAGTGACCGTATAAACACCGGAATATATATATATATAGCGCAATGAGCGTATTATGAAGTCCACTAACCGTATTTTTACAAATATACAGTGACAGACAGTGTATTTATCTTGTTTGAAATTAAGCCATATTAACCGGAAAGGAGGCACCGTCAACTTGCCGAACAAAGAGAAGCTTGCAGGACGGGAGAAGCTTGCGCGCGGTGGCTCGCAGGACAAGGAGAAACTTTTGACTAATGCAAGCTCTCCCTCACTGAGGCGGTGGACGTGCAACAGTTAATTCGGTGTTAGATTGCCATAAGCATACACTATACTAGTACTATTATTGTTCGACTTCCCGAAGAGGCGAACAACCAAGCGCAAAGTTTACTAGTACTAGTACTACTACTATAGAGGTATGTACTATACTACTAGGAATCGAATGGAGGAGCGTCTGCACTCTTATTATATTTTAAAATGTGATAACGCAATCTTCAACACATTTGGTTCTCTGCGAGGGTTCTCGCATGTGATAATGGAAGTTGATTGCATGGAACACTCGCCACAATTCTCGCTTAATTCTGGCTCATATCCTATACAAATAGGAGCGCTCGGTAATATTTCCTCTTTTTTGTTATTCAGCATGTAAACAGGTCAGCAAACCTTGTGGCGCATCTTTGTGCGAACCATGCTTGCTGCACTTTGAATGTGGCCGAGAGCTGGCTTGATGAAACACCTCGCTTCCTTCTTTTTTTTGCGGGGTACCTCGCTTCCTAGTGACCAGTCTCTTGGCTGGTCGTCCTAAGAATGCTTATATATGAATAAAGCTCTCTCAATTACCCGCAAAATAGATTAAGCCATATTAACCCGAAAGGAGGGAGTATGGAGTAGCACTACTTTTTGGTGTGTCCCATCAACTCGCAGAATGAGGAGAAGCTTGCAGGACAAGGTGAAGCTTGCATACGCCTGTTGACTAATCCAACCTACCCTCGCCCACGCGGTGGACATGCATCAGTTCGTTCGGTGTCAGATTGCTAGAGGCATACACTATAGTACCCAACATGCGGAGTTCCATCGTTGTTCGACTTCACGAAGAGGCGAAGAGCCAAGCGCAAGGTTTAGTAGTACGAGTAGTACTACTACTAGAACCGCATGCTGGAGCGTCCGTACTCTTATTTTATTTTAATCTCTGATAAAGTACACATTTATTTGGGAGAAGGGCGGAAAATGGCAGCCCAATAGTATAGTATTAAAAAACATCGAACATGTAATGATGATATCGATCAACCATGCTCGAATATATCTTGGCCTTCGTGCGAGCCCGTCTGTGTGTTCTCGCTCCTCATCTCTCTCAAGGAACGGCGGGTAGGCCATTTTGCCGTCAATTGAGATCGGTTTGCTCACACTCTTGTCCCACATGTCAGTGATATGCCAAGAGGAGGTGCGTTGACCGACTGGCCATATGCGTACTTGGTTTTGCACCTTCATACTACTCCTCCCTTCGTCACAGTTTACAGGGCGCGCTTCATTCTAATGCATTTCTCTCAATGCATTTCCACCACCAGAGAGACTTTAGACGCGTTTAGTTTAATGCTCAATTTAATTAGGGCATGATAACCGCAATCAAGTCCACAATTTTCTCTCGATGTACTACGGAGTGGAGTAAGTGCATGCATGTGTGTACCCGGGGTGGAAGCACTGCATGCATGTGTGTACACATTATTTCCTCTAGTAATAGACGCCATGCTATAACTACCAATGCTATTTTTCAGGCCGATCGCTAGTCGCCTTGGTCCCAGAGATTTATTTGAAGCGCGCTCAATAAACAGTGACGGATGGAGTAGTATGAGCGGATTCAAAGAAGAGCGTATTGACGGTTGCTTCTTCCAAGCAACTTACAGTGATTTGACTGTTCATTACTCACTATTAATGCGGTGCAATGACCGGGCTGAGTCTCCCATGCGGTTGTGCACTACTCCCTCGGTTCTTAAATATACTCTGGAGTATTTGTCTTTCTAGAGATTTCAACGAGTGACTACATAAGAAGCAAAATGAGTGAATCTACACTCTAAAATATGCCCATTCGAAATTTGTAAAAAGACCAATATTTAGGAACGGAAGAGTATAATTTTGTGCATGGCACATGGACCCGGATGCTGAAGAGGCTTCTGGCAATGCTATCAAGCTTCCAACATTTTGTTTACATAATTGACGTACTATACAAGTAATTTTCCAGCGACATGAAATTGTACAATGCTCTGAGCTTTCAGCTTTTGTTTTGTGTGTCTTGCCATCAATGCTCTTTCGGAAACAATAAAAAACTAACTTCCTTTGTAATGCATCTCAATGATTAGCAGATCAGAGCTAATATTTACATCACAACTGAAGACAAAGTTGTGAGAAGGTATTAAATTAAAATTGATCCATGCTTTCATTGGCAGCAACGTCCCCCCAGCTCTGCCTAAATCAACAAGGCATGTTGGAAAAAAGTAGTTGTCTGGAGCATACAACATTCTGATCATTTTGTGCAGTTCCACTAAAATAGAGCCGAGCGTCCCTGTTCCAAAGATATTAAGTGTGATTACGATAATAGAGGACTGCTGATAAAACAATAAACACACAAATAGAAGCCGGTCACCTTTATAGTCTATCTTAAGACTAACTAGTTGGAGAAGATTAAGCAAATAGTTGGAGACGATTAGGGTCGGAGTTGGATGAGGAGGATAGAGCAAAACCAATCTCCCTTTGTGCAGTCGCACTAAAATGTAGAGACGTTGCCCGTGTGACATTTTAGTACAGCTGCACAAAACACTCTTACTAAAAAACTGATTTGTGCAGTTCACCAAACGGTCGCAATAACAACAAGGTGAAATGGATAGCCCTGTTTGCAATAAAGAGGTAGAAAGGAAACAATTACTGGCCAATAACAGTTGATGACACATACGACAACAAAAAAGAAGCATATTCCTTGTCCTAAGGGAAGATAGCAACACGGTTGTGTTTGTCTAAAACGGTGTGAGGACGAGATTGCAATATGGAAATTACGCCGGACGAGCTACGTTTTGGGCAAAGAACTATGGAAGATCCACATGCAGCGATGTGGGAAGACGGGCAGTGGAGCAAGGCCAGAGGGGATACCTGGGGTCGTCGGGATGTAACTAGGTGAGCGACGGCAGGCGGGGTCTGCCCATACTGCGGCAACGAGCAGGTGGCATAGGCCCTACCACGCCAGAGCTTGGTCAGAGAGAACGGCGGGTACCGCAGATCAGGACGTGCTGCCTTGGCACCGTTGAACGGAGAAACGATGCACATCCTCCCTTTCCGCCGGCGGACGGGATGCAGCCGGATCAGTGACCAATGGTGGGAGAGAGAGAGAGAGAGGCCACCGCTGCCTTGTGTGAGATACTCTGAAGAGAGACAAGCCCAGGCAGGCAGGCTCCATTGTATATAGTGGAGCAGACTAGCTTTTTCTCCATAAAAATCGTTTTATATTCTGTGTATGTGCCATTGAGTGATATAACTTTATTTAAAAATAACGCGCCAACGCATCAAGTCGAACTTTGTTTCGTGCACGCGTGGTACACGACCTCCGTAGGTAAACAACTGCTACACGCATTTAAATTAGCACGTGGGCTGCCATTTTCGTACAGAAATGAGCTCCACCATGTACCCGCGCGGGTGTGGCTAGGCATGAGGCGTGAGTACGTGCACCTATTCTCTTCGTGTATGTACACCACCTATGTGGGGTTGTGTGAGAGAGATATAAACGTAGAGAGATATAGTGTGTGGGTTCGTGACAGTTTTTTTGGGGGGGGGGAGGGTCAATAAAAAAATGTAACATATGCAATGTGTGTGAAATAGAGTCCTGGATATATCATATATATAGAGGGGGTGATCCAAGAGAAGTGAGTGGAGGTATCATCGGCTTGAGGTATCCATAGAATCGAAGAGAGGGATGATGTGTGTGCGTGCGTGCGCGCGATCGATAAAGAGTGCCATCGAATTTGTGTGTGTGCCCACGTCGAAGATATAGAGTGTCTAGCCTACTGGAACGTGAGAGGGGACATGTGCAGTTTGTCTCTGTGGCATGGATACCTACCTAAAGTGCTTGACTATCGGTGTGTGGTGGGGAGAGGCCTAACTAATTATAGAGGTACAATGGCTGGTATATGTGTGGAGGAGGAGAGAGGCCTACCTTATGTATTAAGGGAGATCGATCAGCATCCATGCATATGTGTAGGAGAGGAATAAGGTTGGGAGAGGGACAGAGCTAGAGTGTTGGAGGGGGTGGTAGTGGAGTTGCTTCTAACAAATGGTGGGAGTCTGGGAGAGGCTTGCTAGACAAACGGAGGGCAGGCCTGCAATATCAATAAGAGAGGGGATGGATGCCCTGTCTGTGCACGTGCGTGCGAGAGATGGGTCAGGAGGCATGCACGAATGATGAGGGGGGACGATATGGCTGTGGTAAGAAGACGTAACTACATAGGAAGATCAATCGTCCTTTGTCAGAGAAAGGAGAGACATAACTTGTGAGGTACATCGATCAATGGGTGGGGGGAAAATAGTTAAAGTCGACCTAGGTATATGTAGCGAGATCGATCGGTATACATGCATGTATGTGTTAGAAGCAAATAAGGCACGGGGAGAAGGATAGAGAGAGAGAGAGAGGGATGCATCTAGGAGGTGGTGCGAGAGGCATACTATATCGAGGGGGAAGGAGTGTGCGCGTACTAGATCGATGAAAAGAGTGGTGGGAGTGAGGCATGGACGGTGAGAAGAGAAGAGGGGAAGCTTGTGTTTGTGGTAGGCACACCTGGCTAGAGAGGCATATCGATCGATGTGTGCCGTAAAGGAGCTGGGGGGGGGGGGCAACACACACCATGGGTGAACGACCTAAAGTGAAAAGATGAATTTGCGTGATGGAGCTAGAGAATGCTGAGGGAGGGTGAGAGGGATGAGGGCGTGTGCATGCATGAGAGAAAGCTAGCGCTAGCTACAAAGATAAGAGGATTGTGTGGGTGTAAAAGACGAATAGAGATCATGATTCATTATAAAAAGCGAATTTGGATATTTGAAGAATTTATCATAGTGTTTTAAACCGACGCATGTGTGAATATATATAACGGTGATACACATGGTGTGGTTATGAGCATGTTATACTACATATAATATATTTTATCTCTACTCTTATAAAAAAGAGAGTTGTTGATGATGGTGTGCCTGCCATCCTGCAATATATGCCGTCTGATTTATATTTGACGGATAGGAAGGAAACTATGGCAATTTTGAAAAAAGATACCCACACCCCTCTCCATATTTGCAAATAAGGCATCCCCTTGATCATGTCGATGTTCCATGGAACGCATGGGCATCTTGCTAGTACTACATATAATATACAGAACATTGATTATAATTTGGGCTAATGTGTGGCTTTTGCAGCTCAGGGCTAAATACTTGTCATAATGTAGGCGGGCACTATACCTTGTGTGATGAACACGGTGTACGTATGGAACATGGTTTAGATTATGAATATATAGTTAGTACATCAAATGTACTATTATTTGGAATCAACATCAAGTGTATTCAAAAAATTGAATTCGAGTTCATATAGTACACATATTTCATATCTATTAATCATGTGGTGTGTTGTTAATGTAATACACGAATGATGGTTGAAGTTGGCAACAATCATGATTGTAGATTCTTATTGAAATAGAGAAACAATTTCAAATTCAGTTCGAATTGCAATGGTAGTACATAAACATTTGGAATGCACTAAAATGTTGGTATGAGTAGGTTACATGCATTATACAGCTAGCGAAAAAATTTAATTGGACATAACATGGATTCATACTCCCTCCTTTCATCTATATAGGGCCAAATGCGTTTTTTAAGACCGCCTTTCACTATTGATAAGATTAATAGTACATGACATGCACACTGTGAAAATTATATCATTGAAAGATCCTTTCACACACGAATTTAACGGCGTGCTTTGTGTAAGTTGCATGCCATATATTATTGCTCTAATATTTGGTCAAAGTTAGCCTCGAAAAATGCAGTAGGCCCTATATATATGGAAGGAGGGAGTAGCTTTGAATAGCATTTGTATAGTAAAACGGGACAAGACTCTCTCTTTGTGTGGTGTGAATAGTTTTTATGTTTTTGTTTTTTTTCGTTGAGGGAAGTGCGAATTGGTTTGGTACGTCCAAGTACAATATTACACGTTAGGCTTGTCCCTAAAATTCAACCCGCGCCTTGTTATATCCCGAAAATTCAGATATCGTGCTCCCAAAACTGGTGCCTTCACAACCCGCGCCTTGCTATCCTGAAATTACAACGCGCGCGAAAACTCCCTCCAGCTGCCAAATCCCGACACGCGAAATTCCCCTTCTAACCCTGAGCCGGAAGGGTCGCTAGTTCAAATCGGTGGGGGTACTTTTGTAACACACCCTACATTTTGGACAAGCGCGTCCCTAAGTCATGGTTCCCCCCTCCCATCGCCTCCTTTTCGCCATTCGAAATCCGAAGCCGCCAAAACCTCTCCGCTCCAGCCATGAAACCCCACCCTCCTCCGTCCGCCACCTCACCGCTGCCCAGCCGGAGCCTCTTCCCCGACGACGTCGTCCACCGCAACAGCTGGACGTCCCTCATCCACCTCCCCGGATGAGGATCCGTCGTCCATCCCGTCGTTCCACCGGTTCAGCCGCCCCGTCCTCCACCTCCAAGGAGCTGCTCCGACGATCGCCTCGTCTATCGCGGCTGCTCTATCCCCACAGCGCCTCCTGAACCTGCTCCACCAGAACCGCATCATCCTCATCGACTCCTCGGACGAAGCCGAGGCCTACTCGGCGCCACCAAAGAGGTTGTACACTCATCGCATCGCACCTTCTCCTTAACTCGACCTCCCGGCACCGACGGGGCTCCATCCCGCACCCGCATGGAGCGGCTACCTCGAAGCCGGCGCCGCGGGCGACATCTCCACGGCGGCTCTCCTACAGTGCGAGGCCACTTCGGCAGCGGCGTCCATACCAGCTGAATATGCTGCTCCGGCTCTCGCTAGCTCGCTCGCGCTGCTGCTGTTGCTGCTCCGGCTCTCGCTCGCTCGCTCGCGCTACTGCTGCTGCTCTCCCCCTCGCTCGTGTTGTTGCTATGCTCCGATTTTAGCTACGCTTGATTGGTGAATCGACTTTTGGGCGATCGATTTTTAGGGCGGGGCTCGGGAGTTAAGGAAGAACCACCAAGCGGGAGGGCTCACGGAGAGGTACCACACTATCTATCTTAGAGTTCTGGGTGGGGTGCTTCTTGCCGACGGTCGGGGGCGCGGTGGTAGGGCGGTGGCATGGGGATCACCGGAGAAAAAGCTCGGCGGGGGCTAGAGGCTGGCCATGGCGGGCGGTGACCGCGATGGGAAGTTGTTTCAGGCGGCGGCGGACCGGTCTTTGGGGAGTTGTTTTAGGCGGCTGGCCTTGAGGCCAGCAGTCCTGCCGGTGGTGGCTGGCGGCTTAGGGGGGTGTAGGTTGAAGATGAACTATAGGCCCTCACTAAACTACATGTCAAGTGCCTCTCTGCTACCATTACGTTCATTTTCGACAGTAACATTCAGATTCCACAGTAAATTTCAGTTTCGACAGTTAAGTTCAGAGTCAATAGTTTTTTCCTCATCTGTTGTATTCAGGTGGTTTTTGGTGATGTAAATTTTACGTCTATTTTACATCATATATTGGAGATGCTATTAGAATCCCACTTGAGATTAACGATGTTTATCTTGTGCTGCTTCAGCCTTGACGTCTTATGGCTCACCGGAGCTGCTCCAATGATGTAATCGATCCATCACAACAGTAGCAAAGGCTCGGACGCCGTCTACAGATTCCTTAGATCTTTCTCCACACCTCCAATAGCCACCTCTGTCTCAACTTCTTCAGCGACCAACCCAATGATGCTAAGGTCGACACGGCTACATCAAAGAGGTTGTACACTTGTCGCATCACTTATTACTCTACATTCATGTCGATCCATTAGGGCTATTGTGGTTCAACGGAAAAATATAGCAATAGGAAATTTTCCTATGGCACTCTACTATTCAATTATTCATGCATTTTGTTGAAAGGAATGGAGCAAAACATCCACCTGGACCTACTTTTCAAAATCCTATGCATGAAAACAAGACCAAGTGCATTAGTGGCAGAATAACATTCTAACTATACACGCTTTCATATGGTTTCACTTTATTGATGTTCAAACTTGAGTTCTAAATTAGTTGTGGGGCACATATCGAGGCAACAATGAATAGTATCTCTGTCTAATATCTGGTTCACCTAGGGTATGCCTATGTTGTTCATCTTGGGTGGGAAACAAATAGTAAAGCAATCATCATCTGTCTTTTTATTAAATTAAAGCAATCATCAGCCTGCTATCATTATTTTTGGATCCATCCACTGGTTGTTACCATCACACTAGATTTCTGCATGCTCTCCTTACATAATCACCCCATATTTTTTGTATGCATGTCAGATATTGTACAAAGTCATGCTGAACATGTAGAGAAAAAGAGAAGAGTTTTGCGCGGCAATACAATGTCATGCAGACATCGCTCCATGGTGGGTTCAATGGCAAACCTCCCCCCTCAAGATTGTAATCCAGGAGGAAGATATCTGTTACGAGGTGGATTAGCATGGTGACCACTCCTATTTACCCCCCAACATGTTTGCTCTACCTTGGCATGATGATGTTAGTCATATCATGCATATGTTGCCTTGCAGTGCCTACTTTTGACATCATATATGTCATCTGCTTAGTTTAGACATGTTCTGTAATGCCACCTGTTTAGTTTCTATATCATATATGGGAATTATTCAGTCTCATGTCTTTTAGCCAGCCATAATATATGTGAAATGTGCAATGCCATCCTGTTTTACCAGGCATCATATATTTGAATGTTATCTTGCCCATTGTTTTCTTCATTACATTTCCATTTGTCGACAATGTTTGTACATTAAACCACTCTTCCCGTGAATCAGCCATTTGGGTGAGAGATGGAAAAATCTGGAGTGAAAACAAGGCCTTCATAGCAAACAGTGCTACATGTCGAAGCAGATCTCTTGTTGGGTATCGATAGCTCCTCAGAGATTGATTCAGAGACAGATGACCAGTCCCATTCCCTCACCGAGGTGTATGCTCTAACTTGGCACGACTATACAGCTCATATCATGCATATGGTGTCTTGCATTGCATAGTTTAGACATCATATACACAATATTCAACACCATGTTTTTAGTTCAGACATCATATCGAATGCCCTCTATTTAGCATATAAATCACATATTTGAATTAAATCATGTGATCCTGATTACTTAGATAACATGTATGTGAACTTTGTCAGGTGATCCTGTTTAGTTATTCATCATATCTTTGAATTATGTTATGCTATGCTATCCAGTTTAGATAGACATCATATATGTGAAATTATGTCATGCTATCCGTTTTAGTTAAACAATATACATGTCAACTATTTCATGCCCTCTTTTTTCCACACTATCTATTGCATCTTTCTCTCATACAATGTCTGTACATTCAACTATGTTTCCTGTTTATCAGCCATTTGAATTGGAGCGGGTGATGGCAGTATCTAGCAGAGTAAAAACACGGTCTTCAAATAAAACAGTGCTACCTCTTGGTGGAGATAGCACCCTGGTTGTACATGCACGAGAACTAGCCCTACAACACATAACCCAGACTCTCACAGATTGTACCCCTACTGCGATGATCAGAGAACCAGCTTCACCTAATCTAACCCCAACCCCAGCAGATAGTAACCCAGTTCCTGTTGACACAGCACCATCTCCACCACAGAGCTCCCAAACAAGAGCAGTTAGTAAGGCAGCTCCAGTGCCCAAAGGGCCAGTACTACCACGGTGAACCCCAACTCCAAGGTTAATGCGCCTATTCCTGTGGAGGAAGCACAACCCGATCGATCGTAGTTTAGCATCTATTGCATTTGATGTTGTTAAATCCTATGTGCGTATCTTCCCATCTTGGAAATATTATACTGAAGATGAAGGAAAATGCCAATTGCAGGTGTTTGTCCAGGAGTTATGTGTAAGTAATGTTGTTCATGGAAATTACTTTGCTTTGTCCCATACATTCTACCTCCATGATGGTTATAATACAACAAATTTTCCCATTTTTCTCTATAGAGAAGGACCGATTTGGAAACTTCGGGATGAGGTAACCTGTGTTAATACCTCTGCTATCTTCAAGAATGCTTGGTGGCGATATCGAATTACACAAGAAAACTTACTTCACCGGCAAAGAAACTCATCAAATTCCCTTATGTTCTCTGAGACACATTCTTTGGACAATGATCGGGAACGCCTTGTTCTGTACTGGTCCCGAACCAAGAATGTGGTAAGGTCTATGAGCTCATTTTTTAAGTATTGTATTCTTGTGTCTTACTGTACTCTGTTCATGTAGAACAAGTGCTTAAACCTGAAGAACAATTGCTCTAATTTAAGATTCCATTGCTATCGTGCATACTGCTTTGATCTTGTATCACTATATTTACTCATACAAACTTATTTTTAATTTGAAGGATCCAATCGAAACTCCAATCGCACAGCAGGTATGTTCACGCATGTTTCTTTAACAGGTTTGCTCCTATCAATAGCTCTGTTGATTTCAATTTCAATTGTGTATACTGTTGACTTCTCATATCATGCACATTACTAGCATCACAATAGAGCCAATAGTGTTGTTGTACATGTAGACCCGTGGTACCCATCTGGAATCTTGTTGTGCCATGTAGTTTCCCACGCTTTGTATTCTTTCACTGCTGCTTTGTGTTGAACTGATATGATTTGAACCGTGTCTCTATTTTGATTTGGCAAGACAATGCAGTGACCATAGGACATAGATATATGTTTGTTTGATGCTTTAATAATGTACTAGTACCTGGCAATAGAAGACTTAGTAGTTTAATCATGTCCACCTTACTAATGAACTGGTTCACCGAAATGAGTTTCATATACTAGTACATGCTAAACCTGTTATGTATGCCTTGTTTCTTCTTTTAGAATGCTGACAGAATATTGGGGAAGAGTGCCTTATTAAGCAATGGTAAAGGAAGTAATGCAGATAAGGTTCAGGATAGTGAGATATCCTTGTTGGTCAAAGACTATCTTAAGACAGTGAGACAACCCCAAAGTCCTGTCTTGGTTTAGTGTTCGAGTTACTGGCCAGTACCGCTTGCACAAGCTATTCAAACTCACGGTCTGAATCAATTTGGTTTCTTGAGTCTCAACTACAAGCTGAAAGACATCAATCAGCTATTCTTCGACAAGAAGCGGAAGGACTGCGGAAGTCCCTGGAGAATTCAGATGCATACTTTACGGTGCAACAAAGAAGCGTTGGAGGATTTTAGCGCCAACAGGACAAAGCTAATAAGCTTGCTAAACTTATTGCCGACATCTTTGGATACCGAGATAACGTTTCCTGAGCTCTTCTGAAGTTGTTTCAGTTATGCTCTTGTTTTGCTGCCGCGTTTATTTGCACTGGTGGCCAATTTTGACGGCTAGTGTATGTAATATGCTGCTTTGTTCCCTATATTTGCACTGGTAGCGAATTTTGATGCCCAGTGGATGTAATATGTGTAATAGCTATAATAGGCTAGCGTTAGTTGCTTGCTTATTTATTTCCTTATTGTCTTGTTTAGTTGTTTGCTTGTAGTCACTGCAGTTCTTTTTCTGCGTTTTTCTAATGGCCACAATAACCTATTTTTGGTAACTAGGCCACAATAATCATGGCAACACACAGACTGTTGTAACCATGGGCTTCCTGCGGGCCGTAGGATCCATGGGCCTTCTATGGGCCGTAGGATCCATGGACTTTCTACGGGCCTTATGATCCATGGGCCTTCTATGGGACGTAGGGTCCATTGGTCTTCTACGGGTCGTAGGATCCATGGGCCTTCTACGGGGCGTATAATCATTTCACCATAATGGGCCATTAATAGGCCGTATTTGATAGTGCTATGAAAACAGCCCAGCGGGTTAATGGGCCACAAATGGGCCCAATGTAAACACGAGCTGAATTTGGCCCACAAACGGAACAGGCCAGTAACGGCCCGTAACTAAGCGAATTCTAGAAATGAGCCCGAGAATAAATGGGCCCTTAGCAGGTCGAAAGTTAACACGGGCTGGAAACGGCTGGCAGAATAATGGGTCGTTAATGGGTATAAAGTGATACACTGTTCATTATGGGCCAGATTCATCTCAGGCCTTTATTAGGCCCAGAGTTACGAAGGGCCTCATATGGGCCGAAAGACATCATGGGCCATACATGGGCCAGAAGTAACAACGTTGGAATCATATTGGGCCCGGATGAAGCTCTGGGCTTAATCGATAGGTAGTAACGGGCCAGGAGTTAGCGGGCCGTAAATGGGCGATATCTGAACATGCCGTTAACGAGGCTTTCCACAGGCGGCCGTTACCTTTTGACCAAGTCAAACGGGCCGGCCTTTTCATTGGAATGGGCCTCTGTTGGGCCGTGCCACGTGTCGACGTATCATAGGCGCCTCCTGTCCAATGAGTGGATGACATCTGTCCCAACGGTGAGCCAACACGTGTTTACTGTGGCCAATGAGAATTTTACACGTGGAAAATCCCCATTGGTCCGGGCTGTTAACGGGTTATTGGATCCAAAACCGGCCCCGATAGCTTAACGGCGACCTGTTACGGTGGATGCCACGTGTCGGTCACCCTTGATGAAAACACTTCTATGACGCACGATTTATCGTCATGGAAGTGGACACTTCCGTGATGTTAATTTTGGTAATGTCATGGAACACTTCTACGACAGCACATGTATGACTATTGTAACGCCCGGATAATTATGCAACAGTAATCATGCTAATGGTGCCATGTCATCTATTTATACTATTGTTAAGCTCGCGTTGATTCAAAGTCGGTTCCAGATTCAAATTTAAAATAAGTAAAAAAAGGCAAGGGCAAAGTAAATAAAAGAAAAGGAGAAGCCAAAAAAACGGGAGAGGCCCCCATCCCTCGCTGGACCTCGTCCCAGGTAACACCCAGGCCGGCCCATGCGGCCCCTCACCCCCTGGCTATAACCCCCCTGGTGGCAACAAAACCCTAGAGTCACCCCACTCTCCCCCGCACGATCTCCCCCACTCCCCTCGATTTCCCCCATGCCTCTCTCCCCTTCCCCCATCTGGATCTGGGAAGAGGAGCCAGATCCCGCGCCGCTCCACCCCGACACGCCACCTCGCTGCTTGCTGGACTGCCCCGCCTCGCCTCTCCGTCTCCCCCCGCACTGCGCCCGGCACCTCCTCGACCCGTGCTGGAACGGCGGCACGACCCTGCGGCACACCAATCCCCGACGTCGCGCCATCGCCGGAACCCGACGCCTTCGCCACCTTGTCGCCGCTGGATCTGGCCTCCACACCTCTCCCTCGACGGCTCTATCGTGCCTCGCCGGCCCGCCTGTTCATCTACAACGGGGGTGATAACCCCTCCGGTCTACCCCTTGTTCCTGTCATCGCCATGCACGCCCCGCGGTCCCGGTTGTCACTGCTCGCTGTGGTCACCCCGCGCCCTATCCCTCGTGCGCTCGCGCTCCCCACCGCCTGTCGCACGCTCACCTCCCTCCATCCTTGCTACCGCCAGCCGCTGCTGCCCGCTGCCCGATCCGCCGCCGCGCTGAGCCACCCCCACGGTGCCCTGTTGCTGGCTGCCGTGTGTGGCCTCTGTGCCCGCCAGCGCTCGCTGTGTGTGTGCGCACGCGCATGCACAGCCATGGGCAAAACCGTTGTGCCACTAACAATGGGGCCCCGCGCCCTTGGAGAGAAACAAAAAAACGAAAATAAAAAATTAAATAAATAAATAATAAATTGTTAGTTAAATAAATAATTAACTTAATTAACCGGCTACTTAACCTAATTGACTAGTTTAGCTAACCTAACAGCCTATGACATGTGGGGCCTGCTGACCCTGTTGACCAGTCAGTGTTGACTGGTCAACTACTGACTGTGCATGTTGACTAGACCCATGTACCCTACTTGTCATCCACTAGGGCTAGATCCTAGTGGGTACAATAGGTATATTCTGGTTTATTCAGGATTAATTTTAATTTTCAAAATATTATTTAAACTTCAGAAAATCATATAAATTAATCCGTAACTCGGATGAAAATACTTTGTACATGAAAGTTGCTCAGAATGACGAGACTAATCCGGATATGCTCTCCGTTCATCTGTAACATGCCAATAGCATAGCAAACATGCAACCGCCCCCTCTCTTTCATCTGTCCGGAAAATGCCAAACTTCGGGAAAACATTCCTGGATGTTTTTCCGCCTTCACCGGTATCGTGTGACACCGCGTTAGAACACCCTAGCGCTGCTTATTGTCTTGTCATGCGTTTGTTGCTTGTATTTACAGTTTCTTCCCCCTCTTCTCCCAGGTAGACCCCGAGACCGCTGCTGATGCTGCCCCTATGATCGACTATGTCGATGACTCTTCTTCTCTTTCAGCAGAGCTTCCAAGCAAGCCCCCCCCCCTTCGATCATCTCGATATCGCCCATTCCATTCTCTCATGCTTGCATTGGATTTTGCTATTGTTATTAATTGCTCCTATTCTGATGCATAGCCTGCTTTTGTAACTTGCTGTTGTACCTCACCTCCTTATCCTAAACTGCATAGTATAGGTTGGTTAGTGATCCATTAGTGACCACCACCTTGTCCTTGTTGCCCCGGCTTCATCATCGACGACTCGATCAACGTGATTGACGACCAGAGCCCGACACCTCACATCAGATCTCGCCCCTTTTTGTTGCTCGACTCTGCAGAGTTACCATTGAGTGCCGAGGGTGGAACCTCATACATCACTCCTGATGAGATCTCTGTAGTGTAGTTATTCGGTCGTGGTCAATGAGGGTGATTTCCTCCTTCACCATTCCAATACGGCTCTGACGTGCAACACCTCAAGTGTGAACCTCGAGGGTGGTCCCTCTTATGTTCACCTTGATGATTACATTGAGTGGAATCCACCGAGGGCGATTCCTCGTGTTTTCCCCTTGATGTTTGGACACACGGTTACCTTGACTTTACTTGAGACCTTTGGGAAAGTCGAGCGGGCCCGGACATCACCCGCAAGATGGTTACGAGGCACGACTGGGCAGGCAGGCCGCCCCCAAGTTGTCTGGGCTAGCCCTTGCCGTATTTCCTCGAGACGGGGCGACGGGGTCACATTATCGCGAGTCTCTGCTCGTCTCCGCAAGATAATAATACACTATGGTTTGGGTTTTGTTCTGAGTTGGCTTTGGCCTTTACGCACTAACCACCACGCGAGAATAGTTATGGGCCTCGACGTCGCAGTATCAACCAAAGTTTTTTCACACGTCCAGTTCAGCATTACGGCATGGCTGGGCCGACACCCCCGAGGTGGTGCCTAGGTCCGCCCTGCACATAACGACCCGGAGTGCTATGGGCGATGGGCCCAGACCCCGGAGTGCTTAGGATGTAGACCGGCGGGGACCTCTCTCCTGAGCCTAGGTAGGGCTGCGACGTGTTAATATCCGAGGCCACGCATTGACCCAGAGAAGTGTGTCCGGCCAGAGTGATCGAGCGTGTTGGGTAACGTGGTGCACCCCTCCAGGGAAGTTATCTATTCGAATACCGTGTCCACGGTAATGGACGTTCAGACTTATATACTGATTTTTTACAACTAGAAATGGATACTTGAGATATGTGGCTCCGGGATTGCTTTCTCGCAGTGAGTCGAGGAAGGATCTCTTGGCATTAATGCTACAACATGTTTGTTAAATATAAACTGCTATTCTTTACTCTTCTACATGCTGCAAGTTGCTTGGAGCTGCTTGAAGATGCTAGTCTTCGATAGGCTAGGCCTTCCCCTCTATTCTGGCATTCTGCAGTTCAGTCCACAGATATAACCCTTCCTTTTGATACCAATGCATACTTAGTTTAGATCTGATGCTTGCGAGTACTTTGGATGAGTACTCACGGTTGCTTTGCTCCCCCTCTCCCCCATTCCTTCTTCTTTCCGGTTGATGCAATCAGATGGTGGATCCCTGGAGCTAGATGCCACCGCTGACGGATACTACTACCTGGAGACTGCCGACAACCAGGAGTAGTTAGGAGGTCCCGGGAACGAGACCATGCCTCTTCGATCATTGATGTTTGTGTTTGCCTTCTTAAGGCAACCTTGTCTAACCTATGTTTGTACTCAGATATTGTTGCTTCCGCTGACTGTTGTGTATCGAGCTTGTACTCGAGGCCTCGAGGCCCCTGGCTTGTAATATGAAGCTTGTATTATTTTATTTGTGTGTAGAGTTGTGTTGTGATATCTTCCCGTGAGTCCTTGATCTTGATCGTACACATTTGCATGTATGATTAGTGTACATTCGAATCAGGGGTGTCACAAGTTGGTATCAGAGCCGTCTGCCTGTAGGAACCCCCTTTCCAACTCTTTGGCCGAAGTTGAGTCTAGTCTTTGAAAACTATTTTACTAACACGACTGTGTGGCTTACGGGCCCACGTCGCCATTGGGTGGTATTAGGATCTTTTATTCCTCATCTATACTCTGGAACTCTGATCTCTCTTCTATTCGGGTTAAATGATTTTGTTAACTCTATCCTAGGTTATCGTGATCACATCCATCCGGAGATTTGTATTTTGCCTTTCTTGAATTGTGGCCAGGATCTGCTTCACATTGTTCACGCGCCGCAGGACCCTTTTATCGAGGGCACCCTGCATCGTCCCCTGCAGATTCCTCGCTCTAGTGGTTTTCTCCGACGTTGATGTAGCCTTTGCTATGTCTCGTTGGTGTATCCTTCCATCGCGTGTAGCGTGCCGCCTAGTATGTCTAGGATGATTCTCTTGTCCGAACTCATACTCACAACATGTAAATGGCTATGTATATGTATATGTATGTCTTTAATGACTACTGTTTTGTACATACTGTGCCTTTGCTCATGTTCAAGTTACATCATGAATGACTCCATAGACCTGCTCCACCCCTTGTTAAACTGCTGCCTGATGTTTTTAGCAGGATGGCTGATGATCCTCCACCTCCACCCTATATTGCCGCAATGATGCAGCAATTTGAGCTGAATCGTCAGTTTATGACTCGGGTAATGGCCCAGTTCCCCAACTAAAATGCTAATCAACAGCCAGCCCCAATAACACTGCCAGAATTTGTGCGCCCCAACCCGTCCATTTTCGCAACTCCACCAATCCTATGGATGCTGATGATTGGCTTTGTGACATCATGTTCGAGATGGAGTCAGCTAATGTTGCCCCTGCCAGATATGTCACCTTTGCGACATTTCACCTGAATGGTTCAACTGCTCAATGGTGGGGAAGCCACAGGGGTATGCTTCCTGCAGAGACTGTAACCACTTGGCAGGAATTTCAGTTAGCCTTCCGTGCACGGCACATTCCTCAAGGTCTGATGGACCAGAAGAAGAAGGAGTTCCGCAAACTCTCACAGGGCACAATGACTGTGGATGAATATCAGAGAATATTCCTTGAATTATCTCGCTATGCTACGGATGACTTCTGCACTTACGCTCGCAAGCAGGAGAAATTCTGTGAAGGACTGTGTCCCGATATAAAGCTCACACTTGTTGCTCATGATTGCGTGGACTTTGCGACGCTTGTCAGCCAAGCTTTCCGAACTGAAACTGGTCTGACTGAGTACCAGGAGTCGCCCAAGCATACTCGAGAGGTTGGCCCATCCTCGAGTCAGCCTGCTCAGAAACGTCGAGTCTGGATCCCACACAATGTTCATCACCGACCTGCTCCAACACCAAGGCTGTCTTATGTTGCACCTCGTCTGCCTCCGCCGCCGAGACAACTAACAATTCAGGGTGGACAGTCCAATGCTGTAGGTCATCCCCAGAATGATGGTTTATGCTGCAAGTGTGGACAGCCAGGGCACCTTGCTATCAACTGCTGCCAGGGTCAACCCCAAAATGCTTAACATCCTCTTGTTGGCCACGTGAAGGGCCGTCGAAACCACCCTATCAAAAATTGTAGTGCCAGACCGCCTGCTATGAGTGGTGGTCAAGTCACCCATGTCAAAATTGAAGAAGCTTGCGAGTCCCCAAAAACCGTGATGGGTACCCTTCGCATTAATTCAGTGCCAGCTTCTGTTCTCTTTGATTCAGGAGCATCACATGCTTTTGTGTCCCAATAATTTGCTCAGTCACATGAGTTATACCTAGAAAAATTGCCCACTCCTCTAACGGTTCAATCCCCGGGGTCCAAGTGGCAAACCACAATGGTAAGCCCTCGCAACCAAATCGAGATTGGAGGACTACTTTTTCCGGCTTCTCTCATTGTACTCGGACCTTCCAACATAGACATCATTCTTGGTATGGATTGGTTGACATCCCATAATGCTCTGATTGACTGTGCTACCAATGCAGTCCAGCTCACTCTCCCTTCCGGCCAGTCAGTCCAATACTCAGCCCGAGCAGCTTAGGATGCCGAGAATCAAATATATTTTCTGAATGCATTGAATGCTTCAACTCTTGAGGGAATAGAGAACATTCCAGTTGTTCGTGAATTCAAGCATGTCTTCCCAGAAGAACTTCCAGGAATACCCCCTACTAGAGCTATTTAATTCGTCATAGACTTGAAACCGGGCACAACTCCTATTGCCAAGTGACCCTACAAGATGCCGCCACATGAACTCCTTGAACTTAAGGAGGAAATTGAAAAATCTCTTCACAAGGGATTCATTCGTCCTAGTTCCTCTGCTTGGGGAGCACCTTCTCTCTTTGTCAAGAAGAAGGATGGTACAAATCGTTTGGTCCAAGATTACCGACCTATCGACCACGCAACAATTCAGAACAAGTATCCGCTTCCCAGAATCAACGATCTGTATGATCAACTTGCTGGTTCCTCAGTATTCTCTAAACTTGATTTGAGGTTGGGCTACCACCAGATCCGGGTTCGTGAAGAAGATATTCCCAAGACTTCCTTCGTTACTCTCTATGGTTGATACGAGTACACTGTCATGTCCTTTGGCTTGACAAATTCTCCAACGACATTCTCTCGTCTGATGAACTATATATTCATGCAATACCTTGACAAGTTCGTCGTGGTTTCTCTAGATGATATACTTGTATATTCCAAGAATAAAGAAGAACATGTTGAACACCTTCGACTTGTTCTGGAAAAACTTCGAGAACATCAACTATATGATAAGTATTCCAAGTGTGAATTCTGGCTACCTGAAGTAACCTACTTTGGGCAAGTCATCTCCAAGGATGGTATTGCCGTCAACCCCGAACGAGTTCAGGCTATTCTTGATTGGACTCCTCCGAAGAATGTCAAGCAAGTCAGAAGTTTTCTCGGACTAAACAGCTATTGCCGTCGATTTGTCGAGAACTTCTCCAAGATCGCCAAGCCCCTGACTGGCCTACTTCACAAGGGCGCCAAGTTCGAATGGACAGAAAAGTGTCTAGAAAGTTTTCAAGCACTCAAAGACAAGGTGACTACTGCCCTAGTGCTTGCTCCTCCAGATACTAAAAAGGATTTTGTCATTTGCTGCAATGCTTCACGACAAGGATTAGGTTGTGTCCTAATGCAAGAGCGCAGAGTGATTGCTTATGCCTCTCGTCATTTGCACCCTCACGAAGAGAACTACCCAGTTCACGACCTCGAGCTTGCTGCCGTTATACATGCACTAAAACAGTGGCGACATTACCTTCTTGGTAATCGTTGCGAGATCTTCACCGACCACCAAAGTCTAAAGTATCTGTTTACCCAGCCAGACCTGAACCTCCATCAGCAGATATGGATAGAGATGTAGTAGATTTTGACTTGGGTATTTTCTATACACCAGGCAAGGCTAATGTAATGGCTGATGTCTTGAGCCGCAAGTCATATTGCAACCATCTCGAGGTTTGCAAAGTTCAGCCTCGCTTGTTGAAGAATTCAGAAAGCTGAACCTCCATATTGTCCCTCCGGGTGCACTCGCTCCCCCTCCTAAGGAGTTTCGCAAGATGAACCTCCGTGTTGTTCCTCAGGGTTCCCTCAATACACTGGTTGTCGAGCCAGATCTCGTGGAGAGCATCAAGAGACTGCAGAGGTATGACTCTCAAGTAGAGAACATTAAAGGCTACCTCGCAGAAGGAAGGCCCTCGTTCTTCACTGTTGAAGATGACGACACCTTATTCTTTAAAGGTCGCCTAGTGGTTCCTTCAAAAGACAACCTGTATATGATTCGGGAAGTTATGAAAGAAGCTCATGACACCCCGTTGTCTATTCATCCCAGTAGCACCAAGATGTACCAAGACATTCATCAGAGATTCTGGTGGTCAAACATGCAACAAGACATGGCTTGCTATGTTGCTGAATGTGACTTTTGTCGTCGTATCAAAGCAGAACATCAAAGGCCTGCTGGAACTTTGCAACCTATCTCTATTCCTGAATGGAAATGGGACCATGTTGAAATGGACTTCGTACTGGTTTTCCCAAATCGCAAAAGGGTAATGATGCTATACTTGTCGTCATTGACCAGCTTTCCAAAGTTGCACATTTTCTGGCCTTCAAAGAGACGATCACTGCTAGTCAGCTGGCAACTCTCTATATGTCCAGGATTGTTTCACTCCATGGTATTCCACTGTTAATCAGCTCAGACCGTGGCAGCTTATTCACTTCAAGATTCTTGGCAAGTTTCCAAGAAGCTATGGGAACTCATCTATCTTTCAGCACTGCATTTCACCCTCAGTCGCAGGGGCGTGTCAATCAAGTTCTCGAATACATGCTTCGAGCTTGTGGCATTTACTTCGGCAAGAAATGGGAGGAATCTCTCCCGTATGCTGAGTTCTCCTACAACAATAGCTATCAAGCTAGTCTGAAGATGGCTCCCTTCAAAGTGTTATATGGACGAAAGTGTCGAACCCCTCTGAACTAGTCAGAAACTGGGGAACGTCCACTCTTCGGTCCGGATATTATCCAAAACATCGAAGAACAAGTCCGCGTCATTCGCGAGAATCTTAAGACTGCTCAGTCACGTCAAAAGAGTCAGTATGACCGTCATCATAAAGACATGGTCTATCAACCTGGCAAAAAGGCTTATCTTCGAGTCACACCAATGAAGGGTGCACACTTCTTTGGGATCAAGGGCAAGCTAGCTCCTCGCTATATTGGTCCTTTCACTATTCTCGAGAAGCATGGAAAAGTGGCATACCAGTTGGAGCTTCCGTCGAACCTTTCTCAGGTTCACGATGTGTTCCACGTGTCATAACTCCGCCGGTGCTTCAAGGACCCAATCCGAGCAGTGGATCATGAAATGCTCGAGTTGCAACAGGACCTCTCCTATAAAGAGCATCCGGTCTGCATTCTCGACCAAGCTGAACGCCGCTGCGTCGAAGGCGATCAAGTTCCTCAAGGTCCGATGGTCGCATCGATGCGAAAGACGAAGCCACCTGGGAACGCGAGGATCGCCTGCGTGATGAATACCCTGAACTGTTTCCTTCTACCTCCTAAATCTCGGGACGGGATTTCTTGTAGTGGAGGAGAATTATAACGCCAGGATAATTATGCAACAGTAATCATGCTAATGGTGCCATGTCATCTATTTTTACTGTTGTTAAGCTCACGTTGATTCAAAGTCAGTTCCAGATTCAAATTCAAAATAAGTAAAAAAGGAAAGGGCAAAGTAAATAAAAGAAAAGGAGAAGCCAAAAAAAGGGGAGAGGCCCCCGCCCCTCACCGGACCTCGGCCCAGGTAACCCCCAGGCCGGCCCACGCGGCCCCTTACCCCCCGGCTATAACCCCCTGGTGGCAACAAAACCCTAGCGTCACCCCACTCTCCCCCGCACGATCTCCCCCACTCCCCTTGATCTCTCCCACGCATCTCTCCCCTTCCCCCATCTGCATCAGGGAAGAGGAGCTAGATCCCATGCCACTCCACACCCCTGACGCTGGCGCCCGTCCCCGGCGCCACCCCGACACGCCACCTCGCTGCTCGCTGGACTGCCCCGCCTCGCCTCTTCGTCTCCTCCCGCACGGCGCCCGGCACCTCCTCGACCCGTGCTGGAACGGGGGCACGACCCTGCGGCGCCCCGATCCCCGACGTCATGCCGTCGCCGCTCGCCATCGCTGGACCACGACGCCTTCGCCACCTTGTCGCCACTGGATCTCGCCTCCACACCTCTCCCTCGACGGCTCCATCGCGCCTCGCCGGCCCCCTGTTCATCTACAATGGGGGTGAGAACCCCTCCTGTCTCCCCCTTGTTCCTGTCATCACCATGCACGCCCCGCGGTCTCGGTTGTCGCTACTCGCCGTGGTCACCCCGCGCCCTATCCCTCGTGCGCTCGCGCTCCCCGCCGCCTGTCGCACGCTCACCTCGCTCCGTCCCCGCTACCGCCAGCCACTGCTGCCCGCTGCCGATCCACCACCGCGCTGAGCCACCCCCACGGCGCCCTGCTGTAGGCTGCCGTGTGTGGCCTCTGCGCCCACCGGCGCTCGCTGTGTGTGCGCGCGCGCGTGCACAGCCAGGGGCATAACCGTTGTGCCACTCACAATGGGGCCCCGCGCCCTTGGAGAAAAAAAACAAAAAAAAATTAAATAAATAAATAATAATTAGTTAGTTAAATAAATAATTAATTTATTTAATCGGCTACTTAACCTAATTGACTAGTTTAGCTAACCTAACAGCCTATGACATGTGGGGCCTGCAGACCCTGTTGACCAGTCAATGTTGACTGTTCAACTGCTGACTGTGCATGTTGACTAGACCCATGGACCCCACTTGTCATCCACTAGGACTAGATCCTAGTGGGTACAATAGGTATATTCTTGTTTATTCAGGATTAATTTTAAATTTCAGAATATTGTTAAACTTTGGAAAATCATGTAAATTAATCCATAACTCGGATGAAAATACTTTGTACATGAAAGTTGCTCAGAATGACGAGCCAAATCCGGATATGCTCTCCGTTCATATATCACATGCCCCTAGCATAGCAAACATGCAACCGTCCCCTCTCTTTCATCTGTCCGAAAAATGCCAAACTTTGGGAAAACATTCCCGGATGTTTTTCCGCCTTCACCGGTATCGTGTGACACCTCGTTAGAACACCCTAGCGCTTCTTATTGTCTTGTCATGCGTATGTTGCTTGTATTTACTGTTTCTTCCCCCTCTTCTCTCCGGTAGACTCCGAGACCACTGCTGATGCTGCCCCTGTGATCGACTATGTTGACGACTCTTCTTCCCTTTCAGCAGAGCTTCCAGGCAAGCCCCCCCTTTGATCATCCCGATATCTCCCATTCCATTATTTCATGATTGCATTAGATTTTGCTATTGTTATTGATTGCTCCTATTCTGATGCATAGCCTGCTTTTGTAACCTGCTGTTGTACCTTACCTGCTTATCCTAAACTGCTTAGTATAGGTTGGTTAGTGATCCATCAGTGACCACCACCTTGTCTTTGTTGCCCCGGCTTCATCATCGACGACTCGATCAACGTGATCGACGACCAGAGCCCGACACCTCAGATCACATCACGCCCCTTTTTGTTGCTTGACACTGCAGAGTTACCATCGAGTGCCAAGGGTGGAACCTCATAAATCACTCCTGATGAGATCTCTGTAGTGTAGCTATTCGGTCGTGGTCAATGAGGGTGATTTCCTCCTTCACCATTACGATACGGCTCTGACGTGCAACACCTCAAGTGTGAACCTCAAGGTTGGTCCCTCTTACGGTCACCTTGATGATTACATTGTGTGGAATCCACCGGGGGTGATTGCTCGGGTTTTCCCCTTGATGTTTGGACACACGGTTACCTTGACTTTACTTGAGACCTTTGGGAAAGTCGGGCGGGCCCGGAGAGCACCCGCAAGATGTTTACGAGGCACGGCCGAGCAGGCAGGCCGCCCCCGAGTGGTCTGGGCTAGCCATTGCCGTATTTCCTCGAGACGGGGCGACGGGGTCACATTATCGTGAGTCTCTGCTCATATCCGCAAGCTAATAATACACTATGGTTTGGGTATTTGTTCTGAGTTGTCCTTTGGCCTTTACGCACTAACCACCACCAGAGAATAGTTACGGGCCTCAACGTCGCAGTATCAGCCGAAGTTTGTCAGACGTCTAGTTCAGCATTGCGGCACGGCTAAAGGCGATGGGCCCAGACCCCCGGGTGCTTAGGATGTAGACCGGCGGGGACCTCTCTGCTGAGCCTAGGTAGGGCCGCGACGTGTTGATCTTCTGAGGCCGGGCATTGACCTAGAAAAGTGTGTCCGGCCAGAGTGATCAAGCGTGTTGGGTAACGTGGTGCACCCCTCCAGGGAAGTTATCTATTCGAATACCGTGTCCACGGTAATGGACGTTCAGACTTATATCCTGATCTTTTACAACTAGAAATGGATACTTGAGATATGTGGCTCCGGGATTGCTTTCTCGAAGGGAGTCGAGGAAGGATCTCTGGGCATTAATGCCACAACATGTTTTGTTAAATCTAAACTGCTATTCTTTACTCTTCTACATGCTGCAAGATGCTTGGAGCTGCTTGAAGATGCTAGTCTTTGATAGGCTAGGCCTTCTCCTCTATTCTGGCATTCTGCAGTTCAGTCCACAGATATAACCCTCCCTTTTTATACCAATCCATACTTAGTTTAGATCTGATGCTTGCGAGTACTTTAGATGAGTACTCATGATTGCTTTGCTCCCCCTTTCCCTCTTCCTTCTTCTTTCCGGTTGATGCAACTAGATGGTGGATCCCTGGAGCTAGATGCCACCGCTGACGGATACTACTACTTGGAGACCGCCGACGACCAGGAGTAGTTAGTAGGTCCCAGGAAGGAGGCCTTGCCTCTTCGATCGTTGATGTTTGTGTTTGCCTTCTTAAGGCAGCCTTGTCTAACCTATGTCTGTACTTAGATAATTGTTGCTTCCGCTGACTCTTGTGTATCGAGCTTGTATTCGAGCCCTCGAGGCCCTTGGCTTATAATATGAAGCTTGTATTATTTTATTTGTGTCTAGAGTTGTGTTGTGATATCTTCCCGTGAGTCCTTGATCTTGATCATACACATTTGCGTGTATGATTAGTGTACGGTCGAATTGGGGGCGTCACAACTATCTTGATTCTGTCATAGAATTGTCATGGATGTACATGATGACAGAAAACGTGACCTACTGTGACAAACACGTACCATCACGGAAGTGTCTTTTTTGTAGTGAATGTAATAAGCATAATCAGCATACCATGGAGTATTACAAGAAGCATTTATGACAGCTAATTGTTCATTCGGAAAGCTATCATAAATAGGCAGTGGGTCATCAAGAACATTTTCTAACCTAGAAAAGTTGTCTGCAACGGGGTTCTCAGCTCCCTTTCTATCAACAATATGCAAATCAAATTCTTGTAACAAGAGAACCCATCTAATAAGTCTAGGTTTAGCATCTTTATTTTCCAGAAGGTATTTAATAGCAGCATGATCAGTGTGAATAGTTACGTTGGAATCAATAATATAAGATCTGAACTTATCACAAGAAAATACAATTGCTAAAAATTCCTTTTCAGTAGTAGCATAATTTCTCTGGGCACTGTCTAGAGTTTTACTGGCATAATGAATAACATTTAATTTGTTATCAACTCTTTGTCCTAGAATAGCACCAACAACATAATCGCTAGCATCACACATAATTACAAAGGGTAAATTCCAATCAGGTGGCTGAACAATAGGTGCAGAAATCAAGGCTTTCTTAAGTCTTTCAAATGCTTCTACACAATCATCATAAAAAACAAAAGGAACATCTTTTTGCAAGAGATTAGTGAGAGGCCTAGAAATTTTAGAGAAGTCTTTAATAAACCTCCTATAGAAACCAGCATGTCCAAGGAAACTTCTTATACCTTTGATATCTTTAGGACACGTCATCATTTCAATAGCATCTACTTTAGCTTTATCAACTTCAATACCTCTTTTAGAATTTTTATGCCCCAAGACAATACCTCTTTCAGAAGCTTTAGTATTTCATTTCTTACCACTTCTTTCATCTTAGGATTCAAACTTCGTTGGTGATCAACAACTGGTTTAGCATCACGCTCTAAATTAATTTTGTGCTGACATAGAGTCGCACTAATGCCCTTAAGATCATCAAGAGTGTATCCAATAGCGGCACGGTTCTTCTTCAGAGCTTTCAATAATTTCTTTTATTCATGCTCTGAAAGGTTAGCACTAATAATAACATGATATATCTTCTTTTCATCAAGATAAGCATATTTCAGTGTATCAGGGAATTGTTTAAGCTCGAACATGGGATCACCCTTGGTGGAGGAGGATCCCCAAGGATTTCAACAGGCAAATTGTGTTTCAAAATAGGCCCTTGATTACAAAACACTTCATCTATTTCCCTCCTTTCATTCACAAACACATCATTTGCATGGTCTAGCAAATATTGTTCTAAAGGATTAGTAGGAGGCATGACAATAGAAGCAAGACCGATAATTTCATCCCTACTAGGCAATTCTTTATAATGGGGTTGTCTATGAACTTTAGATAAATTAAAATCATGAGACATATCCCTAAACCATTGATAACAATATCTTTCTCGGTCTATCTTAGCATTAACAGTATTCGAGAAAGGTCTACCAAATATAATGGGACAAAAATTATCTTGTGGGGAAGCAAGAACAAGAAAATCAGCAGGGTATTTTATCTTCCCACATAAGACTTCAATATCTCTGATAATCCCAATTGGTGATATAGTATCTCTATTGGCAAGCTTAATAGTAACATCAATATCTTCTATCTCAGCAGGTGCAGTATCATTCATAATCTCTTTATATAAGGAATAAGGAATTGCACTCACACTAGCACCCACATCACATAAGCCATGATAACAATGATCTCCAAATTTAACAGAAACAACAGGCATGCCAACAACAGGTCTATGTCTATCTTTAGTATCGGGTTTAGCAATTCTAGTAGCTTCATCACAGAAATAAATAACATGCCCATCAATATTATTGACCAAGAGATCTTTAACCATAGCAATACTAGGTTCAACTTTAATTTGTTCAGGGGGTGTAGGTGTTCTAGTATAACTCTTACGAACCATAGTTGAAGCTTTAGCATGATCCTTTATTCTAACAGGAAACGGTGGTTTCTCAATATAAGCAGTAGGAACAATAGGATCAACATTATAAGAAATAGTTTCGTATTCAACTTTAATAGGTTCTACTACTTTCACTTCAATGGGAGGATGATATTTAAACCACTTCTCCTTAGGGAGATCAACATGAGTAGCAAAAGATTCACAGAAAGAAGCTACTATCTCAGAGTCAAGTCCATATTTAGTGCTAAAATCATGAAAAGCATCGGTATCCATGAAAGATTTAACACAATCAAACTTAAGGTCTATACCTGACTCCTTACCTTCGTCGAGTTCCCAATCTTTAGAGTTGCGTTTAATTCTCTCCAATAAATCCCATTTGAATTCGATATCCTTCTTCATAAAGGAACCGGTACAAGAAGTATCAAGCATGGATCGATCAATATGAGAAAGCCGAGCATAAATTTTTTGAATAATAATTTCTCTTGAGAGCTCATGATTGGGGCAAGAATATAGCATTTACTTAAGCCTCCCCCAAGCTTGAGCGAGACTTTCGCCTTCACTAGGCCAAAAAATATATATAATTCCGATCACGAAGAACCAGATGCATAGGATAAAACTTCTGATGAAATTCCAATTTCGATCGGTTATAGTACCATGATCCAATATCATAACATAGCCTATACCATGTCAATGCCTTTCCCTTCAAAGATAAAGGGAAGACCTTCTTCTTGACAACATCCTCGGGCATACCTACAAGCTTAAATAATCCACAAACTTCATCCACATAGATTAGGTGCATATCAGGATATAATGTTCCATCTCCTGCATAAGGATTAGCTAGCAGTTTCTCTATCATACCCGAAGGAATTTCATAATAAATATTTTCAGTAGGTGCAGTAGGTTGAGGAGAAACTCTTTGCTCTTCCGGTCGAGGTGAAGATAACCTGAACAAGCCCCTCAAAGGATTATTTTCCATAGTAACAAGTGACAGTAAATTTCAGCACACTATATAAATGTTTCCTTACCAAATTCCACTTACCAAAGGCGCTTAACTCCCCGGCAACGGCGCCAGAAAATAGTCTTGATGACCCACAAGTATAGGGGTCTATCATATCCCTTTCGATAAGTAAGATTGTCGAACCCAACAAGGAGCAGAAGGAAATGACAAGCGGTTTTCAGCAAGGTATTCACTGCAAGCACTGAAATTATCGGTAACAAATAGTTGTGTGATAGGATAATTTGTAACGGGTAACAAGTAACATAAGTAAACAAGGTGCAGCAAGGTGGCCCAATCCTTTTTGTAGCAAAGGACAAGCCTGGATGAACTCCTATATAAAGCAAAGCGCTCCCGAGGACACATGGGAATCGTTGTCAAGCTAGTTTTCATCAAGCTCATATGATTCGCGTTCGTTACTTTGATAATTTGATATGTGGGTGGACCGGTGCTTGGGTGCTACCCTTCCTTGGACAATCCTCCCACTTATTATTAACCCCTCTCGTAAGCATACGCAACTACGAAAGAAGAATTAAGGTAAACCTAACCATAACTTGAAACAAATGGATCCAAATCAGCCCCTTATGAAGCAACGCATAAACTAGGGTTTAAGCTTCTGTCACTCTAGCAACCCATCATCTACTTATTACTTCACAATGTCTTCCCCTAAGCCCAAATCATGGTGAAGTGTCATGTAGTCGATGTTCACATAACACCACTAGAGGAAAGACAACATACATCTCATCAAAATATCGCACTACTGTAGGATACTGCTAACGCGACACTACGATCAGAGACCCTTCGACTAAACTATGTGCGATGCAATAATCGCAAATGGTGGTGTAAAAGAACCGTCAAAAAGGTGCAAAACGTTTGCGATGGAGGATGCATCAAACACGTTTCAATTTTAGTTGCGTGTGCGATGCAGGGCATATGGTTCAGTTGAATGAACTGTTTGCGATGAGGCGGAACAAAAGAAACGGGCAGCCAGATGAAGGTGTGTGTGATATACAACATACGGTTCACTCGGATGAACTATTTGTGATTAGGAAACACAAAAGAAACGGTCAGCCAGATCAAGGTGTGTGCGATATACGGCATGCGGTTCACTCGGATGAACTGTTTGTGTTGAGACAAGAGAACAAAAACGGTTCAATATAACAAGATGTGTGTGATACGCGGCAAACAGGTATGTAATAAAAAATGTGTGCGAAGACCGATAATAACGCAGACGGTTGCTGCTAATAAGACGTGTGTTTTGTGCGATGGGATTGCATACATAACACCAACATATATATATATATACACACACAAACACACACTTATAAGGACATGGTTGCATGACCAAATTAAACATCCACTTACATAGGTGGCTACTACAACCATGGCATTTGCACACACCAAAGAAAACTATTGCATGCATAATTACATAGGTGGGTACTACACACATGACATTTACACAAACCAATAAAGTAAACTATATATTACATGCATGATTAACTAGCATAAACGATCATCTGATCATCATCTACTTCTTGTGACGCTTGCTCTGCTTGTGGCTCGATCCGGGCTCGTCGATTTGGCAAACGAGGCACTTCCTCATATCAACGATCCGCCTGTGCATCTCGTAGCATGTGTACACGCTCTTGACGCGAACACGAGGTGAGGTTCATCCAGTTGCCGCATCCAGGCCCTGTGCCAGGATACGGGACTTGTTCTCTGGGCATCCTACTTCATCTTTTCATAGTAGGGGTCGATGATGGCCGAGGCGAGTTCGAACAGGGAGTCCTTCTTCGTGCTACCCCAGACCCTGTAGTGGTCATGGATTTTGACAAGGTTCTTGCAGGCCAAGCCCATAACACTGAGCGCTTTTACATCATCGGTGGTTTCCACCATGGAGAACTTGTAGTCGGTGTTGTTGACAAACCTGTTGAAATGGTCGCAAGGCTCTGTGGTCATGCAGTAGTGGTAGATGAGGACATGATGGCGCACACACAACTGGGCGATGACAACCTTCTGATCTATGCCGGGACGACCGGCGGTGTACTAGAGGTCGATGCCGACCACCTTTTACTTGTCTCGAGCAAGCAACTGCTCAACGCTATTGATGTAGTCGTCCACACGGCCGGGTCGATGGTGTACACAACCGAGAGATCCATCTCCCTCACGTGGGTCTCCACTCTATGCTCGCCAAACTCCATTGGAGCGCCGCTAGACATCCCCTCTCTATGTATCGTCGTGGGTGTTGCCGGGCGTGATCGAAAGGTTGAAGAGATTAAGGTTATAATGGCTGCGGGAATTAAAGGGGAAGTCGGACGACTAGGAATAACGGCAGGCCCTGATGGCAGTTCTAATTTGCAGCGCGTAACTCCATTGTGCCGGACGTAACTGCATCACGTGGCAATGCGCGCGATGCAACCGCATGCATATGGGGCCCTCGACCTGATCGTGCGCACACCCAACCACTGGCAGAGCGCACGCGGAGGGACGAGAGCAGAGCGCTCCACGGTTGCCTCAACGGCGAGCAACCATATATATATGCATATAGCAGTTGAACACACAAGGAAAAGCTGTCCACAAGCCGAGCACGCCAACGGACGCGAGCAGAGCACGCCAACAGACGCCAGCAGAGCGCGCCACGGCGCCTAACGGCAAGCACAGCGCGTTGCGGCGCCTAACAGCGAGTAGAGCTTGCCGTGGGACGCGAGCAGAGGCCGGCACAATGATACGTGGCGAATAAGACGAACTGTGCAAGCGACGTCGGAGACATCAAGCATGAATTAGATTAGAGTTGTGTGTGTGATACGTGGCATATAGTTGATCCATCCAAGCTGTTTGTGATGGAATAAGCCGTGTGTGTTGCGGCAATCGCTTGCTGGTATATAACCTTAAATTTAACCAAAAAAGTGTTAATGCATGTTACAAAAATTGTATAACTGGAAACTATGTTCAAATACGAATCCAACGATATAATCTTTGGCGACATGCATTTGTATTTTACTAGTCAATGTGTACATGCAATGCACGTTAATTTGGAAGTATATTAAGTCCATATGGATAATAAATATTAGTACTATATTTAGCATGAAATTAAGTGCAGGCTAAACATGTTGAGTGCTCGACATTGAAGCAATGTAGGTCGCTGGATTGACATGATTTGATGGCCGAGATTAATTGGATCTTTTTATATTGGTATAGATTAGTTAAATCCTACTTATAAACCAGGACGGGGGTATAGTAGGTAATTGAAGGAAATATGCCCTAGAGGCAATAATAAAGTTATTATTTATTTCCTTACATCATGATAAATGTTTATTATTCATGCTAGAATTGTATTAACCGGAAACATAATACATGTGTGAATATATAGACAAGCAGTGTCACTAGTATGCCTCTACTTGACTAGCTCGTTAATCGAAGATGGTTATGTTTCCTAACCATAGACATGAGTTGTCATTTGATTAACGGGATCACATCATTAGGAGAATGATCTGATTGACATGACCCATTCCGTTAGCCTAGCACTTGATCGTTTAGTATGTTGCTATTGCTTTCTTCATGACTTATACATGTTCCTGTAACTATGAGATTATGCAACTCCGTTTACGGAGGAACACTTTGGGTGCTACCAAGCGTCCTGGCAACGAATCGGGTGATTATAAAGGAGTACTACAGGTGTCTCCAAAGGTACATGTTGGGTTGGCGTATTTCGAGATTAGGTTTTGTCACTCCGATTGTCGGAGAGGTATCTCTGGGCCCTCTCGGTAATGCACATCACTATAAGCCTTGCAAGCAATGTAGCTAATGAGTTAGTTACGGAATGATGCATTACGGAACGAGTAAAGAGACTTGCCGGTAACGAGATTGAACTAGGTATTGGATACCGACGATCGAATCTCGGGCAAGTAACATACCGATGACAAAGGGAACAACGTATGTTGTTATGCGGTTTGACCGATAAAGATCTTCGTAGAATATGTAGGAACCAATATGGGCATCCAGGTTCCGCTATTGGTTATTGACCAAGAATAGTTCTCGGTCATGTCTACATAGTTCTCGAACCCGTAGGGTCCGCAACAAGGTTTCGATGGCGGTTATATTATGAGTTTATGAGTTTTGATGTACCGAAGGAGTTCGGAGTCCCGGATGAGATCAGGGACATGACGAGGAGTCTCGAAATGGTCGAGGCGTAAAGATCGATATATTGGACGACTATATTCGGAGTTCGGAAAGGTTCCGAGTGATTCGGGTATTTTTGAGTACCGGAGAGTTACGGGAATACGTATTGGGCCTTATTGGGCCATACGGGAAAGAAGGAAAAGGGCCTCAAGGGTGGCGCACCCTTCCCTTGGTCTGGTCCGAATTGGACTAGGGAAGGGGCGCCCCTTCCTTCCTTCTCCTTTTCCCTTCCCTTTCCTTCTCTCCTACTCCTACTACATGGAAGGTTTCCTAGTTGGACTAGGAAAGGGAATCCTACTCCCGGTGGGAGTAGGACTCCCCTGGTGCGCCTCCTCCTGGGCCGCCACCCCTCCCTTGCTCCTTTATATACGGGGGCAGGGGGGCGCCCTAGAACACACAAGTTGATCTACGGATCGTTCCTTAGCCGTGTGCGGTGCCCCCTCCACCATATTCCACTTCGGTCATATCGTTGCGGAGCTTAGACGAAGCCCTGCGCCGGAGAAGTCATATCGTCGCGGAGCTTAGGCGAAGCCCTGCGCCGTGAAGTCATATCGTCGCGAGCTTAGGCGAAGCCCTGCGTCGGTGGAGCATCATCATCGTCCTGCCGCCGTCGTCTTGTGGAACTCATCCCCGACACTTTGCTTTGGATCGGGTCCGGGATCGTCATCGAGCTGAGCGTGTGCAGAACTCGGAGGTGCCGTCGTTCGGTACTTGGATCGGTCGGATCGTGAAGGCGTGCGACTACATCAACAGCGTTGTTATAACGCTTCCGCTTCTGATCACGAGTGCGTGGACATACACTCTCCCTCTCGTTGCTATGCATCACCATGATCTTGCGTGTGCGTAGGAAATTTTTGAAATTACTACGTTCCCCAGCGGTGGCATCTTGCGTGTGCGGGGCATGTTGTGATGTGATATGGTCAAGACGTGATGCTATATTTTATTGTATGAGATGATCATGTTTTGTAACCGAGTTATCGGCAACTGGCAGGAGCCATATGGTTGTCGCTTTATTGTATGAAATGCAAGCATACGTAATTGCTTTACTTTATCACTAAGCGGTAGCGATAGTCGTAGAAGCAATAGATGGCGTAAACGACAACGATGCTACGATGGAGATCAAGGTGTCGCGCCGGTGGCGATGGTGATCATGGCGGTGCCGGAGATGGAGATCACAAGCACAAGATGATGATGGCCATATCATATCACTTATATTGATTGCATGTGATGTTTATCCTTTATGCATCTTATTTTGCTTTGATTGACGGTAGCATTTTAAGATGATCTCTCACTAAAATTATCAAGTAGTGTTCTCCACAGTATGCACCGTTGCCAAAGTTAAATCGTGCCGAGACACCACGTGATGATCGGGTGTGATAAGCTCTACGTCCATCTACAACGGGTGCACGCCAGTTTTGCACGCAGCAGAATACTCGAGTTATACTTGGCCAGCCTAGCATATGCAGATATGGCCTCGGAACACGGAGACCGAAAGGTCGGCGTGAATCATATAGTAGATATGATCAACATAAGATGTTCACCATTGAAAACTACTCCATCTCACGTGATGATCGGTTATGGTTTAGTTGATTTGGATCACGTGATCACTTAGATGACTAGAGATGTCTATCTAAGTGGGAGTTCTTAAGTAATATGATTAATTGAACTTTAATTTATCATGAACTTAGTCCTGGTAGTATTTTGCAAATTATGTTGTAGATCAATAGCTCGCGTTGTTGCTTCCCTATGTTTTTATATGTGTTCCTAGAGAAAATTGTATTGAAAAATGTTAGTAGCAATGATGCGGATTGGATCCGTGATCTGAGGTTTATCCTCATTGCTGCCTGAAGAATTATGTCCTTAATGCACCGCTAGGTGACGGACCTATTGCAGGAGCAAATGTAGGCGTTATGAGCGTTTGGCTAGCTCAATATGATGACTACTTGATAGTTTAGTGCACCATACTTAACAGCTTAGAATCGGGACTTCAAAGGCGTTTTGAGCGTCATGGACCATATGAGATGTTCCAGGAATTGAAGTTAATATTTCAAGCAAATACCCGAGTTGAGAGATATGAAATCTCCAACAAGTTCTATAGCTAAAAGATGGAAGAGAATCGCTCAACTAGTGAGCATGTTCTTAGATTATGCAGGTACTTCAATCGCTTGAATCAAGTGGGAGTTAATCTTCCGAGATAAGATAGTGATTGACAGAATTCTCTAGTCACCAACACTAAGTTACTAGAACTTCGTGATGAACTATAGTATGCAAGGGATGACGAAAACGATTCCCGAGCTCTTCGTGATGTTGAAATCCACGAAGGTAGAAATCAAGAAAGAGCATCAAGTGTTGATGATTGACAAGACCACTAGTCTCAAGGAAAAGGGCAAAGGAAGAAGGGGAACTTCAAGAAGAACGGCAAGCAAGTTGCTGCTCGAGTGAAGAAGCCCAAGTCTGGACCTAAGCACGAGACTAAGTGCTTTTGCTGCAATGGAACTAGTCACTGGAAGCGGAACTACCCCAAGTGATTGGCGGATAAGAAGGATGGCAAAGTGAACATAAGTATATTTGATATACATGTTATTGATGTGTACTTTACTAGTGTTTATAGCAACCCCTCGATTATTTGGTACTAGTTCGGTTGCTAAGATTAGTAACTCGAAAAAGGGAGTTGCGAGAATGAGCAGAGACTAGTTAAGGGTGAAGTGGCGATGAGAGTTGGAAGTGGTTCCAAGATTGATATGATCATCATCGCACACTCCCTATACTTTCGGGATTAGTGTGGAACCTAAATAAGTGTTATTTGGTGTTGAGCATAAATATGATTTGATCATGTTTATTGCAATCTGATTATTCATTTAAGTAAGAGAATAAATTGTTGTTACATTTTACATGAATAAAACCTTATATGGTTACACACCCAATGAAAATGGTTCATTGGATCTCGATCATAGTGATACACATATTCAAAATATTGAAACCAAAAGATGCAAAGTTAATAATGATAGTGCAACTTATTTGTGGCACTGCCGTTTAGAGTCATATTGGTGTAAAGCGCTTGAAGAAAACTCCATCTTGATGGACTTTTGGAATCACTTGATTATGAATCATTTGATGCTTGCGAACCGTGCCTTTTGGGCAAGATGACTAAAACTCCGTTCTCGGAACAATGGAACAAGCTCTTGACTTATTGGAAATAATACATACCGATGTATGCGATTCAATGAGTGTTGATGCTCGTGGCAAGTATCGTTATTTTCTGACCTTCACAAGATGATTTGAGCAGATATGGGTATATCTACTTGATGAAACATAAGTGCGAAACATTTGAAAAGTTCAAAGAATTTCAGAGTGAAGTTGAAAATCATCGTAATAAGAAAATAAAGTTTCTACGATCTGATCGTGGAGGCGAATATTTGAGTTCTGAGTTTGGTCTACATTTGAAACAATGCGGAATAGTTTCGCAACTCACGCCTCCGGAACACCACAGCGCAATGGTGTGTCCGAGCGTCGTGTCGCACTTTACTAGATATGGTGCGATCTAAGATGTTTCTTACCGATTTACCGTTATAGTTTTGGGGCTATGCATTAGAGACAACTGCATTCACGTTAAAAGGGCACCATCTAAATCCGTTGAGACGACACCGTATGAACTGTGGTTTGGCAAGAAACCAAAGTTGTTGTTTCTTAAAAGTTTGGAGTTGTGATGCTTATGTGAAAAAGTTTTCACCGATGAGCTCAAACCCAAATCGGAGAAGTGCGTCTTCATAGAATACCCAAAGGTAACTATTGGGTACACCTTCTATCACAGATCCGAAGGCAAGTTTTTCGTTGCTAAGATGGATCCTTTCTAGAGAAGAAGTTTCTCTCGAAAGAAGTGAGTGGGAGGAAAGTAGAACTTGATGAGGTAATTGTACCTTCTCCCTTATTTGAAAGTAGTTCATCACAGGAATCAGTTCCAATGATTCCTACACCAATTAGTGAGGAAGTTAATGATGATGATCATGAAACTTCAGATCAAGTTGCTACCAAACCTCGTAGGTCTTCCAGAGTAAGATCCGCACCAGAGTGGTACGGTAATCTTATTCTAGAAGTCATGTTACTAGACCATGATGAACCTACAAACTATGAAGAAGCGATGGTGAGCCCAGATTCGCTAAATGGCTAGAAGCCATGAAATCTGAGATGGGATCCATGTATGAAAACAATGTGTGGACTTTGGTTGACTTGCCCGAGGGTCGGCAAGCAATAGAAAATAATTGGATCTTCAAGAGGACGTCGGACGTTGATAGTAGTGTTACTATCTAAAAAGATCGACTTGTCGCATAAAGGTTTTTGACAAGTTCAAGGTGTTAACTACAATTAGATTTTCTCAACTGTAGCGATGATTAAGTCTGTCCGAGTCATGTTATCTATTGCCACAATTTATGAAATTTGGCAAATGGATGTAAAACTGCATTCCTGAATGGGTTTACGGAGGAAGAGTTGTATATGATGCAACCAGAAGGTTTTATCGATCCAAAGGAGCTAACAATGTGTGCAAGCTCCGGTGATCCATCTATGGACTGGTGCAAGCATCTCGGAGTTGGAATATACGCTTTGATAAGTTGATCAAAGCATATAGTTTATCTGAGACTTACAGTGAAGCCTGTATTTACTAGAAAGTGAGTGGGAGCACTACAACATTTACGATAAGTATATGTGAATGACATATTGTAGATCGGAAATAATGTAGAATTATTACGCAAAGCATAAAGGAGTGTTTGAAAGGAGTTTTTCAAACAAAGACCTCGGTGAAGCTGCTTACATATTGAGCATCAAGATCTATAGAGATAGATCAAGACGCTTGATAAGTTTTTTCAATGAGTACATACCTTGACAAGATTTTGAAGTAGTTCAAAATGGAACAGTCAAAGAAAGAGTTCTTGCCTGTGTTACAAGGTTTCAAATTGAGTAAGACTCAAAACCCGACCACGGCAGAAGATAGAAAGAGAATGAAAGTCATTCCCTATGCCTTGGCCATAGGTTCTATAAAGTATGCCATGCTGTGTACCAGATCTATTGTATACCCTACACTGAGTTTGGCAAGGGAGTACAATAGTGATCTAGGAGTAGATCCCTGGACAGTGGTCAAAATTATCCTTAGTCGAATAAGGATATGTTTCTCGATTATGGAGGTGACAAAAGGTTCGTCGTAAAGGGTTACGTCGATGCAAGTTTTGACACCGATTTGGATGACTCTAAGTCTCGATCTAGATACATATTGAAAGTGGGAGCAATTAGCTAGAATAGCTCCTTACGTAGCATTGTTGACATAGAAATTCGCAAAATACTTACGGATCTGAATGTGACAGACCCGTTGACTAAAAATATCTCACAAGCAAAACATGATCACACCTTAGTACTCTTTGGGTGTTAATCACATAGCGATGTGAACTAGATTACTGACTCTAGTAAACCCTTTGGGTGTTGATCACATATCGATGTGAACAATGGGTGTTAATCACATGGTGATGTGAACTATTACTGTTAAATCACATGGCGATGTGAACTAGATTATTGACTCTAGTGCAAGTGGGAGACTGAAGGAAATATGCCCTAGAGGCAATAATAAAGTTATTATTTATTTCCTTACATCATGATAAATGTTTATTATTCATGCTAGAATTGTATTAACCGGAAACATAATACATGTGTGAATATATAGACAAGCAGAGTGTCACTAGTATGCCTCTACTTGACTAGCTCGTTAATCGAAGATGGTTATGTTTCCTAACCATAGACATGAGTTGTCATTTGATTAACGGGATCACATCATTAGGAGAATGATCTGATTGACATGACCCATTCCGTTAGCCTAGCACTTGATCGTTTAGTATGTTGCTATTGCTTTCTTCATGACTTATACATGTTCCTGTAACTATGAGATTATGCAACTCCCGTTTACGGAGGAACACTTTGGGTGCTACCAAACGTCACAACGTAACTGGGTGATTATAAAGGAGTACTACAGGTGTCTCCAAAGGTACATGTTGGGTTGGCGTATTTCGAGATTAGGTTTTGTCACTCCGATTGTCGGAGAGGTATCTCTGGGCCCTCTCGGTAATGCACATCACTATAAGCCTTGCAAGCAATGTAGCTAATGAGTTAGTTACGGAATGATGCATTACGGAACGAGTAAAGAGACTTGCCGTAACGAGATTGAACTAGGTATTGGATACCGACGATCGAATCTCGGGCAAGTAACATACCGATGACAAAGGGAACAACGTATGTTGTTATGCGGTTTGACCGATAAAGATCTTCGTAGAATATGTAGGAACCAATATGGGCATCCAGGTTCCGCTATTGGTTATTGACCAAGAATAGTTCTCGGTCATGTCTACATAGTTCTCGAACCCGTAGGGTCCGCAACGCTTAAGGTTTCGATGGCGGTTATATTATGAGTTTATGAGTTTTGATGTACCGAAGGAGTTCGAGTCCCGGATGAGATCAGGGACATGACGAGGAGTCTCGAAATGGTCGAGGCGTAAAGATCGATATATTGGACGACTATATTCGGAGTTCGGAAAGGTTCCGAGTGATTCGGGTATTTTGAGTACCGGAGAGTTACGGGAATACGTATTGGGCCTTATTGGGCCATACGGGAAAGAAGGAAAAGGGCCTCAAGGGTGGCCGCACCTTCCCTTGGTCTGGTCCGAATTGGACTAGTGAAGGCGCCCCTTCCTTCCTTCTCCTTTTCCCTTCCCTTTCCTTCTCTCCTACTCCTACTACATGGAAGGTTTCCTAGTTGGACTAGGAAAGGGGAATCCTACTCGGTGGGAGTAGGACTCCCTTGGTGCGCCTCCTCCTGGGCCGCCACCCCTCCCTTGCTCCTTTATATCACGGGGCAGGGGGCACCCTAGAACACACAAGTTGATCTACGGATCGTTCCTTAGCCGTGTGCGGTGCCCCTCCACCATATTCCACTTCGGTCATATCGTCGCGGAGCTTAGGGCGAAGCCCTGCGCCAGCGAAGTCATATCGTCATGAGCTTAGGCGAAGCCCTCGCGCCGGTGAAGTCATATCGTCATGAGCTTAGGCGAAGCCCTGCGTCGGTGGAGCATCATCATCGCCACCACGCCCGTCGTCTTGTGGAACTCATCCCCGACACTTTGCTTTGGATCGAGTCCGGGATCGTCATCGAGCTGAGCGTGTGCAGAACTTCGGAGGTGCCGTACGTTCGGTACTTGGATCGGTCGGATCGTGAAGGCGACGACTACATCAACAGCGTTGTTATAACGCTTCCGCTTCGGGTCTCACGAGTGCGTGGACATACACTCTCCCCTCTCGTTGCTATGCATCACCATGATCTTGCGTGTGCGTAGGAAATTTTTTGAAATTACTACGTTCCCCAACAGTAATTAAATCACAAACGTTTTTTTTGTATTAACTGTATGTGTATGTGTCCTTTCGTCCTTCTCTCGCACGTCTTGTCACCCCGCTGCCGCAGACGGATTACAGCGCAAGCTTGCGCAATGCGTGGGGGCGTTCTTTTGGCCAAACGGTGGCTCGAAGTGGCGCCAATGAATCGTCAAAGAGCCCGTTCCCACACAACCTCGCAGGTTCCCGCGCAAGCTTCCCGCCCAACTCGATCAAATCCACCAAAATCCCAATGCTTTACCGGCCTGCTATATAAACCCTCACGGCCGGCGAGTCCTGCGTCGCATTTTCCCCTCCCTCCCTGTAGCTTATCTCGTCTGCTTCTCCCACAATCGCCAATGGCACCGGTCCATCGTCGTCGCTCAGCCACTCCGCCGTCATCAGAGGACAGCTCCAGCTGGGAGGCTACACCACGGCGGTGGCTCAGTCCCCGGCGTAGTGTAGTGCGTGTGGCGTCCCTGTTGGGTTGCGCGGAACACCCGCCACACGCTCCGCCACCACTGCCGGTCGACAGCTATTGCCGGCCGCCGTTGCTGCCACACCATCGTCGAAAGCCAGGGCCATCGCTCGCTCCGCCGCCGCGGCCCGAAGGCGGGAGGTGGTCGTCATGGCCGGCACCCCACTGCCAGCCATCACCTGCTCCGCCACCGCGGCCCGAAGGCGGGAGGTGGCTGTCGTGGCCGCCACCCCATCGTCAGCCGCCATGGCCGCCAGCCCACCATCGATCGCCGGGATCATCACCCGCTCCGCCACCGCCGCCCGAAGGAGGGAGCCATAGGTGGAGGCCCGCATGTGCGTCAGCGACCTTGCATGCTATATCGAGTTCCTGCAGGAGGAGGAGGAGGAGCGCCTCATCGAGCATGCAAAGAGCCTTATCGCAGACGTGGCCACATCACACACTGACGCAGAGGTTAGGAATCAGGAGATCTTCGAGCAGTCCGGCTGCTTCGAGAGGGATCATCTGGAGCGGTAGTGGGCGTTCGAGCTGGCGAGCGTTGCTGAACATGCAGCAGCGGCAGGCACCGTATTGCATTTGTCCAGCTCGTCGGTAGGTTCCTCCTCCTCCTCTGACTCTTACTCAGCGCGCTCGGCAGAGGAGAGGCTGCCGGAAGTAGCACAAAGCCCCTCCGTAGTAGTAGTATTTAGGGGCTATTTTGTTCAGTTCATCTGACTATAGATGTGTGGTGGAACTATACAACATACTTAAAATTAGCTAGTATATATATTTGAACTAGCTATTTCAGTATGTGGTTGGCAAGAATTGGGGAAAAGTTTGCTCGGCTCAACTGACGAGTTGAACTGTTTGTATAGATTAAGAACGACTGCTTAATCTACGAATGAAATCTATGCTTAATTACTAAATTTTAGTTGGAAAAATTAGACAGTGCTAGTGATTATTAGCTGCATATTTTGACAAATCGCAGTGTTACAAGGATTGACAAATGGAAATGTTACTAGATCAACAAATGTCAATCTTTCCAGTTTGACAAATGGCAACATACCCAATATGACAGATGCAAATCTTACGAAACTGTTTGTACATGGTTGCACACGGGTCATCCAAAACAACCATTTGCGTTGAATGGATGCACACATCCTACGCTGCGAATTTTTGTTCGACTTAAGGGGGAAGACCATAGCTCTCACTTTGCATACGGGTGTTCTATCTAAAACATTTTCGATCAAGAGCTACAGAAATCCTGCTCGACACATTTTCTCTTGGCTTCCTGGGGAAGCTGTCGGTTTGCATACGGGTGTTCTAACTAAAACGTTTGTGATCAAGAGCTGCACAAATCCTGCTAGGCACATTTTCCCTTGGCTTCCTGGGGAAGTTGTCGGTTTTGCATATGGGTGTTCTAACTAAAATGTTTGCGATGAGTGTTTTATATTTGAAAACTGTATTAAACTACGGCTTGGGCGCCATTAATGGAGAGGATGCGAGCAAGGCGGGTGGCCATGGAAGTCAAACGGCTAGCTTCCCAGTGAGCATGCGCGGCGTACAGCTCGCACACTTCACGGTGAGCCTCCGCATTGGAGTACAGCTCGCAGGCCTCCCATTTAGTCAAGCACTCAAGCACCTGTCCGCACGACACCTCCTAGCCATTAAAAGAGTGAGGCGTGGCAACACGTGAATGGTTAACAGAACGTAAACAATATAAATTATACAAAACATTAGAGATGTTATAGTGGCAGCTATTTGTTTCAAAATGCCTTTGTTGGCTGTTATTCGAGTGCGCCTTCTCTCAAAATAGATACGAAAAATACCACAACATGTCGGGTGCCATTCCATTATAGCATGCCAAGTTTCATGAATTTTAGACGAGTTTTGCATTTACTAGAATTTAAAAACAAAGCATCTCAATGTTTTGCCGGCAATCAATAGTGCCATGGTGTTTTAAATTCATTCCCATTTCTTGCATGGGACCTAAGCATGCACCGAAGGACACATAGTTGATTTTTCAACCAATTTTTATGCACTGGAGCATGTGCATGTAGTTAAAATTTGATTTATGCACATAAAATGCCTAGAAAATCCAGTTAATGTATAAAAATGTCCAAACGAACCCCCAAAAATCCCAAAATTAAACACAACACTCATGTTGTTCTATGTTGACACTAGAAAAAATTTGAAAGCAATAAGAGGCAACGGATATTGTTTTGTCCCAAAAGGTGGCACGTTCCCTACCGAAAACATCACGCTTGTTGTGAGAAGCTCTGGTTTGTGAGAAGCTTATACCCAAACCTTCGCCAAATGGGAATTTTTTTATCACGGCATGTTGATGCCGCTCCATGATAGCATGCCAAGTTTCATGAATTTTGGACAAGTTTTGGATTTACTAGAATTTAAAAACCAAGTATCTCAATGTTTGCGGCCGAGTGACGGTGGTAGGTTGTTTGAAATTCATTCCCATTTCTTGCATGGGACCTAATCATGCACCAAAGGACACAAATTTGATGTTTCAACCAATTTATATGCACTGGAGCATGTGCATGTAGTTCAAATTTGAATTATCCACCTGAAATGCCGGGAAAACCAAGTTAATGTATAAAAATATCCAAACGAACCCTGAAAAATTCCAAAATTAAACACAACACTCTTGTTGTTCTATGTTGACACTAGATAAATTTTGAAAGCAATAAGAGGCAACAGATATCATTTCGTCCCCAAAGGTGGCACGTTCCCTACTGAATCTCGCTTGTTGTGAGAAGCTTATACCAAACCTGCCTCAAATGTGACAAAAAATTTACCATGGTATGTTGATGCCGCTCCATGATAGCATGCCAAGTTTCATGAATTTTAGACGAGTTTTCGGTTTACTAGAATTTTAAAACCAAGTATCTCAATGTTCGCGGCCGGGTAATGGTGGCAGGGGGTTTGAAATTCATTCCCATTTCTTGCATGGGACCTAAGCATGCACTGAAGGAAACAAATTTGATTTTAAACGAATTTATATGCACTGGAGCATGTGCATGTAGTTCAAATTTGAATTATGCACCTGAAATGCCTAGAAAACCTAGTTAATGTATAAAATCCTCCAAACAAACCCCAAAAAATTCCAAAATTAAACACAACACCCCTGTTATTCTATGTTGACACTAGAAAAATTTTTGAAAGCAATAAGAGGCAACGGATATCATTTCGTCCCCAATGGTGGCATGTTCCCTACCGAAACCATCACGCTTGTTGTGAGAAGCTCTGGTTTGGGAGAAGCTTATACCCAAACTTGCCCCAAATGGGACAAAAAAATTATCACGACATGTTGATGCCGCTCCATGATAGCATGCCAAGTTTCATGAATTTTAGACAGGTTTTGGATTTATTAGAATTTAAAACCAAGTATCTCAATGTTTGCGGCCGGGTGATGGTGGCAGGGTGTTTGAAATTCATTCTGATTTCTTGCATGGGACCTAAGTATGCACCGAAGGACACAAAATTTATTTTTCAACCAATTTATATGCACTAGAGCATGTGCATGTAGTTCAAATTTGAATTATGCACATAAAATGCCTGGAAAACCAAGTTAATGTATAAAAATGTCCAAACGAACCCCGAAAAATTCCAAAATTAAACACAACACTCCTGTTGTTCTATGTTGACACTAGAAATTTTTTAAAATAAATAAGAGGCAACGGATATCGTTTCGTCCCCAAAGGTGGCACGTTCCCTACCGAAACCATCACGTTTGTTGTGAGAAGCTCTGGTTTGGGAGAAGCTTATACCCAAACCTGCCCCAAATGGGACAAAAAATTTACCACGACATGTTGATGCCGCTCCATGATAGGATGCCAAGTTTCATGAATTTCAAACGAGTTTTGGATTTACTAGAATTTAAAAACCAGGTATCTCAATGTTTGCGGCCGAGTGACGGTGGCAGGGTGTTTGACATTCATTCCCATTTCTTGCATGGGACCTAAGCATGCAATCAAGGACACATATTTGATTTTTCAACCCGTTTATACGCACTGGAGCATGTGCATGTAGTTCAAATTTGAATTATGCACCTAAAATGCCTGCAATACCAAGATAATGTATAAAAACGTCCAAACAAACCCTGAATAATTCCAATTTTTTTGACGACACGCCTATAGTTGCATGTTGACTATAGATAAAAGTTCTAGCAATTCAAACACCATCCTTTGCAGCTGTGACCCCGTTACGTAATTCAAATCAAGACGAAATATCAAGTATATCGCACACAGTTTATTATCACCAACCGTGTGAGATGCGACACAAAATATCTTGGAGCATCGTCGGAGTGTCAAGCACACTAGCCCGCTCCTCAAATATCATTTCACTGTTCAATCGTCACCAGTGAAAGATGGGGACGTGGACCCGTGTCGTGAGGGCAACTTCGACTGCCCACTCCGGCGAGAGCGCGGCCGCAGCCGCCAGGCGCGTGCTAACAAGCTTGTGAGGGCGACCGCAATCTGCGTCTGGGCGGCCAAGGCAGCCCAAACGGCTGCTATTGCTTCTCAGCCGGCGGCAGCAGCATCTGCCTCGGGGATAGCAACTGGCGAGAGCGGCATGGCAGCTGTCCGTTCCGCAGCGGCGGCCTTACCCTTGACGGAGGCTTCCCACCACCATGTCGAGGCCGTCCACGCCCAGCTCGTGGCGGTCACCGCACAAATCGAACGGAGCTTCTCCAACAACGGTCGGCAACCCACGGCCGCAGAGTTGGAAATCGCCGAGAGAGTTCAAGCAGCTGTCCGTTCCCGCGTGGCATACTTTGCCACGACGGAGCCCGCCAAAGTCCAGATCGGGCCGCCCACACCCATCTCGTGGCGGCCTATTCCAAAGATATGGCGGACGCGGATGGCGAGATGCTTGCCGAGTATGGTGCAATTGATGGCATGGAGCCCCTTCCCAAGGAGACCGTCGGGCACGATCTGGACATGGAGGCGGCGGCGGAGATCGACGGGCACCAGCCGTAGTAGTACTCTTTGTTTTGTTTAATTAAGAGCGTCGGTCTTTAATTTGTTAGAGTAATGTTTAGGTCAGCTAGCTCTGTTTAATTGTTGAACTTGGTCTATTAAGAAGTGTGGGTGTGCTGTAGTCTCCTTCGTGTACCCAAATTATGCAATGACATGGATGACCACCGTAACCAGGGAAATTCGAACCAAAATTTTTTACGTTCAAACTCATCACACACAGGTTATGCTATCTGAATTGTTTGTGATGTTCACATATCGTACACAGTTCTGAATAAGGGACCATGTCAGATGACACCTTGTGCGCCAGTTTTTTCGCTAAAGCGATTGCAAAATTTCGGCTTCCGTGGAAATATCTACCTCCCTGCCCCCTCCCCCTTGCCAAAAGCCACATTCCCCTATTTCCGCCTTCCTTTCCAAGTTGAAACCTTCACTCCTTGATTGCATCATCGCCTCCTCACCAGGAACCCTCCTTCACGCTGCTTGGCCTCGCCTATCCAGGCAGGTAATCCACACTCGAACCCCATCCTCCTCCTCCTTCCACATCCAACATGCCCCGACTGCCGGCGCGACACCTTCCACCCAAATCACTAACCCCTCCACCAAATAAGCAACACCCTAAGCCATGGTGCACGTAGTATAGCCAGGATCTCAAGGAGCATTTGGCAGCGGAGAAGCAAATCGCGGCCGCATGCACGGATGAGGTTACGATGGCTGCCATTTGTGTTGACCCCCAGATCTTGGAGGAGCACCTCGCCGTCGAGACCACCATCGACGCCTCGCGCGCCGACGATGCGACGCGGTTGGATGTTTGGTTCAATTCTGCAATGTGATGTTCAATTGTTGTGGGTGCATTCTGGTATTGTATACCATGTGAGAAATAAATTGAATTTTGCTGTACTAAATACATGAGAAACAAATACAATTGCTATATTTCCAAGTTGTTAAGCATGCTTGGTTTGGTTAACTGTCTGATCTTCTATTAGGAGTATGTTATATTGTGCAATGTGGTTCTCAGTTAACGTTTGGTTCATTTGTTGTGGTGTTTAGTTAACTGTTTTGTTTGGTTCAATTCTACAATGCGATGTTCAATTGTTGTGGGTGCATTCTGTTATTATATACCATGTGACGAATAAATTGAATTTGGCTGTACTAAATACATGAGAAACAAATACAATTGCTATATTTCCAAGTTGTAAGCATGCTTGGTTTGGTTAACTGTCTGATCTACTATTAGGAGTATGTTATATTGTGCAATGTGGTTCTCAGTTAATGTTTGGCTCATTTGTTGTGGTGTTTAGTTAACTGTTTGGTTCAATTCTGCAATGCGATGTCCAATTGTCGTCGGTAGAATTTTGTATTGTTGTGCATGTGAGGAATAAATCGAATTTGGCTGCACTTAATACGTGAGAAACATATAAAAGTGCTATATTTCATAGTTCTTAATCATGCTTGGTTTGGATAAATGGGTTTTCCATGTGGCTTGAATTAATCTGATGAATCTACAATGTCCTTATTTTTCATCAACATATTTTACTGATAGCATGCGAACCCTTACTTAACCTGATGACTAACTACTTATCGATGCGTTTGGTTCGGCCATGGTAACATATTCAGTTTAGCGTATCCAAAAGCGCTGTTTCAAAATATTGTTACGTAATACCTCCTTTGTTTGGTTCGTGGGCTCTCTGTATGAGAAAGCACTGTTACAGAATACACCGCAGTCCGGTTTCTAACCCCGGCCGCTTCGGGCGGTTTCAGCTTTGTGAAGCGCCGTATCAAAAAGCACCGTTACAGAATACGTCGTGAGCGAAACAAACGCTGGTTATGGTTTCGGAAGTCGCTGTATTCGGAAGTCGTGCTTTTTTGTCCCAACCAAACGTGTCGTATATGTATTGCAGGGAAACAATGTGAAGCACTGAGGTTTACAATCGAGGTTAGCACGTGCATGGTCCGTTTGTCTAATATCACATTATTGTGCAATTGCAGGAACCTTTCTAATATTTAGGTTTTTAACAATTTGGTCTTGCACGCGTAAGTCCTGCTGTCAGAGGTTTTGACCCACTGTTCGACCATTTTGCATATGGGGAAATGAGTTGTCCATGAATATCAGACAAGCCAGGAAACTCAGAAAGATGGTTATGATAAAGAAATTAGCGACAAAAAACAACAAGATCTTTGTCTGCACAATGAAGAAGACATCAGTTCACTATAGGATGGTACTAACTATTATACCTTGCCTTTTTTATTCCTTTGCCCCATTTCCAATATAGAGAAGATATTTATGCACATCCTTGTTTTCAGGCCTTTCCAAAGCAGTTCACTGATGATTACCTCCCAAACCACGTGTATGGTCAGGAGGCGAGGAAGGTATTCATACAACACCCACGGTTCAATATTGAAGTGTTCCTGAAGAGGACAAAGGATGGACGGTGAATCATCCACAGGCACTGGCCTAAAGTTATAAAGACCTTCAACATCAATGAAGGCACAATATTCGCCTTTTGCTTCAGCAGTTTTCCAGATGAGATACATCTGTCTATGTATCATCTATGATGCTAATTTTGAAAGGTTATAGATGTTGCATGTGAAACTTTGTGCTGGTGTAGTTGTGTAATGGGGTAGCTGAGTGCTGAAGTTATATGATGTTGTACTCTGATGTATTTCAATTATGAAAATAAAATATATTGTGTGCTTAATATGAAATGTCAATTAGATTAATAAATGGATTATTAATAATCGGATAATTAGCCTGCTAATTGGGTTCTTCTATTGCAAACGGTTATTGAGAAAACACTGTGTGTGATGCATTGAATAACGCACACAGTTTCTAGGAATAAACTATGTTAGATTAATGAACAATCGCACACGACATCCTCTTGAAAACTGTTTGCGTTAGGCCACCTGGCGTAAACGATTACCACATAAAAACTGTGTGTGATGGACAGCCTTTGCCACACAGTTTCTTCTATGCACTGTGTGTGATGCATTCAATAACGCAAACAATAAAATTGTTAATATCGTGTGCAATGGCAATGCTATCACAAACAATTTAACGGGGAAAATTGTGTGTGATATACCTGTGAACGGAAACGTTTTCCTTGGAGCGACTGTGTGGGATGTACATACGAACGGAAACGTTTAGCAGGGACTGCCTGTGCGGCATGTACTTGTGACGGTAAAAAATTTCACATGTATAATTGTATTTTTAGCTCTACTGTATGTATTTTCGTATTTGAGCGCTCGTCGGTCGCACACGACCTCATTTTGCCGAGCGTGGGTGCCAGGAGGGAATATCCCCGACGGTTTCTGGGTCGTGTGGGAAGGACCCCCCTATCGCCGTCACTCACTAGGCGACAGTTTCAAATGTCATCCCGGAAAGGGGTTAAAAACCGTTTGTATAGCACCTCATTGTACTAGTGTCGAACGATTACCAAATTCGCATGATTACTTATAACAAGACTTCTCCCATGTCCTCAGGAACAAACGTAAATACTCACAAAGCATATTCATGATCAAGATCAGAGGAGTATTAATTATCATTAAGGATCTAAAAATATAATCTTCCACCGGATAAACCAACTAGCATCAACTACAAGGAGTAATCAACACTACTAGCAACCCACAGGTACCAATCTGAGGTTTTGAGACAAAGATCGGTTACAAGAGATGAACTAGGGTTTGAGAGGAGATGGTGCTGGTGAAGATGTTGATGGAGATTGACCCCCTCCCGATGAGAGGATCGTTGGTCATGACAATGGCTTCGATTTCCCCCCTCCTAGAGGGATGTTTCCCCGGTAGAATAGCTCCACCGGAGCCCTAGATTGGTTCTGCCTAAGTTCCGCCTTGAGACGGCGGCGCTTCGTCTCGAAAGCTTCTTTTTTTCCAAGTCAAAACACATCATATAGCAGAAGATGGGCGTCGGAGGCCTGCCAGAGGGCCCACAAGGATGGGGGGCGCGCCCAGGGGGTAGGGCGTGCTCTCCAGCCTTGTGGCTGGCTGGTTGCTCTCCTCTGGTGCTTTCTTCGCCCAATATTTTTATATATTCCAAAAATATTCTCCGTGAAGTTTCAGGACTTTTGGAGTTGTGCAGAATAGGTCTCTAATATTTGCTCCTTTTCCAGTCCAGAATTCCAGCTGCCGGCATTCTCCCTCTTCATGTAAACCTTATAAAATAAAAGAGAGAAGGCATAAGTATTGTGATATAATGTGTAATAACAGCCCATAATGCAATAAATATCAATATAAAAACATGATGCAAAGTGGACATATCAGTGACCAACATGTACAATATGCCGTTAGTGTCGTTCATTGGAATCAACCGACATGGCCAATCTTTCATTTTGGGTTGCGCGTTTTGAGGCAGGAGCTGGCATCGAGCTTTGATTGGGTCTTCCAAACATTCCTAGAGGCTATGTCTGGCAAACCTCCTCATAACTTCATAACCGATCACGATGGTGCGATGAAGCAGTCAAACGAGAGCATCATTCCCACCACTGTGCATCATTGTTGTCAATGGCACATCATGAAAAAGGCTCAGGAAAAGGTGGGCTGGCTGTTGTGCCGGAATCCAGGGTTGTCTCATGATTTCAACTATTGTGTCGATTTCGGCTTCACTCTAGAAGAGTTTGAGCAGAATTGAGCTGGCTTAATGATGAAGTACGAGGCTATAACACACACACACACACACACACACACACACTTTGACAATTTTTACGAATACGTGTCAACTTGGGTGTCGTGCTGCTTCAAACACAGGTTCTTCCCCTTCCTACAGTCTACACAGAGTAGTGAGGGGTTCAACGGCGTCCTAAAAGGATATTTGAACCCACACAACTCATTTTTGAACTTTGTCAAGCAATATGAAAAAAATTCAGACCCACATCCTCGCCAAGGAAGGTTGTAATGATTACAGGACAAAACACCTTGAGATTGAGCTATGGTCTAGATTCCCAATGGAGAGGGAAGCTTACGAAACCTACACTTGAGACCTTTACCGCAAGTTCCGAGAAGAGTTTGAGTTGATTGGACGTTATAATGCGTTCCAACTTGGTGCTGAGATTTTTGAGCTCACGCCGAACCAGGAATTTGTTGCCAAATATGGTTCTCGAAACTACTTGGTGCAAGCAAAGGTGGAGGAGGGTTCCTATTTCTATGAGTGCTGCAAAATGGACAAAGACGGCATGTTGTGTTGCCACATCCTCAAGGTGTTCACCCATCTTGGAGTTGATGTTATACCGAAAAGGTGCATGCTCCGACAGTGGACACCTACTGTTGTCCCTTGTGCGCCAGGGACTGGGTATGAGCCACGGGATGAAATGCCTCCTCAATCAAAGAAGAAGATAAAGGAGAGAAACATGATACAGGATTTTCAGAAACTAGCCAAGTTTGCAAGTGGCTCTGATGCAGCACAAGCCATTGTGTACAAGCATATGCGTGGAGCACGTACGGAAATCAACCACCTAAAGTCCAAGAAAAATAAAAAAACTGGCTACTGCTACGAGGCCATCAGATGATGGCAACCCTCGAGGACCTCCTCCACCACCTGGCCCTACACGGCATGCTCCACCACCTCCTACCTCACTTTGGCTCAACAAGCAGTGCCCCACCTGCTCCTCCCAAAGATCCTACAGGCAGTGCTAAAGGACCTCATCATATAGGTACTTACCTTCCCCAACTCCCCATCTAACTAGATGTATAATTTCACTTGCACACAGTACCATAGCAGTTGCACGAAACAGACTACTCAGTTGCGAAAGCGCGAAAACTCATTCGGCCTACACGCACCACCACAAAAACCTATTAAGCACGCTATGTTACTTCAAGAATGAACATGACCCACTAACTTCTTTTTACTGTTTTGGTTATAGGTCATTGCCAGCCAACTACCACGACGGGCCGTGCTCCTACAGGTTTTTTTCCAACTTACCTTGCACACCACACCCACTTAATTAGTTGCACAGCATGAGCTATGTGGTTGCACAGAACATCACTCCTGGTTGCCCAAGACTAACTTTTTGTATCAATATTACCCCTCCCCCTATAGGTGATCAAACGCAACCTCGTGCTGGTCCTACTGCCCCAATGGAGGCTACGTCCCCTGCACAAGCCTCTGATGATTTTGTGCCGAGGGATCCCCCAAGGTCGACTACAAAGGGTAGGGCAAAGAGTAGACGGTACAAATCAGCGCTAGAGCTACACCCAAAGAATAAAAACAAATGCAGCCACAGCCAATCTATAGGGCACACTGTCGGTGGATGCCCACTGAGGCTGATGTGATTATCTTGCATTGTTTGTATGGAAAAGGAAAAAAATGATGGTTTTTGAGCAATGTTGGCTCCAAGGGGATGATGACCCACAAGTATAGGAGATCAATCATAGTCCTTTCAATAATTAAGAGTGTCGAACCCAATGAGCAGCAGAAGGAAATGACAAGTTGTTTTCAGCAAGGTAATGTCTACAAGCACTGAAATTGTCGGCAACAAGTTGTTTGATAATAAGATAATTTGTAACAAGCAAGTAACGGTAATGGTAAATAAAGTAGCAAGGTAGCCCAATCCTTTTGTCAGGACCCCGACTCAAAGCCACACCGATCTAGCATGTAACACCTCATATCACTTTGCGGCCTCACGCACGGTATTCCCACGGGTGTCGCCTTACCTTGCCCGGGACCGTTTGCGCCTTTTGGCACACGTATATGATAGTGTCGCTAGCATCCATATGACAAGGAGCCCGGGCTGACATGGCTAGTCGTGAACCCAAAGTGGCACTAACTTACAGGGACAGACATACATGGCCCAACAACGAACGTGTCGGTCATCAGCGAGTGAATCTGGGATGTAGCAACTGGGCTAGCAGGACTCCGGTAAACCGGGCTGTAGCAGGCTAACAGGACTCCGGTAGACACCGCGTGACATTTCCCCGAAGGGACAGACATAGGAACGAAGAAGGACACATGCCGGCCAGCCTAAGTGTTCCGGAGCAGTAGCAAGCTACCATGGCTCAGTGGAAGCACTAGGAGACATTTCCCGGTAAGAGAGGCTACCAAGGATAAACAACTAGATAGTCAGATCCCACACATACCAAGCATTTCAATAACATACACACAATATGCTCGATATGTGCAAGTACAACATGGCATCACAACATGACTCTACAACTCAAGTATTTTATTCAATAGGCTCCGAGGAGCGAGATATTACAAACATGGGTCTCATGACCCAACATTCAGAGCATACAAGTCAAAGCACAAACGGAAGCTTAACATGTCTGAGTACAGACATCTACAAATGAAAAAGGCTGAGAAGCCTGACTATCTACCAGATCCTGCCGAGGGCACAAGATCGTAGCTGAGGTAGCAAGCTAAACGTCGAAGTCCAAGCGGAACTACTAGCGAGACTAAAGTCTCTCTGCAAAACATAAAATAGGAAAATGTGAGTACAAATGTACCGAGCAAGACTTACATCAGAACTAACTACATATGCATCATTATCAACAAAGGGGATGGTGGGGTTTAACTGTAGCAAGCCAGCTTTGTCTCGGTGGCTATCCTGAACTACGACTGCAAGTAACTCTTTTGAGGTGGCGCACACGAGTCCACATATCTACCATACCAATACACCACTATGGATCCGCTCCCGTCTCCCTACGAGAACGACATCCATAGTACTCACGCTTATCTTGCGTATTTTAGAGTATCCATTTTCACTTGTCTATGAACTGTATAGGCAACCCAGAAGTCCTTTACCGCGGACACGGCTATTCGAATAGATGATGTTAACCCTGCAGGGGTGTACTTCTTCATACATGTTTCCACCACTTAGCGTCTACACACGACATGTGCTCGGCAGACTTCAAGCGAAAGCCGACGTGGGTGTAGACCACGACCTACCTAAACACTCAAGTCTCTAGTCCAGGTTTATCGCCTATTCAGGTTCCATCCGCAGGGAGTCCGGCCGAAGTTTCCACATACGGCCCCGAACTATGTGTGCACGGTTCCCGAGACACCAAACGGGCGCCCGGTACACCATGCCACCTGCCTACCGCATCACAGCCCACCCCTCCGGTCTTTGCGCCTGACCTCCAAAGATACTACAAACACAGAAACTACTTGCAACTCACAGACAGAGGACAAGGGTGATTAAGAAGTCGGCGGGGTCATATTTCAGGGCCCAATGCATGGTAGTAGCTGTTTCATGGATCACAAACACAGAAGTCAGTTCCTGAGGACGGCTTCAATGAGACAACCCACCATGTACTCCTACATGGCCTCTCACCGCTACCTTTACCAAATCGTGTTCACACACTTAGCTCACACACAGTAGTACATGTTCTCACGCCTCCGACTCATCCCCGATGAATCAGACCTGACTCAACTCTAAGTAGTAGCAGGCATGACAATCAAGCATGAATGAGTAGGCACAACAGGGCTCAAACAACTCCTACTCATGCTAGTGGGTCTCATCTATTTACTGTGGCAATGACAGGTCATGCAGAGGATAAAGGGGTTCAGCTACATGAGCAAGTAATAGATGAATCGTTGTTGTCCTAATGCAGTAAAGAGAGCAGGAGCGAGAGAGTAGGATTGTATCGGAATGAACAAGGGGTTTTGCTTGCCCGGCACTTAGAAGATAATATAGCTCTTCATCAGTGTCATCGATCACGTCGTCGGTAACAACGTCTACTCTGGGGGAACAGGTACCGGCAACAGAGAGAAGGCACAATCAATGCAATGCACAATATGATGCATGATCATAACGGGGAAATATGTTGTGATTTGAGCTAATGCAACTAAAACCAGATTAAATGAAGTTGGTTTGAACCAAAGATTCAAATTCAACTCCATATGTGATTATTTAAATGCCACTTATTTGATTTGACCGGATCAGCAGGCATAAGTTGTTCAAACATGCACGATAATGCCATAATCAGATTCTTTGGAATTTTCTAATCATTTTTCATATATAAATTATTTGATTTGGAGCTACAGTTGATTTTCTATGAATTTTTGAAGTTTTAAACTTTTTCTGGAATTCCCTGGATTATTTTTAATCCAGAAAATCGCTTATTGCATCAGCAGTGCGTCAAGGTGACGTCAGCAAGGTCAACAGGGCTTCCCCGGGTCAAACTTGACCAGTGGGGTCCACTGGTCAGTGACCCACTGTTGCTTGGTGTCACTGACAGGTGGGTCCGGCCAACGACCACGTCAGCAAAGTCAACATGACATGTGGGGCTAGACAACAGCCATGTCAGCACGGTCAAAGCTGACATGTGGGGCTTCTGTGGTTATTTAAACATAAACATGAGTTAAACTAAGATTAATTAAGGGTGCATGGAGTTAAACCACGAGCAGCATGTTGAGGCCAGGGTGCATGGAGGCTATGCGTGCAGCAGCAATGGCGGACGACGGCTTCGGTGCTTGTGGGGAACGGCGCTATAGCACGGGGGCGAGCACAAGGAGTTAGGGGAGAAGGTAAGTGGCTCACGGCGAGTCAGACGGTGCAGACGGTGGGGTCGGAGAGGCTCTGGACGCGGCGAAACAAGCGACGGAGATCGCCGGCACCGAGGTTGAAGAAGACGTCCGGGACGGCGATGCAGCGCTCCCCTGGTTGCTTGGCTCGGCGTGGACGAGGAGGACGACGTGCGGAGCTCAGGGATGTGAAGAGGGATCGAGGGAGTGGCTGTGGCTATGGCAGTGACGAACGGCGGCGACGAGCCCGTTCGGGTGAGTGAGAAAGAGGGATCCAGGGGAGAGGGTGAGGACGGGGGAGAGTGAGAGGGGTCCGAGGGGGCCGCGTGGCGTCTCCTGAAGAAGCCAGTGAGCGGCAAGCAGGAGGTGGCGGGCGTCTTGGCCGCGTCGTCGGCCACGCGCCTGTCCTCCTGGCAAGGAGGAAGACGACATGGGAGGGGCTAGGTGGGCTGGGCCGGCGGCTGGGCCAGCCAGCTGCAGTGCTGGGCCGAACAGGTAAGTTAGCCAGGTAATCTCTCTCTCTCTCTCTCTCTCTCTCTCTCTTATTTCTATTTTTCTTTTGTTCTGTAAGTTTGTGGCATTACTAAAAATATCTAGGCACTTTCAAAAATCACCAAACTGTGCATGCCCAATGTTTAGAATATATCCAACATGGAACATTTTGGTTTTGGATTATTTGGAAATTTAAAATATTTACTAGCATTTAAATGACCAAATGCAATTAACTAATGATTTAATCCAGTGACCCTCTGTTGTCCTAGAAAAGTGTGCACCATTTTTGTCAGAGGTTCTAGACCAAGGCAAAGATGATGAAAATTTTAGAAGGGCATTTTGGGTTCATTGAAAATGATTTTAGTAAACCCTAGTTGGTTTAAGGGGGTCTTTGGGGTTACATCATCCCCATTTCAAGTTTCTTTAAATTTAAACATGATGCATGGATGCTTATGCAGAGTCAGGCAAGGACTAAGCTAGGGCTATGACACCTTTTGTGGCAAAGGACATGCCAAAACAGTCTCTTATGATAAGCAAAGCGTTCTTGAGGGTACTCGGGAATTTCACCATGTCACTTTCATCATGTTGGTTTGATTCATGTTCGCTACTTTGATAATTTGATACGTGGGTTGACCGGTGCTTAGGTGTTGTTCTTCCTTGAACAAACCTCCTACTTATGATTAACCCCCTCGCAAGCATCCCAACTATGAGAAAAGTACTATGATAAAATCTAACCATAGCATTGAACTTTTGGATCCAAATTGGTCCTTACAAAATAGCACATAAACTAGGGTTTAAGCTTCTATCACTCTACCAACCCATCATCTGATAACTACTCCACAACGCATTCCCTTAGGCCCAAATATGGTGAAGTTCCATGTAGTCGACATTCACATGACACCACTAAGGGAATCACAACATACATATCATCAAAATATCGAACACATATCAAGTTCACATGATTACTTGCAACATGACTTTTCCTGTGACCTCAAGAACAAAAGTAACTACTCACAAATGATAATCATGCTCAAGATCATAGGGGTATTAAATATCATAATGGATCTGAACATATAATGTTCCACCAAATAAACCATATAGTAATCAACTACTAGATGTAATCAACAATTCTAGTCACCCACAAGTACCAATATGAGGATCCGGTACAAAGATTGAACACAAGAGATGAACTAGGGTTTGAGAAAAGATGGTGTTGTTGAAGATGTTGATGGAGAGGGCCCTCCCAAAGATGAGAGAGTTGTTGGTGATGACGATGATGATGATTTTCCCCTCCGGGAGGGAAGTTCCCCCGACGGAATCGCTCCACCGAAGGGCAAAAGTGCTCCTGCCCAAGTTCCACCTCGAGACGGCCGCGCTTCGTCCCGTAAGTCCTCTCCTATTTTTTCTAGGTCAAAATGACCTATATACCAGAATATGGGCACCGGAGCTGGGACGAGGAGGGCACAACCCACCAGGGCGCGCCTGGGGGCCTAGGCGCGCCCTCGTGTCTTGTGCTCACCAGGGTGGCCCCCTCTTTTCTCTAGTATTTTTATTATATTCCGAAACAATTCTCCCTAAATTTTTAGCTCATTTGGAGATATGCAGAATAGGTAACTCTAATGTAGCTTTTTCAGGTCCAGAATTCCAGCTGCCGGCATTCTCCCTCTTTGTGCAAACCTTGCACATTATGAGACAAAAGGCATTAGAAATACTCCAAAATGGGCGTATCAACTCCCCAAGCCTAGACCTTGCTTGTCCTCAAGCGAAGAACCGATATTGAAAAACATGTCCACATGCTTAGAGAGAGAGGTGTAGATAAAAACAAAATATGGACATAGAAGCATCATGATTATTATTATTATTATTATAGCAAAGAACTTTAACATAAAACTCTATCACACAACTTTTATCATATAACTTCTCATGAACAAGTAGCAATTCATCACAACATTGAAGTGTAAAGCATAAACTCTATTGAAAACCAACATCGACCGCTATCCAGCATGCATCTAGAGTATTAAGCTCATAAGAACATAGTAACACATTAGGCGAGATGACATGATGTAGAGGGATAAACTCAAGCAATATAGTATAAACCCCATATTTTTATCCTCCATGGCAACAATACAATACGTGCCTTGCTGCCCCTGCTGTCACTGGGAAAGGACACCACAAGATTGAACCCAAAACTAAGCACTTCTCCCGTTGCAAGAAAGACCGATCTAGTAGGACAAACCAAACTGATAATTCGAAGAGACTTGCAAAGATATCAAATCATACATATAAGAATTTAGAGAAGAACCAAATATTGTCCATACACAATCTTGATCATAAACCCACAATTCATCGGATCTCGACAAACACAGCACAAAAAGAATTACATCGAATAGATCTCCAAGAGAATCGAGGATAACTTTGTATTGAGATCCAAAGAGAGAGAACAAGCCATCTAGCTAATAACTATGGGCCCGAAGGTCTGTGGTAAACTAATCACACATCATCGGAGAGGCTATGGTGTTGATGTAGAAGCCCTCCGTGATTGATTCCCCCTCCGACGGAGCGTCGGAGAAGTCCCCAAGATGGGATCTCATGGGTACAGAAGGTTGCGGCGGTTGAAATAGGGTTTCGTTGTGCTCTAGGATGTTTTCGGGGTATATGAGTATATATAGGTGAAAGAAGTAGGTCGGTGGAGCCACAAGGGGCCCACGAGGGTGGGGGAGCGCCTACCCCCCTGGGCGCGCCTCCCTGCCTTGTGGCCACCTTGTTGCTACCTTGACGTCCACTCCAAGTCTCCTGGATTGCGTTTGTTCCAAAAATAACTCTCCCGAAGGTTTCATTCCGTTTGGATTCTATTTGATATTCCTTTTCTGCGAAACACTGAAATAGGCAAAAAAAATAGCAATATGCACTGGGCCTTTGGTTAGTAGGTTAGTCCCAAAAATAATATAGAAGTGCATAATAAAGCCCATTAAACATCCAAAACAGATAATATAATAGCATGGAACAATAAAAAAATATAGATACATTGGAGACGTATCAAGCATCCCCAAGCTTAATTCCTGCTCGTCCTCGAGTACGTAAATGATAAAAACAGAATTTTTGATGTAGAATGCTACCTAACATAATTTTCAAAGCAATTCTCTTTATTGTGGCATGAATGTTCAGATCTGAAAGATTCAAGACAAAAGTTTAATATTGACAGAAAAATAATAATACTTCAAGCATACTAACTAAGCAATTATGTCTTCTCAAAATAACATGGCCAAAGAAAGCTTATCCCTACAAAATCATATAGCTTGGCTATGCTTCATTTTCGTCACACAAAAATGCTCTCATCATGCACAACCCCGATGAGAAGCCAAGCAATTGTTTCATACTTTAGTAATCTAAAAAAAAATTCAACTTTCACGCAATACATGAGCATCAGGCATGGACATAGCATTATGGGTGGAATAGAGTATAATGATGGGGGTTATGTGGAGAAGACAAAAAGGAGAAAGTCTCACATTGAAGCGGCTAATCAACGGGCTAGGGAGATGCCCATCAATTGATGTCAATGCAAGGAGTAGGGATTGCCATGCAACGGATGCACTAGAGCTATAAATGTATGAAAGCTCAACAAAAGAAACTAAGTGGGTGTGCATCCAACTTGCTTGCTCACGAAGAACTAGGGCATTTGAGGAAGCCCGTTGTTGGAACATACAAGCCAAGTTCCATAATGAAAAATTCCCACTAGTATATGAAAGTGACAAAACAAGAGACTCTCTATCATAAAGATCATCGTGCTACTTTGAAGCACAAGTGTGGAAAAAGGATAGTAGCATTGTCCCTTTTATTTCTCTTTTTTTGGGGCCTTTCTCTTTTTTTGGCCTTTCTTTTTTTTCTCTTTTTTTATTTATTTGGGACAACGCTCTATTAATGATGATCATCACACTTCTATTTATTTACAACTCAATGATTACAATTCGATACTAGAACAAAATATGACTCTATATGAATGCCTGCGGTGGTGTACCGGGATGGGAAATAAATCAAGAGTGACATGTATGATAAATTATGCATGGTGGCTTTTCCACAAATACGATGTCAACTACATGATCATGCAAAGCAAAATGACAATGATGAAGCGTGTCATAATAAATGAAACGGTGGAAAGTTGCATGGCAATATATCTTGAAATGGCTATGGAAATGCCATAATAGGTAGGTATGGTGGCTGTTTTGAGGAAGATATAAGGAGGTTTATGTGTGATAGAGCATATCATATCACGGGGTTTGGATGCACCGGCGAAGTTTGCACCAAATCTCAAGGTGAGAAAGGGCAATGCACGGCAATCAAGAGGCTAGCAATGATGGAAAGGTGAGAGTGCGTATAATCCATGGAATCAACATTAGTCATAAAGAACTCACATACTTATTGCAAAAATATACAAGTCATAAAAAACCAAGCATTACGCGCATGCTCCTAGGGGGATAGATTGGTAGGAAACGACCATCGCTCGTCCCCGACCGCCACTCATAAGGATGACAATCAAAGAACACGTCATGTTTCAAATTTGTCACACAGCGGTTACCATACGTGCATGCTACGGGACTTGTAAACTTCAACACAAGTATTTCTCAAATCACAACTAGTCAACTAGCACGACTCTAATATTACCATCTTCATATCTTAAAACAATCGTCAAGTATCAAACTTCTCATAGTATTCAATGCACTTTTTATGAAAGTTTTTATTATGCCCATCTTGGATGCCTATCATATTAGGACTAATTTTATAGCCGAAAATTACCATGCTGTTCTAAAGGACGCTCAAAATAATATAAGTGAAGCATGAGAGATCAATAATTTTTGTAAAATAAAACCACCACCGCACTCTAAAAGATATAAGTGAAGCACTAGATCAAAATTATTTATCTTAAAAGATATAAGTGAAGCACAAAGAGTATTCAAATAAATTCCGATTTATGTGTGTCTCTACAAAAGGTGTGTACAGCAAGGATGATTTTGGTAAAATAAAAAGCAAAGAATCAAATCATACAAGATGCTCCAAGCAAAACACATATCATGTGATGAATAAAAATATAGCCTCAAGTAAAGTTACCGATAGATGAAGATGAAAGAGGGGATGCCTTCCGGGGCATCCCCAAGCTTAGGATTTTGGTTGTCCTTGAATTTTACCTTGGGGTGCCTTGGGAATCCCCAAGCTTAAGCTCTTGCCACTCCTTATTCCAAAATCCATCAAATCTTTACCCAAAAACTTGAAAACTTCTCAACACAAAACTCAACAGAAAATCTCATGAGCTCCGTTAGTATAAGAAAACAAATCACCACTTTAAGGTACTGTAATGAACTAATTATTTATTGATATTGGTGTTAAACCTACTGTGTTCCAACTTATCTATGGTTCATACCCCCCGATACTATCCATAGATTCATCAAAATAAGCAAACAACGCACAATAAACAGAATCGGTCAAAAACAGAACAGTCTGTAGTAATCTGTACCAAACGTATACTTATGTAACACCAAAAATTCTTAAATAAATTGGTGGACGTGAGTAATTTGTCTATTAATCATCTGCAAAAAGAATCAACCTAAAACCACTCTCCAGTAAAACATGGCAGCTAATCTCGTGAACGCTAAAGTTTCTGTTTTTTACAGCAAGATCATAAAGCCTTCACCCAAGTCTTCCCAAAGGTTCTACTTGGCACAAACACTAATTAAAACATAAAACCACATATAAACAGAGGCTAGATGAAATATTTATTACTAAACAGAAACAAAAAAGCAAAAAACCAAAATAAAATCGGGTTGCCTCCCAACAAGCGCTATCGTTTAACGCCCCTAGCAAGGCATAAAGGCAAGAATAGATCTAGGTATTATCATCTTTGGTAGGCAATTCTTCAATAGAACACTTATAACCTTTAGGAGTTTCCTTATTTTTTTAATGATCAAACTCCTAGGAAATAAATCAAGAAATTCATTTGTAGCAAACGGTTCCTTAATGATAGCGAAAAAGTTGGGGTGAATACTTATGGATTTGAGATCCGCATTTTCCTTACTAGAAGATTCACCTTTATTTTTAGGCACATACATAAACTTGGCAACTTTAGTCATAGGAGGATTTGGGGTATTTTTCACGGAAGAAAAGGCAGACCCTAAATTGGTAATAATATCCTCAAGTTTATAATTCTTGTGGAATCTTGATATATTCTTTCGTTAACTATAGGTTCCTTTTCTTAAATTTAGAGTAACTCCTACCTTAGATCCATATTGGGTAATTTGGTTGTGGATCTTTTTATCCAAATTTTCAATCAACTCTAAAGTGGCAACTTTATTTTCAATAATTTCAAGCCTTTGGATCACATGTTCCAAAGATAAAATAGTTCCATTAACCAAAAGAGGTGGTGGGCCAAACAAATCTAACATAGCATTATAAGAATCAAAAGTATGGCTACCCAAGAAATTCCCTCTGGTAATGGTATCAAGAATATATCTATTCCAAGGGGTGATGCCAATATAAAAATTGAGAAGAAGAATAGAAGTGGATTGCTTCCTAGTAGATCTATTCTGAGCATTGCAAATTCTATGCCAAGTATCTTTTAGATTTTCTCCCCCCTTTGTTTAAAATTAAGAACTTGATGATTGGGAGTACTAACAATGATAGAAGGACTAGCCATGACGATGAAACAAACGGTCAAACACACGGATACACAAGAAGCAAGAAAAAAGAGGTGAACGGAAAAAGAGGGCGAATAAAACGGCAAGGGTGAAGTGGGGGAGAGGAAAACGAGAGGCAAATGGCAAATAATGTAATGCGAGGGATAAGAGTTTGTGATGGGTACTTGGTATGTCTTGACTTGTGCGTAGATCTCCCCGGCAACGGCGCCAGAAATGGCTAGTTGCTGGGAGATCAAATCTTGACTTGACTTGGCGTAAGCCTCCCCGGCAACGGCGCCAGAAATCATTCTTGCTACCTCTTGAGCATGCGTTGGCTTTTCCCTTCAAGAGGAAAGGGTGATGCAGCAAAGTAGCGTAAGTATTTCCCTCAGTTTTTAAGAACCAAGGTATCAATCAAGTAGGAGGTTACACGCAAGTCACCTTGTACCTGCACAAACAAATAAGAACCTTGCAACCAACGCGATAAAGGGGTTGTCAATCCCTTCACGGCCACTTGCAAAAGTGAGATCTGATAGAGATAATAAGATAAATATTTTTGGTATTTTTATGATATAGATTGGAAATTAAAGATTGCAAAATAAATGGTGGTAGAAATAGCAAACTGATAGGAAAATAATATGATGGAAGATAGACCCGACGGCCATAGGTTTCACTAGTGGCTTCTCTCAAGATAGCATAATCTACGATGGGTGAACAAATTACTGTCGAGCAATTGATAGAAAAGCGCATAGTTATGAGAATATCTAGGCATGATCATGTATATAGGAATCACGTCCGCGACAAGTAGACCGAAACGATTCTGCATCTACTGCTATTACTCCCCACATCGACCGCTATCCAGCATGCATCTAGAATATTAAGCTCATAAGAACAGAGTAACGCATAGGCAAGATGACATGATGTAGAGGGATAAACTCAAGCAATATGATATAAACCCCATCTTTTTATCCTCGATGGCTACAATACAATACATGCCTTGGTGCCCCTGCTGTCACTCGGAAATGACACCGCAAGATTGAACCCAAAGCTAAGCACTTCTCCCATTGCAAGAAAAACCAATCTAGTAGGCCAAACCAAACTGATACTTCGAAGAGACTTGCAAAGATATCAAATCATACATATAAGAATTCAGAGAAGAACCAAATATTGTTCATAGATAATCTTGATCATAAACCCATAATTCATCGGATCTCGACAAACACACCGCAAAAAGAATTACATCGAATAGATCTCCAAGAGAATCGAGGAGAACTTTGTATTGAGATCCAAAGAGAGAGAAGAAGCCACCTAGAAAATAACTATGGACCCGAAGGTCTATGGTAAACTACTCACACATCATCGGAGAGGCTATGGTGTTGATGTAGAACCCCTCCGTGATCGGTTCCCCCTCCGGTGGAGCGCCGGAAGATGCCCCAAGATGGGATCTCACAGGTATAGAAGGTTGCGGCGGTGGAAATAGGGTTTCGTGGTGCTCTCGGATGTTTTCGGGGTATATGAGTATATATAGGGAGAAATAAGTAGGTCGGTGGAACCACGAGGGGCCCATGAGGGTGGGGGTGCGCCTACCCCCTAGGCATGCCTACCTGCCTCGTGGCCGCCTCGTTGCTTCCTTGACGTCCACTCCAAGTCTCCTGGATTGCGTTTGTTCCAAAAATAACTCTCTTGAGGGTTTCATTCCGTTTGATATTCCTTTTCTGCGAAGCACTGAAATTGGCAAAAAAACAACAATTTGCACTAGGCCTTTGGTTAGTAGGTTAGTCCCAAAAATAATATAAAAGTGCATAATAAAGCCCATTAAACATCCAAAACAGATAATATAATAGCATGGAACAATCAAAAATTATAGATACGTTGGAGACGTATCTGGTCACGTATCGGAGCCTTTTGGCAAGTCCACATACTCAACCATTGAGGGAGTCCTGGATTAGGGGGTATCCGGACAGCCGGACTATATCCTTTGGCCGGACTGTTGGACTATGAATATACAAGATTGAAGACTTCGTCTCGTGTCCGGATGGGACTCTCCTTGGAGTGGAAGGCAACCTTGGCGATACGGATATGTAGATCTCCTCCCATTGTAACCGACTCTGTGTAACCCTAGCCCCCTCCGGTGTCTATATAAACCGGAGGTTTAGTCCGTAGGACCAACAACAATCATACCATAGGCTAGCTTCTAGGGTTTAGCCTCTACGATCTCGTGGTAGATCAACTCTTGTACTACTCATATCATCAAGATCAATCAAGCAGGAAGTAGGGTATTCCCTCCATCGAGAGGGCCCGAACCTGGGTAAACTTCGTGTTCCCTACCTCCTATTGCCATCCGCCTTACACGCACAGTTCGGGACCCCCTACCCGAGATCCACCGGTTTTGACACCGACATTGGTGCTTTCATTAAGAGTTCCAGTGTGCCGTCGCCGTAAAGCTGGATGGCTCCTCCGATCATCGATAATGATGCGGTCCAGGGTGAGGTTTTCCTCCCTGGATAGATCTTTGTATTCGGTGGCTTCGCACTATGGGCCAACTCGCTTGGCCATCTGGAGCAGATCGAGAGCTACGCCCTTAGCCACCAGGTCAGGTTTGGAAACTTAAATTACACTGCCGATGTCTGCGGAGACTTAATCTTCGACGGATTCGAGCCCATGCCAGGTGTGCCGCACGATCACGACGAGCACGATGTAGCTCTACCGTCGGACAGTGTTCAGGAAATCATGCCATAAACCACTCCGGCCTTCAATCCGGAATGGACTGCGCCATCCGAGGACGGGCGGATAGACCCCGCCTTGGAGGCTGCACCCTCAGTGGCGATAGATCTGAATACTGACCTTACCCCTCACGAGAACCGTGACGCCGAACCGCTGGACTCGTCTCCGGCCACGGACTCCGAACCACCTGCGCCCATGCCTATCGAATCCGATTGGGCGTCGATCATGGAGTTCACCTCCGCGGATATCTTTCAGCACTCGCCCTTTGGCGATGTACTAAACTTGTTAAAGTCTCTCTCCCTGTCAGGAGAACCTTGGCCGAACTATGTCCGGCTAGAATGGGATGCGGATGAAGAATAAATTCACTCCCCACCCACCACCCACTTAGTAGCCACTGTCGATGATTTAACCGACATGCTCGACTTCGACTCCGAAGACATCGATGGTATGGACAACGATGAAGGAGACGAACAGGAACCACTGCCCATGGGGCACTGGACCGCCACCTCATCATATGATATATATATATATATTATATATATTATATATATATATTATATATATATATGGTGGATACACCCAAAGAAGGCAATGGCGACAAGACAGCGGAGGATGACCCCTCCAAGAAGCAACCCAAGCGCCGACATCAGCGGCGTCGCTCTAAGTCTCGCCATAGCAAAAGCGGTGATACTGGCACAGGAGATAACAGTACTCGGGACAGTGCCGAAGATGATGACAATCCCCTCTAGCAAGATCTAGAGCCGGAGGATGAACAAGCCAGCCCTCCTGAGCGAGCGGCAGAGGGAGAAGCGGAGGATGACAATTACATGCCTCTCCCCGAAGACGAAGTGATCCTCGACGACCAAGAATTTGTCGTACCTGAGGATCCCGTCGAGCAGGAGCGCTTTAAGCGCCGGCTTATAGCCACAACAAATAGCATGAAGAAAAAATAGCAACAGCTTCGAGCTGATCATGATTTGCTAGTAGACAGATGGACTGAAATCCTTGCGGCCGAGGAATACGAACTCGAACGCCCCTCCAAGGGTCACCCAAAGCGCAGGATGCTACCCCGACTTGAGGAGGAAGCATATGACGTGGCTGATCGGCCACCTCGTGGCCGAGACAGAGAGGCATTTCAGCCAGAAGCTCAGCCCACACCCCGCCGCCACTCAAACAAAAATACCAAGGCACCGGGAAACACGCGAGACCTACGAGACGTATTGGAAGACAGGGCAAAACACGCAAGATCGATCTACGGATCACGAGGGCATGCCCCTACTCGGGACGGTGACCGCCACGCCGGATACAGCAAAAGCAAATCCGGCCGGGCCGAATACAACAGGCAAGACTCATATGAGCTGCGCCGTGATATAGCCCAGCACAGAGGCGCAACACACCCCCTATGCTTCACTGACGAAGTAATGGAGCATGAATTCCAAAGGGTTTTAAACCCGTAAATATCGAATCATATGATGGCACAACAGATCCCGCGGTATGGATCGAGGACTTCCTCCTCCACATCCACATGGCCCGCGGTGATGATCTATATGTCATGAAGTACCTCCCGTTAAAACTTAAAGAACCAGCTCGACATTGGCTGAATAGCTTGCCAGCAGACTCCGTTGGCTGTTGGGAGGATCTGGAAGACGCATTCCTCGACAACTTCCAGGGCACTTATGTGCGACCACCAGATGCCGATGACTTGAGCCACATAATTCAGCAGCCAGGGGAATCGGCCAGGCAATTCTGGACACAGTTCCTAACCAAGAAAAATCAAATTGTCTACTGTCCGGATGCAGAGGCCTTAGCAGCATTTAAGCACAACATCCGTGACGAGTGGCTCGCCCGGCACCTCGACCAGGAAAAGTCAAAGTCTATGGCAGCCCTCACGACACTAATAACCCGCTTTTGCATGGGAGAGGATAGTTGGCTGGCTCGCAGCAACAACATATCAAGAAACCTTGGCACTTCAGATACCAAGGGCGATGGCAACAGCCACGTCGCAGCAAACACAAGCGCCGCAACAACGGCGATAACACCGGGATCTGGCGGTCAATGCCGGATTCAGAGGCTCTAAACCCGGTCAGCGGAAAAAGCCATTCAAAAGAAGCACTCCGGGCCCGTCCAGTTTGTACCGCATACTCGATCGCTCGTGTCAAATACACGGCACCCCCTATAAGGCAGCCAATCACACCAACAGAGAATGCTGGGTGTTCAAGCAGGTCGGCAAGTTAAACGCCAAAAACAAGGACAAGGGGCTGCACAGCGATAACGAGGAGGAGCCACGGCCGCCGAACACGGGAGGATAGAAGAGGTTCCCCCCACAAGTGAGGACGGTGAACATGATATACACAACCCACATCCCCAAGAGGGAACGGAAGCGTGCACTAAGGGACGTATATGCGACAGAGCCCATCGCCCCAAAGTTCAACCCATGGTCCTCTTGTCTGATCACCTTCGATCGCAGGGACCACCCCACTAGTACCCGTCACGGCGGATCTTCCGCATTGGTCTTAGACCCCATCATTGACGGATTACACCTCACTCGAGTCCTTATGGACGGCGGCGGCAGCCTGAACCTGCTCTATCAGGATACAGTGCACAAAATGGGTATGGACCCCTCGAGGATCAAACCCACAAAAACGACCTTTAAAGGCGTCATCCCAGGTGTAGAGGCCCATTGTACGGGCTCAATCACACTGGAAGTGGTCTTCGGATCTACGGACAACTTTCAAAGCGAGGAGTTAATCTTCGATATCGTCCCGTTCCGCAGCGGCTACCACGCACTGCTCGGGCGAACCACGTTCGCAAGATTCAACGCAGTGCCGCATTATGCATACCTTAAGCTCAAGATGCCAGGACCTAGGGGGGTCATCACAGTCAATGGAAACACAGAGCGCTCGCTCCGTACGGAGGAGCACACTGCGGCCCTCGTAGCGGAGGCACAAAGCAGCCTCTTAAGGCAATCCACCAGTTCGGCAATAAAGTCCCCGGACACCATCAAGCACGTCCGAGCAACCTGCAACAGGATCGCCTGGCACACTCAGAGCTCGCCTAGCAATTTGGCCCCCGCCCTTGCCTCAGTCGAACGACGAAATTCGTTCCATGCGTACATAATTACGCATTGAAAATACCATAGGCGTCGGCGGGGGCACGATCAAGGCACGTCCCACAACGTGGCTCAACCGCACTAGGGGCTTACTACCTTCATCATTCTCTTTCTTTCAGGACTTTACTCTCTGGAAGCCCTATCCGGCAAGACGATTGCGGACACATGACTCTAACATCCAAGCAGGCAGGACGCTACGTCATACAATGGAATCCCCAGGTGGTCACTGATAACGAGTGAAATACCTTCTTTAAGATACCAGTCCGCAGCTTGGCTCTGGATGGGACATGTCAAATAGTCCTTTTTTGCTTACCACACTACTTGTATCAGTATGCTTTGACGCATTTCTCGAATAAACAATGCATAGCACTAGTCTATTATCGCATTCTATATTCTTTTTTATATATATGTTCATTTATGACAGTTAGCACCCGTACACTCTGGTATGGCCAGTACGCCAGGGGCTTCCGTATACCCCATAACACGGCGTGAGAAGTCCGAACACTCTTGACAGTGCGGCACCCCGAACTTATAGCATTATATGCATCAGCTCCGAATCATGTCTTGGGTCAATAGTTGGGTTTGCCCGGCTCCCATGTTTTGGTACCTTACGTTCCTCTATATCGGCTAAGGTAGCACTGGGAGAACTACTGCGATTGTGTCCCGGTTCTTCCGGACGAGCACCTCAGTAGAGAAAGCTAAAACTGATTTTTATGATAAGGCGAGAGCTGGTCGCTGTTCGAGAGGTCTCAAGTCCCTAAAGACTTTTCCGCTTCAGGCGAGGAGTTAGCTTTGTTCGACTTAGGCGTGTATAGCGCCTCATATTCGGCCCTCCGAATACTAGGGGCTTTGCCAAAATTTAAAATTGTAGACTTCTATGGCTAAGTGAGAGTGATAAAGCATTATAGTCTGATTGCCTGGTTCATTGCACTGAGCACCTCCCTCGAAGGACCCAAAAACGGGAAAAAGAGTGCTCAGATTTATCCCGAACACCCCAGCACTAGTTGCATGGGGGCAGAAGCCTACGACTAGCCAACTCTCAGATTTTATAAACGGCCGCACAGAAGGTAATATTTTAAATACAAAAGCGTTGCATAGCGCACATGAACTAGTTTTCATAATACAGGATCACATGAGCAAGTTCATTAAAAAATTACATCTTTGGAACACTCATCCGCCACAAGAAAGGCACCCTTCAGGACACCCTCATAATACATTTCAGGGTGGGGATGCTCCTTGCCCTGCGGCGGCCCCTCCTTCACCAGCTTCTCGGCGTCCATCTTGGCCCAGTGCACCTTCGCACGGGCAAAAGCCCTGCGTGCACCTTCGATGCAGACGGACCATCTTATGACTTCCAGCCGTGGGCAGGCGTCCACAAGCTGCCTCACCAGGCCGAAGTAGCTGTTGGGAAGGGCATCGCCAGGCCACATCCGGACTATAAGGCCCTTCATGGCCTGTTCGGCCGCCTTGTGCAGCTCGACCAGTTGCTTAAGCTGGTCGCTCAAGGGCATCGGGTGTTCGGTCCCAGTATACTGAGACCAGAACACCTTCTCCGTTGAGCTCCCCTCCTCATCCCAGTAGAACTCCGCGGCATCAGACACACTGCGGGGCAGATCTGCGAAAGCCCCTGGAGAGCTCCGCACTCGGGTAAGTAAACAAAATTTTTCTTTCACATGCTTGCTTTGCATAATGAATGCCTTACCCGCCGCTATCTTCTTCACCGCCTCAATCTCCTGGAGGGCCTTTTCGGCTTCGGCCTTGGCATGTTTTGCGCTTTCGAGGGCCTTGGCAAGCTCGGACTCTCGCGTCTTCGAGTCAAGATCCAAGGCGTGCTTCTTCACGAGTGCCTGGAGCTCTTGCTGCACCTCGCCTACTCGGGCTTCGTGTATTTCTCGCTCAATGCGCTCCTTGGCCTCTTTGTTCTCGGCCTCGGACAGCGCCTGCTTCAGGGTCGTCACTTCGGTCGTGGTCCCTGGCACATTCATGATGATCCTATTATCTTGCAACCACAACTTTTTTTATATAGACAAGGTATTGCTTACCTTTGTTCCCCTCGAGCTGCTTCTTGGCAAGGCCGAGTTCTTCCTCGGATCGCTCGAGGTCCTGCTTCAGTGCGGCGACCTCCACAGCACATGCGGCAGCAGCCAGCAGTGAAGCCTGCATATGCATACATACATATTTGGATTAGACTCCTGCAGTCACTATTTGATCCTCTATTCGGCTTTTCTTCACGAACGCCGAACAGAGCATCAATGGCTACTGTCTATGCGGTAATATTTTCTTATACTTTGATTACCCACCTCAAAGCCTGTTAGGAGGCTGGCACAGGCTTCAGTCAGTCCGCTCTTGGCGGACTGAACCTTTTTGATCACCGCACTCATGATAGTGCGGTGCTCTTCGTCGATGGAAGCGCTACGAAGCACTTCCAGCACGTTGTCTGGTGCCTCTGTGTGGACAGAGTTCACCGGCATGGGCGGCTTGCCCCTCTTAACAGGGGGCTGCCTGCCGGAGTCTGGGACCACTGGTGGTTCCGGTGCGGTGTTCGGGCCGAACTTTGAGCCCGTGGGAGTCTTGCTCCCTTTGTGCCCAGGGTCTGGAAGGTCTCCTTGAGGCGCCTCCAGTACAACCTCCCCTCGGCTTGGTGCCCTTTGAGACAACGCCTCGACGTTTTCCTAGGGCGAGGGGAGGAGGCGGTCGGAAGTGAATCACTATTCATATCCAACGAGTCCAAAGAACCGTCCGACGAAGATACGTCGATGCGGGCTCGGGACAGACTGCATAATCATATTCGGCGTAAGGAGAAGCGGTGCAATAAAAGCATAGCATGAATTACTCTGGTATCCGAATACTTACGACTTCGCCAGGGCTTGTCCTCGGCAACCACTAAATCTTCGCTATGCGCGGCGGTCGTAGAACAATCCAGAAGGAGAGTCCTTCCTTCTGATCCTTGGCCTCCCGGTTGGGGCGGCCTTCCTTTCTTGTCTCCCCGGTGGAGGGAGAACCTTCATCTTCCTCCTCCTCGTTTTCACGAGAGGAGTGTGTCTCAGAGTTATCAGATGATGAGTCCGATACCACCTGACGCCGGGAACTCTTTCGGGTCCCTGTGACCTTCTTCTTGGTATTCTTCTCCGGCACCTCATAAGGTGCCGGAGTCAGCATCTCCGTTAGGAGAGCGTTGGCCGGATCTTCGGGCAGGGGGGCCGGGCAGTCGATCTGCTCCGATGTTTCCACCCAGTCCTGTCAAAGGCATGGGAGCTCAGATCCCGCACATGATTAAACTGGGGAAAGTAAATACCCTATAAGGTGTAGAGAACTTACCGGATTCGCAGGGCGCTTCGCGCTAAGCCCGCGGTCCTCGGTAAGGGAAGGGGGGACCTCGGCGCCCTTGAACAGCACCCTCCAGACGTCCTTGTGTGTCGTGTCAAAGAGCTCGTGCAGAGTCTGGTGCTGGGCCGGGTCGAACTCCCATAAATAAAACATCCGTTCTTGACACGGGAGGATCCGGCGGAAGAGCATGACCTGGACCACGTTGACAAGCTTGAGTTTCTTGCTTATCATGTTCCGGATACACTTCTGGAGTCCGGCCAGCTCCATCGATGAACCCCAGGACAAGCCCTTCTCTTTCCAGGAGGTAAACCGCATGGGGATTCCGGATCGGAGATCGAGGCCCGCCACCCAGTTGGTGTCGCGCGGCTCGGTGATGTAGAACCACCCCGACTGCCACCCCTTTATGGCCTCCACATAGGAGCCCTCAAGCCATGTGACGTTGGGCATTTTGTCCACCATGGCGCCTCCACATTCCGCTTGCTGGCCGCCTAGAACCTTTGGGTTGACATTAAAGGTCTTGACCCACGGGAAAGTGGGGCTGGGCGGAGGAAGGTTTCGCATACCACGACGATAAACGCCGAGATGTTGAGAATAAAGTTCGGGGCTAGATCATGGAAGTCCAGCCCATAGAACTACATGAGGCCGCGGACGAACGGGTGAAGGGGGAACCCTAGTCCGCGGACGAAGTGGGTGAGAAAGACTACCCTCTCGTAAGGCTCCGGGGTAGGGAGGATCTGCCCCTCGTCGGGCAGCCGGTGTGCGATATCCGTGGCCAAGTATCCGGCTCCCCGCAGCTTCTTGATGTCCTCCTCCGTGATGGTGGATTTCATCCACTTGCCTCCCGCTCCGGACATGATTGGAGCGGTGTGAGGAGAAAGATGCGAACTTGGGTGTTGGAGCTCGAGTGTGCAAGGATGCATGAACGAGGAGGGAGAAGGTGTGGGTGAAAAAAGGTGAACCCTTATCCCTTTATAAAGGCGGACGAAACTATACACCCCACTAGCCTGGTAAACTCGCTTACTCCCCAAGCACCGTGATTGATGGCGCGGTTGGGTTACCCACGCCCGTGTTGATGAGAATCCTGTGATAAGGGGACACGATCTCTGCTTTGACAAGACGTGCCAAGGAAACCGCCTCGCAATATGCGCCAAGGCTGGTTGAGAAAAATGGTTCGAATAATGACCGGGCCATGGTATGATGTCCTGATATCAAGTGCATCAGCAAATTAGATTTGTGGAAATATTATTCTCTCTACGGTGGTATGTGGGACTTGTTTTCAAGAGCCGGACACTATCCTTGTGTTCAAAATCTTCTACAGAGTATTCGGAGGAAGGAACCCGCCTTGCAATGCCGAAGACAATCTGCGCGCTGATGACCCACGAGTATAGGGGATCTATCATAGTCCTTTCGATAAGTAAGAGTGTCGAACCCAACGAGGAGCAGAAGGAAATGATAAGTGGTTTTCAGCAAGGTATTCTCTGCAAGTACTGAAATAAGTGGTAACAGATAATTTTGTGATAAGATAAATTGTAACGAGCAACAAGTAAAAAAAGTAAGTAAGGTGCAGCAAGGTGGCACAATCCATTTTGTAGCAAAGGACAAGCCGGAACAAACTCTTATAATAGGAAAAGCGCTCTCGAGGACACATGGGAATATCGTCAAGCTAGTTTTCATCACGCTCATATGATTCGCGTTCGGTACTTTGATAATTTGATATGTGGGTCGACCGGTGCTAGGGTATTGTTCTTACTTGAACAAGCATCCCACTTATGAATAACCTCTATTGCAAGCATCCGCAACTACAAAAAAAGTATTAAGGTAAACCTAACCATAGCATGAAACATATGGATCCAAATCAGCCCCTTACGAAGCAACGCATAAACTAGGGTTCAAGCTTCTTTCACTCTAGCAACCCACCATCTACTTATTACTTCCCAATGCCTTCCTCTAGGCCCAAATAATGGTGAAGTGTTATGTAGTCGACGTTCACATAACACCACTAGAGGTTAGACAGCATACGTCTCATCAAAATATCGAACGAATACCAAATTCACATGACTACTAATAGCAAGACTTCTCCCGTGTCCTCAGGAACAAACGTAACTACTCACAAAGCATATTCATGTTCATAATCAGAGGGGTAATAATATGCATAAAGGATCTGAACATATGATCTTCCACCAAGTAAACCAACTAGCATCAACTACAACGAGTAATCAACACTACTAGCAACCTACAAGCACCAATCCCGGATTTTTTCTTTATTTATTTTAAGGTATTCCGTGGAGTTTCAGGACTTTTGGAGTTGCGCAGAATAGTCCTTCAATATTTGCTCCTTTTCCAGCCCAGAATTCCAGCTGCCGGCATTCTACCTCTTCATGTAAACCTTGTAAAATAAGAGAGAATAGCCATAAGTATTGTGACATAACGTGAAATAACAGCCCATAATGCAATAAATATCGATATAAAAGCATGATGCAAAATGGACGTATCAACTCCCCCAAGCTTAGACCTCACTTGTCCTCAAGCGAAAAGCCGATAACAATAAATATGTCCTCATGTTTAGAGGTAGAGGCGTCGATAAAAATAAAATACGGACATGAAGGCATCATGATTATTCTCATAACAACAACATAAATAGATTTTTCATATGATTACTTATGTTCAAGTGATGATATTTTCACAAAGCCAAAGTATGAATCAGAAACCTTACTGAGCATCAACAATTTATAACCTCAGTCATTGAAGCAATTGCAATTTATCATAACATCGGAAAGAGTCTATGTCATAGCTGAAAAGCAAGTCCACATACTCAACTATCACTTAGTCCTTCATAATTGCTAACACTCACGCAATACTTGTGGTTACGGAGTTTTAATCGGACACAGAGAAAGATAGGGGCTTATAGTTTTGCCCCACAACCTTTTACCTCAAGGGTAATGTCAACAATAATAATTCATGCTCCCCTACATCCAATTAGATATATATATATATATCATGTCCTTTCCAACATGCATAAGGTAGAGGATAATAATAAAAATAAAAGATAGGCCCTTCGCAGAGGGAGGCAGAGGTTGACAAGCGCTTTTATGGTTGGATGCAGAAAATCTTAATGCAAAAGAACGTCACTTTATATTGCCCCTTGTATGTGAACCTTTATTATGTAGTCCGTCGCTTTTATTGCGTCCACAACAAGTTCGTACAAAGCTTATATCTCTGCACTAATAAGTCATGCATATTTAGAGAGCAATTTTTATTGCTTGCATAGATGACAACCTACTTGAAGGATCTTACTCAATCCATAGGTAGATATGGTGGACTCTCATGGCTAAACTAGTTTAAGGGTATTTGGAAGCACAAGTAGTATCTCTACTTGGTGCTGAGAATTTGGCTAGCATGAGGGGAAAGGCAAGCTCAACATGTTAGAGGAACCATGACAACATACTTTATCTCAAATATAAGAAAACATAACTCATTATGTTGTCTTCCTTGTCCAACATCAACTCTTTAGCATGTCATATTTTAATGAGTGCTCCCAATCATTAAAGATGTCAATCATAGTATATCTATATGTGAAGCCTCTCTCTCCTTATTACTTCCTATTAATTGCAACGATGACCAAAGCTATATTTGCCAACTCCCAACAACTTTTAATCATCATACTCTTTCTATGTGAAGCCGTTACTTTCAATAAGATCAATATGAACTCTTTATTTCTTTTTATTCTTTTTCTTCTAATCACTCAAGATCATGGCAAAGTAATCAAGCCCTTGACTCAACACTAATCTTTATTATATATAGCTCATGGACTCGATTGCAAAGAGGGATCGTAAAGCAAAACTTCAAAACTAGATCATGCCATGACTTTATTCTACTAAATCAAGATACTACTAATAGGATCGAACTACGAAAAACGGTAAAGATAGGAGTTGTGATGGTGATACGATACCGGGGCACCTCCCCCAAGCTTGGCAGTTGCCAAGGGGAGTGCCCATACCCATGTAATTATGTCTCCTTCTTTGTTGTTTGCGGTGGAGGTGTTGTTGATGATGCAAGCTTGTCGTCCAACTTCCATGGCATAGGCTCACCCTCATAGAAGGATGATCGAGTCTCCGGAATCCTCAAATCTGCAACGGAAATAGGTCGAAACGAAAACAGGGGATATTTGTGTGATACAGTCGTCAAACCTTCGGGAGAATATATAATGAATTTTTACCGACCAAAATACGTAACGTGCAAGAAAACTGAGTCCGGAGAACACACGGGGTGCTCACGAGGTAGGGGGGCGCGCCCAGGGGGTTAGGGCGCGCCCTCCAGCCTCGTGTCCTCCCCGGACTGCTAATTATTTTTCTATTTTTCTAAATATTCCAAAACGGAGAGATATTGCCTTAAAAATTGTTTTGGAGTCGGTTTACTTACCGTACCACATACCTATTCCTTTTCGGAGTCTGGAACGTTCTGGAAAGTGTCCCTTATGTATTCCTCCTAGGTTACGGTTTCAATAATATTGGTTTCAACATTTATGGGATTACCTGAAATATAATGTTTGATCCTTTCACCGTTTACCACCTTCAGATTTGTGCCTTCGAAGTTGTTGATTTTTATGGCACCGGAACGGTAGACCTCCTCGATAACGTAGGGACCTTCCCATTTAGAGAGAAGTTTTCCTGCAAAAAGTCTTAAACGAGAGTTGTATAGCAATACATAATCACCTACATTAAACTTACACTTTTGTATCCTTTTGTCATGCCATCTTTTAACTTTTTCTTTAAACAACTTGGCATTTTCATAGGCTTGGGTTCTCCATTCATCAAGTGAGCTAATATCAAATAACCTCTTCTCACCGGCAAGTTTAAAATCATAGTTGAGCTCTTTAATAGCCCAATATGCCTTATGTTCTAATTCAAGAGGTAAGTGACATGCTTTTCCATAAACCATTTTATACGGAGACATACCCATAGGATTCTTATATGCAGTTCTATAGGCCCATAGTGCATCATCAAGTTTCTTGGACCAATTCTTTCTAGACCTATTAACAGTCTTTTGCAAAATTAATTTGAGCTCTCTATTACTCAATTCTACTTGACCACTAGATCATGGGTGATATGGAGATGCAATTCTATGATTAACATCATATTTAGCAAGCATTTTACTGAAAGCACCATGAATAAAGTGTGAACCACCATCAGTCATTAAATATCTAGGGACTCCAAACCTCGGAAAAATAACTTCCTTAAGCATTTTAATAGAAGTGTTATGGTCAGCACTACTAGTTGGAATAGCTTCTACCCACTTAGTAACGTAATCAACAAAGAACTAAAATATGTGTGTATCCATTAGAGGCAGGAAAAGGTCCCATATAATCAAAGCCCCAAACATCAAATGGTTCAATAACAAGTGAATAATTCATAGGCATTTCTTGACGTCTACTAATATTACCAATTCTTTGACATTCATCACAAGATAAAACAAACTTACGGGCATCCTTGAAGAGAGTAGGCCAATAAAAACCAGATTGCAATACCTTATGTGCAGTTCTATCTCCAGCGTGGTGTCCTCCATAAGCTTCGGAGTGACACTTGCGTAGGATCTGTTCCTGTTCATGCTCAGGCACACAACATCTAATAACACCATCTACTCCTTCTTTATAAAGATGTGGGTCATCCCAAAAGTAATGTCGCAAATCATAAAAGAACTTTTTCTTTTGTTGGTATGTGAAGCTAGGTGGTATAAATTTAGCAACAATATAATTAGCATAATCAGCATACCATGGAGTGCTACGAGAAGTGCTTACGACATTTAATTGTTCATCGTGAAAGCTATCATCAATAGGTAGTGGGTCATCAAGAACATTCTCTAACCTAGATAAGTTATGCGCAACAGGTTTCTCAGCTCCTTTTCTATCAACAATATGCAAATCAAATTCTTGCAGCAAGAGAACCCATCTAATAAGTCTAGGTTTAGCATCTTTCTTTTCCATAAGATATTTAATAGCAGCATGATCGGTGTGAATAGTTACTTTAGAATCAACAATATAGGGTCTAAATTTATCACAAGCAAATACAACTGCTAAAAGTTCCTTTTCGGTAGTAGCATAATTTCTTTGAGCATTGTCTAGAGTCTTACTAGCATAATGGATAACATTTAATTTCTTATCAACTCTTTGCCCTAGAACAACACCTAGAGCATAATCACTAGCATCACATATAATTTCAAAGGGTAAATTCCAATCAGGTGGCTGAACAATAGGTGCAGAGACTAATGCTTTCTTAAGTATTTCAAATGCTTCTACACAATCATCATCAAAGACAAATGGTACATCTTTTTGTAACAAATTAGTCGAGAGGTCGAGAAATTTTTGAGAAGTCCTTAATGAACCTCCTATAAAACCCGGCGTGACCAAGGAAACTTCTTATACCTTTGATGTCCTTGGGACATGGCATCTTTTCAATAGCATCAACCTTGGCTCTATCAACTTCAATACCTCTTTCATAAACTTTGTGTCCCAAACAATACCTTCATTAACCATAAAGTGGCACTTTTCCCAATTCAAGACAAGATTAGTTTCTTCACATCTTTGCAAAATTCGATCAAGATTGCTCAAGCAATCGTCAAAAGAGGAACCATAGACGGAAAAGTCATCCATGAAAACTTCACAAATCTTTTCACATAAGTCAGAGAATATAGCCATCATGCATCTTTGAAAGGTAGCAGGTGCATTACATAAACCAAAAGGCATACGTCTATAAGCAAAACTACCAAAAGGGCATGTAAAAGTAGTCCTTGATTGATCTTTAGCCAAACCACGGTATTTGAGAGAAACCAGAATAACCATCTAGAAAGCAATAATGTGTATGTTTGCATAATCTTTCTAGCATTTGATCAATAAAAGGTAAGGGGTAATGATCTTTCTTAGTAGCTTTATTTAATTTGTGGAAATCAATTACCATCCTATAACCTGTGATAATTCTTTGTGGAATCAATTCATCTTTATCATTAGGGACAACAGTAATACCTCCCTTCTTAGGGACACAATGGACAGGACTTACCCACTGACTATCAGCAACGGGATAAATTATACCTGCCTCGAGAAACTTGAGTATTTCCTTTCTTACCACTTCTTTCATTTTAGGATTCAAACGCCGTTGAGGATCACAAACTGGTTTGGCATCCGCTTCCAAATTTATTTTATGCTGACATAGAGTGGGACTAATGCCCTTAAGATCATCAAGAGTATATTCAATAGCGGCACGGTGCTTCTTCAGAGTTTTCAATAATCTTTATTCTTCATGCTCTGAAAAGTTAGCACTAATAATAACAGGATATATTTTATTTTCATCAAGATAAGCATACTTAAGATTATCAAGCAACGGTTTAAGCTCAAATACGGGATCACCCTTGGGTGGAGGAGGATCCCCTAGGATTTCAATAGGCAAATTGTGTTTCAGAATAGGTTCTTGTTTAAAGAATACTTCATCTATTTCTCTTCTTTCATTCATAAACATATCATTTTCATGGTCTAGCAAATAGTGTTCCAAAGGATCACTAGGAGAATGCAACAATAGAAGCAAGACCAATAATTTCATTCTTACTAGGCAATTCTTCTTCACGATGTTGTTTACTAAATTTAGAGAAATTAAACTCATGAACTATATCATCCAAGCCAATTGTAACAACATTCTTTTCGCAATCTATCTTAGCATTAACAGTATTCAAGAAGGGTCTACCAAATATAATGGGACAAAAACTATCTTGCGGAGAAGTAAGAACAAGAAAATCAGCAGGATATTTAGTTTTCCCACACAAGACTTCAACATCTCTAACAATCCCAATTGGTGAAATAGTATCTCTATTGGCAAGTTTAATTGTGACATCAATACCTTCTAACTCAGCAGGTGCAATTTCATTCTTAATTTCTTCGTATAAAGTATGTGGTATAACACTAGCACTCGCACCCATATCACATAAGCCATGGTAACAATGATCTCCTATTTTAACAGAAATAACAGGCACGCCTACCACAGGTCTATGTTTATCTTTAGCACAGGGTTTAGCAATTCTAGCAGTTTCACCTTCGAACTAAATAACATGCCCATCAATATTATCAGACAAGAGATCTTTAACAATTGCAATATTGGGTTCTAGTTTAACTTGCTCAGGAGGTACATCAGTTCTAATATTGCTTTTACGAACAACAGTTGAAGTTTTAGCATGATCCTTTACTCTAATAGGGAAAGGTGGTTTCTCAACATAAGAGGTAGGAACAATAGGATCATTATAAGTGATAGTCTTTTCTTCAAATTTAATAGGTGCAGCTACTTTTACTTCTATGGGAGGATGATATTTAAACCACTTCTCCTTAGGGAGATCAACATAAGTAGCAAAAGATTCACAAAAAGAAGCTGCTATCTCAGAGTCAAGTCCATATTTAGTGCTAAACTTACAGAAAATATCGGTATCCATAAAGGATTTAACACAATCAAACTTAGGTGTCATACCTGACTCATTACCTTCGTCGAGGTCCCAATCTTCAGAGTTGCGTTTAATTCTATCCAATAAATTCCATCTGAATTCAATAGTCTTCATCATAAAAGAGCCAGCACAAGAAGTATCGAGCATGGTGTGATTGTTATCAGAAAGCTGAGCATAAAAATTCTAAAGAATTGTTTCTCATGAGAGGCCATGATTGGGGCATGAATATAACATTGATTTAAGCCTCCCCCAAGCTTTAGCGATGCTTTCTCCTTCGCGAGGCCAACAATTATATATATAATTGCGATCACAATGAACAAGATGCATAGGGTAATACTTTTGATGAAATTCCAATTTCACTCTTTTATAGTTCCATGATCTCGTATCACATAGCCTATACCATGTCAATGCGTCATCCTTCAAAGATAAAGGAAAAGCCTTCTTTTTAACAACATCATCGGGTATACCTTCAAGCTTAAATAGTCCACAAATATCATCCACATAGCGAAGATGCTCGTCAGGATGCTTTGTTCCATCTCCTGTAAAAGTATTAGCCAACAGTTTTTCCATGATACCCGAAGGAAATTCAAAAGGAGTTTCATTTTCAATAGGTTCAGATGGGTTGAGGAGCAACTATTTGCTCTACTGGAAGGGGTGAAGATACCCGAACAAGCCCCTCATAGAATTACTTTCCATAGTAACAAGTGACAGAAAATTTCAGCACACTATATAAATTTTTTACTTACCAAATTCCACCTACCAAAGGCGCTACACTCCCAGAAGCGGCGCTTTAAAAGAGTCTTGATGACCCACAAGTATAGGGGATCTATCGTAGTCTTTTCGATAAGTAAGAGTGTCGAACCCAACGAGGAAGCGAAGGAAATGATAAGCGGTTTTCAGCAAGGTATTCTCTGCAAGTACTGAAATAAGTGGTAACAGATAGTTTTGTGATAAGATAAATTGTAACGAGCAACAAGTAAAAAAAGTAAATAAGATGCAGCAAGGTGGCCCAATCCTTTTTGTAGAAAAGGACAAGCCGGAACAAACTCTTATAATAGGAAAAGCGCTCCCGAGGACACATGGGAATATCGTCAAGCTAGTTTTCATCACGCTCATATGATTCGCGTTCGGTACTTTGATAATTTGATATGTGGGTGGACGGTGCTTGGGTGTTGTTCTTACTTGAACAAGCATCCCACTTATGATTAACCTCTATTGCAAGCATCCGCAACTACAACAAAAGTATTAAGGTAAACCTAACCATAGCATGAAACATATGGATCCAAATCAGCCCCTTACGAAGCAATGCATAAACTAGGGTTCAAGCTTACATCACTCTAGCAACCCATCATCTACTTATTACTTCCCAATGCCTTCCTCTAGGCCCAAATAATGGTGAAGTGTTATGTAGTCGATGTTCACATAACACCACTAGAGGTTAGACAGCATACATCTCATCAAAATATCGAACGAATACCAAATTCACATGACTACTAATAGCAAGACTTCTCCCGTGTCCTCAGGAACAAACGTAACTACTCACAAAGCATATTCATGTTCATAATCAGAGGGGTAATAATATGCATAAAGGATCTGAACATATGATCTTCCACCAAGTAAACCAACTAGCATCAACTACAAGGAGTAATCAACACTACTAGCAACCTACTAGCACCAATCCCGGACTTAGAGAGAAGAATTGGATACAAGATATGAACTAGGGTTTGGAGAGGAGATGGTGCTGGTGAAGATGTTGATGGAGATTGGTCTCTCCTGATGAGAGGAGCGTTGGTGATGATGATGACGATGATTTCCCCCTCCCGGAGGGAAGTGTCCCCGGTAGCACAGCTCTGCCGGAGCCCTAGATTGGTTCCGCCAAGGTTCTGCCTCGTGGCGGCGGAGTCTCATCCCGAAAGGTTGCTTATGATTTTTTTCCCATCGAAAGACTTCATATAGGAGAAGATGGATGTCGGAGAGCCACCAGGGGGCCCACGAGGTAGGGGGGCGCGCCCAGGGGGAGGGGCCTGCCCCCCACCCTCGTGAGCAGGGTGTGGCCCCCCCTGGCCTTCATTTTTGGCGATGATTTTTCTTTATTTATTTTAAGGTATTCCGTGGAGTTTCAGGAATTTTGGAGAGCGCAGAATAGTCCTTCAATATTTGCTCCTTTTCCAGCCCAGAATTCCAGCTGCCGGCATTCTCCCTCTTCATGTAAACCTTGTAAAATAAGAGAGAATAGCCATAAGTATTGTGACATAACGTGAAATAACAGCCCATAATGCGATAAATATCGATATAAAAGCATGATGCAAAATGGACGTATCACGCGCCGGACTCATCGTTATTGAAGCCTGGTTCTGGGGCTACTGAGGGAGTCCTGGATTAGGGGGTATCCGGACAGCCGGACTATATCCTTTGGCCGGACTGTTGGACTATGAAGATACAAGATTGAAGACTTCGTCTCGTGTCCGGATAGGACTCTCCTTGGCGTGGAAGGCAAGCTTGGCGTCTGGATATGTTGATCTCCTCCCATTGTAACCGACTCTGTGTAACCCTAGCCCCTCCGGTGTCTATATAAACCAGAGGGTTTAGTCCGTAGGACGAACAACAATCATACCATAGGCTAGCTTCTAGGGTTTAGCCTCTACGATCTCGTGGTAGATCAACTCTTGTACTACTCATATCATCAAGATCAATCAAGCAGGAAGTAGGGTATTACCTCCATCGAGAGGGCCCGAACCTGCGTAAACTTCGTGTCCCCTGCCTCCTGTTACCATCCACCTTAGACACACAGTTCCAGACCCGCTACCCGAGATCCGCCGGTTTTGACACCGACAACCATCATATAATCTTCTATGATTGCTAATACTCACGGTATACTCATGAGCAAAAAGTCTCAACCGGACACATAGAAAGATAGAGGCTTATAGTTTCGCCTCCCAACATATTCACCTCGATGGTGATGTCAACAATAATAACTCATGCTCACTCATATCCAACTAGATATATGTGCTTAGATCTTTCCTCAGCACATGATGCTTGCCAAAAGAGAAGATAAAAAGGAATAGGGAAGAATACTTTGACTCTTGCATAAAAGTAAAAGATAGGCCCTTCGTAGAGGGAAGCAGAGGTTGCCATGCGCTTTTTGTTTGTATGCCAAATCCCTTAATGCAAAAGAACGTCATGTTATATTGCCCCTTATGATAGCAACCTTTATTATGCAGCCTGTCACTTTTATTATTTTGCCATCACAAGTTCGTACAACGCTCAATTTTCTCTTACACTAAATGATCCTACACATTTAGAAGCAATTTTTATTGCCTTATTGCACCGATGACAACTTACTTCAAGGATTGATACGTCTCCAACGTATCTATAATTTATTAAGTATTCATGCTGATATTTTATCATAATAGGCCAGCCCAACTAAAGGCCCACAAGATATAGCGGGCCATAATGGGCCAGCCCAGCTAAAGGCCCACAAGATTTTGCAGACCATAATGGGTTGGCCCAGCTAAAGGCCCAACATTCTTAGTTAAGGCCCGTATGGCTAGTGTCAAATCGGCCCGTCAACGGCCCGTCCTAAACTTGTCATCATCACGGCCCATTGTCACTTCTGGCCCGTTAACAGTTCGCTAAGAATTTGGGCCGAATTACGGCCCGATGTGTTTCCGTCCTATTAAAGGTCCAACTTCATTTGGGCCCACTTATAGTCCATTGATACTTTTGGCCCATAAACGACCGTGAAGGATATGGGTCATATTCGGCCATGTCTAACATTCGGCCCGTTAGAGCCCCACTACAGATTTGGGCCACTTTCAGCCTGTTGTGACTTTCGGCCTGTTAACGCCGGATGAAATCCATGGGCCATATGTGGCCCAACGCCACATCGGGCCCACTAACGGCCCATATAAAAATGACACTAATCAATCCCGACCGAACTTTCGGCCTGTTAAAGGCTCGTGTAGTAGGTCGGCGCATTTTACGGCCCATCTGAATTTCGGCCTGTGCATGATCCACATTGTAAATGGGCGAACTTGTGGGTTATTTGGCACAATCAGGGTCCAATCTTACTTTCGGCCTATTAAAGGCCCATGTTTTTTATGGGCTCAAGATATTTACACATGTAAACGGCCTATTATTACCGAGGGCCCAAATTATATTTAGGCCTATTAAAGGCCAACTACGGGCACATGCCTACCAGAAAAATATGAAAGCTTATGCTGAGTTAGGCCCAGATATTTTTAGTGGGCTCCATACAAATTTCGGCCCAGAATCGGTTTTAGCCCAATTGGAATGGGCCCGACAAATGTTGGCATGTTGGGCTCCTATGAAGCTTTCGGCCGAATACATTACTAAGATAAACCTACACTATACAAAAATAGCATCGTAATTACTGCAGCCTTTAACAGCATCATAAATGTTGTATCACAACAAAATAAATTCCAACCATACAACAAAAGGCCTGTTGGCATAAAGTTTACAGTCCTTGCAGATAAAAGCACCATCAGATGTATAGAAGCACAGATCATTTGACCTGAGTGCTTATGTTTCAGGCTATAGAATCTGATGGAGCAGCACGATCTTCCCCTTTTTTTCCTCCATTGGTTTTGAACAACGAAGCAAATGTCTGATAGTCTGGTTTCAAAACCATTCATATCTTCACGACATTTGCCAACCACTATTTTTGTTTCTGACACAACATCCATTAGGGATTGGACTTGTGTCTAGAGCACTGATATATCACTCTGTCTAGCCGGAAGATTTTGTTCAATAGGCGATTTGGACGAGGTTACCTTGACAACCAACCTATAGTTAAGCAGGAAGGTACTTTTTGCACTGTTAGTGGAGAGATACTGACGCACTGCAGCAAGAGGTGACATTGTGCCAGTGGTAGCCTCCTCACCTTCAGGTGGTTGTGGCTATTCAATCATTTGTTCCATAGCTTGCTGAAAGTTTGAACTTGTAGATTAGTGTATCAGATAAGTTACTAATGAGACAAAAACAAACACAGTAGGTTTCACGTTTATACATAACTTATTTTGGTGAACTACTGTAATACATTAGCATGTATTGTAGTGCCAACTATATAATAAAATCACTTTCGGAACATATGTCCATGTAGCATGCCTAGTGTATTTTCTATTTCCTCACATTCATTGACATCTAAGGATAAAGAGACATGGTTTAAAGTAGGATGAACATAGTATGACATCATTCATATCATGGGCAAATAGATATAAAACAAACAGGCTATTCTATCATTGTGTGCGCACGTGAACATCACAACTAGATTACAGATCAAGACCAAAAGAATATCCTTCATCTCTTTTAAACCATGTAAGATGAAATGATACGTTAAGACAACTGTGTATAAAAGTGAGCAGAGTACCTGACATTGGCTACAAACCAAGCAGTTAAATGAACACATCACAGTACCAATCAGTTCAAAGGCAGGAGGAGTAAGGACTTACAACAGCGGCCTGAACTGGTGTGCTCATGCCCTTCATCTTGCTGGTGTGTCAATCCTTGAAGATTTGCACTGCATTCGGTTCAGGTTCTTTTTGGTCCGCAAAGGTTTTTCTCTGTATTTGGAACAAGTCATATAGATACGATAATATGGCACGAAAAGAAGAAGGAAGTAGCAGCTATTTACAAGAGCCTCGCAGTGTGCAATATAGCTACGAGATCCTGTTGTCTGTTGGAATTTCACTTTAGAACGGTAGGTCTTGTTCTTCAAACAGTTAGCCTAGAAGAAGATACACTTGTAAGGCACATACATAAATACAAGTTCAATATGTGGTCTAGTCAAATACATACGCCCTACCTGATACTTTGGATCAGACCAGTGTTTAACAAGGGTTGTCCAGTCTTCATCTGTAAATAGTTCACTGGAGATGTTTGGGCGATTTCATTGTTAGCCTTGCCTTCAAAGTGAGATTTTCTAAGGTGGTACCGATACTGTCACAGAGCAGACTAAAAACATGAGTGCAAGCTTGTTTAGTTGCATCATCTTTCGGATCCAACTTGAACCTCATCTGTTCAAAAAAGAATGTGAGTCTTATTAGGAGGAAGCTAGAAAGTATGGCACAGAGCAAGACAATATTACAAATTGCGATGAATAACATTACTTAAGGATAAATGGTCAAGGAAGGTGTTAAACTGGGTATTGTCTTTCTCATTCCTGTACTGGATCCACGTTGGGAGGATACGTGCATGACACCTAACGGCAATGGCTACCTCTGATACTAACTTGGCTGACTCTGTAGCATCACGTGGCCTTTTTAAACCTGCCTCAAAATGGATCTCCATTCTTCCTCCTTTAGATTTTGTTAATCTGTCAAGCATTATACCTGATGTCTGTTTCCGCTTGCGCCATGGTGCTAGTTCAACAACGAATATGGAAAGTGTTAGTGCACATCAAACAGTGACAATACATATAAAGGAGCATGCAACTGCAACTTGACTCGGTCAGGTACTGTTGGGGATATTACTACTGGGCGTAAACCGGCCTATCTGGGCCGGGTTAACTTCATCAGTAGTCCAACGGTGTAAAAACCCAAGCATGAAAGCAAGGGCCCAAGGCCTGTAGTCGGTTTAGAACACATGGCCGTAAACCGGCCTGGTATGTAAACTTGTATTGTAAGTTAGGAATAGACAGAGACCAACCCGGATACGAGTATGAACCGGAGATTGGGACTCTCTGAACCGACGGGCGTCACCCGTGTATATAAGGGGACGACCCGGGACGGTTCAAGGAGAGAACAACAATTCTAGGCCTAGGAGAAGCTTATTTGCTCCCTAGTCATCGAGACCACATCAATCCCATCACAACTAGACGTAGGCTTTTACCTTCATCGAAGGGGCCGAACTAGTATAACTCTCGTGTCCTTGCGTCCGCTTTAACCCCTTCAAGTTAACCCATAGCGATGGCTCCACGACTAAGTCCTTTCACGAGGACATCTGCCGTGACAAAACCACGACAGTTGGCGCCCACCGTGGGGCTATCGCACGATGGTTTGATGATCTTGGAGGGCAAGATCAAAGGACTCGAAGGCTATGCTGTGGGCCGGATGACCAAGAGTCGTCACGGCAAGCTCTACATCGACAATGCAGGCTGGGGCCCCCAGGCCGGCTCGATTGAGTACGGGTACCGGGTCCCCTTTGGTGGCATACACGTTTTCATCGGTAAGATTGGTGAACCAGGGCCTGAGCCGGACATCTGCACCGACCTCGTCGAGACGGCTCAGCGTACGAGATCTGCCCAGGTTAAGCCGGCCGTGAAGTGTGCCTTTGTGGGAGTCATCCACGGAGGAAGTTATGAGGACGGATCAGAGTCTGGTGGCGAGACCGTCGTCTACTCTGACGACGAGTCGTCAACCGGAGAAACTGAATCTCTATATCAGCTACAAGATGGCTGGATTGGGGGCTGCTCCGATGGTGACAGTATTCCGGACCCCTTCGATCTGCCCAACCGGGTTGGAATATTCATGGCCGGTACACAAGCAGTGCTTCACTCTTCGACCACTGCAGCAATGATTGCCGGTTCAACAGCGGCGACGGCTGCCGAGGCAGGAGGCCCTGTGCGCCCGCCGGCTCAAGTTTTATCAGACCTGTTTGATGTGTTGGCTGCGCTCATGGCAGAGGTTAACCTGGCGGATCAGGACACTCACAACGCGGAGATTGCGAAGGTGAAGGAACAAATCACTCAGGCTAAAGCGGATCTGGCAGCTGCAGACGCCAGGATGATGGCAGAGCGGACCGCTTTAGATGCACAAGCTTATAGACTCATGCTGGATCAGAACGCGTCACATGAAGTCATGAAGAGGAAATACATATCCGGTTTGCCTTCAGCTTTCGAAGGAAGAGACCTCTTCAACACCCGGGCGGGAACCGATAATCCGCCGGTGGTAAACCGGGCGGAAGCACTGGACGGAGCGCCGGTCCAGCCCCGCTTAATGGATCTACCTCGCCATAACGCCGGTGTGCCTCAGGCTGTGCAAACACCTCCGGGTCACTACTCCAACCCGATGGATAACCTTGTTGCAGCTGCAGCACGGCTGGAAGCTATTCCAATTGAAGGTGATTCACCACAGGCAGTAGAGACGCGCCGGGTCAAGGAGCTCCTTAGGACAGCTTTGGTCCAATAGGAAGCGTATTCGTACAGCCGCGACCGGATCCACTCTACCCCCCGTCCAAGCCGGAGCTATAGCAGGCACGTGGATGAACCGGCCGTATCAAGTAATGCACGGCGTGGTGCGCCCGTGGCAACAACCCGGCGGTGGCGTCGATAACGCCCAAGAGGTGGTGGACCGGGCCCGAGCGGCAGGAGGCCGAGTTAGCAAGACAAAGATCGGGCTTATCAGCTTACGCCGGTTCGTCCGACCATCTCGGTCGAGCCTGGGGTTACCTCTAGCTCTTTGGGGGTGCCTTGCCTCGTCCCCGCTTTACGCAATGTGCGCTTGCCCAAAGACTTCAAGGGTCCGCGCAAGGTGCCAAATTACACTGCCGATTTAGCTCCAGAAGCATGGATAGAAAGTTATGAGATGGCCATGGAGATCTTTGGATGTGGATGAGGCGGCGTGTGCAAAGTACTTCACCATGATGCTCGAAGGCACGGCCCGTACTTGGTTGAAGAGCTTGCCACCTAATTCTATCAATTCATGGGCCCGATTGTGGACCCGGTTTATCCAGAATTTCAAAGATACTGTAAGCAGCCCATGTCCGTAGTGGACTTGGCGGCTTGTGTCGAGGAAGGAGTCAACAACCCATTGGAGTACGCGCGTTTGGAGATCTTGCACTCGTCGGACCGGATCAATGCTGACTCTGCGATCTTAACCACGGAGGGCAACAGCGCGGTTTAAGCCTTTAAAGTTGAAGTTGGCGCATGAAGCGGTTTTGTAATGACATGGGCACTCTCATGGGCGCTTTAGTGAAGTATGCTGATTCTGATCGTACCAAGGATCCCGAGTCTGACGATGACGAGACAGGGAAGGGAAGGAGGAACAGCAACTCCAAGGGCCAGCAACATCACTCGGCAGGTAATTGTGGAGGCAAGCGTAAAGCGAATGGCAACATGGACTTCGTAGCTAACACCAACGCGCAGGACAAGGGCCAGAGGCGCAAGGGTAAACAGCCGAATCGAAGTGGAGCGCCTAATCCCAATCCGGACCGCTTGAACTATCTATTGAATCAACCTTGTCCAAAGCATGGGATGAAGGAGATGCGAGCAAACCACCTCTGGAAGGATTGCTACATCATGCAGGAGTTCAAGAGTTCTAATGCTTTCCCGTATGATCAAGGTTCTGGCGGCGGTTAAGGATCCGGGCCGGGTTACGGTGGAGGAAATTCTGGTTCAGGATTTAATGGTAATCCGGGCGGACATAACAATCAGAAAAATCAGAATAACCAAGGTGGTTACAACCAGCAGCAGCAACAGTCGGGTTATCAGAGCAACCCAAAGTAGTTGAATAGTGGGCAGTACCATGTCTTCACCACTAGCTTAGACAAGCGAGACCGGAAGGTTCAGAAGCGGGCAGTCAACGCTATTGAACCGGCCGTGCCCCATTACCTACGCTGGTCGGAGCAGCCCATTTTATATGGAGTAGAGAGGATCATCCTCCCCAGGTCGACAATCCGGGTCAGCTAGCCCTGGTGGTGTCACCTCAGGTGGGAGGTTATAAGTTCACCAAGGTACTCATGGATGGAGGGAGCAGCATTAACATCACGTACTATGAGACCTTCCGTCGTATGGGGCTAACGGATAAACATCTCAAACCGTCCAATACGGTGTTCCATGGTGTGGTACAGCAAGTCAGGATATCCTGTTGGTAAAATAGCTCGAAGTGGCCTTTGGTGATGAATATGACTCGGATCGGAAACATTGACGTTTGAAGTGGTAAAAATCCAAAGTCCATATCATGCCACATCGTCGGGCGGCCGGCTTATGCCAAGTTCATGGCACGGCCTTGTTATATCTATTTGCAGCTCAAGATGCCGGGTCACAAGGGGACAATAACGGTTCATGGGAGCCGCAAGATCGCTTTGGACTGTGAGGAAGGTGATGCGGCTTACGCAGAGTCGGGTTTGTGCCACCGAGGAGCTGAAGTATTATAAGGATAATGTTGATCCGCGGACATGACTCCATTGAAGAAGCCAACTACTGAGCATGATCCGCCCTGAAATTCAAATCGGCAGCTGAGACTAAGCTTGTTGACTTCGTGCTGGCGATTCGTCCAAGCAGTTCAAAGATCGGTGCCAACTTGGATCCAAAATAGGAAAGCGCGCTCATCGAGTTCATCCGTGAGAATCGGGACATTTTTGCATGGAAGCCTTCTCACATGCCAAGTGTACCGAGGCAACTCGCTGAGCACACTCTTAATGTTGATCCCAAGTACAAACCGGTGAAGCAGTTTCTTCGCCGGTTTAACAAAGAAAGGCGCAAGGCCATTGGAGAGGAAGTGGCCAGGCTCTTAGTAGCTGGTTTTATCATTGAAGTCTTCCATCCAGAGTGGCTTGCTAATCCGGTGCTGGTTCTTAAGAAAAACGGCACTTGGGCATGTGTGTGGATTATACAGATCTTAACAAGGCTTGTCCAGCAGATCCTTTTGCCCTCCCCGCCATTGACCAGATTATTGATGCTACTGCGGGTTGTGAGTGCTTGAGCTTTTTGGATGCGTATTCTGGGTATCATCAGATCAAGATGGCAGTTAAGGACCAGGAAAAAACAGCGTTTATCACTCCCTTTAGAGCCTTCTGCTATGTATCTGTGCCTTTTGGGCTCAAGAGCGCCCAAGCAACTTATCAGCACTGTGTACAGAATTGCCTGCATAAACAGATAGGCCGTAATGTGCACGCCTATGTCAAGTCAAGGGAGAAGGAGACACTGATTGACGATTTGAAGGAAACCTTTGACAACCTGCGGGTTTACAAGATGATGCTCAACCTGGCCAAATGTGTCTTTGGCGTTCCGGCAGGCAAGTTATTGGGCTTTCTCGTGTCCAACAGGGGAATTGAAGCTAATCCGGAGAAGATTACGTCTATTACCTCCCTGGCTAAACCGAAGTGTATTAACGATGTCCAGTGTTTGGCAGGCCGGATTGCTGCGCTGAGCCGGTTTAGCAGCCACCTTGGAGAGAAGGCCATCCCTTTGTACCAGATGCTGAAGAAGACAGATCAGTTTGTATGGAGTCCAGCCGCCGATGAAGCGTTGGAGGAATTAAAGCGGCAATTGGCCAACCCGCCTGTGCTCGCCGCTCCCATTGACAAGGAGCCGCTTACGCTATATGTTGTCGCTAACGCCAGGCGGTCAGGCGTGGCCATTGTGGTGGAAGCGGAAGGAGGCGGGGAAGGAGCATCCGGTTCAACGTCTGGTTTATTATATCAGCGAGGTACTTATTAAATCTAAGCAAAGGTATCCGCATTGGCGAAGCTGGTATATGGAGTTTTATGGCAAGCGGAAGCTGAAGCGGTATTTCCAAGGGCACCCCATCACGGTGGTCGATTCTGCTCCCTTAGGCGATATCATACAGAACCGGAAGCGGCGGCGGATTGCCAAGTGGGCTATAGAGCTTGGGCATACGATCTGAAGTACGTGCCTCGGACGGCGGTGAAGTCTCAAGCACTTGTAGATTTCATTAATGATTGGACGGAGTTGCAAGCGCCTGAAGAAAAGCCGAATCACACATATTGGACCATCCATTTTGACGGATCAAGGCAATTGGAGGGCTTGGGGGCTGGAGTCGTATTAACTTCCCCACGAGGTGACAAGTTCTGTTACGTTCTCCGCTTAGTGTTCCCTTGTACTAATAATGCATCTGAGTATGAAGCCTTGCTTCATGGTCTCCGGATGGCTAAGGAGATGAATCTAAGCCGGGTTAAGTGCTTCGGTGACTCTGACCTAGTGGCTCAACAGGTGTCTGGCACTTGGGATTCAAAGGACCCACTCATGGCTGCATATCGTCGTGAGGTGGATATCGTTGCAGGTCACTTCAAGGGCTATCAGGTGGACCACGTGGACCGTCGGAAGAATGAAGCGGCGGACGCTTTAAGCCGGTTGGGCTCCCAGTGTAAATCGGTCCCGCCCAATGTTTTTCTGGACGTGTTGCACAACCCGTCGGTCAAGCTCCCTGGTGAAAGCGGATTTGGCTATTCCTGATCTGGAGGCTCAATTGGTGGCAGCTCTTCACGTCACTCCAGATTGGACGCTTCCTTATCTTGCGTACATGAACCGGGCGAGTTACGGAAGATGAGGCGTTGGCCCGCAGATAGTCCGGCGATCTAAGTCTATGACCATTGTTAATGGCGAATTGCATCATTGCGGTGTGTCGGGCGTTTCAACGCTGTGTGTCCCCGAGGAAGGCTGTGAAATATTGCGTGAGATCCACGAAGGAGATTGTGGTCACCACGCGGTTCAAAATCCTTGGTGGCTAAAGCGTTCCATACGGTTTCTATTGGTTGTTGCTCATCTTGATGCGGAAGATCTAGTCTGATGATGTGATGGTTGCCAAAAGTTTTCTAGACGTGCTCATGTACCGGCCCAAGAATTGAGGATGATTCCAATTACTTGGCCGTTTGCAACCTGGGGGCTGGATATGGTTGGGCCTTTCAAAAGGTCCAAGGACAAGAAGACCCACCTACTGGTGGCGGTCGACAAGTTTACAAAATGGGTAGAGGCAGAACCTGTTAGCAAGTGTGATGCGGCCACGGCGGTTCAGTTCATCAAAAGGTGATTTTCGGTTTGGCTTTCCACACGGTATCATCACGAGATAATGGTACCAATTTGTCCAAAGGTGCCATGAAGGAGTTCTATGACGTGAGCACATCCGGCAGACGTTTCTTGATAGCTCACCCACAGTCCAATGGTCAAGCGGAAAGGGCTAATCAAGAGATCTTGAGAGGCATCAAGCCCCGGCTTATGGTACCTTTGCACAGGACACCGGGTTGTTGGGTGGACGAGCTACCGTCTGTGTTATGGAGTATAAACACTACGCCTAACAGATCCACGGGATACACACCGTTCTTTATGGTCTATGGAGCGGAGGCGGTTCTCCCCAGTGACATCCGTCATGACTCACCTCGTGTGGCAGCTTATGTTGAAGCGGACAACAAGACGGCACGGCAAGATGCTATGGACCGGTTGGATGAGGAGCATGACATAGCAGCTGCCCGCTCGGCGATTTACCAACAGGATCTTCGTCGTTACCATAGTCGCCGGGTCAGAACCAGAAGTTTTCAAGAAGGAGATTTGGTGCTTCGGCTCATCCAAGACCAGACTGATTTGCACAAGTTATCCCCACCTTGGGAGGGACCTTTCATGGTCGCAAGAATCTGCACAACGGGTCGTACTATCTGATCGATATTCGAGAGCATAAAGACTCACGCATACGTCGGAGGAGGAGACCAACAGGCCGTGGAACATAGCTCATCTTGACCTTATTATACGAGCCATCGGCTCTACTTATGTACATATTATGGCGTGTATATATTATGAATAAAGTAATAAACCGGAGCCTCGGCTAAAGCGGGGTATCTGTTACATTACATCATGTGTGGTTACATGGAGTTGTTACGTCTTAAAGCGGCCTCCGGTTTACCCCGAGTTTGCTTTCCAAAAGCTTTATGATATCACTTGGGGGCTTGGTGGCGTCAGAACCAATGCAACACCTTTTGATAGGCGAAAGCCACGGATCACTTGGGGACATGGTCAAGTCTGAACCAGTCCACGCCTCTTGATCGGCCTAAGGCCATAGAGTCACTTGGGGCTTGGTCGAACCCGAACCATTGCCACGCCACTTGATCGAAATAATGCCACGGTTTCGGTTGGGGGCTGGCTGACTTGAACCATGGCTACACCTTATTGGGAGCTTGGTCGTGTCCGACCATGGTAACACCATCTGATCGGCTCAGTAAAGCCTTCTTTTTGCAAACGGTTTATCATTGCCTTTGCTTCCATGTTTTTTTTCATAACTATTATTTGATTTTTGTTGCGTTTCTTAAACCGATAACTTTTTTAAACCGGTTCAAACTGTCAATTGACGGAATTTGGTCCATTTTTTAATCTGGAGATAATTTTTCCGGTTTGACTTTTTACATTAACATCCATTTATGGAGTAACAGGGGCTTGTCATGACCGGCATGGTTTACGTGGTAAACCGGCATTATAAACACAGGAGCTGTTTTCTCCTTTGTGGTAAGGGTTTATACAACCTCCGCTTCAAGATTGGCTAAGCCAACATTATGACCAGCGATGGCAGGTATTTAGTATCACAAATTTTGATTCTATACCTCAATATTTCATTTCATATATATATGAATGTCACAAGCCATTTGGCGGCACAAACCGCCATGGCGGTTTAAGATTTTGTATTGCAGGCAATATAGATGGAAGGTTTCGATCATTCAAGCAAAAGTATCAAAGCACCCATGCACGGAGGCATATTAAAAGCATAAGTGTTGGCTATCCTATTACAAGGCAACATGGTGCCCAAATAAGATCATTGTTTTCTTGGCGGAATATAATGAAGCAGCTATTTAAACCGGCTTCCGGTTCATGCTTGCTTTCGCCGCCCGATGCGATGGTTGTGGTTCGTCTGCACCGCCTTAGCCTCTTCATCTCTACCCGGGCCGGAAGTCAACGATGGTCGGTCGATTCCCATTAAAGCTTGAAAGACAGCCTCCTCATGGATCGGGAAGATGGTTCAATATCGAGGCGTAAGTATGCTTACGGATCGGAGGGATCAGGTTCTCCGCTTGAGAATAGGTGCAGCTACTCGTTTGTTCTGATCGTCATATTGAGCTTGATAATGCGACAAGTTTGCCTCTTCGGCCAATTGGCAAGCCAGAGGCGCACCGCCCGGTTTATCGCTCTCAGGTCATCTTCATTGAACTCTGAACCGTCTTCCTTCAGACTGGGATAGCCTTGAGCTGCCTCAACAGGATCAAAATCTGGCACCCATGCTTTTGCCCGGATTAAGGCGTTAATGGCACCGGTTCGAGCAGCAGATTTCTTCAGCTCTTCAACCCGGGCGGGAAGCATTGACAACCTCCTAAGAGTATCTTGAATTAAGGAGGGTGTTGGATTGTTGTGTGATGCAGTGGAGACGATCCGCTGCGCTCCAGTGTACAGCTGCTCGATTAAAGTGTAGGCAGCTTTCAATTTCATCCGAACATCGGACCCCAAGTGACCAATGCGTGTGCCTACAGCATTACAAGAAAAATCACAAACCGGACTTATCATAAGAAGGCCAAGATTATCACAGAAGCCAAAGGAAGCTTACCAAAGTTGGCAGCAGTCATGGCATGCACTTGCCGCTTCACGTTGGTCAGCTCATCTACCACAGGTTTATGGGCAGCTTCAGCATTTTCAACCTTTTTGGTTAAAGCGGCCTTTTCAGTATCACAGCCGGCCCGCTCAGACTTGAACCACTCCTTGAGCTGCTCCATAGTAGTCAAGGCGGTTTTCAGCTCATCCTTGGCCTTGGAGGTTTACGCTTGTTGAGATTTCAGATTTTCTTGAAGATCATTGATTTGTGAGGCTTGTTGGCGTACCTCACTCTGCAACAAAAAGGGAGCATGTTAAATATCTTCATTACAAGTCCCAAGTGCATAACCAGTCATACACTTGGCACTTGGGGGCTAATGCATATTTGATCTTCATCTACCAATAAAATCACAAAATCCCAAGCTCAATACAGTATTCAACTTGGCACTTGGGGCTAATGGCTATTTGCTCGAACATGTTACGATGCGGCGATATAGATTACGGTCCGGTTTAACTATCTGATTGAACCGGCCCTTAGAACTACATCAGTGGATTCTGAAGCATTGAGTTTATGTTAAGTCCCGGTTTAACTATACTAAGTTGAACCGGCCTTTGAGGGCTACATCAGTGGATTCTGAAGCATTGAGTTTATGCTAAGTCCTGGTTTAACTATACTAAGTTGAACCGGCCCTTGGGGGCTAGGCGAGTTAACAAAAATTGAAATATCCAAGCGGGAAAAGAACATGGAGGTTACCTCGAATTTTTCTTTCATCATCTTCACCAGGCCAGCTTCATAATCACGGCTTGTATACAGCCGGTTCAAGTAGCCAGAATGAAGGTCTTGGGGGTTCAGAGCGGCGTAAGTTGCTAGATCAACATCCCACTTGCCCTTGCTCATAGTGGCAAATTCTTCTTTGGCAGAATGTTTGGATAAAGCGACCGGATTACCCGGTTCGCTGTGGCCAAAGCGATAATCCTAGCGTCATCGTCCTTGGTATCACCGGTTTGACCGAGGGACGATCGGTTTGTCGCCAGGCGGATTGGGTGGTGGATTTTTCAATCCGGGTTGGGCTTACAGGCTGGTCAGAGGATGGGAGGTGTCAACAGGCCTTTCTTGACAGAACAAAATCGTCATCTTGCAAAGGGCGGATCATTGGGAGTATCTTCACGAGATAGCCGCTTCAAGATTTGGTATTTGTCCGGTTCGAGGCGATCTCTTCGTCGGCCGTTTTATCCAGACGAGCCTTTTTGCTCGGCCTAGGCTTGGCCTTGAAAAGGCACAATGACAGTCAAATACGGCATATACTACACAATGATGCAGTAGAGACAATATGAAATGTGTAACTTACCCAAGCACTGTTTTAAGTGGTGGCAGCTGAGTAGCTGATGACTCGCCAGATGAGGAATGAGAAGTGACCTGATAATCGGAGTCAGATGGATTAAGGGGTTGACGAAAACAGCCTGCTTTAGGATAAGCAATCGACAAGCAAATTAGAGACCTCACGAGCAGCGTTTCGAACCGGACTGTTCGGTAAACCGGCGGAGGTAACTACGGCATTGTGTGCCGAGTTGTGCGCGAACTTCATGTTGTTGAGTCTTCATAAGAAATTTGGGATCCAAGTAAGAAAGGGGATGAGAAAATTTAATTTTCCGGTTTGCTGACGGATTTTTAGTGAAGGCAAAGGATTTGAGTCGGAGGAGAGAATAGTTACCTCTACAACGCCAAGATTCTCGGTTTCAGCATCATCCTGACAAATATCATCATTAATTAGGTGTATGAAAAGTAAGCCAAGCGAATCAAGTTCTACCTCAAGGTCCGGATTACCCACATCATCATCCACAGCCGGATCAAAAGATGCAGTGGTTTTCCTTTTATGAGCAGTCTTCTTGACAGCTTTGGTCTTTTGCCGGAGTGGTTTTTCCGGTTTGTCTGGCTTCTCTGGTTTCTCTTGTGGACGTTTCTTGCTCCAGAATGGATCATCACCCTGATTAAGCAGCAGTTGATGTTAAAAGTGATACCGGAAATGGCAGTAATATATTCAGTAAAAAATAGTCAGAAGTCTTATAGATGGTGGTTTGTTGGGAGCACAGAAGGGGAGTAGACCGGTTTGGGCACAGAGGTGTTCCGGTTCGTTCAACATTTTCTTCACACCCTTGGTGACCTCATCATCGGTAAGCTGGATATTAAGATGTCGGGGTCGTCGACACTACCTGTACTCACACATTAAACTGGAGCGCTGGGAGAGGGGCAATATGCTCCATGATATCCAACAGCGCGCGAGATCAATTCCGGTTAAACCATTGGCCATGAAGGCTCTGAGCTTGGAGAGTTGAGGAACGTATTTACTTCTCTCATTGGCGGTTAATCTTTGCGGAAAGGGATGTGTATTCTTGAGTCGCTCGAGACGAAAACCGGGCAAAGGATTCTCATTGGTAGGTGAAGTGTCTACGCAATAAAACCATGTTTGATTCCATTCCTTGGGGTGGCTATGCAGTTTCATATGAGGATAAGTGACCTCCTTTCTTTTTGAATCGGCACACCACCCAATTCTGTGTTGGGCCCGTCGATTGAATTACATGCGGCGGTTTAGATGGAAGCAGTCTCTAAACAGTTCAACTGTGGGTTCTTCTTGAAAGTATGCCTCACAGAGCACTTGGAAGTCACAAATATTGGTAACAGAATTGGGGCCAGTATCTTGCAGACGGAGTTGAAAATTGTCTAACACATCCCGGTAAAATTTTGAACGGGGCGGGTTGAAACCCCGGGCTAAGTGATCTGCGAAAACTACAACCTCTCCTTCTTGAGGTGTGGGTGGACATTCTTTGCCAGGAACCCTCCAATGGATAATATTTTTGCTGCTTAAAGCGCTACCAGGACCAGATTGTTTAATTGAGTTTGGTGACACGGGAAGGAGCCCAGTTGCACTCATATACTTGTTTGGCCATCTACAAAAAATATAAATCCGGTTCAAGAAATGTGTTGGGACAAAGAGAGAACCGGTGTACAATGCTAAATCGGAGACAAATCCATCTAAACCGGAGTTCTATGAAGCGACAGTGTCTGGTTAAGGAGTTCTAGCGGTTCAACAAGGGGACTAATGGTGTATACCGGTTTATTTAATTTTTTCTATGTTAAGTTAAACCGCCTGGTCTAAATATTGAAAACAACTGAGGTTGTGAACGGCTAAGTGTGCAGAAACAGGTTTCGCAAGATTTCTCTACAACGAAGGATCTGAAGCCAGATCAGAAAAGAAGAAAAATATCCAAAAAGAATAAAGCAGAGCAGTATTGATGCAATGAGCAGGAGATGATGTGCGAGATCTATGGACGTGAGCATGAGACTACAGGCGGATGCTAAAAGCTACTACTAATCAGAGCAAGATGTCACAGATCTAGCCAGGAGTCTGGTATGAGTATGAACAGTTAATGGAGCACTGCAAGAACAAGAAACCCTAGAACGAACCTAGGTCGAGGGGAACTGAGGACCTACCAGAGTTGAGGAGATGCGGAAGATTGATGCGTTTCTGCAGTGCGTTCGAGGTTGATGCAGCGCTCAAGACGGTGCAGAGGTCGATGGCGGGCGGAGCTACGAGGCTAGCGACGCGAGGAAGACGAAGAGAAAGGGGACGGAGGGGAGAAAAGGAATGATCCTTCGGTCCTATTTATAAGGCAAGAGACCTGTGTCAGGCGCGTGAATCAAGGAACCACAAATCTGGGAAGCAGAGTTGTCGCCTCGATTATTGCGGATCTGTTAAACAAAGAAGGTATCATGAATGCTATCTTTATGGGGACGTCATGTCGGTTTACAGCAACCAGAGAAGGTGACATCACGGCGGTTCAACAATTACAAGAAGATATTGAAGATGAAGGTTTTTGTCAAGGATTGACATGAACCTGTTCAAATCAATCTGGGGCCTAATGTTGGGGATATTACTACTGGGCGTAAACCGGCCTATCTGGGCCGGGTTAACTTCATCAGTTGTCCAACGGTGTAAAAACCCAAGCATGAAAGCAAGGGCCCAAGGCCTGTAGTCGGTTTAGAACCTGTAGCCGTAAACCGGCCTGGTATGTAAACTTGTATTGTAAGTTAGGAATAGAGAGAGACCAACCCAGATACGAGTATGAACCGGAGATTGGGACTCTCTGAACAAGCCAGGCGTCACCCGTGTATATAAGGGGACGACCCGGGACGGTTCAAGGAGAGAACAACAACTCGAGGCCTAGGCGAAGCTTATTTGCTCCCTAGTCATCGAGACCACATCAATCCCATCACAACTAGACGTAGGCTTTTACCTTCATCGAAGGGGCCGAACTAGTATAACTCTCGTGTCCTTGTGTCCGCTTTAACCCCTTCAAGTTAACCCGTAGCGATGGCTGCACGACTAAGTCCTTTCACGAGGACAACTGCCATGACAAAACCACGACAGGTACCATCTTGGTGTTGATGCTCATGAGGTTCATCTAATCTTGCCAAGTCCTGTTGTGTCAGCAGTGCTTCAATAGTAGTGTTAGGTGTGAATGCAACTTGGGAACTAGCCAGTTCTGGAGCAAACGAACGAGTAACTCGTTGAGATGCTGGTACAGTTGAAGCGGATGCTGCAGCTGGTGGAGCAGGTGATACTGTGTTTGTAGATTTAGCCGGTGGACTTGAACCTTCTACTGCACTATAAGTACCAGCAGAATCTCGAGGGCAGATCCTTTTCTGTTTCACCCGACGAGTAACACCATTCCCTACCATATTCTTTTCCTTGCTGTTTTTTTGACTTTGCCATGTCAAGACATACCCACAACACAAAATAATAAAATCGCTCTTCAGAACTCATTGATGCATGATACAGACAAGCAATACTTTGATGTAAGACAACCGTATGCGGATGGAATATGTAAGAAAAACAGGACGACGTGACATATTCACAGCTACGATGTGTAAACTAAGCAGAAGGATTTTCAAAAAAATAGAAGTAATGCAAGCTAGACACCATATGAAAGATGCAACCAATATCACTCTGCCTTGTTAAAAGTGTCTTGTCATAAGTGGCATTTCAAAAAATTAGAAGCAGTACAACATAGAAATCAACGCAAGATGCAACCACTATCAAACTGCCATGTTAAAAGCGTCCAATCATGAGTGACTGATGCGGGATACACAACAACAGTACTTTGATGTAAGAACATGGTATGATTGATATATGCAGTGTATTCTAGACACAGAAAGGCATGTCATATGAACATGTATAACGTATAAACTCGGCAGGTGCAATTTAATAAAAATAGAAGAAATATAGGCTAGACAACATATGCAACATGAAACCAATTATCATACTGTCAACTTAGAGCAAGCACCTGCGATGGTGGAGTACGGGAGATGAACTCATCATGTAGACTTGGGACTTCGACTTCATTAGCAGTATTAGTGGCAAATCTAGAGAGTCTCTATTTGCGTCGGTCCGGAGGACCACCAACATCCCCTAACTTACTCTTTTCCTTCCTGTTTTCTGATATTGCCTTATGAAGTCAAAACCAAAAGAAGATGAATAAAATTAGCTCTGCATAACTGGTTGATGCATGATCTGAATGAACACTACTTTGATGTAAGGCAAGCGCAGGATAGGAGGATGGAATATATACAAAAAGAAGACAGCATTGCATATTCAGACGTACGGTAGGAGGATGGAATATGTATGAAAAACAGTAAGCAGAAGGCATTTCAACAAAATTAGAAGAAATGAAAGCTAGGCACCATATGAACATGCAACCAATATCACTCTATAAGGTAAAAAGTTGTGGGATCTTGAGAAGAGGTGTCTAGAGGGGGGGTGATTAGACACAAAGTACCAAAGTTGCAGTTTTTAACTTCTTTTGGTTTAAATGGAGTTTAGGCACAAGTTTAACATTCTCAATACATAACAAGTAAGCATGCAATGAGTATATAGGCAGCGGAAAATAAAGCATGCAACTTGCAAGAAAGTAAGGGAAGGGTTTGGAGGATTCAAACGCAATTGGAGACACGGATGTTTTTGTCGTGGTTCCGATAGGTGGTGCTATCGTACATCCACATTGATGGAGACTTCAACCCACGAAGGGTAACGGCTGCGCGAGTCCACGGAGGGCTCCACCCACGAAGGGTCCACGAAGTAGCAACCTTGTCTATCCCACCATGGTCGTCGCCCACGAAGGACTTGCCTCACTAGCGGTAGATCTTCACGAAGTAGGCGATCTCCTTGCCCTTACAAACTCCTTGGTTCAACTCCACAATCTTGTCGGAGGTTCCCAAGTGACACCTAGCCAATCTAGGAGACACCACTCTCCAAGAAGTAACAAATGGTGCGTTGATGATGAACTCCTTTCTCTTGTGCTTCAAATGATAGTCTCCCCAACACTCAACTCTCTCTCATAGGATTTGGATCTGGTGGAAAGAAGATTTGAGTGGAAAGCAACTTGGGAAAGGCTAGAGATCAAGATTCATATGGTAGGAATGGAATATCTTGGTCTCAACACATGAGTAGGTAGTTCTCTCTTAGAGATAGGATGCTGGAAGTGTAGGTTCAGTCTGATGGCTCTCTCCACGAATGAAGAGGAGGTGGAGGGGTATATATAGCCTCCACACAAAATCTAACCGTTACACACAATTTACCAATCTCGATGGGACCGAATCAACAAACTCGGTCAGACCGATTTTAGTAAACCTAGTGACCATTAGGGTTTTCGGTGGATCGACTTGCATCTCGGTAGGACCGATATGGTTAGGGTTAGGGCATAATGTAATCTCGGTGAGACCGATTACACAAACTTCGGTGAGACCGATTTTGGTAATTAGTTAACCCGGAGAGTTGGTCAGGCAAACTCGGTGAGACCGATTACTCAAACTCGGTGGGACCGATTTTGGTAATGAGTCAACCAGAAAGTTTGCATTGTAATCTCGGTAGTACCAATTCTCAAACTCGGTGAGATTGATTTTGATAATGGACATACACAGAGAGATTACAATCCCATCTCGGTAAGACCGAGATCCCTATCGGTGAGATCGATTTGCCTAGGGTTTGTGGCAGTGGCTAAGACATCCAAACTCGGTGGCGCCGGATAGGAAGAATCAGTGGGTCCGAGTTTGACTTTAGGTTTAGGACATTTCTGTGGAAGTGGGAAAGTAGTTGAGGGTTTTGGAGCATATCACTAAGCACATGAAGCAAGAGGCTCATTAAGCAACACCTCATCCCTCCTTGATAGTATTGGCTTTTCCTATAGACTCAATGTGATATTGGATCACTAAAATGTAAAATGAAGAGTCTTGAGCTTGAAGCTTTAGCCAATCCTTTGTCCTTAGCATCTTGAAGGAGTTCCCACATCCTTTAGTCCATGCCACTCCATTGTTGAACTTATCTGAAACATACTAGATAAAGGTGTTAGTCCAACAAGAGATATGTTGACATTAATTACCAAAACCACCTAGGGAGCACTTGTTCTTTCAAAAGTGTCTCGTTGTAAGTACCATTTCAAGAAATTAGAAGCAGTACAAGCTAGAAGACAATGCAAGATGCAACCTACATCACACTCCCAAGTTAAATTTGTCTTATGGGTAAGTGATCGTTCTAGGTATAAGTTGTAAGCTACGCAGATGCAATTCAACAAAATCAGAAGCAATACAAACTAGACATCATATGGAACACACAACCACATATAACAGTTCCAAGTTAGAGCAAGCACCCGTGATGGTGGAGTAGGGGAGATGTGCTCATCATCTACACGTATGTTCTAGAAATAGGAACAGGTGTCATATTCACAGGCATTATGTGTAAAGTAAGTAGATGCAATTCAACAAAGTTAGAAGCAATACAAGTTAGACATCATACGCAACATGCAACCACATATAATAGTGCCAAGTTAGATCAAGCACCTGTGATGGTGGAGTAGGGGAGATGTGCTCATCATCTACACAGCTACGTTGACTGTCTAGCCTTACGTTGTCTTGCGAATCTTGTTGGGAGGATGGCGGAGTAGAATCTGTAGAGACCGACATATTCCATCCTCATTTCAGTTGATCGGAAGGACCACCATCATCCAATGCCTTACCAATTTCCTTTCGCTTTATTGATTTTGCATTGTGAGTTCAAACCGACAAGAAAAAAGAATAAAATTCGCTCTTGTAACTCATTCATGCATGATCTTGTGAGCACTACTCTGATGAAAGGCAAATTCATGATACGAGGATGGAATATGTACGAAAAACTGGACGGCTTGACATATTCACACCTATGATGTGGTAACTTAGCAGAAGGCACTTCAACAAATTAGAAGCACTACAACCTAGACACCATATGGAAGGTGCAATCAATATCACTCTGCCAAGTTAAAACTGTCTCGTCATAGGTGGTGTTCATCAAACTAGAAGCACTACATGCTAGAAATCATACTCAAGACACAAACCAATATCACACTGCCAACTTAAAGGTGTCCCATCATCTGTGACCGACGCAGGATACACAAGAAGAGTAGTTTCATGTAAGAACATGGTGTGATAGACAGATATAGTATGTACCAAAAACAGGAAAGCGTGTCATATTCACACGTATCATGTGTAAGCTAAGCAGATGCGGTTTACACTAATTAGGAGCAATACAAGCTAGACAACATATGCAACATGCAACCAGATATCACACTGCCAAGTTAGAGCAAGCACCTTGGATGGTGGAGTAGGGAGCGGAGACTTGGAACTTGTAATGCACTAGCGGTACAAGGAGAATCGTCTGAGATGCTCCGTTACGTTCTTGCAAGCAGACCACCATCATCGCCTTTTCTTACTCTTTTCCTTCCTCTTTTTTGATTTTTCCTGGTCAAGTCAAACCCACAAGAAAAGGAATAAAATTTGCTCTTGAACTCATTGATGCATGATCTTGTGAGCACTACTTTCATGTAAGACAGCCGCATGCTGGGAGGATGGAATATGTATGAAAGACAGGACGACATGACATATTGACATGTATGATGTATAAAGTGTAAACTAAGAACAAGGTGTTTGAACTAGTTAGAAGCAATGCAAGCTAGAAACCATATGAAAGATGAAACCAATATCACTCTGCCAAATTAAAAGGGTGGCCTAATAAATGTATTTGAGCAAATTAGAAGCAATACATCGCAACAGGCTAGAAATAATATGCAATATATAAAGGTGTCTCGTCGTAAGTGATTGATGCAGGATACACAAGAGAGCTAGTTTCATGTAAGAACATGGTTAACACATAGATGTAGTGTGTACCAAAAATAGGAAGGCATGTCATATTCATAGGTATAACGTGTAAACTAAGCAGATGCAATTTACCCCTAATTACAAGCATTACAAGCTAGACACCGTATGGAACATGCAACCACATATCACACTGCGAAGTTAGAGCAAGCACCTGTGATGATGGTGTAGGGGAAGTGTGGTCTTCTAGTACAGATCTACGTTCAATATCTTCAATTAGGCTTGTTGTTTCTTGAGAATCATGTGGAGAGGATGAAACTGCACTCTTTATAAGAGTAGCGCATCTCATACTAACCCACGGGCGTGACTGTCTCATCATAAGCGATAGATGTAGGATACACAAGAGCAGTAGTTTGATGTAAGAACATGGTGTGATAGGAAGATGTAGTATGTACCAAAAACAGGAAGGCGTGTCACATTCACATGTATAATGTGTAAGCTAAGGAGATGCAATTTAACAAATTAGGAGCAATACAAGCTAGACACCATATGCAACATGCAACCAGATATCACACTGCCATGTTAGAGCAAGCACCTGGGGTTGTGGAGTAGGGGAGATGAGATTTGGAACTTGCACTACAGTAGGAGTAGCAGGAGAATCTGCAGAGATCATCTATTTCGGTTGCTCCAGAGGACAACCATCATTCCGTGCCTTCGTCCTTTTAGATTTTGCCTTGTCAAGTAAACACACAAGAAAAAGGAATGAAATTCGCACTTCCAAATTCGTTGATGCATGATACTGACGAACACAACTTTTATGTATGGTAACCACATTGCAGGAGGATGGAATATGTACGAAAAACGCTAAGCAGAAGGCATTCAACAAATTGGAAGCAATACAATCTAGACACCATATGAAAGATCCAACCAAAATCACTCTACCAAGTTAGATGTGTCTCATTACAAGTGGCACTTCAACAAATTAGAGGCAATTTTTCCTGATTTGTAAACCTTCCCACAACTTTGTATTTTGCTGTGAACTAGTATATGTTTGTTATGTTCTATGAATCATTGAGATGTATAAAATTGCTTAACTTATGCTTTTCAAGTTTTTTATGAAGCCGAGTTTAATGTGAGTGTACCACATGACGCTGGACTAGCGTGTGAACGTTTGGAATTTACATTGTGGCCTCAGTTAGCTGCATGAACCACTGTAACAAGATACGTAGTTGCTTATTTGTCAGACGGCATATTATTGATTGTTAGCTGGTCGATAGCCTAGTGTTGAAGCGAGCTGAGCCAATGTGACGTGTTTTGCACAACTGCTTACATGTGGGGTAGCACCAACATTGTTTACAGGTACTTATGTATACGTTGGCGGACATTTCTCGAACGAGTACTCTATTTCATCAAACACGCACTGCTCGTATGATAAACCGTCACAACTTATGTCTTACCATGCCATATTAATGAAAAAACTAGTGAGGACGCATCTGTTTCGGCAAAAATTACGATGGTTCTCACATGATTCACGGACACACGGAAGTAGCAGCAGTTCCCATAGACGGATTCAAACAGAGTACTAGCCCCAGAGGCACTACTAGGAAAAGGCTTATACATAGAAGTTTACCAGTAGCATGTGTTATGGACCCCACGCTACTGATAATTACCAGTAGCGTCTGTTATAAAGCGCGCTATTGGTACAACATAGTAGCAGCGTGTGTTTCTGGAGGCCACGCTACTAGTAAGTTTGCCGCAACACACCACCCGACCAAAAAATATTAGCAGTGTTTGTAGTCTAACCAGCGCTACTGTTAAGAAAGTAGCTGTAGCGCATGTGCACCTAGACATGCTACTGCTATTTCTTCTATGGGTAAACTTATACTAGTAGCATTGTTTTTGTACAAGCGCTATAGCTAGTTTTACGTACCAGTAGATATTTTGGCTGGCACTCGTAGCCGTAGCGTGCTTTGGCACCCTGCGTTGTCGCTATGGTCGCCAGCCACCTACCACCTTTCCCCTCCTTCCTCCCCTTTCTTCTTCCTCTCCCCCTTCCTTTATCCCCCTTTTCCTTGCACCTTGCTTGTTCCTTTCAATGCTCCCTCTCCACCACCCCTCCATTAGAGCCCTCCCTCCTCCTCTTCTTTGCCCTCCACCACCCCCCTCTTCTTTGCCCTCCACCACCCCCCTCCATTAGAGCCCTCCCTCCCCTCTTCTTTGCCCTCCACCACCTGTTGGGGAGCGTAGTAATTTCAAAATTTTCCTACGCTTTTACAGGACCATGGTGATGGCATAGCAACGAGAGGGAAGAGTGTCTGTCCACGTACCCTCGTAGACCGAAGCGGAAGCGTTATAACAACGCGGTTGATGTAGTCGTACGTCTTCACGATCCGACCGATCCAAGTACCGAATGTACGGCACCTCCGTGTTCAAGACACGTTCAGCTCGATGACGATCCCGGGCTCCGTCTACAGCAAAGCGTCGGGGATGAGTTCCGTCGGCCGCGACGGCGTGGTAGCGATGATGATGCTCCACCGACGCAGGGCTTCGCCTAAGCTCATGACGATATGACTTCTCCGGCGAGGCTTCGCCTAAGCTCGGCGACGATATGACCGAAGTGGAATATGGTGGAAGGGGCACCGCACACGACTAAGGAGCGATCCGTAGATCAACTTGTGTGTCCATGGGGTGCCCCCTGCCCCGTATATAAAGGAGGGAGGGAGGAGGAGGCCGGCCCTAGGAGGAGGAGGGCGCCAAGGGGAGTCCTACTCCCACCGAGTAGGGACTCCTTCTTTCTAGTCCAACTAGGAGAAGGGGAAAGGGGAAAGTGGAGAAGGAAGGGAGAGGGGCTGCGCCCAAACCCCTTGTCCAATTCGGACTGGGCTTGGGAGGGGCGCGCCACCTCCTGGCTCCTTCCCACTAAAGCCCATTAAGGCCCAATACTCTTTCCCGTATTCCCGTAACTCCCGGTACTCGAAAAATACCCGAATCACTCGGAACCTTTCCGAACTCCGAATATAGTCATCCAATATATCGATCTTTACGTCTCGACCATTTCGAGACTCCTCGTCATGTCCCCGATCTCATCCTGGACTCTGAACTCCTTCGGTACATCAAAACTCATAAACTCATAATATAAGCATCGCCTTGAAACCTTAAGCGTGCGGACCCTACGGGTTCGAGAACTATGTAGACATGACCTAGAACTATTCTCGGTCAATAACCAATAAGCGGAACCTGGATGCCCATATTGGTTCCTACATATTCTCTGAAGATCTTTATCGGTCAAACCGCATAACGATATCGTTGTTCCCTTTGTCATCGGTATGTTACTTACCCGAGATTCGATCGTCGGTATCCAATACCTAGTTCAATCTAGATTCTGGTAGAATCTCTTTACTCGTTCCGTAATACATCATCTCACAACTAACTCATTAGTTGCAATGCTTGCAAGGCTTATGTGATGTGTATTACCGAGAAGGCCCAGAGATACCTCTCCGAGCAATCGGAGTGACAAAACCTAATCTCGAAATACGCCAACCCAACATGTACCTTTGGAGACACCTGTAGTACTCCTTTATAATCACCCAGTTATGTTGTGACGTTTGGTAGTACCCAAAGTGTTCCTCCGGTAAACGGGAGTTGCATAATCTCATAGTTACAAGAACATGTATAAGTCATGAAGAAAGCAAATAGCAGCATACTAAACGATCAAGTGCTAGGCTAACGGAATGGGTCATGTCAATCAGATCATTCTCCTAATGATGTGATCCCGTTAATCAAATGACAACTCATGTCTATGGTTAAGGAACATAACCATCTTTGATTAACGAGCTAGTCAAGTAGAGGCATACTAGTGACTATATGTTTGTCTATGTATTCACACATGTATTATGTTTCCGGTTAATACAATTCTAGCATGAATAATAAACATTTATCATGAAATAAGGAAATAAATAATAACTTTATTATTGCTTCTAGGGCATATTTCCTTCAGTCTCCCACTTGCACTAGAGTCAATAATCTAGTTCACATCATCATGTGATCTAACACCAATATTCACATCGTATGTGATTAACACCCATAGTTCACATCGTCATGTGACCAACACCCAAAGGGTTTACTAGAGTCATTAATCTAGTTCACATCGCTATGTGATTAACACCCAAAGAGTACTAAGGTATGATCATGTTTTGCTCGTGAGAGAAGCTTAGTTAACGGGTGCATCACATTCAGAGCCGTATGTATTTTGCAAATATTCTATGTCTACAATGCTCTTGCGGAGCTACTCTAGCTAATTGCTCCCACTTTCAATATGTATCCAGATTGAGATTCAAAGTCATCTAGATTAGTGTTAAAACTTGCATTGACGTAACCCTTTCTGACGGGCTCTTTTATCACCTCCATAATCGAGAAATATTTCCTTAGTCCTCACTAAGGATGTCTTTGACCAATGTCCGTGATCTACTCCTAGATCACTATTGTACTCCTTGCCAAATTCGGAGCAAGGTATACAATAGGTCTGGTACATAGCATAGCATATTTTATAGAACCTATGACTGAGGCATAGGGAATGACTTTCATTCTCTTTTCTATTTTCTGCCGTGGTCGGGATTTGAGTTTTACTCAATCTCACACCTTGTAACACAGGCAAGAACTCTTTCTTTGACTGTTCCATTTTGAACTACTTCAAAATCTTGTCAAGGTATGTATTCATTGAAAAACATATCAAGCGTCTTGATCTATCTCTATAGATCTTGATGCTCAATATGTAAGCAGCTTCACCAAGGTCTTTCTTTGAAAAACTCCTTTCAAACACTCCTTTATGCTTTGCAGAATAATTCTACATTATCTCCGATCAACAATATGTCATTCACATATACTTATCAGAAAAGGCTGTAGTGCTCCCACTCACTTTCTTGTAAATACTGAGCCTTTCCAAAAGTCTGTATAAAATCATATGCTTTGATCAACACATCAAAGCGTATATTCCAACTCGAGATGCTTGCACCGGTCCATTGATGGATCGCTGGAGCTTGCACATTTTGTTAGCACCTTTAGGATTGACAAAATCTTCTGGTTGCATCATATACAACTCTTCTTTAAGAAAACCATTAAGGAATGCAGTTTTGACATCCAGTTGCCGATTTCATAAAATGTGGCAATTGCTAACATGATTCGGACAGACTTTTAAGCATCGATACAAGTGAGAAAATCTCATTGTATTCAACATCTTGAACTTTGTCTAAAACCTTTTCGACAAGTCTAGCTTTGTAGATAGTAACACTACTATCGGTGTCCATCTTCCTCTTGAAGATCCATTTATTTAACATGGCTTGCGATCATCGAGCAAGTCTATCAAAGTCCATACTTTGTTCTCATACATGGATCCTATCTCAGATTTCATGGCCTCAAGCAATTTCGCGGAATCTGGGCTCATCATCGCTTCCTCATAGTTCGTAGGTTCATCATGGTCTAGTAACATGACTTCCAGAACATGATTACCGTACCAATCGGGTGCGGATCTTACTCTGGAAGACCTCACGAGGTTTGGTAGCAACTTGATCTGAAGTTTCATGATCATCATCATTAACTTCCTCACTAATTGGTGTAGGAGTCACCGGAACTGATTTCTGTGATGAACTACTTTCCAATAAGGGAGAAGGTACAATTACCTCATTAAGTTCTACTTTCCTCCCACTCACTTCTTTCAAGAGAAACTTCTTCTCTAGAAAGGATCCATCTTAGCAACGAAAAACTTGCCTTCGGATCTGTGATAGAAGGTGTACCCAATAGATTCCTTTGGGTATTCTATGAAGACGCACTTCTCCGATTTGGGTTCGAGCTTATCAGGATGAAACTTTTTCACATAAGCATCGCAGCCCCAAACTTTAGGAAACGTCAACTTGGGTTTCTTGCTAAACCACAGTTCATATGTTGTCGTCTCAACGGATTTAGATGGTGCCCTTTTAATGTGAATGCAGCTATCTCTAATGCATAACCCCAAAACTATATTGGTAAATCTGTAAGAGACATCATAGATCGCACTATATCCAATAAAGTGCGATTCTGACGTTCGGACACACCATAACGTTGTGGTGTTCCAGGTGGCGTGAGCTGTGAAACTATTTCACATTGTTTTAATTGAAGACCAAACTCGTAACTCAAATATTCCTCTCCACGATCAGATCGCAAAAACTTTATTTTCTTGTTACGATGATTTTCCACTTCACTCTAAAATTCTTTGAACCTTTCAACTATTTCAGACTTATGTTTCATCAAGTAGATATACCCATATCTGCTCAAATCATCTTGTGAAGGTTAGAAAATAACGATACTTGCCACGAGCATCAACACTTATTGGATCGCATACATCGGTATGTATTATTTCCAATAAGTCAGTCGCGTGTTCCATTGTTCCGGAGAACGGAGTTTTAGTCATCTTGCCCAAAGCGGCCCGGTTCGCAAGCATCAAATGATTCATAACCAAGTGATTTGAAAAACCCATCGGCATGGAGTTTCTTCATGCGCTTTACACCAATATGACCTAAACGGCGATTACCACAAATAAGTTGCACTATCATTATTAACTTTGCATCTTTTGGCATCAATATTATGAATATGTGTATCACTACGATCGAGATCCAACAAACTATTTTTATTGGGTGTATGACCATCGAAGGTCTTTATTCATGTAAACAGAACAACAATTATTCTCTAATTTACATGAATAACCGTATTGCAATAAACATGATCAAATCATATTTATGCTCAACGAAAACGCCAACTAACATTTATTTAGGTTCCACATTAATCCCGAAAGTATAGGGAATGTGCGATGATGATCATATCAATCTTGGAACTACTTCCAACACTCATCGTCACTTCCCCTTCAACTAGTTTCTGTTCATTCTGCAACTCCCGTTTCGAGTTACTACTCTTAGCAACTGAACCAGTATCAAATACCGAGGGGTTGCTACGAACACTAGTAAAATACACATCAATAATCTGTATATCAAATATACCTTTGTTCACTTTGCCATCCTTCTTATCCGCCAAAAACTTGGGGTAGTTCCGCTTCTAGTGACCAGTTCCATTGCAGCAAAAGTACTTAGTCTCAGGCTTAGGTCCAGACTTGGGCTTCTTCACTCGAGCAGCAACTTGCTTGCCGTTCCTTTTGAAGTTCCCCTTCTTCCCTTTGACCTTTTCCTTGAGACTAGTGGTCTTGTCAATCATCAACACTTGATGCTCTTTCTTGATTTCTACCATCGTTGATTTCAACATCACGAAGAGCTCGGGAATCGTTTTCGTCATCCCATGCATACTATAGTTCATCATGAAGTTCTAGTAACTTAGTGATGGTGACTAGAGAATTCTGTCAATCACTATCTTATCTGGAAGATTAACTCCCACTTGATTCAAGCGATTGAAGTATTCAGACAATCTGAGCACATGCTCACTAGTTGAGCGATTCTCCTCCATCTTTTAGCTATAGAACTTGTTGGAGACTTCATATCTCTCAACTCGGGTATTTGCTTGAAATATTAACTTCAATTCCTGGAACATCTCATATGGTCCATGACGTTCAAAACGTCTTTGAAGTCCCGATTCTAAGCCGTTAAGTATGGTGCACTAAACTATCAAGTAGTCATCATATTGAGCTAGCCAAACGCGTTCATAACGCCTGTATCTGCTCCTGCAATAGGTCTGTCTCCTAGCGGTGCATTAAGGAAATAATTCTTATGTGCAGCATTGAGGATAAACCTCAGATCGCGGATCCAATCCGCATCATTGCTACTAACATTTTTCAACACAATTTTCTCTAGGAACATATGAAAATAAACATATGAAAGCAACAACGCGAGCTATTGATCTACAACATAATTTGCAAAATACTACCAGGACTAAGTTCATGATAAATTTAAGTTCAATTAATCATATTACTTAAGAACTCCCACTTAGACAGACATCTCTCTAGTCATCTAAGTGATCACGTGATCCAAATCAACTAAACCATAACCGATCATCACGTGAGATGGAGTAGTTTTCAATGGTGAACATCTTATGTTGATCATATCTACTATATGATTCACGCTCGACCTTTCGGTCTCCGTGTTCCGAGGCCATATCTGTTATATGCTAGGCTCGTCAAGTTTAACACGAGTATTCCGCGTGCAACTGTTTTGCACCCGTTGTAGATGGACGTAGAACTTATCACACCCGATCATCACGTGGTGTCCGGGTACTCTGAACTTTGGCAACGGTGCATACTCGAGATAACACTTCTTGATAATTTTAGTGAGAGATCATCTTATAATGCTACCGTCAATCAAAGCAAGATAAGATGCATAAAGGATAAACATCACATGCAATCAATATAAGTGATATGATATGGCCATCATCATCTTGTGCTTGTGATCTCCATCTCCGAAGCACCGTCGTGATCACCATCGACACCGGCGCGACACCTAGATCTCCATCGTAGCATCGTTGTCATCTCGCCAACTGTTGCTTCTACGACTATCGCTACCGCTTAGTGATAAAGTAAAAGTAATTACATGGCGTTTGCATTTCATACAATAAGCGACAACCATATGGCTCTGCCGATTGCCGATAACTCGGTTACAAAACATGATCATCTCATACAATAAAATATAGCATCACGTCTTGACCATATCACATCACAACATGCCACTGCAAAAACAAGTTAGGCGTCCTCTACTTTGTTATTGCAAGTTTTACGTGGCTGCTACGGGCTGAGCAAGAACCGTTCTTACCTACGCATCAAAACCACAGCGATACTTCGTCAAATAGACTCCGTTTTAACCTTCTCAAGGACCGGGCGTAGCCACTTTTCAGTTCAACTAAAGTGAGAGAGGCAGACACCCGCCAGCCACCTTTAAGCACGAGTGCTCGTAACGGTGAAACCAGTCTCGCGTAAGCGTCTGGCGTAATGTCGGTCCGGGCCGCTTCATCTCACAATACCGCTGAACCAAAGTATGACATGCTGGTAGGCAGTATGACTTGTATCACCCACAACTCACTTGCGTTCTACTCGTGCACATGACATCAACGCATAAAACCAGGCTCCGATGCCACTGTTGGGGAACGTAGTAATTTCAAAATTTTCCTACGCACACACAGGACCATGGTGATGGCATAGCAACGAGAGGGAAGAGTGTCTGTCCACGTACCCTCGTAGACTGAAAGCGGAAGCGTTATAACAACGCGGTTGATGTAGTCGTACGTCTTCACGATCCGACCGATCCAAGTACCGAACGTACGGCACCTCCGTGTTCAGCACGTTCAGCTCGATGGCGATCCCGGGCTCGATCCAGCAAAGCGTCGGGGATGAGTTCCGTCGACACGATGGCGTGGTGGCGATGATGATGCTCCACGGCGCAGGGCTTCGCCTAAGCTCATGACGATATGACTTCTCCGGCGCGAGGCTTCGCCTAAGCTCATGACGATATGACCGAAGTGGAATATGGTGGAAGGGGCACCGCCTGCACGGCTAAGGAACGATCCGTAGATCAACTTGTGTGTCCATGGGGTGCCCCTACCCCGTATATAAAGGAGGGAGGAGGAGGAGGCCGGCCCTAGGAGGAGGCGCGCCAGGGGGAGTCCTACTCCCACCGGGAGTAGGACTCCTTCTTTCTAGTCCAACTAGGAGAAGGGGGAAAGGGGAAAGTGGAGAAGGAAGGGAGAGGGCTGCGCCCCAAACCCCTTGTCCAATTCGGACTGGGCTTGGGAGGGGCAGCGCCACCTCCGGCTCCTTCCCACTAAAGCCCATTAAGGCCCAATACTCTTTCCCGTATTCCGTAACTCCCGGTACTCCGAAAAAATACCCGAATCACTCGGAACCTTTCCGTACTCGAATATAGTCGTCCAATATATCGATCTTTACGTCTCGACCATTTCGAGACTCCTCGTCATGTCCCCGATCTCATCCGGGACTCGAACTCCTTCGGTACATCAAAACTCATAAACTCATAATATAAGCATCGCATCGAAACCTTAAGCGTCACGGACCCTACGGGTTCGAGAACTATGTAGACATGACCTAGAACTATTCTCGGTCAATAACCAATAGCGGAACCTGGATGCCCATATTGGTTCCTACATATTCTACGAAGATCTTTATCGGTCAAACCGCATAACGATATACGTTGTTCGCTTTGTTATCGGTATGTTACTTACCCGAGATTCGATCGTCGGTATCCAATACCTAGTTCAATCTCGTTACTGGTAAGTCTCTTTACTCGTTCCGTAATACATCATCTCACAACTAACTCATTAGTTGCAATGCTTGCAAGGCTTATGTGATGTGTATTACCGAGAAGGCCAGAGATACCTCTCCGAGCAATCGGAGTGACAAAACCTAATCTCGAAATACGCCAACCCAACATGTACCTTTGGAGACACCTGTAGTACTCCTTTATAATCACCCGATTACGTTGTGGCGTTTGGTAGTACCCAAAGTGTTCCTCCGTAAGCAGGAGTTGCATAATCTCATAGTTACAGGAACATGTATAAGTCATGAAGAAAGCAAATAGCAACATACTAAGCGATCAAGTGCTAGGCTAACGGAATGGGTCATGTCAATCAGATCATTCTCCTAATGATGTGATCCCGTTAATCAAATGACAACTCATGTCTATGGTTAGGAAACATAACCATCTTTGATTAACGAGCTAGTCAAGTAGAGGCATACTAGTGACTATATGTTTGTCTATGTATTCACACATGTATTATGTTTCCGGTTAATACAATTCTAGCATGAATAATAAACATTTATCATGAAATAAGGAAATAAATAATAACTTTATTATTGCCTCTAGGGCATATTTCCTTCACCACCCCCTCCATTAGAGCCCTCCCTCCCCCTCTTCTTTGCCCTCCACCACCCCCTCTTCTTTGTGCCCTCCACCACCACCTCCTCCATTAATGCCCTCCCTCCCCCTCTTCTTTGCCCTCCAGCCCCCCTCCATTAATGCCCTCCCCCCCCTCTTCTTTGCCCTCCACCCCCTTCCATTAATGCCTTCCCTCTTCTCTCCCTCTCCTCTCCCACTATCTCCCTAGATAGCTCTCTCTCTCTCTCTCTGTCTCTCTCTCTCTCTCCCTAGCTAGCTAGCTAGTTAGTTAGAGCTGTATATCTAGAGCTACTAGGTAATTAAGAAGAAAGGTGCTTGATATCCCTCTCAACACATAGGTGAGCAAAAAAAGGTGTTTGTGTGGATAGGACCGCAACTATATATATATGGATGATATGAGAATATATATACCGAATTGTGTGTGGCATAATTTGAATTGCCTACATTGTGTATTTGATGAAATAATGTGGGTGAACGGAGTTGCCTATGTTTTGCCGAAATGTTGATTCAATTCTGTTTCGGCGAATTTCGGGCAAACTCAATATGTCCTATGTCTAGGGAAGCTCATGCTGAATTTTTGTATGAATTTGATCCATGCATGCATATATACATGGTTATAATATTTGCTCTGCGCACAGGTGATCATGAAGGTCAATGGAAGGATGGTGGAAAGATACTGGCAATCCGCTGTGAATGACATGTATGAAAAAAGACTGAAGGATGTTTTATGTCCGTGTCGAAAATGCAAAGGAATAGTCAGGCTCGACCCCTTTGAGGGTGGCACATTCAAGGCGGACCTTCTCATGCATGGTTTCATGCATGGCCATACTCGCTGGATAAGTGAAGATTATGATGATGAGGATGTCGACGAGGCAGGAAATAACGACATGGGCCACCAGACGAAGAGATGACCGATTATGTGACCGAAGAGGAACATGGCCTCAGAAATGTCGATGAAGAAGAGGCAGTTCATGGCGGAGAAGACGCGGACACGCCGCCATCTTCGTCGCTACTAAGTTCAGCCATGAGGGACCCGCATGTTCGAGACCTGCTTCGCAAGAAGACGACTAGCGACAGAGCTGCTTCTAGAGAGGAGGCCAAACTGGGCAAGCTGGAGGTAGACTCGATGACTCCTTTGTATGATGGTTGCAATCCCGAGGTGACCCGCTTGAGTTTCACACTAGAACTTCTAAAGACGAAGGCAAAAACAAATGGACAAATACAAGCTGGATGAGCTTCAAGTATCTAAAGAAGGTTCTTCCCGCGGGATGCCTGTGTCCTACTAGTGTCGAGGAGGGAAAGAAAATCGTGTGCCCTCTTGATCTGCCACACATTAGATATCACACATGCATCAATGATTGCATCATATATCGGAACGAGCACGCGGGAAAAACCATCTGTCCAAAGTGCAATGCTTCACGATATAAAAAGGTCGGAAAGAAAGCTCCACAGAAAGTTGTATGGTACTTTCCGATCACTCTGCGTCTACAACGGTATTTTGTAGATCCTAAGGAAGCAAAGCTTATGCGCTGGCACACGGAGAGGGTGAAGCCAGATGACGGAGATGAGCCGAAGTTGAGACACCTCGCAGATGCTAGCCAGTGGAGAGCATTAAACACTGAATTTGATTTTTTCGCAAATGATCCAAGGAACGTCGTGCTTGGCGCTAGTAGTGATGGCATGAATCCATTTGGCAACCAGAACACCAATCATAGCACATGGCCCGTGTTTGGATGGATGTACAACCTCCCCCCTAGTTGTGCATGAAGGAAAAATACATACACATGGCTATGCTTATTCAAGGGCCGAGACAACTGGGAAATGATATAAATTTGTATCTTAGGTTACTAAAAGAGGAGCTACATACCTTATGGACAACGCCGGCCAGGACATGGGATGCAAGCAAAGGAGAGTATTTCTACATGAGAGTCGCGACGATCACGACGGTGCAGGACTATCTCGGTTACGGCTATCTCTCGGGCCAGGTGTGCCATGGATATTGCGGATGCGCGAGGTGCATGGATGATACAACTTCTCTGCAGCAATCGAAAGATGGCGGGTCTTCGAAAATCATTTACGTGGGGCATCGAAGATGGCTCAAGAAGGATGACCCATGGAGAAAGCATGGAGATCTATTCAATGGTAAGGCTGAGCATCAAGGTCCTCCACGTAAGCGTAGCGATGCAGAAATATATAAGTTATTGAAGAACTGGGAAGAGTGCCCCTCGCCGGGAAAGACGAAGAAAAAGGCGCCGGAGCCCCTGCTGAAGGTATGGAAGATGAGATCTATTTTTCTGGGACTTGGAATATTGTCCCATAATTGACACGCCTCATAGCCTTGATCAAATGCATATCACAAAAAATATCCTTGAGAGTTTGCTTGGAAATGAACATGCCGGAGAGGACCAAGGATGGGCTGAAGGCAAGAAAAGACTTGGAATTTTTGAATATCAGGAAAGATCTCCAAATGCCCGGTAAAAGGTCGTCAGAGGAGACCGAGACGGAGAAAGCGACGGAAGATAGGGGGAAAAAGTAAACAAGAAGGAAGAACAATATTGCCCCCCCCCTCTTGCTTCACCTTAGATCCGAAGGAGGTCGATCAATTGTTCAAGTGCCTTGCCGGAATCAAAGTTAGTTCTGGATACTATGGGAAGATAAGCAGATATCTAGACATTAAGAAAAAAAAGGTTCGGTGGGATACAGTCTTGTCATGTGATGATGATGTAGTTACTCCCGGTTGCACTTAGAGGGATTATGGACACACATGTGTGTGAGACGCTTAGTGACCTATGCCACTTTTTTTATGCTACCTCTCGAAAGTCGATCAGTGTGAAGAAACTCCATAGGCTATAGGAAGAGATCATTGTCATACCGAATGAGCTAGAGAAGTACTTCCCGTACGCGTTCTTTGATGTCATGGAGCATCTATGTGTCCACATCGTGGACGACGTCATCGACCTAGGGCCAACATTCCTGCACAACATGATGTCGTTCGAGAGGATGAATGGCGTCATCAAAGGATTCATTCGTAACATGTCCCGGCCAGATGGAAGCATAGCCCAGGGATATCTGACCAAAGAGTGCATCTCTTTCTGTGAGAGTTATCTAGTAGGCACCGGAGACCCTGTTGTTGGTTTGCCCGCCAACAAGCACTGTGGAAGGCTCGAAGGCGAAGGTCACACCAACAGTCATAGGGATGTGAATGTGTTACGCTCGGGCCGACAAAATGACCTTGACAGGGCAAACTTAGTAGTGCTACAACACCTAGATGTGCTAAAAGATTTCGTGACACTGCACAAAGAGACCATCGCAAAGAAGTACCATGATCGTGGGGTGCACAGGACGGACGCTGAAGTTATTAGAGAGCACAACTCCACTTTCTTTTGTTGGTTCAAAGAGCGAGTTCTGGCTAATCCCCCGGAAGAGGGTTGTCCGAACGGAACTCTCATATACACCTTAGCACATGGCCCCTCGACCAACCTCGCGACTTATCAAGCATACGATATCAACGGATACACGTTCTACACGGAGGAGAAAGATATAAACAATGATGACCAAAACTCAGGGGTAATGATGGAATCCATGACTGGGAATGTAATTGAAAGATATTACGGAAGGGTCAAAGAGATATGGGAGCTTAACTACTCTGGATTTCATAGCACGACGATGTTCCGTGTCAGGGCTAAGAATGTACAGAGAGAAAACCGACACTTCACTACTGATGACCCACAAGTACAGGGGATCTATCGTAGACCTTTCGATAAGTAAGAGTGTCGAACCCAACGAGGAGCAGAAGGAAATGATAAGCGGTTTTCAGCAAGGTATTCTCTGCAAGTACTGAAATAAGTGGTAACAGATAATTTTATGATAGGATAATTTGTAACGAGCAACAAGTACCAAAAGTAAATAAAGTGCAGCAAGGTGGCCCAATCCTTTTGTAGCAAAGGACAAGCCTGGAAAAACTCTTATATAAGTAAAAGCACTCCCGAGGACACATGGGAATATCGTCAAGCTAGTTTTCATCACGTTCATATGATTCACGTTTGGTACTTTGATAATTTGATATGTGGGTGGACCGGTGCTTGGGTGCTGTTCTTACTTGAACAAGCATCCCACTTATGATTAACCTCTATTGCGAGCATCCGCAACTACAACAAAAGTATTAAGGTAAACCTAACCATAGCATGAAACATATGGATCCAAATCAGCCCCTTACGAAGCAACGCATAAAGTAGGGTTTAAGCTTCTGTCACTCTAGCAACCCATCATCTACTTATTACTTCCCAATGCCTTCCTCTAGGCCCGAGTAATGGTGAAGTGTTATGTAGTCGACGTTCACATAACACCATTAGAGGCTAGAGAACATACATCTCATCAAAATATCGAACGAATACCAAATTCACATGACTACTAATAGCAAGACTTATCCCATGTCCTCAGGAACAAATGTAACTACTCACAAAGCATATTCATGTTCATAATCAGAGGGTAAATAATATGCATATAGGATCTGAACATATGATCTTCCACCAAATAAACCAACTCGCATGAACTACAAGGAGTAATCAACACTACTAGGAACCTACTAGTACCAATCCCGGACTTGGAGACAAGAATTGGATACAAGAGATGAACTAGGCTTTTGAGAGGAGATGGTGCTGGTGAAGATGTTGATGGGGATTGCCCTCTCCCGACGAGAGGAGCGTCGGTGGTGATGACGATGATGATTTCCCCCTCCCGGAGGGAAGTGTCCCCGGCAGAACAGCTCTACCGCAGCCCTAGATTGGTTCCGCCAAGGTTCCGCCTCGTGGCGGCGGAGTTTCGTCCCGAAAGGTTGCTTATGATTTTTTCCTCGACGAAAGACCTCATATAGCAGAAGATGGCCATTGGAGAGCCAACAGGGGGCCCACGAGGTAGGGGCGCCACAGGGGTAGAGCGCGCCCCCACCCTCGTGGCGTGTGGGTCCCCTCAGTGAACTTCTTCCGCTCAATATTTTTATATTTTACAAAAATGACTTTCGTGGAGTTTCAGGACTTTTGGAGTTGTGCGAGAATAGGTCTTTAATTTTGCTCCTTTTCCATTGAGAATTCCAAATGGCATTCTCCCTCCTTATGTAAACCTTGTAAAATAAGAGAGAATAGACATAAGTATTGTAACATAACGTGTAATAACAACGCATAATGCAATAAATATCGATATAAAAGCATGATGCAAAATGGACGTATCAACTCCCCCAAGCTTAGACCTCGCTTATCCTCAAGTGAAGCCGATAACGATAAATATGTCCCCATGTTTAGAGGTAGAGGCGTCGATAAAAAAATAAAATACGGACATGAAGGCATCATGATTATTATCATAACAGTAACATAAATAGATATTGTCATATGTTTCTTATATTCAAGTAATAATCCATTCACAATGCAGAGTACGAATCATAAACTTTATTGGGAACCAACAAACTATAATCTCAGTCGTTGAAGCAATTGCAATTTATCAAACATCAGAAAGAGTCTATGTCAGAGCTTAATAGCAAGTCCACATACTCAACTATCATTTTCATAATTGCTAACACTCACGCGATACTTGTGGTTACGGAGTTTTAATCAGACACAGAGAAATATAGGGTCTTATAGTTTCGCCTCCCAACCTTTTACCTCAAGGGTAATGTCAACAATAATAACTCATGCCCCCTACATCCAATTAGATATATAAATCAGGATCTTTCCAACATATTGTGCTTGCCAAAGGATAAAATGTAAAAAGGAAAGGTGAAGGTCACCATGACTCTAGCATAAGATAGAGGATAATAATAGAAGATAAGCCCTTCGCAGAGGGAAGCAGAGGTTGTCATGCGCTTAAGGGTTGGATACACAAAGTCTTAATGTGAAAGAACGTCACTTTATATTGCCACTTGTGATATAGACCTTTATTATTCAGTCCGTCGCTTTTATTACTTCTACATCACAAGATCGTATAAAGCTTATTTTCTCCCTCACTAATAAATCATACATATTTAGAGAGCAATTTTTATTGCTTGCACCGATGACAACTTACTTGAAGGATCTTACTCAATCCATAGGTAGATATGGTGGACTCTCATGGCAAAACTGGTTTAAGGGTTTTGGTAGCACAAGTAGTATCTCTACTTGGTGCTGAGAATTTGGCTAGCATGAGGGGGAAAGGCAAGCTCAACATGTTGGACGATCCATGACAATATACTTTATCTCAAATATAAGAGAACATAACCCATTACGTTGTCTTCCTTGCCCAACATCAACTCTTTAGCATGTCATATTTTAATGAGTGCTCCCAATCATAAAAGATGGCAATAATAATATATTTATATGTGAAACCTCTCTTTCCTTATTACTTCCTATTAATTGCAACGATGACCAAAGCTATGTCTGCCAACTCCCAACAACTTTCAATCATCATACTCTTTCTATGTGAAGTCATTACTCTCAATAAGATCAATATGAACTCTTGTTTCTTTTTATTCTTTTTCTTCTTTTCTTTTATTCACTCAAGATCATGGCAAAACAATCAAGCCCTTGACTCAACACTAATCTTTATTATATAGCTCACAAACTCGATTACATAGAGAGATCATAAAGCAAAACTCAAAACTAGATCATGCCATAAACTTTATTCTACTAGATCAATATACTACTAATAGGATCAAACTAAGAAAAACGGTAAAGATAGGAGATGTGGTTGTGATACGATACCGGGGCACCTCCCCCAAGCTTGGCAGTTGCCAAGGGGAGTGCCCATCCCCATGTGATTATGTATCCTTTGCTGGTGAAGAAGGTGGAGGTGTCGTTGATGATGCGGGCTTGTCATCCATCTTCCAAGGCATAGGCTCACCATCATAGAAGGATGATCGAGTCTTCGGAATTCTCAAATCTGCAGCCAAACTCATCCTTTTGAATCTATATTCATACTCACCGTTTTGGTTTTGCAGGTCATAGATTTGGGCTTGAAGGTGTTCGATCTTCTCGTGAAGCTTGAAGATGGTCTCCCCGATGTTGTTGGCATCCAGCTTGTGTTTATTGGTAAATTCCGCGATCATCATGTGGTTGGAGTTGAGTCCACGTTCCACCATCCCCTGGCACTTGAAAACTTGTTGCTCCATTGCTTCGAGCCTCGTCTCCATGCTTACGGTCCCCTTGGGTCCCTCAACATCGCGGATGTGCAGCAACCCATCATGCATCTCAATGGTTTGAGGGTGTCGCAGCACCTCCGCGAGGTAAGGGTTGATGACCTTCTCGAAGAACTTGTCCTTGGAGGTACTTGGGGACGCCATGATAATTTAGATCTGTCAGAAAAACAGCTCGAAACAAAAACAAAGGATAATTGCGTGATACGGGAGTCAAAACCTTCGGGAGAATATATAATGAATTTTACCGACCAAAATATGTATCATGCAAGAAAACGGAGTCCGGAAGGCACACGAGGTGCCCACGAGGTAGGGGGCGCGCCCTCCACCCTCGTGGGGCCCGCGTGTCCTTCCCGGACTGCTACTTATTTTTCTATTTTTCTAAATATTCCAAAATGGAGAAATATTGCCTTAAAAACTGTTTTGGAGTCGGTTTACTTACCGTACCACATACCTATTCCTTTTCGGAGTCTGAAACGTTCCGGAAAGTGTCCCTTATGTATTCTCTAGGGTTATGGTTTCAATAACATTAGTTTCAACATTTATAGGATTACCTGAGATATAATGTTTGATTCTTTGACCGTTTACCACCTTCGGATTTGTGCCTTCGAAATTGTCGATTTTTATGGCACCGGAACGATATACCTCCTCGATAATGTAAGGGCCTTCCCATTTAGAGAGAAGTTTTCCTGCATAAAATCTTAAACGAGAGTTCTATAGCAATACATAATCACCTATATTAAACTCACGCTTTTGTATCCTTTTGTCATGCCATCTTTTAACTTGTTCTTTAAACAACTTGGCATTTTCATAAGCTTGGGTTCTCCATTCATCAAGTGAGCTAATATCAAATAACCTCTTCTCTCCGGCAAGTTTGAAATCATAATTGACCTCTTTAATAGCCCAATAAGCCTTATGTTCTAGTTCGAGAGGTAAGTGACATGCTTTTCCATAAACCATTTTATACGGAGACATCCCCATAGGATTTTTATATGCAGTTCTATAGGCCCATAATGCATCATCTAGTTTCCTGGACCAATTATTTCTAGACCTATTGACAGTATTTTGCAAAATTAATTTGAGTTCTCTATTACTCAATTCTACTTGACCACTAGACTGAGGGTCATATGGAGATGCAATTCTATGATTAACATCATACTTAGCAAGCATTTTTCGGAAAGCACCATGAATAAAATGTGAACCACCATCAGTCATTAAATATCTAGGTTCTCCAAATCTCAGAAAAATGACTTCTTTAAGCATTTTAATAGAAGTGTTATGATCAGCACTACTCGTTGGAATAGCTTCTACCCACTTTGTAACGTAATCAACAACAACTAAAATATGTGTATATCCATTAGAGGCAGGAAAAGGTCCCATATAATCAAAGCCCCAAACATCAAATGGTTCAATAACAAGTTTAATATTTCATAGGCATTTCTTGACGTCTACTAATATTACCAATTCTTTGACATTCATCACAAGATAAGACAAACTTACGGGCATCCTTGAAGAGAGCAGGCCAATAAAAACCGGATTGCAATACCTTATGTGCAGTTCTATCTCCAGCGTGGTGTCCTCCATAAGCTTCGGAGTGACACTTGCGTAGGAGCTGTTCCTATTCATGCTCAGGTACACAATGTCTAATAAAACCATCTACTCCTTCTTTGTAAAGATGTGGGTCATCCCAAAAGTAATGTCTCAAATCATAGAATTTTTTTTTCTTTTGCTGGTATGTGAAACTAGGTGGTATAAATTTAGCAACAATGTAATTAGCATAATAAGCATACCAAGGAGTACTACGAGAGGTACTTATAACATTTAATTGTTCATCAGGAAAGCTATCATCAATAGGTAGTGGGTCATCAAGAACATTTTCTAACCTAGACAAGTTGTCTGCAATGGGGTTCTCAGCTCCCTTTCTATCAACAATATGCAAATCAAATTCTTGTAGCAAGAGAACCCATCTAATGAGTCTAGGTTTAGCATCTTTCTTTTCCATAAGATATTTAATAGCAGCATGATCAGTGTGAATAGTTACTTTAGAATCAACAATATAAGGTCTGAACTTATCACAAGCAAATACAACTACTAAGAATTCTTTTTCAGTAGTAGCATAGTTTCTTTGAGCATTGTCTAGAGTCTTACTAGCATAATGGATAACATTTAATTTCTTATCAACTCTTTGCCCTAGAACAGCACCTTCTGACATAATCACTAGCATCACACATAATTTCAAAGGGTAAATTCCAATCAGGTGGCTGAACAATAGGTGCGGAAACAAATGCTTTCTTAAGTATTTAAAATGCTTCTACACAATCATCATCAAAGACAAATGGTATATCTTTTTGTAATAAATTAGTCAGAGGCCGAGAAATTTTTGAGAAGTCCTTAATGAACCTCCTATAAAACCCGGCATGACAAAGGAAACTTCTTATACCTTTAATGTCATTGGGACATGGCATCTTTTCAATAGCATCAACCTTGGCTTTATCAACTTCAATACCTCTTTCAGAAACTTTATGCCCCAAGACAATACCTTCATTAACATAAAGTGGCACTTTTCCCAATTCAAGACAAGATTAGTTTCTTCACATCTCTGCAAAACTCGATCAAGATTGCTCAAGCAATGATCAAAAGAGGATCCATAGACAGAAAAGTCATCCATGAAAACCTCACAAATCTTTTCACAAAAGTTAGAGAATATAGCCATCATGCATCTTTGAAAGGTCGCATGTGCATTACATAAACCAAAAGGCATACGTCTATAAGCAAAGGTGCCAAAAGGGCAAGTAAAAGTGGTCTTTGATTGATCTTTAGCTGACACAGGTATTTGAGAGAAACCAGAATAACCATCTAGAAAGCAATAATGTGTATGTTTGCATAGTCTTTCTAGCATTTGATCAATAAAAGGTAAGGGGTAATGATCTTTCTTAGTGGCCTTATTTAATTTACGGAAATCAATTACCATCCTATAACCTGTAATAATTCTTTGCGGAATCAATTCATCTTTATCATTAGGAACAACAATAATACCTCCCTTCTAGGGACACAATGGACAGGACTTACCCACTGACTATCAGCAACGGGATAAATTATACCTGCGACCAGAAGCTTTAGTATTTCTTGTCTTACCACTTCTTTCATCTTAGGATTCAGACGTCGTTGATGATCACGAACCGGTTTGGCATCTTCTTCCAAATTTATTTTATGTTGACATAGAGTGGGACTAATGCCCTTAAGATCATCAAGAGTATATCCAATAGCAGACGGTGCTTCTTGAGTTTTCAATAATCTCTCTTCTTCATGCTACGAAAGGTTAACACTAATAATAACAGGATATATCTTCTTTTCATCAAGATAAGCATATTTAAGATTATCAGGCAACGGTTTAAGCTCAAACACGGGATCACCCTTGGGTGGAGGAGGATCCCCTAGGATTTCAACAGGTAGATTGTGTTTCGGAATAGGTTCCTGCTTAAAGAATACTTCATCTATTTCCCTTCTTTCATTCATAAACATATCATTTTCATGGTCTACCAAATATTGTTCTAAAGGATCGCTAGGAGGTACGGCAATAGAAGCAAGACCAATAATTTCATCCTTACTAGGAAATTCTTCTTCACGGTGTTGTCTACTAAATTTAGAGAAATTAAACTCATGAGTCATATCATCCAAGCCAATAGTAACAACATTCTTTTCGCAGTCTATCTTAGCATTAACAGTGTTCAAGAAGGGTCTACCAAAAATAATGGGACAAAAGCTATCTTGTGGGGAACTAAGAACAAGAAAATCAGCAGGATATTTAGTTTTCCCACACAAGGCTTCAACATCTCTAACAATTCCCATTGCTGATATAGTATCTCTATTGGCAAGTTTAACTGTGACATCAATATCTTCTAACTCAGGAGGTGCAATTTCATGCTTAATTTCTTTATACAAGTCATAAGGTATAACACTAGCACTAGCACCCATATCACATAAGCCATGATAACAATGATCTCCTATTTTAACAGAAATAACAGGCACGCCTACCACAGGTCTATGTTTATCTTTGGCACAAGGTTTAGCAAGTCTAGTAGTTTCACCGCGGAATTGAATAACATGCCCATCAATATTATGAGCCAAGAGATCTTTAACAATAGCAATATTAGGTTCAACTTTAACTTGCTCAGGAGGTGTATAAGTTCTAATATTACTTTTATGAACAACAATTGAAGCTTTAGCATGATCCTTTATTCTAACAGGGAAAGGTGGTTTCTCAACATAAGTAGTAGGAACAATAGGATCATTATAAGTGACAATCTTTTCTTCAACTTTAATAGGTGCAGCTACTTTTACTTCTATGGGAGGATGATATTTAAACCACTTCTCTTTGGGGAGATCAACATAAGTAGCAAAAGATTCACAGAAAGAAGCTACTATCTCAGAGTCAAGTCCATATTTGGTGCTAAACTTACGAAAAACATCGGTATCCATAAAAGACTTAACACAATCAAACTTAGGTGTCATACCTGACTCCTTACGTTCGTCGAGATCCCAATCTTCAGAGTTGCGTTTAATTCTATCCAATAAATTCCATCTAAATTCAATAGTCTTCATCATAAAAGAGCCAGCACAAGAAGTATCGAGCATGGTGCGATTGTTTTCAGAAAGCCGAGCACAAAAACTTTGAAGAATTATTTCTCTTGGGAGCTCATGATTGGGGCATGAATGTAACATTGATTTAAGCCTCCCCCAAGCTTGAGCGATGCTTTCTCCTTCACGAGGCCAGAAATAATATATATAATTGCGATCACGATGAACAAGATTCATAGGATAATATTTCTGATGAAATTCCAATTTCATTCATTTATAGTTCCATGACCTTGTATCATCACATAGCCTATACCATGTCGATGCGTCTCCCTTCAAAGATAAAGGGAAGACCTTCTTCTTAACAACATCATCGGGTATACCTGCAAGCTTAAATAATCCACAAACTTCATCCACATATATTAGGTACTCATTAGGATGCTTTGTTCCTTCTCCTGTAAAAGTATTAGCTAGCAGTTTGTCTAACATACCCGAAGGAACTTCAAAGGGTTGAGGAGCAACTCTTTGCTCTACTGGTTGGAGTGAAGATACCCCGAACAAGCCCCTCAGAGGATTACTTTCCATAATAACAAGTGCCAGTAAATTTCAGCACACTATATAAATTTTTCCTTACCAAATTCCACCTACCAAAGGCGCTTCACTCCCCGGCAACGGCGCCAGAAAAGAGTCTTGATGACCCACAAGTATAGGGGATCTATCGTAGTCCTTTCGATAAGTAAGAGTGTCGAACCCAACGAGGAGTAGAAGGAAATGATAAGTGGTTTTTAGCAAGGTATCCTCTGCAAGTACTGAAATAAGTGGTAACAGATAATTTTATGATAGGATAATTTGTAACGAGCAACAAGTAAAAAAATAAATAAAGTGCAGCAAGGTGGCCCAATTCTTTTGTAGCAAAGGACAAGCCTGGACAATCTCTTATATAAGTAAAAGCGCTCCCGAGGACACATGGGAATATCGTCAAGCTAGTTTTCATCACGTTCATATGATTCGCGTTCGGTAATTTGATAATTTGATATGTGGGTGGACCAGTGCTTGGGTGCTGTTCTTACTTGAACAAGCATCCCACTTATGATTAACCTCTATTGCAAGCATCTGCAACTACAACAAAAGTATTAAGGTAAACCTAACCATAGCATGAAACATATGGATCCAAATCAGCCCCTTACGAAGCAACACATAAACTAGGGTTTAAGCTTTTGTCACTCTAGCAACCCATCATCTACTTATTACTTCCCAATGCCTTCCTCTAGGGCCGAATAATGGTGAAGTGTTATGTAGTCGACATTCACATAACACCACTAGAGGCTAGACAGCATACATCTCATCAAAATATCGAACGAATACCAAATTCACATGACTAGTAATAGCAAGACTTCTCCCATGTCCTTAGGAACAAATGTAACTACTCACAAAGCATATTCATGTTCATAATCATAGGGGTAATAATATGCATATAGGATCTGAACATATGATCTTCCACCAAATAAACCAACTAGCATCAACTACAAGGAGTAATCAACACTACTATCAACCTACTAGTACCATTCCCAGACTTGGAGACAAGAATTGGATACAAGAGATGAACTAGGGTTTTGAGAGGAGATGGTGCTGGTGACGATGTTGCTGGAGATTGCCCTCACCCGATGAGAGGAGCGTCGGTGGTGATGACGGCAATGATTTCCCCTCCGGAGAAGTGTCCCAGCAGAATAGCTCTGCGGAGCCCTAGATTAGTTCCGCCAAGGTTCCGCCTCGTGGTGGCGGAGTTTAAATCGAAGGTTGCTTATGATTTTTTTCCTCGACGAAAGACCGCATATAGCAGAAGATGGCCATAGGAGAGCCAACAGGGGGCCCACGAGGTAGGGGCGCGCCCCCACCCTCGTGGCCAGGTGGGTCCCCCTCTGGTGAACTTCTTCCGCTCAATATTTTTTATATTTTCCAAAAATGACTTTCGTGGAGTTTCAGGACTTTTGGAGTTGTGCAGAATAGGTCTCTAATTTTTGCTCCCTTTCCAGCCCAGAATTCCAGCTGCCGGCATTCTACCTCCTTATGTAAACCTTGTAAAATAAGAGAGAATAGGCATAAGTATTGTAACATAACGTGTAATAACAGCCCATAATGCAATAAATATTGATATAAAAGCATGATGCAAAATGGACGTATCAACTACCATGTGTATACCCGACTCCGATAGCGGTACCGTCAACGCCATCGCCAAAAATGAGCCATGGGTACACGCTAAACACGTGACATAATGTTTCTTCATAACTGATATGATCAATCCCAGCCGTGTTGTTGTGAGGAGAACTAAAAGGAGCATCACCAGAATGGATGGAGTCGCCAACGAGAAAGACTACGAGCAGTACGGTGATCCGATGAGGGAAGATGATGCTGATGATGATGAAACATACGTCAAAAGAAGAATGAAGACTACATTACCTACGAAAGATCGTAATTCCTGGAGAAGGAAAAGTCACGACCATGGGCTCAATTATTCGACAACGAACAAAAGAGGGAAGAAGATCAGTATGAAGCGTCGTCGTCGCCCAAGCTGACAAACTAATCCACAAATTTTGTGTGTGTCTAGCTATTTTGTATACCGCCAATAGCGGCCGGTCAAATGATGTAATAAATATTATACTAATTATTATCCGGAGGGTAACAGTGGTATTGCTCCAACGACAGACCAAATTAAACCCTAGCTAGCTAGAGCTATATATAAATAAAATAAAAAGGAAGAAAGTTTGTGGAATATGAAAAAGAACAAGAAAAATAAAAAGAAAAAGAAAAAGAAAAATTAAAAATAAAAATTAAAAGAATAATAAAAGTAAAAAGATAAGTAAAAATAAAATAAAAAGGAAGGAAGTTTGTGGAATATGGAAAAGAAAAAGAAAAATAAAAAAAGAAAAAGAAAAAGAAAAAGTTAGCAATAGCGCGTTTTGGCTTGGCAAGCGCTATAGCTAAGAAAAAGAAAAATAAAAAAAGAAAAATAAAAAAAATTAGTAGTAGCGCGTTTTGGCTTGGCAAGCGCTACAACTAAGAAAAAATAAAAATAAAAATATAAAAAGAAAAAAATTAGCAGTAGCGCGTTTTGGCTTGTCAAGCGCTATAGCTAACTTAGCTATAGGGTGTTTTGCCAAGACGTGCTATAGCTAAGTTGTGTATACAGAGCCACTGCACCCATCTCTTTCCTCAGTCTCACTCTTGCTCGATCCGATCGATCCCCTTTCTCTGTGTCGCCTCCTCACTTGACGCCGCCTTGTCCACGCCACCGCCGACGTGCACCACCCCAACCTCAGCCCGACCACGACGCGGTCTCAACCCGACTCGACGCCGGCCTTAGCCTCGACCCCAATGCCGCCCTCACCTCGACCTCGGCCGCCTTGCCCGACCCCAAAACCGGCCACCGACCCCTCCGCCTGCACGACCCCGCCCCTCTTCCTCCCGCTCATGTTCAAGTAAGCGAGCCGGAGAGGAAGCTAGGTGTCTTCTGCTTCTTGGTGTCTGTTCTTACAAAATCGTTAGGTGGTATACACCGATAGATCATCATCATAGAACAGAATGTGATAGGCTGCGATTACTCTTGCAATTTTGAAAATAAACTTCTGCTCCCTCTCTAAGAGGGAATTTTTCTAGGTTTGATGAGTACAGTGAACTTTGGTCATATTGCTATAGGTAGTGAAGCTAAACTAATGCTTTGCCTAGCTAACTAAACTAAACTTATTACTTGATCTAAGGTTGTGAAACATAGCAACCATATGTTATGTTTTGGCATGTGGCAGCCATTCCTGGTATCTCCATTGCATTTTCCTACGGGCCAACCAGTTGGTAACCATCAGGGCTCATTTTGTGGCAGCCATATTTTTTTGGTGGCTTTTGTTCATGGACTGCAATAATGTAAGTTGCAGCGCAGGGCTAATTTTGTTAGTACCTGAAGTTTACTTGCATTGTCCATGACAGTGACATAACTAGTGGTTGTGCGGTACCTACATTGGCCAAAGACAAGTGTGGATGATCATGCTGCTTTGATTATGACTGCTCTGTTGCTACCATGACAGTGATAAATTTGGTTGTTGATTCATTTCCCGATTGCGAGTGACCTATGTTTTGCCGGAAATGTTAATTCATTTCCATTCCGGCAAATTTCAGGTGCCCTATATGTGCACTTTCTAGCAAAGGTCATGCCGAAATTTTCCGTGAATTTCGGCATGACTTGTGCTAGAAAGTTGGACATAACGAGTGCTCGAGATTTGTCGCGACGGGAATGAAACGACATTTCCGGTAAAACAAATGTCACTTTTTTTTCGTAATTCACTTTATTATATAAAGCTCGATAATTAAACGACTACGACATTGAACCCTAGGAAACATGACCGACACCGATGAGGCCGGAGGTTCTCAGTCCCAATTAGGTCGAGCACACGCCTACCTCGACTTTCTGGCGGATCAGGAGAGACAACAAGCTGGGTGTCCGGACCCCCTTGTTATGACGGATGACGACGGTGGTGGCGCCGTCGCCGACACTGATGCCACCAACGACTCCGGCACAGAGACTGGCGCTGATGATGTTCCTAACTACAACACGGAAGGTGGGACCTCCCAAGATAGTGAGTGAAAGAAGGAAAAGAGGACACGACGCCCAAATGAGCTCGGCACCGGAAGACTGGTGGTCACGGCGGTGCACCCTGGCGAGTTCGAGCCAATAGAGCCGCGGGAAGTGGCAGCGTGTTACGGCAACCAACTAGCATGCATCCTACAGGATACAGCTAACATCAACACCACAAAAATATGGAAGAATGAAAGTTTGAAGAAGCTGCTCCTAACTAGGTTGCATGCAAGATTCCTGTTCCCCGGTCGGAATGACGATGTTGACCCATGGGATGATGATGCCATGAAAAAAATCAACAACAAAGCCCTAGGGAAGTTCAGCAACACATTGAGCGCTTGAAATACTAGGGTGAAAAAGGCGATTGAAGTAGACCATGAAACCTACGCCGAGATTGTTGCAGACAATCCGAAAATTACGATAGAGGACTTTAAAAAGTTCAAGGAGACTTGCAATGAAGAAGCTGCCAAGGCTAGGTCGGAGAGAGGCACGCAGCTGCAGGCAAAGAACATGGGGAACCACTGCCTTGGAAGTCATGATTACACGGGAAAGAGGCCCGTGTGGGCTAAGGAGGACACAGAACGTGAACGGCAGGGGATCCCAGACCCATTGGCTGAGTTCACCGACCAGCAGGAGCACGACTTCATCAGGGCCCGATTCTCTTGGGACCCCAAAAAAAGATTTTCTTCACGGACGGGCCGACTAGGAAATTCATGAGAATACTGGTAATTATCCTTTTACTACCTTACATATTATCTTCTAATCAATGAAGTCTACTACATTCTAGTCGCATTCGTAAATGATTCACGGTCCATTTTGCAGAGAGAGCAACACAAGCTTGCGGTCGAAAGTGACTCGTCGACTCAGCCGTCGACAAAGTACAAGTGGGACACTCCTTTCAACCGGGCCATGAACATAATGATGGGACACCAGCCCGGCCAGCAGCCGCAATATGGACGTGTGCACGGCGCCGGGGATGGCGAAGTACTATTATAATGAGGACTGTTGGTGTCAAAACTGACGGATCTCGGGTAGGGGGTTCCGATCTGTGCGTCTTAGGCTGATGATAACAGGAAGCAAGGGACACAAATGTTTACCCAGGTTTGGGCCCTCTGGATGGAGGTAAAATCCTACTTCCTGCTTGATTAATATTGAAGATATCGGTAGTACAAGAGTAGATCTACCATGAGATCGTAGAGGCTAAACCCTAGAAGCTAGCCTATGATGGTATGATTATAATTGTGATCGGCCTTCTAAGGACCAACCTCTCCGGTTTATATAGGCACCGGAGAGGGCTAGGGTTTACATGAAGTCGGTTACAAGGAAGGAAATATAATATCCGGATCACCAAGCTTGCCTTCCATGCCAAGGAAAGTCCCATCCGGACACGGGTCGAAGTCTTGAGTCTTGTATCTTCACGCTTCAATAGTCCGGACGATGTATACAGTCCGGCTGTCTGGATACCCCCTAATCCAGGACTCCCTCAGTAGCCCCTGAACCAGGCTTCAATGACGATGAGTCCGACACGCAGTCTTGTCCTCGGCATTGCAGGGCGGGTTCCTCCTCCGAATACTCCAAAGTAATTATTGAACATTTAGATCGTGTCCGGATCCACGAGGGGATTCTTACACACCGTTGTAGGGAACGTGGCATAAATCTGATCCACTGACGATCTTCGTACGCCGTGCCTTCGCATCGTGGCCCTGTTCAACATGAACCGGTGCTTCCCGCCCCACCTCGACTCGCGCTGCGAAGCGGTTTTATTGGCACGTCCCGTCAAGGCAGAGATCGTGTTCCTCTTATTACGGGATCTTCCATTAATGAGGGTGTGCGTAACCCTACGACGGCCGTTGGTATGACTCTGTGTGTCGTAAGGTAAACCTCATGCGGTCACCCTAAGGACTCTTGATATTCACCCCCTTTATAAAAGGGGCCGAGGCCTATGCCTCTTTTCCACCTCCCTCGCGCCTTTCCGCACCTCGAGTTCTAACACCCGAGATCTAAGCTCCAACACCCCAGATTCTTCAATATGTCCGGATCCGACCCTCAAGGCCGGTGGGTGGCCTCCTCGATTCAAGCGGAGGACATTGCGAAGCTTAGGGAGGTCGGATATCTGACCGCCGACATCCAGCACAGGCTTTCTGCTCCAGGGCAGGTCATCCCTACACCGGAGCCCAATGAGTGTGTCGTGTTTGTTCCCCACTTCCTCCATGGCTTGGGCCTCGCACTCGATCCTTTTGTGAGGGGGCTCATGTTCTATTATGGGTTGGATTTTCATGATCTAGCTCCAAACGCTATCCTCCATATCTCGTCGTTCATTATAGTGTGTGAGGCCTTCCTCCATGTCACCCCACATTTCGACTTATGGCTCAAGACCTTCAATGTGAAGTCGAAGATGATCGAGGGGCGACACGCGTAGTGCGGAGGTGCCGTAATAAGAAGGAACGCTGACGCCCCATGGCCAGAGGGTTCTTTCCCAGAAGTATCCGATGTATGGCAACGGAGGTGGTTTTATGTCACGGCTCCCAGGGGCACAAAGTGGGTGGCCGCCCCCGAGTTCCGCTCGGGCCCTCCATCACAGCTAGTGTCTTGGACCGACGTAGGATGGAATTGGGGGCCCGCTGTTGACGTACCAGTACTGCAGAACCACATCCGAGAGCTTCTTGAGTGGGACATTAACCTTGCCAGCATAATGCAAGTGATGTTAATCCGACGGATGTTGCCGTGCCAACGCCGGCCTCTCCGGATGTGGGAATTCAATCCAGAGGGTCCGCGGACTATCAAGCACTTCTTCGCCCTGAAGATCGAAGGGATGTGCAAATTATTCTTCGGACCGAAAATAAAGTGTCCGGACACCACCGAGGACGCGGGCCTAAGCTGCAATCGCCTAGATACCCAAGTAAGTAAACTTGATACCGGACACCTTATTTTGTATCTGTCATTAGTGTTTATTTTGAAAATCATCCGTGGCCAGGACTGGCTCAGCAAGGCGGAGAGAATCAGTGTCGGCGCCACTTCGAAGGCTCGCTGGTCCCACCATGGCCAAGAAGCTTGACCGGGTACTCAGAGAATGCCCTCAGGGAAAGACAAGGGGAAGAACGAAGAAACAGAACTTCACACGCTACGCATCCGAACCGGGGGAATTGTTTCCTCCCCTAAGGAGGATAGTCGGGAAGGGGAGGCTAAGGCCTCCTCCCTGCGCGGGAAGAAGAGGGCTGCCTCCGAAGATTCGGAGACGGAGATGCCTAAACCAGGGAAAAAGATAACACCAGGGGCTCTGCCCCGACGGGCACCCTCACCGCATCGTGCCCACCAACGGGCCAGCCCTCCACCGAGCTATAAGTTAATTTTTAATTCGAGGGTACTGCGTTCCTCCTAGACCAATAACCAGGATTCATCTTTCGCAGTCCGGCTAGCAGCCCTTCTCAACAGAGTTCGTCTTCGGGGGATCTTCCTCCGGAGATGATGGAGAGCGAGACCCCACCCACCTCTCCGGCTCATGAAGCGGGCGACACCGAGGTGTCGTCACGGAGGAGTCCGGATCTGCCGAAGCCGGAAGCCAATGCGTCAGCCGCCCTAAGCCCGGAGTGTTTTGCTCCCACGGGGGGTGATGGGAAGGGTCCGGCATAGGTCGATGCCCGGCCGGACGTACTGACGGGCCTACTGGAGCGAGTTGCGCTCTTGAAGGAGCACCGCTCATTAATGGGCACGGTGCTCAAGAAGATTTCATCCGCTACAAGCGGTTTGAATGAGGCATTTATAAGTCTGCTCAGAGGCTTTGAGGTATGTAGTGAAGAATACACTATTTTTGGCTGTGAGGCATGCGTTAGGTGTGCTCCATATAGATAGTAGCCCCTGAGACTCTGGTTGCCCGCCCTAGGCGGCAAACAGGGGATCACAAATCAATGATTGCGCTGTAAATACGTGCAGGTACCTGTGAGTCCGCCGCCGACCAGTCCGTTGAAGTTGCCGAACTAACCAGGCAGATTCGATCGATTGATGCCGATATCACACTGGTGAACGAGCGGGCTGGACAAATCACAAGGTATGTGCTCTCCCTTCCTTTGTATAGGAAAATATGGAGGCAGCATGATATTAATGTAATATGTTCGGACTGCATATGGTGCTGCTGCCATGGAGGCCTTAAGGGCAGAACTTGTCCAGGCCAAGGAACAAGCTCGGGATAGCAATGCGGCTGCCCTAAAGGCGGCCGAAGAATTGAGAGCCGAACAGGCTGCTCATCGCCGAAGCGAGGAAAAGATAGCCGAAATGGCTGTTGAGTTAAAAAATGCCGCTGACCGGTATGAGCTCCTTAAAAAGGAGCATAAGGATAGTTCGGCCGAGCTGGACAAGGCACTTAATGCCACCAAGGAAATATGGACCGCGCTCAGGGGTGCGCGGGAGGAACTTCAACAGGCCGGTAAAATCGCGGCTGGAGGCTCCTACTTGCTGCGGACGAAGTTTTTCGATCCGAAGTACGCTCCCCTTGATGGACGTTGGAGTCCCGCGGACGCGTATGCAGATTTAGCGAAGAGTAGAGCTGACGCTGCCAAGTTCTTCGAGGATCAGGGTGATAAAGAAGTGGAGAAGCTTTTCTGGTCGCAATTCAATGCTCCCACTCGCCCGCTGCCGTTAAGTGACAAGATGGCTGCTGTAGCGGAGCTTCACAGGCTGTCCGGGCTTGCAATGCAGACTGTGGTAGACCATCTATGGCCGAAAGGGCCTAAGCCGGACAGTTATTTTGGCTTGGTGCAGCAATTCCTTAGGGTCGTGCCTCGGATCAATGCTATGAGGAGGTCGGCGTGCATAGAGGGTGCACGAATGGCTCTTGCCCGCGTTAAAGCCTATTGGACGGATATGGAGGCCACCATTATAGCGACCCAAGATCCGGCGGGGGGCCAATATCCGGCCAATCACTACTTGGCACAGGTCACAGAAGGTGCCCGCCTAATAGAGTCGCAGTGCTCGAAGAATGTCTTATTCGAGTGATGAATCGAATCATTGTAAGAACAATGTTATTTTGGTTATAAGGCTATATTTATACTTTTTGCCCGAAAGTATTATTGTGTCCCCTGTGCGGCCGTTTTGTATATATATATACATTTATTCTGAAAGTTAGCAGTCGTTGGCTTCAGCCCCCACGCATATAATGCGGGGGTGTTCGAGAAAAATATGCATAATCACACTTTATACAACGTCTTGGTACACTAAGGAGGTGATCGCACGTCAAACTAGGCAACCAGACTATATAGCTGTAACGCTTTCGCTTACCCATGGGAGTCTAATGGTGGGGCTACTATGTAGCCCCTGGTACCTTCGCTTGCATCCGAATACGGGCGCGTGTGTACATGACCGGGAAACGGTCCTTCGTTAATGCGGAGGGATCCTAAAGATTCTGATAAGTCTTCGAGTGGTTGAAACAGGTCTCTCATTTGTATCATGATCGATTTTGACTTTCTCTCTGAGGTGCTCATCCGAATAACCAGGGCACAATCGCAGTAGTTCTCCTTTGGCCACCTTAGCCGATAATAATGGAACGTAAAGGCGGCAAACCAGGAGCCTCAAACCCAATATTTGACCAAAGACATGATTCGGAGCTGATGCATATAAGGCCAAACTCGTGACGCCGAACACTCCCGAAGGTATTCGGACTTTATAACAGACGATGGGCTCAAGAATGCCCATTCATTTGTAACATCCCAAAATTCTAAATTTTGGAATGTTATAATAAATAGATAGATTTGACTGATTGTTTGATTGATTGTGTGAAATTGAGTGAAATTAGAAACTTTATGAAAGTTAAATGAGAGGGAATAAAAGGACTTTCCCAAACTTTCATTTTGCATTCGTGATCTTCGTGAATTCAAATTATTTTCACCAGAAAACCCTGGAGAGAAGATGACATGACTTCTTCCATTTATTTAAATGACAAGGGGTGTTGAAAATATTTGAATTTCATTTGGAAAATATTTCCAACTCAGAAACTTCAAGCAACTCAATGATTTTCACGAAATAAGATAAAATGACTTCTTCAAAACATATGAAATATGAGTTGGGAGTTTCAAAGAAATTAAATTCAAAAGTCCTTTTGGAAATTATTTTTAATTTGGAGTTATTTGGGTTTTATTCAAATTATTTTCCTCCAAAAATAAAATACATGGAAAATAGGGTAACATGATTCCCTACAACATAAAATTGGAGAGAAATAAATTTGAAATCATTTTGGTATTTTTTTAAAATGATTTTTGTTCGATTTTATTAGAGAAGAAGCACTCTTTGCTTTATTTGAATTTGCACGTAATTTGTTTGGCTCTAGAAAAATGTTCCACCTGTAGGAAATCTTTTTCTGAAAATTTTGATATATAATATGCCTATATAAAATTTTAATTTATTTAATTTATCCGGTTTTCCTTCTGTTTCTTTAAAAAATACTGTACATGCGGCCCATATTTATTTATCGCCTACATGCGCAGTATAGTAGCTTCTGGCGCCCCATTGTTTTTTCTCTCTTAAATAGGCCAGGCCCAGCCAGCCTTTCCTTTTCAGATTTTATTTTCCTTTAGCAAAAAAAAATGCAGCACGTACGCGCGCGGCCGGCCGTGCGAGGCGTTAGCCTTTTTTTTTCTCTGTTTCGTTTAATTACGTTTACGTTTAGTTCCACATTGCCTAGCCTTTAACCCTTAAACATCTTTTCCACCTATAAATATAGACCCATAGAGCTTCCAAAAATCATCTGATTCGGGTTAAATTAATATTTTGGTTTGACTCGATTCATGTAAGAAAAATATTTTTCTCTTCTCCGGCGCGACTTCTGGAAATTGTCTCTCTCTCCGAAGTTGTCTTTTCTTTGCCTTATAAAGGTATCTTTCTTCGTTTTTTTTCTTTTTTATACCTCCGTAGTTATTATTTTCTAGACTATATGATACAATAATTAGATTACCAATTAGTCTCTCTATTTATACATTAGACCTAAAATTCTTTTAGCCGTAGCTATTTTTCTTCCGTAAAACAGCTTGACCCTGATTTTTCAAATAGCCATAACTTTTTACTCGTTCATCCAAATTAGATGAAACCAACACCCACTTCTTCGTTACGATCTCCTCTATACAGTAATCTAACTCAAACATGTTTTTGAAAGTTTAAAATTTGAATTAGATCAAATTTGAATTTGAATTTCGTTTGATCATAACTTGAGTTTCATAACTCCGATTTAATTGATTCTTTTTGCAAATCCAAGCTCTTGACCTAAACGTTCTGATAAGGACAAATTCACATAATTTTGGTACTGTTAGAAATTGTTTTATGTTGCAATTGCTTGGTTTTGATGTTTTCTGAATCGTCTTCTTCATTCTTTCTGATCCTTTGAGTGATTGCTTATGTGTGGTTACTATTGCTTGCTTACGATAGATTGACCGGAGTGTGACGAGTAGATCTATCAAGAGTGTTGAGTGTGAATCGTCTTCATCAACATTGTAGGCAAGCTCACACTTTGATCATATCCCTTTTTCATACCCAGTTTTTATGCATTGGATCAATCCTCAAACATTGCATGATTAGGATCTAATTAAACTGTGGGTTTTGGGAAAGTAGTTGAGGTAGTACCTATTACCTGTTTTATTATCAAACCCTTGAGAGTTACTTCTACGTTTGCTTATATTGCCATGCTATGCTAGTAGACATGGATTGGGTGAGTGTATCCATGACAGATGTGAGATTTTAATTAATGGTTTATTTAAGGTGGCAACTTAAACACACATCTGGGTGGATTGAGGTACGTGGGTATTCCAGGATTGCTTGTTTCTTTTTGAACCGCCACCCAGGCTCAAAGGGATCATGAGATTATTCATGGTAGAAACTTCCGTGTGCAGCCACAAGCTACTATGGGCTGTAGCATAGTTGACTAAGTCGTGCGAACTCTTATAGTGGTAGACTAACAGATGTAAGGGATGTAGGTTGGTACTGTCTACCCGTTCGTAAGGTGCTAGCGCTTCTGAAAGGCTATGTCTCGGTCATCCATTTCTCAAACACCGTGTAGTGCGAGAATCCCAACGGAGGAGATCGAGTCTTGTGGGGAAAAGTGCACAAACCTCTGCAGAGTGTACGAACTAATCATGGTTAGCCGTGTCCCCGGTTATGGACATCTTAAGTATCTAGTACTTGGATTATCATGTGAATCTCATCATGTTACTTTAAATAATTTTGTGGGGTTAATGATGATATTTTAATTGGGATTGAGAATGCTGTCAACCATTCTCAGTGTTTAACAACCACCATGATAGTTAAATAAAATGTATTCCTTTGCAGTAGGGAAAAATTGGCTTTTCGCAAAAACATCATAACCATAGAGCTTTTCCACCAGCCAAATATGCATGTAGTGATAGCCTTTATTCATCATTATCCTATGGTGTGAATTTGCCAGTACATTGATGTATCTTGACCCTTTGTGGCTGCAACGTCTCATGTTGCGAGGATCTTCTGACGAGTAAGTGATACATTAGGGTTACGATTTCTACACTCAAATTTGCTGTTGGTGTTGATGGGAATCCACAACCTTGTTACTTCCGCTATTTGGATTGAGGTAATAGTATTTACGTTATTTATACATGTGATTTACCTCTGTTATAAATCCTCGAGTACTGTGTGTGTCAGCATACCGATCCAGGGATGACACTTAAGCACAGAGACTTGATCCATTCGGGTCGGGTCGCTACAATTATAAACCCTGTGTTTCCAGGTACGTGGGTTAATCTGTCGTGGCGAAATGCCAAAAACAGCAGTATCCTCTGTGGGTATAGAACCCATGGGATTGTTAAACAACAAGAGGCAATAGAAAAGGTTTACACAGGGGCTTAATCTAAAAAGACATTTGTTGAACGGGGCCCTGCTACACGTCTGCACCTTTGTCTCCGTTGTGTCGTATCCTAGAAGGGTATCGCGCGAACGTTGTCTGTGAAAAAAGAAAAACTCGTAGGAGAGTACAACGTAAGTATGCGATGGATAGTAAAAGTGTAAGACGTTGGCCTGCCAATAAGGTTGAGCCAAGTGTGGGGCTATATTAAATATGTATAGCCCCTGGTATCTACTATGGGATTACATATACGATGCCCTGATTCAATTTTATCCGGGCGACCGGACTCGTTTAACCGTGTCTGTGGTCTTAATGACCAGTCATGTTTTATGATATTGGAGGCCGCTTATAGTTCGGCCGGTAGGGCTGTCGCGAGTTCCTCTGCGCATGAAGAGCGCTCTGTGATTCTGCTAACGGTGATGACGCCCCGTGGGCCGGGCATCTTGAGTGTAAGGTAGCCATAGTGCGGCAATGCGTTGAAGCGGGCGAAGGCCGTTCTTCCAAGCAATGCGTGATAGTCGCTTTGGAAGGGTGCGATGATGAAGAGTAGCTCTTCGCTCGGAGTTGCTCGAGAGCCGAATGTTACCTCCAGTACGACGGAGTCCCTGCTGTGGGCTTCAACGACTGGTATCACCCCTTCAAAGGTGGTGTTGCTTTTGTTAATTCTGGATGGGTTTATCCCCATCCTGCGGGCCGTGTCCTCGTATATTAAATTGAGACTACTGCTGCCGTCCATGAGGACACGGGTGAGACGGTATCCGTTGATTATCGGGTTGAGCACTAAGGCCTTTGATTCTCCGTGTCGAATACTAGTTCGGTTGTCCAAGTGATCGAAGGTGATCGGATAAGGCATCCAGTGGTTAGGTGTGAGTACGATTGGCTCTATATCGAGCAAGTCTCTATGCGCGTGTTCGTGCCTCCTCATGGATGTGTGAGTCGCGTGGATCATGTTGACTGTTTTAACCTCTGGCGAGAATTTTTTCTGTCCCTCAGTGTTCGGCTGGTGAGGTTCATCCTCGTCTTCACTTGGTGTCTCCCTTCCTTTGTGTTCGACATTTAATTTGCCGGCCTGCTTGAAGACCCGGCACTCTCTGTGCGTGTGGTTCGCAGGTTTGCCAGGGGTGCCGTGAATTTGGCATAGTCTGTCTAGGACTCTATTCAGACCGGATGGTCCCTCTTTGCTGCCTTTAAATGGCTTCTTTTGCTGATAAGGTCGAGAGCCCCTGAATCCGGCATTAACCGGTGTGTCATCCGGGCTCTCTTCCTTGTTTGGGCGTTTGTTTTTATTACTCCATGGCTTCCCGTTGCCATCCCTTATTTCGGATGTCTTTGGGGTCATTTGGTGCCTTTACGGGCTAGCTACTATCTTCACCCGCGCAAAAGCGGGTCATGAGGCTTGTTAAGGTTGCCATTCTCCTCGGCTTTTCTTGGCCGAGGTGTCTGGCGAGCCACTCGTCACGTATGCTGTGTTTGAATGCCGCTGAAGCTTCAACATCCGGACAGTCGACAATTTGGTTCTTCTTAGTGAGGAATCTGTTCCAATGCTTGCGGGCGGACTCTCCAGGTTGTTGGATTATGTGACTTAGATCGTCAGCATCCGGAGGCCGGACATAGGTCCCTTGAAAATTGGCCCTGAAAGCATCCTCAAGTTCCTCCCAACTCCCAATTGAATTTTCAAGGAGGCTTTTTAACCAGTGTCGGGCTGGTCCCTTCAGTTTGAGGGGAAGGTATTTGATGGCGTGGATGTCATCCCCGCGAGCCATATGTATATGCAGGATAAAATCCTCAATCCAGACGCCCGGGTCTGTCGTTCCATCGTATGCCTCTATATTCACAGGTTTAAAGCCCTGTGGGAATTCATGGTCCAGTGCCTCTTCGGTAAAGCACAATGGGTGAGCAGCCCCTCTGTATCTGGACGTGCTGTGGCATGCCGTTGGCTATTGTTATGTCCGGTGTTTATTCCGAACTGGTATTCGATTGGCATTATCGTTTTGGTGACCATAGTCCCTCGCCGGGGTGTGTCCTTTAGATCCATAAATGGACCTGGCCGAGCCAGCTTTCTTATCCAGGTGCTCACGTAAATCGTGTGCAGCGTCGGTGGCCGCTTTGTTGTGGTTATGAAGTGGCACGGCTTCATCATCGAATTCTGGCAGTAGCTTGCGTTTCGGATAGCTCTTTGTATCGCGATCATCGTCGTATCTTTCTTCAGTGTCTAGCACTTTGTTCCATCTACGGTTGAGCGTTTCCTGTGCGACTTTGAGCCGTTGTTTCTTCTTCTTTAGAATTCTTACGGTGGCCATAAGCTTTCTGTGGAGGTTATCTCGTTCCACGTGTTTTTCCGGGATTGCATCATTATCCGGATTGTTTTCCTGTGCTGGTTCGGTTTGATGACCTCGTCCGTCGGGATCATTGTCCTCGGGCGTCTGCTCCGAACTGTGTTCAGGGTGACCTGGTTCGCCCTGCTCCATCGCTGGGTCCATATGGTCGTTGTTGCCTTCGGAGTTGTTTGTAGTATCGATCCCTCTAGCGCTCTTGTCGCTATTTTTACTGTTGCTGGACTTAGAACGGCGTTTGCGCCGTCGCTTGGCTTTTTTCCGGGAGTTTTATCGTCCGGATTGTCGCCTTTGTCCTCTTTGGGCGTATCCACCATGTATATGTCGTGTGACGAGGGAGAAGTCTAGCGCCCATAGATTACGAATCTTCTCCAAAGATCGTCGTCCATACCGTCGATGCCTTCAGAGTTGAAGTCAGGCACGTCGGTTAAATCATCGACCGTGGCTATGAAGTGGGTGGTTGGTGGGCAACGAATTTCTTCGTCGCCTGCTTCCCACTCGAGCCGGACATAGTTTGGCCAGGAATTTTCTGTCAAAGAGAGAGTTTTTAACAAGTTCAGCATGTCGCCAAAGGGCGAGTGCTGAAAGATATCCACAGCGGTGAACTCCATTACCGGAGCCCAACCTGGCTCGACTGGCTCGGGAGTGTGCGGACCGGAACCAACATCCGGATACGAATCCGGGGGTCCGGAGTCACAGGACACCATAGAGGTAAGGCCCGTGTTCGGCTCCACCGCCGATGCGTGTGCGACCCGGGGTCCAGCCCTCCGTCCTTAGGCAACGCAGCCTGTTCCGGATTTAGGTCCGAGGCTACTGCGGGGGTGATACCCCGAGCTTTGTCTGACAGCAGGTCTAAGCCGCGCTCGTCGTGACTGTCCGGTGCTCCTGGCATAGGCCCGAATCCGTCGAAGATCCCATCTCCGTGGATGTCCGCCGTGCAGTTCAGGTTTCCGATCCTGATCTGGTGGCTAGGGGCGTAGCTATCGATCTATTCCAGATGGCCAAGCGAATTGGCCCGCAGGGCGAAGCCGCCGGACATGAAGATCTGTCCAGGGAGAAAGGTCTCACCCAGGATCGTGTTGTTGACGATGGTTGAAGAAGCTATCTTGCCCTGTAGCGACGACACAGAGGAACTCTCAATGAAAGCACCAATGTCGGTGTCAAAGCCGGCGGATCTCGGGTAGGGGGTCCCGATCTGTGCGTCTTAGGCTGATGGTAACAGGAAGCAAGGGACACAGATGTTTACCCAGGTTCGGGCCCTCTCTATGGAGGTAAAACCCTACTTCCTTCTTGATTAATATTGAAGATATGGGTAGTACAAGAGTAGATCTACCACGAGATCGTAGAGGCTAAACCCTAGAAGCTAGCCTATGATGGTATGATTGTAATTGTGATCGGCCTTCTAAGGACCAACCTCTCCGGTTTATATAGGCACCAGAGAGGGCTAGGGTTTACATGGAGTCGGTTACAAGGAAGGAAATATAATATCCGGATCACCAAGCTTGCCTTCCACGCCAAGGAAAGTCCCATCAGGACACGGGTCGAAGTATTGAGTCTTGTATCTTCACGCTTCAATAGTCCGGACGATGTATACAGTCCGGCTGTCCGGATACCCCCTAATCCAGGACTCCCTCAAGGACCCCGAGGCCAAAAGATAGAGAAAGAAGTTCAGTCAAGTGACTATTGACGAGAAGGTGGCGCGACCGATGGAGAAAGCAAAAGCTGAGACCAAAGCTGAGATAATCGCTGCCTGTAGACATGACATGGTGGCTGCCTTTACAAGCTTGATTCCAAAAGTGGTCACATGGGTGCAACAAAATCCAAACGCGCCACCAAGTGATTTTCCCATGCCCAGCTTCACTGGGAGCAACTCAATGAACACTGCACCCATACACGTACCTACTATGGCAACTGCACGCGCACCTCCTCCAAAGACTCGCTCCTGCATCCAGCTCTTACAGCAGCCCTAGCTCCGTCTCTGGCTTGAATGTCGGCCCGTCGACATTCGCTGAGCTCGACACCCTCACTGTAAATACGTGTCGCACCTTCATCAACTCAACTAATTAATTATTCTTCAGTTGCCGTTCTTTTTGGATCTTTGATGCCGCACGCATATGTCTTGGTGGGCCGACTCCACTCTGTGCACCCTCCTTTACCACATGAAGGGCGGGTTGGTGGATGTGGGGAAGGGTACTATAGTCAAGCCTAAGGATCAATTTTTCACCACCGGCAGATGCCTGATAACGCCTTAAGGGTCTCCATGGCGAGTGTGAAAGCGGGCTACGAGGGTTTCCCTCGTCTGATACAAACCGATGGAGAGGATGACGAGACCCCGACGTAGCTTGGCCAATGCAAAAATTGGCCGATCCTGTGGCCGAAAAATCTTCTTCATGTCGAGTGGCCGGGAGCACACTAATGGGACCTCAGGAAGGTATGACCACAACACCACCTACACAAGTACAACCATCATCTGTGCTGCTTGCTGAGATCGAGAGACATGAGGAAGGAGGGCCAACCGTTCTGGCAGATGATGCCATCTGCCCCATGGAAGAGGATAGGGATCATGACATGGAGGAGGCCGATGACCCTAACCAGTATTTCAATACTGCCTTTGACAATGAAGTAACAATGAGTCAACCATATGAATCTGAGATGCATGTACCAGAGCCGGAACATCCTCGGGAGTGCAAGAAGTCTTTGTTCATGCAATCCTCGCATGACACGCCTCCAGATGCCGGCTCCACCCAAGCTCAACTAATTAGCCAGAGTCGTCCCATGCTGAGCCCGACAACACTAGGGGTGGTGCTCAGGGAGGGTCTCACAGACCCACCAGCACCTGAGCCCACCAAGAAGAAGCAGAGGAAGAGACCAGCGGCAAGAAAATCCAATAAAGATGGCAATGTTTGTTCGAGCAGCCAGCCGCCTTCGACCAAGGTTGACCGTGTACCGATGAAACATGCGCCATTAATCCATGTCGCAGGAGAGCCAATGGTACCGGCGAATGCACTAGCTGCCATAGTAGGGGATCTCAGAAGACTCCACGACCATGTGCTTTCGACAGAGAGAAGCCTCCTCACCTCGGATGATCCAGGATACCCACTTTATACGGTTCATGTGTCGAGCAGTTGCAAGATGTATGTCCACACATGCCCCGCGGACCTCTTCGTCCTGAGGTTTGATTACATCTTCCAGATGTTTCAAATGAGGAAACTCGATTTTACGTTCGTCCGCCTGTATGCGCTGCACATGAACTACATCGTCTGGACAGAGCAAGTCATCGGTCTTGCAGTCGCGGACCCATACTACATGCATGAGGGTTTCTTGTCAATCTACGATGCCAACCATTAATATGCGAGTCAGTACATCAAAGAATTCTTGGTCAGCAATAAGGACAAAGAAACGATTCTCCTACCTTATCATCCCAGGTAAGTCATCCGCGGATAGCACTATAACACATACGTGCATTTCAATAGTTACTTTGCACGCATGGAGGCTAACTTGATTGTGTATTTTGCGCAGCGGGGGGTGTCGTGCCGTTCTCATCGTTCTTTACATGCGTTACTCCTGCGCTCTATATTTGGACCCGTCAAAGAACATACAGAAGAAAGATTACACACACATAAAGTATGTTCTGGACAGAGCTATGCTGGGCTTCAGCATGCGGGGTGGCTACATCCAATGCAAAAAAACAAATAAGGCCGGGCTTTGTTTCGGCCACAAGACTGACTTCTGTTGCATCCAGCAACCGGCAAGAAGTGAGAATGATGGATTCTACGTCATCCATCTAATGATGGAGTACAGAAGGGATGTGCAATCACTTTGCATGAAATCTTCATCCGATACCCGCCGGATAATCGACTTCGAAATGATTTCTACCGGATCCAGTAGGAAATTGCGTCCATCATCATGAAAGATGTCCTCGAAGAGAATGGGATGTTCTACGGCGCCCAAGATCGCGGTGACGTCTCAAACAAAGATTGCCCTAGAGCGTCAGGACATGACGCCTTTCACTAAGCTTGGGTGCACCCTTCCGGATATGGACATATGGGAACAGTGCACTGCTTAAAAACAATGTGTCTGTTTAGTTACTTGTTACTTTCTATACAACGAAACTTGGAATCTCTCAGTACGACGAAACTATTAGATGTATGGTGCCGCGCTCTAGTTAATTACTTTCGGTACGATGAAATTTGTTAATTATGTTTAATATATATGTTGCTTCTATTTCATAACTGTTTTGTTGAATTCGTTTCATGATATATATATATATATATATATATATATATATATATATATATATATATATAAATATATTAATCTCTGACAGGTATATAGATCAACGATGGCGAGGGAGTGGTATGCAGTGTATGTAGGGCATGTTCCGGTCTCAGTATGATGAGTGGCAGTGTCGTGCCCAAGTCTCTGGCTTCTCCGGAAGTCGAAAGGGTATGATAGCAGAGCGGAAGTCAAGAAATTTACTTGAGATTCATAGCACAACAGGGGATTCGTAACCAGCGCGTTGCAAAACTACTACATAATACCGCTTTTGATCATCGTGATCGCTCTTATCTCGTATGTCATAGTTTAGGTAGATGATGAAACATGAGTCTACGGTGACAATGTAAGAGACATGTGATCATTAACTTGTATCGCTATTTCGAGATGATGATGAGATCAACATCGTTTGTGTTGAGACTATGTTGATATGATGAGACTATGTTGTACCACTTCGATGATGATGATGAAACATTCCTTTTTCATATAGTTTCAGTGTATGTGTGTGTTGTAATTATATAAAACCTATAAAAATACAAATACCTCAAGACAAAAAAAAAGAAAATACTAGCAGTAGCGTGGGGTATTGGAGTAGTAGCAGCGCTCCTTACCAGTAGCGTTGATTGTAGGGGCATGCTACTAGTATTAGTAGTAGCTATGGACAGAGGCGCGCTACTGCTAGATATAGATAGCAGTAGCGCTAGTTCAAACAAGCGCTACTGCTACAAAATAGTTGTAGCGCCGTAGCAGCAGCGCGCCTGCCCGCGCTACTAATAGCCAAAAAACCAGCGCTACTGGTAAGGGTTTTCCTAGTAGTGAGGGCTTGATAATAGGCAAGGTTCGCATAAGTAGGCACAATCCAAACTAGTATCAAACACTACCCGGAGCAACTATTTCATGCCTCGATCTAATTTGGGCTGGACACAAGACAGACCTCGCCATGAACATCATCGAGGACGTCCGGCAGCAGCTCAATCCTGTGAACCTTCATGAAGATAACCTTGTGGCCTTGCCACTCATAAACTTGTTTGTGGAGGCATGCCACGTCATCTTCCTGCGTAAGCTTGACAAGAACAACATGCCTCACAAACGAAGGAGTAGCTTTGAACTTCTTGTGCTTCAGTACACCTTGGACAACACGCCTGACAATAGTGAGGCTGGAATACAACTCGCCATCGCTATAAGCGCAAATTGCTTCCAGGATCCAATAGCCTAAGAACTATGTTTTCCCAGTGCGTATATTCAGGTCATCCGCCTCATAGCAAGTGACATTTACAACCACACAATCCTTGTCTGCATGAAGGCTCTAATTGAAACAGAAACAAATTCTGAATTACTTTCCAGTATAAGAAACACAAGTTATTTAAACCACTATGTATAGCATGGCATCGAAGCTAATAAAATTTTGCATTATTCATCACCACATACTTAGATGAAAAACCACAATCGAGATCGGCAAAGAAGAAAATCACCTTGGACAGCTCGGGGGACACATCCTCGAAGGGGGAAAACTTCTCCTGTAGTACCACGGGGGCTGTAACCTCAAACGGGGCGTTGACCATCTCAGTAGTAGCCGTGAGCATATCTGGGGTCGGCTCAGTGGCTTCCTCCATCTTCTTGGATCTCTCTGTCTCGTGGGCATCAGCCTCCCGTGTCTGCTCCAATATCGGCAGATCTTTCCCTGGTTCTCCTTGGTCCATCATGGAACTGACGAATACTAGGAGACCACTAAAAGTAAAACACAATCGCAATGACAATGAAACAAAAAAGAGAGTGAGGATCGGTCCTGCTTTGAAAAAGTTCTTTTTTTTTCTCTGAACGAAAATATACCAATATCACGGATCAGCTTACCTTCCCTTTGTTGGGAGAGAAGAACAGTGGCAGATGCGAGTGTTGGCTTTCTTGAAGACGGTGAGGGAGAAGGGGATTCAGCGAAGAGTGAAATGATGGTTGCTTCGTCCGTCAAACTTAGATCTGAGGAGGTGGGGTTTTGTGATACGACGGCTCGTTACTGCCGCGCTACGACCGGGGTGACTCTCCGCCTGCATACTGCCTTCTAATTTGGTGGATGGCATTTGGGCCCGCGCGCGGCATGGCCCGCATGTCGGTGAACAAAAGTAAAACAACATTCAGTAGAGGGAGACGTTTCGATGACCTAGGAGGAGCCAGAAGCGGTAGTGTATCCACTGTACTAGTAGTAATTGTTTTTCTGGTAGTTGTAGAGTGTCTCCACTGTACTAGTACTAATTGTTTCTCTGTGCCCAAGACAAAACAGCCATCCACCCTAGTAAATAATAGAATCAATTCAAAAGCCCATATATTTACTTAATGAGAGGCGCTACCCACACCCAGCACACCGCCCCCCAAAAAATCTGGGTGCTCTTCTTCCTCCTCACCCCACCCACCTCACGTCAGCTCGCTCCACTCGTACCCCCAAATTCCTCACCTCACTTCTACAGAAAACCCCAGCTCCCCTTCTTCCTCACTACTACAGAGAAACCCCAGCTCCCCTTCTTCTTCACTCGCACTACAACTAGGCTCGTCATTCGTTACTCTGCAATAATCCGTGGGCGCGACGCGACGCCCTCGAGGAAAATGGAGTCGACTGACCCCTGCGCCAAGAAGATGAGGCTCCCGCCAGCGGCAACACTTGTTATAGATTCCGCACCCGGCAGCGCGGGGAGAAGCGGCGACCCCGCCCCCACCGGATCCCAGGAACCCGTAGGAATCTCGGGTGGACCGCATCAACGATCTCCCAGATGCCGTCCTTGGGGAGATCATCTCGCTTCTCCCCACCAAGGATTGCTGTCACACCCAAGTCCTCTCAATTCGGTGACGCCCTCTATGGCGCGTCGTGCCCCTTAATTTCGAATGTCGTCAACTATCTCTCTTCAATGATTTTGAAATCCCCAAAGCGATCATCTCCTCCCACCAGGGCTCCGTTCAAAGCCTCTGCATCCCGTCATGCTACCTGAGCAAGCATACCATGCCCTGCACGGTGGATGCCTGGCTGAAATCCCCTAAATTCACAGAACTACAGCTGTTTGAGTTCTACTATTCCCCTAGAAATCACCTACTAGATACCGAATGCCATCTACCTGTGCCCTCAGCACCGATGTCCATCTCATGGTTTTCCTCCTCTCTCCACACCGCCACCTTTGCCTTTATGCGACCTAGCAGAGACAATGCAGTACTAAACCTTGACTCCCATTTCTCAAGAAACTTTCACTTGTGCAGGTTTGTATATCGGAGGCCTCATTGCACAGCATCATCCACTCCAGTTGCCCTGCCCTGGAGTGCTTGGTGCTTGTTTTCACAGTTAGAATCGGTTGTCTCCAAATAAAGTCGCCTAACCTTGAAAGAATTGGAATTTCTTTTGACGTAAGGCAGCTCATCACCCAATATGCCCCTTCACTTCAAGATGATGTTTGGCTGCACAGTTCTTCAGGTACTTTATATTATCATCTACACTTGTAACCATAAGCTGCATTTTAAATTTCTGCGCATGAGTTATATATCATCTCAGAGTACACATTTTGTACTAATATTATGTTCTATGCTCAATGAAGAGTTTCTCCATAGATAGCCTATCAATGGTGCTGGATTCTATCAAGATATTATATATCCAAATGAATAGTTTTGATCTGAACATGATTATTGGCTTGCTGCAATGCTTTCCATGTCTGGAGAAGTTGTATCTAAAGGTGATAATTTCACGCACATTGGAAGCCCGCATATAGTGTACTAGAATTAACCGTTCAGTTGTTGCTCTTTCCATGCTCTTTTAGACATTAACTATTTTCAATCTTCATGTCTATTTAGGCAACATGATGGGGTAAGAAAGTTATAACCAATCGGTGGATTCGTAAGCACCAGGATTTTCTCACTTCTCATGACATTCGATTGAAGACAATAACGCTAGAACGATATGTAGCCAACCATGCAAACACTAGATTTGTCACATTCTTCCTACTGAATGCGAGGTTACTTTTGTCCATCAGGCTTAAGTTTATCAGGAGCATGGTTTTGATGGATGGGTATGTCGAAGAGCAAAAATAGGAGTTTCAGGTGGGAAAAAGAGCTTCTGATCATGCCGGGCTTCTACTTACAACATATTGTGATCATAATCCAGTAAATTTTACGACCCAGGATGTTCATTCTATGGACCTGACCGATCCATTTGACTGTGCTGGAGTTAGATGTTGTTGCCCTTTTAAACCTGGGTTTTGTCTAAACCTGATGAACAATTAACCCTCGTATTTTTGTACCTTTTGTAAGCTGGAGTTAGATGTTCTTTGAAACAAGGCAAATGGCTTGCCATACGTTTAATTTAGAGTGAAATATTGTAACATATCCCAACCAAGGGAAATAACATCACTCTTGCCGGCTGCTTGAGCTTACTGTGCATTATAGAAGCCAAGTGATTAGCCCCCACCAGCACCCACAAACTTATTTCGAACTAGCACACCAAATGGGCTGTAAATTTTCATAGGAAAGGCTGCATGAGCGTGACAGATTTGGATTTTGACATTTGGGACCCACGAGGAAATAGCCTATCCAAGGTGGTGTCGACTTACTAGCTAGTCAACAAACATTTTTGCCTACCAGTCATTGGATTGACATCCAACATCTGTCGTGTATCTTCTATATCTGGTCTTCTTCCTCCAGCCTCCCAAACCAACCACCCCGTCGGCTTCGCCTGCGCCTGGACCGGCGCATCTTCCATGGATCCTGTTCATTTCGTCTGAGGCCTTGGTTCGCTCGTCGTGGGCGCGCCGCCCTCTTGTGTTGTCAACGCTGTCAACAACCGAGAGGAACAAGGATATGACTGTACGTGGAGAGGATGACAGTAGGGACCCACCAGCGTCGTGGCAGTACGCAAGCAAGTGCTTCGTTATTACAAGCCCCAAAAAATGGTTCCTCCTAATGGTTGGACATCTGGGGCTCACGCCATTGTCAACGCAGTCAATAAACAAGAGAATTACACAACGAGCGGCTGACACCAGGGACCCAGAAGGTCGCGCAGTTGTTATTTACTTTTTTTAGGAACAAGCAGTTGTTATTTATACTAGTTTTAGCGACGGATCAGGGTAACAACGGAGATGTGCGGGGGCTGTGGCCCGTCTAGCCATGGTTTTATTTATGTTTACCTCATCATGAGTCCAGTTGTTTTTTTTTTCTTGCTGAAAATAGCTAGCCCAGCTCTATTTTTTTAAAAGAAATACCCAAACGAGGCCTACTTGCTTTATTAGCCCAGCTGGGCTGCAAATCTTTCAAGATGAGGAGAGAGTTTCATTCGGTTTGCCCAGAAATGGGCTGAAATGGGTTGTACATTTCTAAAACACATCAAACCGGGAATTAGTTTCATTTTTTTAATTACAAGATTTGAAATTCCATTGATTTTTATGCCTGGACAATTATTTGGATTTTATATTTATATAAATTATTTTTCAAAATAGTTTGAATGTGACTCGATATTTTGGGATTAAAAACAGTTGACCGCACCAAAATATGCAAAATTTCATATAATTTATAACCGTGGCCACAATATGGGGTGTAATTCTCACAAAAAGAAGATGGGCTCCAAAAAAATTCTTAAGAATTGGCAAATGGGCTGTAGATTATTAGAAATAATGGCAGATGGGTTGTATGCTGTTTTCCACATATTTGAGACTGACTTGTGCGCCTACTACAGGTTGACGCGTATGCTTTCCTAAAAAATAAGGTTGACGCACAGACAACGCCGTGTCAACTTAGTCAACACACGAGAGCAGTGATTGTTGGATGTCCATCCAATGGCCATCGTGCTTCTTCAATCTCTGCTCTTCCTGCTACAGCCGCTCAAACAAGCGCCGGCGGGACTGCGTGCTCCCTCCTCCCGCGGCCGGCTATGCTGCCGCGCAGGCCTCACCGCCCCATCGTTCTCCCATCGCCGGCCTAGCCATCCCTCTACTCACCCACACCTGCTGTTATTCTCCGGCGACGGCAGACGAACCAGTAAACCCTCGCACTCCCCTGCGTGTGGGAAACAACTGCCGAGTTTTCCCTGGCTCCGTGTCGTTCCCTTCCTAGGTCTCGCCGTCGTCCACCGCCCTGGTGCTCTCGGTGCGGCGTGGTCAACGTGGTCAACGAAAGACATGCATTAGAAGTGGACTGTACATGGAGAGGCTGACAGCTGGGTCCATGGCCGCACGCAAGGAAATGCATCCTCGTTACGCGCAAAATAATGATTCCTCCACCTGACAGCTGGGACCCACCAGAAGGGCCTCTGTATTTCGCGAAAAAAACGTTCCCCCGCTGACAGATCGGACCCATCAACTATATCTTCGCACGCAAGGAAGTGCCTCGTTATTACGCACACAAAAATGAATACCCCCTGCTAGCTAGGACCCACCATAGTGGGAGGCTGACTTTTGGGCCTACTAAGATGACGAAGACGGAGGGATTTGTCAACTTAGTCAATATGAACAATTCTAGCTCTAGTGAACGTACGATGTCCATCCAACGGCCGTAGTGCTTCTTCAACCTCTGGTCTTCTTGCTCCAGCCGCCCAAACAAGCGTCGGTCGTGCCGCCTGCTCCTGCCTAACGTGTCCGGCTGTGCTGCCACGGGTTTGTCAACATAGTTACATTTTTTTAGGTGCTTCAACGTAGTTACTATAGGAGATAAATTCACAACGAAGTCGGGGAGCTGGCAGGTATCATTTATTATCACTGGGGCAGCAATTATCAGCTGGGTTTTGGGTTGCCCCGTCTAGGATTTCTTTTTAACATGCGCAGCCCACAACATGCCGGTTTGTATTTTTTTGAGGGCCGTCATGTATCGACCGGCCTATGGACCTGCCATCCGAGGTTTTATTTTTCCTGAAACATCGGCAGCCCAATTTATGTATTGTTTTGAAGAAAGCGCAGAGGTCTGTTCTATTTTTCTATATAAGAATAGGAACGCCGGGTCCAACTTATGTTTCTGTTTTAACTATATTATATATATTTAAATTATTTTATATGTTATTATATATTATTGTTATTGTCATCATATATTTAACGGATACTTACATATGTAAGAAAACAATATCCCACATCTTATTAACTTATAAAAATAATTTCTTAACAATAAAATCCTGCATTTTTTGGCAATGAAAATACTGGTGATTGTGTACAAAAGCTTGGTAAGATTTAAGTACCAATGTAATAATAAATCACTTATTATTTAAATATATTTATAACAAAATGCTTAGCCCCTATTTATTTTTTGATAACATTGTTGCGCCCAATCCAACATTATAATTAGAATCAGCCGAGCAAAATCATGTATTTCGAGAAAGTGCAAATGGCCTGTAATATTTTAGGAAAAAAGTAACTGGGCCGCATGGATGCTACATTATTTGTTCACCCAGCCCAGCAAATGGACTATAATTCTAAAATAGAGATCAAATTGACTGTAAATTCTGAAAAAAAGGGTTGAATACGTACCACATTTTTTGAGGCTGAAATGTGGGCCAATAGGTCGAAGCCAACACAAGTCGTTGTCAAGTTTGTCAACAAATGATTCTGACATCGTTAGCCATTGGATTTATATCCAACGACCGACATCCATCCTCAATCTCTCGTCTTCTTCCTCCAGCGCCGTCGGGACCACCTCCTCCCGCCTCCTGCAGCTAGCAGCTCTGCTTATCACGCTTCGGTATGAAGCACTACCCCACCATTGGCCAGGCCATCCCTCCTCCCCTCCACACCTCCTGCTCTTCTCCACCGACTGTCGGACCACACCGCACCAGAACCAGTTAACCCTCGTACACCTCTCCGTCTACGACTCTACTCCCGCGTCTTCCCATCTCCGGCTCGTTGCTGTCCGGGGCCTCGCCATCGTCCACCACCTTCGATGCACTCGGCGTGGATTAGTCAACGTGGTCAACGAACATCGGAAGTAGACTGTGCGTGGAGAGGCTGACAGCTAGGTCCATGGCCGCATGCAACAAAATGCCTCCATATTATGCGCAAAATAATGATTCCTCCACCTAACAGCTGGGACCCACCGGAAGGGCCTTCGTATTTCGTGAAAAAAATGTTCCCCCCGCTGACAGGTCGGACTGGCCAGCTATATCTCCGCATGCAAGGAAGTGCCTCCTTATTACGCACAAAAAATGAATACCCCTGCTAGCTGGGACCCACCATAGTGGGAGGCTGACTTGTGGGCCTACTAAGTTGACGGGGACGGAGGGCTTTGTCAACTTAGTCAATATGAACGATTCTAGCTCCAGTGATTGTACGATGTCCATCCAACGGTGGTAATGCTTCTTCAACCTCTGGTCTTGTTGCTCCAGCCGCCCAAACCAGCGCCGGTCGTGCCACATGCTCCTGCTTACAGTGGCCGGCTGTGATGCCACGGAGGCCTCACTGCCCCCTACTACTCCCACCGCTGGCCAGGCCCTGCGGCTACGGCAACATCACACCACAGCCGAACCAGTGAACCCTCGTACTCCTCTCCGCATGGGCATCCACTGCCGCGCCTTCCCCCGCTCTACGTCATCCCCTTCCTAGGCCTCGCCGTCGTCCACCGCCCTGGTGCTCTCGCCGCGGTGTGGTCAACGTGGTCAAGGAACGACTTCCATCAGAAGAGTACTGTACATGGAAAGGCTGACAGCTGGGTCCACGGCCACAGCAAGGAAGTGCCTCCTTATTTCGCGGAAAATAATGATTCCTCCACCTGACAACAGGGACCCACCGGACGGGCCACCGTATTTCGCGGAAAAAAAATTCCCCCTAACTGCTGGGACCCACCAGTTACATCTTCGCATGCAATGAAGTGTGTCCATATTACGGGCAAAAAAAACAATTCGCCCCCTGACTGCTGGGACCCACCAGCTACATCTTCGCACGCAAGGAAGTGCCTGAAAGTCGGGACCCATCCGGTCAAAGCATACGTAGCGTTGTCATTCTGGTCGCAAACGTGTACGTACATACTGGTCGATCTGTCTGTCTGCAGGCTGCAGCGATGAACCGTCGCCGTGCAAGGAAGGGCACGTGTGGTAGTAGAGACGCGCACGTGTGGTAGTAGAGGCGCGTACGTAGCATGTACACGTACGTACAGCGGCCAGGGTGCAAGAAAGAAAATACGGCCACGTACATACATACGGGCGGGGTCTCGAACGCCTACTCGCGCATACGTACGGCCAGGGCTCATGTACATGGCTGGGTCCAAACAGAGAAATTGCATCATCGTCATGTTCATGGGGAGCCAACCGGCTGGTTCGGAACGGAATGCGTCGTCGTGTTCATCGGGAGCCAACTGGCTTGGACGGAACAGGTGATGGAAACGAGGCCTGGCGTACCGCAGAACGGAGGAAACGACCTTGTGTTCGACCGACCATGATGGAAACGGGATCCTGTTCATCGGGAGGGGTCTGGCATACCGCAAAACGGAGGAAACGGACCTCCTACGGTCGAAACGGGGTCCTGTTGATCGGGAGGGGTGTGGCGTACCGCAAAACGGAGGAAATAGACTTGTGTTGGAGCGCTACGGTTGAAACGGGGGTCCTGTTCATCGGGAGGGGTGTGGCGTACCATAAAATGGGACTCCACGGGATACTGTTCATCTCCGCCGTCGACCTCCTCCAGCCTCCACGGGCTCATGTTCATCCACCGTCGACCTCCTCCAGCCTCCACCTGCGACTGTTCATCCACGGGCTCCTGTTCATCCAGCCTCCACCGCACGTTCCTCCATCGGCTACTGTTTAACCAGCCCTCTCCACGGGGGTCCTGTTCAACCACCGCTCCACCGTCTACTGTTCATCCAGCCCTCCACCGGCTACTGTTCAACCAGCCGTCAACAGGGTCCTGTTCATCCAGCCCTCCACGGGGTTGAAAGTGCTAGTTATCGACTAGAGGGGGGGTGAATAGGTGATTTGTATGAAATTCTTCAAAACACGGGGGCTTTGAAGACAAATGATAGAAATAAACCTATTGATATGCAGCGGAAGGTAGACTACACTAGACAAGCCATAGTTAAGTAAGCAATGAAGTGAGAGCACGAAGACTATTAGCAGCTAGGTAGTATAGATCAGGTTGGAAGATAGTATGAAGCCAAACAACAATAGTCGTCACACAGTGAAGTCAAACAGATCAAGCAAGCATGCAAATGACTTCACGAAGACAAACTATAAATAAGTGAGGGAGGAGATAGAACCAGTAGCTTGGTGAGGACAAGGATTTGTTGGACCAGTTCCAGTTGCTGTGACAACTATACGTCTGGTTAGGGAGGCTGAGATTCAACTCAGAAGACCGCGTCTTCACCTTATTCCCCTTGAGCTAAGGACACTCAGTCCTCGCCCAATCACTCTGGTAAGTCTTCAAGGTAGACTTCCAAACCTTCATAGACTTCGTTCACCGGCAATCCACGCGATGCCTAACCGGCTGGAGGATTCACAGTCCTCAAGTGTAATAAGTCTCCAGATCACGCTGACAGAAAGACTTCAGTGATGCCTAACACTCTTTGGCTCTGGTTGCTTTAGGCTTTGTCCTCGCAAGGATCTTTCCCTCAAATGCTTCGGAGGTGGGTTGCTCTCAAACGACAAAAGCCGTGCACTAACTCTGAGCAGCCACCAATTTATGGTGTAGGGGGTGGGCTATTTATAGCCAGGAGGCAACCCGACCTGATTTGTCCGAAATGACCCTGGGTCACTAAGGAACTGACGCGTGTCCAATGGTCAGATTTCAAACACACGCGGCAGCTGACTTGGGCTACAAGTAATGCTGACTCATCCAGCTCAAGATAAGATTTTCTCTCATTGTGTTCGCTCGAAGACATAGGATTTGGTCGAGCATCACTTCAGTCACTCTGACTTTGTTCACTTGGACCCCACTTAACAGTGCGGTGGTTCCTATGACTCAACAAAGAAGAAAAGGAAACTACGAAACAACTATGTCTTCGCACTCCATAGTTTTCATGCGATGTCTTCTCATGTCATAGTCTTCATTGTTAATATCTTCACAATCCACCATTGTCTTCAATGTCTTCATACATTTTTAGGGGTCATCTCTGGTAGGTAAACTGAATCAATGAGGGACTACTACCTGTGTTATCCTGCAATTCTCACAAACACATTAGTCCCTCAACCAGGTTTGTCGTCAATACTCCAAAACCAACTAGGGGTGGCACTAGATGCACTTACAATCTCCCCCTTTCTGGTGATTGATGACAAACTGGTTGAAGTTTTCAACAGGGATAAAAGTATGTAAAACTTTAATGGTTAAGGTATTGTCTTCATAAGTAGCAAAAAGGCTCCCCCTGAAGATGTGCATATAAGTAGTTTGCTTTTGAATGCAAATGCACATGGCAGGTTTTACTTGTGGAGATCATCTTCAACATATGAAGACAATTCATCATGCATATAAAGATATAGTGAAGATAATGACATGCATAATGAAAAATGGACGTCTGTGAAATGACTTCATGCGGAATTTATCATCGCATCACAGAGTAGCAACTGAAGTAGCAGACGACCATCAAGTTTAAGTGTTACAACCCAAAGAACCAAATGTATCAAAATGAGAGTTGTAACCACTTGGCAAAATATAAAGCAACCACCCATATGGACCCGCTTGAAGACTATCAACTCATATGCTTCTCACCCTTTTTGTCAGTAAGGACCAAAAAGGTTTGAAGACATAGAGCATCTACCCGTTCCCATCGGGAGAGGATGAAGGTGCAGAGTCGACGTTGGAGTCCGGTGGTGCAGAGGGGCCTGGTGCAGTGTCGAGACGCGGCGAAGTAGTGGTTGGAGAAGTAGCATCATCTTCGTCATCGACGACTCTAGCATTAACCATTGCAGCCGAGGAGGAATACTCTGAGTCTTCTAAGGAAGGAGTACAGTGCAAGATGACATTGCGGGGAGGCGTTGAATCAAACTTGTAGCGCTCAGGTGAAGCCATCTTCGCGAAGATCATCTTTGGAGCTCAGCAAAGTCAGACTCTTCCATGACCTCCGACAGGCTTCATGTGACACGAAGGCATTCTTGGTGGCAAGATTGCGAATGCGATTAACATCCACCAAGAGGCTCTGCATCTGACGTTTCAGCTAGTCATGGTGCTTATCATGTTTCTGATGTAAGGCCACGAGAAGCTCTCGGTCATTGAGAATGCGAGAACGCTTCCGAGGCCTTTGAGCAATAGTGCTTTCAGTGGCTTCAGTAGTTGCACGATGAGGTGGACGAGTGTTACCAGCCAGAGGATAAACTCGAGTTGCAGCAAGAACTCCTTCAATGGGTTGCGGGAAGCTTTGGCGATCGACATTGTGAAGATATATTGGCTCCTTGGCTGGTTCAGGGTAGATGGCTTTGACAGACATATCAACCTCTGGCAAGAAGATAAGATGGTTGCGCGCAGAGGGCTGATAGTTGATAGAAGAGTGAAGCTTGATTAAGCGCATCACCCATGGAGCATAGGCCAAAGAGATCAATTCCAGATGCAGCGAGTTGCCTGATGAAGAAATCTTGAGCATTGAAGCTGATGCCATTGAGGATATAGAAAACCAATGTCTTCATTGCGCCTTCAAGCTTGGCTGCAGGAGAATGTCCTTTGATAGGCCATAGAGTTCGCCTTATAATATGATAAATGGTGCGGGGCAGATACTCTAGGTCTTCAACAAAGAATTCCTGTGGATATTCAGCATCTCGTGGCAGTGGCTTCATCATGCTGAGCATTTGACTCATGTTTGGCTTAGGCTTCTGAAATATGCTCTCCAAAGCATTGCGGTGAAGCTGAAAACCAGGTTCATAGAGTTCACCTGGAGTGGGCAGGGAAGTAAGCTCAATTATATCTTGGGCTTTGGCTTAATGGCGTACGTCACCTGTTATCCACTCAAGGACCCAAGTCTTTGGATCCCTGTTGTAGCCGCGAATGTGAAGAGTGGCATAGAATTATAGCAGAAGCTCCTCATTCCAATGCTCTTTATCAGTGACAAACTGCAGAAGTCCAGCATCTCTGAAGCAGTCTAGGGATTCTTCCAAGCAGGGCAGACCAGCAATGACTTCACAATCCAGATGCATGTGAGGAAAGATTCGCCCTTGATTATATAAGATGCATTAGTAATAGTTGCACTGCTGATAGCTCCAGAAGCGATCAGATGAGATTCTTGGCCTTGAGTAAGGGTTCTTTGCACTGTCAAAGAAGGTACTGTGAGCCCTGAAGCTATCGACATTGAATGATCCTGGCGAGGTTGCAGTTCTAGGAAATCTTGGTAGTCGGGGCTTTGGCTTCTGGACCTGAGGCCAGTGCTCCACATGATAGTCAAACTGTGGTCCGGGAGCAGGCGGGGGAACCAGAATTGGCCAGCGGACAGTGACAAGTTGGCCGTGATCAAATGCTTGCTCAATTGTGTGAGGCCTTGGAGGCGGTACAGGAGCATTGGCATTGACATGGGCTTCAAGTTGCACATTGGCTTCAGGTGCAACATTAGCTTCAGGCAACATATTCACTTCAAGCGCCACATTAGCTTCAGCCATGACAACGTCATTGGCTTCATTAGTGTTGTTGGTGGCCGCCATAGTGTTTTCAACCTCCACTTGAGTAGCTGGAGGGTCGGGCACAGACTCGTTCTCCTCGAGAACATTTTCTTGAGTGATGGGGGTGTGGCAACTCGCTCTTCTTCATGATGCGGTTCTAGATTTTCATTGGCTGATGCATCCGGAATATCTTCAACAGCTTTTGCTTCAGACTCAGAGACGTTCACAGTTGGAGTGGCGTCAGGAAACACTTGACGTGCTACTGAGTTGTGTTGCACTTCTCCTTCTGGAACGGTCGACATGGCGACCTCTGGCCTAGGGCCTTTGCGAAGCCTGCGGAATGCAGGAGACGCCTTTGGAGATGGGGTGGTCTGTACCATGTAATTGTCATCGTCAAGTACCGGAGTGGTGACTTGAGGAAGGGGAGTAATGGGTGTGTCTTGTTGGGGGTGATCAGCTCATGATGCATCCTGAGAAATTGGCGTCAAGGGACGACCAATGCTGATGAGTTCGTCGTTTGTGAGAACAGGCGATGATACCGGTTGGTGCTCGATCTGAGAAAGGACTTCATCATCATCTACATTGTCGTGATGACCAATGTCTTCAGCTGTGATGGGGTCGACAACTGGAATGTCTTCAGCTTCAGGAGCCTCTGTGGAAGCAGGCTCATGAAGTACTAGTTGACGCTCTTGGTTTGTGGATGTAGGACGAGCAACTGAGATGGGCTCGACAACAAGTGGCTCTATGGCAGCAGCACGATTTTTCCGCGAAGACTTTGTCTTCGGCTTCTTGGTCGATGGAGCATCATCAGTGGCATTCTTGTGCTTGCGCTTTCTGGCTTCGCCCTCAGCTGCCCTAGTCTTCTTCAGTTCTGAAGCTGTTGTGGGGACCTTATGCCTTGAGCCTTTCATGCTGGCAGGGAAGACAATGTGAGGTGCTTCCCGCCCTGATGCTTCAGCTTGGGCCACAATAGGCTTCTTTTTCTATTTGGTAGCCATCTTGGGGTCGATGCCAGGATGCCCAAGTGCCTTGCGCTTTTCAGCCTCATTATGAACTTGAACGCATTTACTTGCGGAGAGTTTCATCCGCTCCCTTGATCCTTTAGCTTCTTCACGTGTCTTGTGAAACTACTCCTTGAGGTCATGCAGCATCTGGTTGAAGCTTTGGACATCATCCACACTGAGCTTGGCCATGTTCCTATTGAATCGAGTTTTCTCATGGTCAATCTTGTTCTTCAGTTCGATGATCTTCTGAGCCAGAGCCAGCTCATTAGCAATGGCTCCATGGAAAGAGACACTGATGCCAATTGGGAGCTGAAGATCATCGATGCCGAGGCTTGGGTTGTCAAACCATTCATCAATGAAGTTATTCAGAATATCTACATCAAAGAGGGTAGATCGTTGAAGATCTCTGCCTCTTGTTTGCTCTTTATCAGCAGCTCAAGAGCATCATCGCTAAGATCTTCATCGCTGGACAAATCAATGGCTTCATTTTCATTCCTCAGAACGGCAGCTAGGGTCAGTTCTTGCCCTAAACTCTTGATGGGCTTCTTCTTCTTTGAAGACTTCTCGGTCTTCTTGGAGATGCAAGAAAGATCTTCAGACTGCACACTTGCTTCAGGTGGTTCAGTGGCCAGTGGCTTCGCACGCGAAGCTTTAGGTGCAGTAGAGGGCTTTCAAGCCTTTGTTCTCTTCTACTTCTGTGGCTTAGGTGGAGCAGGCGCTTCATCAGTATCAGCGTCATCATCAGAGTACTCCACGGCTGCCCCTTGAACAACAATGTGAGTGAGGAGACCTTCGAGGTTGTAGAAGGGCTCGATGACATTGGGTTCAGCATCACGAGTGCCATCAGCCCGGTGAGTGATACGTCTCCGTCATATCTACTTTTCCAAACACTTTTGCCCTTGGTTTGGACTCTAACTTGTATGATTTGAATGGAACTAACCCGGAGTGACGTTGTTTTCAGCAGAATTGCCATGATGTTTTTTATGTGCAGAAAACGAAAGTTCTCGGAATGACCTGAAACTCCACGGAATATCTTAGAATAAATAATAAAAAATCCTCGCCAAAGATGAAGACTAGGGGGCCCACACCCTGTCCATGAGGGTGGGGGGCGCCCCCCCTCCTGGGCGCGCCTCCCTACCTCGTGGGCCCCCTGGAGACCTTCCGACGCCAATTCCAACTCTATTTATTGGCTTTCGGGGAGAAAAAAATCAGAGAGAAGAAATCATCGCGTTTTACGATACGGAGCCGCCGCCAAGCCCTAATCTCTCTCGGGAGGACTGATCTGGAGTCCGTTCGGGGCTCCGGAGAGGGGATTCGCCCGTCGTCATCATCAACCATCCTCCATCACCAATTTCATGATGCTCACCGCCCGTCTTGAGTAATTCCATCGTAGGCTTGCTGGACGGTGATGGGTTGGATGAGATTTATCATGTAATCGAGTTAGTTTTGTTAGGGTTTGATCCCTAGTATCCACTATGTTCTGAGATTGATGTTGCTATGACTTTGCTATGCTTAATGCTTCTCACTAGGGCCCGAGTGCCATGAATTCAGATCTGAACCTATTATGTTTTCATGAATATATGTGTGTCCTTGATCCTATCTTGCAAGTCTATAGTCACCTACTACGTGTTATGATCCGACAACCCCGAAGTGAAAATAATCGGGATACTTCTCGGTGATGACCATAGTTTTAGGAGTTTGTATTCTCTATGTGCTAATGCTTTGTTCCGGTTCTCTATTAAAAGGAGGCCTTGATATCCCTTAGTTTCCAATAGGACCCCGCTGCCACAGGAGGGTAGGACAAAAGATGTCATGCAAGTTCTTTTCCATAAGCGCGTATGACTATACTCGGAATACATGCCTACATCATATTGATGAATTGGAGCTAGTTCTGTGTCACCCTATGTTATGACTGTTACATGACGAACCGCATCCGGCATAATTATCCATCACTGATCCGGTGCCTACGAGCTTTCCATATCCTGGTTCTCGCTTATTTACTTTTCCGTTGCTACTGTTACAATCACTACAAAAATACCAAAAACATTACTTTTGTTGTCTTTACTTTTGTTACCGTTACCACCACTATCATATTACTTTGCTACTAAACACTTTGATGCAGATACTAAGTTTCGGTGTGGTTGAATTGACAACTCAGCTGCTAATACTTGAGAATATTCTTTGGCTCCCCTTGTGTCGAATCAATAAATTTGGGTTGAATACTCTACCCTCAAAAGCTGTTGCGATCCCCTATACTTGTGGGTTATCAAGACCTTTTTATGGCGCCGTTGCCGGGTAGCATAGCTCTATTCTTTGAGTCACTTGGGATTTATATTTGCTGGACACTATGAAGAACTTGAAAGACGCTAAGACAAAAATTTATGCCTCAACTACGAGGGGAGGTAAGGAACCGCCATCTAGCTCGCACTTGATTCACCTTACATTATGAGTAAGCTAGCGACACCTAAACCTGCTTCTGCTATTCGTTCCGATATGTCGCATGTTATTGATGATGCCACTTCTGCTATGCATGATACTTATGATGAAACTACTTCTATGCTTGATACTACGGTGCCCCTCGGTGAATTTCTTGACGAACAAATTTCTAGGTCTAGAGAGAGAGAAACTATTGAAACTGATAATATTGATGAAAGTGATAATGAAGATATGCCTGCTATTCCTGAGGGTTATCTTTTTGATGCGGAATCTTCTGCAGCTATTTTTGCTTGCCAGGATAGATACGAACTTAAGAGGCTGCTAGTTAAATGGAGTAAAGAATCTCTTAGAGACAGAATGAAACCTGATCCTGCTTTTGCTACTTCACCTATTTGTGTTCCCGATAAGGATTATGAATTTTCTGTTAATCCAGATATAATTACTTTGGTTGAATCTGATCCTTTTTATGGCTATGAATCTGAAATTGTTGTGGCACATCTTACTAAGTTAAATGATATAGCTGCCATGTTTACTAATGATGAGAGATCGCGCTACTTTTATATACTCAAAATATTTCCGTTCTCATTAAAGGGTGATGCTAAGATATGGTTTAATTCTCTTGATCCTGGTTGTGTGCGTAGTCCCAAGGATATTATTTATTACTTCTCTGCTAAATATTTCCTGCTCATAAGAAACAAGCTGCCTTGAGGAAAATATACAACCGTGCAAATTAAAGAAGAGAGTCTCCCACAAGCTTGGGGAGGCTTCTCAAGTTACTTAATGCTTTGCACGATCATCCTCTTAAGAAACTTGAAATACTTGATATCTTTTATAATGAACTAACCGATGCTTCGGAGATTATCGGATAGTTGTGATGGTTTTCTTTTCAGGGAAAGAACACCGGATGAAGCTGAAATTCTATTGAATAATATGTTCACAAATGAAAATAATTGGGCACCTCCCGAGCCAGCTCCTGAGCCAATTACTGAGCCTATTCCTAAACCAACTCCGAAGAAGAGGTGTTCTATTTCTCGGTCGAAGATATGCAAGAGGCAAAGAAATCTATGAAAGAAAAAGGTATTAAAGCTGAAGATGTTAAGAATTTACCTCCTATAGAAGAAATACATGGTCTTAATCTACCGCCTGTTGAAGAAGTATATGATCTCAATTCCTTATTCACTAAGAACCTCCTGATCCCGATATCCCGACACAGGTAGTAAAGGTAAATTCTCTCTACAGATATGATAAAGCTGAAGTCCCTCCTACTAAAATTGCTAGTCAGTGCTTGGATGAGTTTGATAACTTTATGTTTAAGCAAGATGACTTTAATGCTTATTTTTGTAGACAATTAAAACAGAATACCTTTATGATTAAATGCTTGGGTGATTATATGGCTAATATTAGAGGTGAACTTAAACTTGTTAGCAAACATGCTTCTATGGTTACCACTCAAGTAGAACAAGTACTTAAAGCTCAGAAAGAAGTGCTTGATGAAATGAATAGTAAGAAAAATGATTATGCTGTTAGAGTAGCTACTAGAACTGGTAGAATGACTCAGGAACCTTTGTATCCTGAAGGCCACCCTAAGAGAATCGAGCAAGATTCTCAGAGAAATAATATTGATATGCCTACTTCTTCTAAAAGGAAGAAAAAGAAAAATGATAGGACTTTGCAAACTTCTAGTGAACCTATTGCTGAACCACCTAATAATCCAAATGATATCTCTATGTCTGATGCTGAAACACAATTTGGTAATGAACATGAACCTAGTGAAAATGTTAATGATAATGTTCATAATGATGCTCAACCTAGTAATGATAATGATGTAGAAGTTGAACCTGCTGTTGATCTTGATAACCCACAATCAAAGAATCAACGTTATGATAAAAGAGACTTTGTTGCTAGGAAACATGGTAAAGAAAGGGAACCATGGGTTCAGAAACCCATGCCCTTTCCTCCGAAACCATCCAAGAAAAAGGATGATGAGGATTTTGAGCGCTTTGCTGAAATGATTAGACCTATCTTTTTGCGTATGCGATTAGCTGATGTGCCCAAAACAAATCCTTATGCTAAGTATATGAAGGATATCATTACCAATAAGAGAAAGATACCGGAAGCTAAAATTTCCACCATGCTTGCTAATTATACTTTTAAGGGTGGAATATCAAAGAAACTTGGAGATCCAGGGTACCTACTATACCATGCTCCATTAAGAGAAATTATGTTAAAAATGCTTTATGTGATCTTGGAGCCGGTGTTAGTGTTATGCCTCTCTCTTTATATCGTAGACTTGATTTGAATAAGTTGACACCTACTGAAATATCTTTGCAAATGGCTGATAAATCAACTGCTATACATGTCGGTATTTGTGAGGATGTGCCTGTTGTGGTTGCAAATGTTAGTATTTTAACGGACTTTGTTATTCTTGATATTCCTGAGGATGATAGTATGTCTATTATTCTTGGAAGACCTTTCCTTAATACTGCAGGGGCTGTTATTGATTGCAACAAAGGCAATGTCACTTTTCTTGTTAATGCTAATGAGCACACGATACACTTTCCGAGGAAACAACCTCAAGTTTATAGTATCAACTCTATTGGAAAAATTCCATCGATTATATTTGGAGGTTTTGAATTTCCTCTCCCTACTGTCAAGAAGAAATATGATATACTTATTATTGGGGATGTCCATATCCCCGTTGAGGTATCATAGTGTTATTCGAAATTTCTCCGGTTCCATGATTATCAGAATGAGTTTGTTAACAAGACTTGATCAACCTTGTTAGTGGATTCTTTTTTATGAGCATGAGATGGACGAAACTAGAAGCACAACCTTCTGTACCCTCTTTATATTTTCTGTTATTTAGTAGAAATAAAGTGAAAATAGTATTTTTATGTCTGTCTCCTGACTTATCCGTGCAATATAAAAATATCCCGAACATAAAAGTCCTCAGAATGCCATGCCAATTTAATATGATTTTTTGGGAATATTTGAGGATTTTTAGTGCAAAAATTACCGCGGGGGGAGCTGCCACCTGGCCACGAGTGTGGAGGACGCGCCCTACCCCCTGGGCGCGCCCCCTGCCTCGTGGGCCCACGGTGGCCATCCTCCACTTATCCCTGCACCAGCCCCGAAACCGGAGCCACAAGATGAGCCTCCACGATAGTCTGTTTATCCTTGGGATCCAGAGGCGGTTGCCAGCCAGTGGCAGTCAGAGTCCTCCTCATCACAGTATGATCCCAACTATTCTTCGTCAGCGATGCGACCCGGCTACACCTACGGGTATCCGCCGAGCTATCCTCGGCAATAGACCAACAGGCCAAAAGCCTAAGCTTGGGGGAGTACGTATTTCCCACCGACACTACATTTATGTTCACACACACTCATTGCTAGATGTCGGTGCTCATACTCTTTTACTATAATATCCATGCTAGTTTATTTTCTTTTTCCTACTTTCTTCTTGTATGTTTAATAAACCATAAGAAAAAACCAAAAAAATTAGTAGTAGTTTATTTTTCTTGCTGTAGTAATAATTACAAAGAAAACCCAAAAATATTTAATGTTCTTTTTTGCTTGTTGGGAGCTTTCCCGTGTAAATAGTTTTTATTTCCTTTCTTTTCTTTGGGGGTCAGTAGGAGAAGACCATGATTAAATTGTTGAAGTGGCTCTTATATGCATCATTGTTGATTTAACCAAGAGCCCATATTGCCTTGTCTTCTCCTGTTTATTGAATGCTTGCAGATTCCAACTTAGTCCAATGCACGTGCACTCTTATTATTATTCACACCGTTCGGTCGTGCAAGTGAAAGACAATTATGATGATATACGATGGGCTGACTGAGATGGGAAAAGCTGGTATGAACTCGACCTCTTTTGTTTTTGTAAATATGACGAGTCCATCGTTCCTGATTCAGCTTATTATGAATAAACATGTTTGCAATGACAATTAGAGATCATAGTTGCTCGTGCCATGCTTGATTAGCTATGAGTTATAATGGTTTACCTTGCGTGCCAACATGCTATAGAAATAGTTATGATGTGGTATGATGGGTGGTATCCTCCTTTGAATGATTTAAGTGACTTGACTTGGCACATGTTCACGCATGTAGTTGAAACAAATCAACATAGCCTTCACGATATTTATGTTCATGGTGGATTATATCCTACTCATGCTTGTATTCAATGTTTATTAATTTTAATGCATGTTCATGACTATTGTCGCTCTCTAGTTGGTCGCTTTGGTCTTTTGCTAGCCTTCACTTGTACTAAGCGGGAATCTTGCTTGTGCATCCAATCCCTTAAACCCCAAAGTTATTCCATATGAGTCCACTATACCTTCCTATATGCGGTATCTACCTGCCGTTCCAAGTAAATTTGTATGTGCCAAACTCTAAACCTTCAAATAAACATTCTGTTTTGCATGCTCGAATAGCTCATATATCAACTAGGCTGCCCTTATCTTCCGTGTTAGGCGGGTTATTCTCAAGAGAAGTGGACTCCGCTCCTCACTCACGAGAAAATGGCTGGTCACCGGGATGTTCAGGCCCATGCTTTACGCAAACTAAATCAAAATAATTGCAAACAAAACTCCCCCTGGGACCCGTTGAATGTTGGAGGCACTCGTTGTTTCGAGCAAGCCATGGATTGATGCTTGTGGAGGAGGGGGAGTATAAACTTTACCATTCTGTTTGGGAACCGCCTATAATTTGTTTAGCATGACAATGAAAGTATGCCGCTCAAAATATAATTTATCTCTATTTCAAAACCGAGCTCTAGCACCTCTACAAATCCCTGCTTCCCTCTGCGAAGGGCCTATCTATTTACTTTTATGTTGAGTCATCACCCTCTTATTTAAAGCACTAGCTGGAGAGCACAACTGTCATTTGCATTCATTACTGTTAATTCATATCGGGTATGACTATGATTGGATCTCTTTTACCATGAATTACAATGTCTAGTCAGTCCTTGATCTTTGAAGGTGCTCTGCATTTACGCGGTCTCAGAAAGGGCTAGCGAGATACCATCTTCTTATATCATATTATGATTATTTTGAGAAAGTGTTGTCATCCGAGATTTATTATTATAGCTTGCTAGCTGATTATGTTATTGATATGAGTAAACATGAGACCTAGGAGTTATTGCAAATGTGGTTAGTTATGATCTTTCTTTGAAAACACGAATCTTTGGCTTGACATAGGTACAACAACAAGAGCAAACAGAGTTTGTAAAGTTTTCTTTTCTCTTTTCAGTTTGTCAACTGAATTGCTTGAGGACTAGCAAGGGTTTAAGCTTGGGGAGTTGATCGTCTCCGTCGTATCTACTTTTCCAAACACTTTTGCCCTTGTTTTGGACTCTAACTTGTATGATTTGAATGGAACTAACCGGATCGACGCTGTTTTCAGCAGAATTGCCATGATGTTGTTTTATTTGCAGAAAACGAAAGTTCTCGGAATGACCTGAAACTCCACGGAATATCTTAGAATAAATAATAAAAAATCCTCGCCAAAGATGAAGACCAGGGGTCCACACCCTGTCCACGAGGGTGGGGGGAGCCCGCCCTCCTGGGCGTGCCCCCCTACCTCATGGGCCCCCTGGAGACCTTCCGACGCCAACTCCAACTCTATTTATTGGCTTTCGGGAAGAGAAAAATCAGAGAGAAGAAATCATCGCGTTTTACGATACGGAGCCGCTGCCAAGCCCTAATCTCTCTCGGGAGGACTGATCTGGAGTCCGTTCGGGGCTCCGGAGAGGGGATTAAATGCCATCGTCATCATCAACCATCCTCCATCACCAATTTCATGATGCTCACCGCCGATGCGTGAGTAATTCCATCGTAGGCTTGTTGGACGGTGATGGGTTGGATGAGATTTATCATGTAATCGAGTTAGTTTTGTTAGGGTTTGATCCTAGTATCCACTATGTTCCGAGATTGATGTTGCTATGACTTTGCTATGCTTAATGCTTGTCACTAGGGCCCGAGTGCCATGAATTCAGATCTGAACCTATTATGTTCTCATGAATATATGTGTGTTCTTGATCCTATCTTGCAAGTCTATAGTCATCTACTATGTGTTATGATCCGACAACCCCGAAGTGACAATAATCGGGATACTTCTCGGTGATGACCATAGTTTGAGGAGTTTGTATTCACTATGTGCTAATGCTTTGTTCCGGTTCTCTATTAAAAGGAGGCCTTGATATCCCTTAGTTCCCAATAGGACCCCGCTGCCACGGGAGGGTAGGACAAAAGATATCATGCAAGTTCTTTTCCATAAGCACGTATGACTATACTCGGAATACATGCCTACATTATATTGATGAATTGGAGCTAGTTCTGTGTCCCTATGTTATGGTACATTACATGACGAACCGCATCCGCATAATTATCCATCAGCGATCCGGTGCCTCTGAGCTTTCCATATCTTGGTTCTCGCTTATTTACTTTTCCGTTACTCTTGTTACAATCACTACAAAAATACCAAAAACATTACTTTTGCTTGTCTTTACTTTTGTTACCGTTACCACCACTATCATATTACTTTGCTACTAAACACTTTGCTGCAGATACTAAGTTTCTAGGTGTGGTTGAATTGACAACTCAGCTGCTAATACTTGAGAATATTCTTTGGCTCCCCTTGTGTCGAGTCAATAAATTTGGGTTGAATACTCTACCCTCGAAAGCTGTTGCGATCCCCTATACTTGTGGGTTTTCAAGGAGCAGATGGACCAGGGTTGAAGTCGAGTCCAAATGCTTTCTTGTTCTTCACAGCAGAATCCTTGGCAAACTTATAGTTGTGCTTGAACAGATTGTCATCACGACACCATAGCGAGAGAAGATGGGTCAGCATTCTTCGGTTGTGGTCATGAACCATGCAAGGATAGAAACCTTGAGCAATGGCTTCGGTTCTGGACCTGGGTGGAAGATTTTTGAAGAGAATATCTCTCCATGGTCGCTTGATGGCATTCTTCTCCGCATACTCAGCGGTCACATATCTGTACAGAAACCATTGTTCTGCCCAATATCTGTGAATCCATTGGATTCAAGTCTTGCGTTCTCATAGGTTTCTTCAGGGTCTGTCTTGTTGAATTCATACAGATCAGGTGGCAAATTTTTGGATGTATTCCCACAACACTGTCTGCTGCCCTTTCTTGCTGACTTTTCAGTGGCCATGAAGTTCAAACTGAATGGCTTCAGAACTGTCAAAGGCTTCCGTCTGGTGGTCAAACAGTGCGGCAGGAGAATTGATGTGGCTGTAAGAATTACGCAAATGAATGCAGACTATGAGAACCAAGGATTCTCCCACGGACATGTACTGCAATGACATTACAGTGCAAGGGAAGGAAGAGGTCATATGCATTCTCGGAAGATTTTGAAGATAGATCAATTTGAAGACATTGACCTCCACGGTAGCGAAGACATTCACTTATATGGTGAGAGTTGGTTCCAGATTTATGCGGATCCAAGAATAAGTACAAGTGAGGAATCTAACTAGTTGTGAAGCATAAGTGAATATACTAGGCATGATATGAGATTCAGAACAAGATAGATCCAGATATGGAAGTCAAGAAACCACTTTTGGTGAAAAAGGATGGATCAGATGGATCAAAAAGGCAGTAAAAGTAAGATATAATTACCACACGAAGAACTGCTAGACGAAATTGTGAGGGAGGCCGAGCAGTTCAATCTCCCGTGCCCTAACTTGGCGGCGGGAGACACCTACGGCGGCGGCGGACAGGACGAAGTCCACGGCCAGCGTGAGGACGGTGACGAACAGGTTGCGGCAGCTAAGCTCTTCTTCTCCGGCGTCGACGCGAGCTAGCGGAGGAGCTAGGGTTTGTTCGAGGTGGCGAGATGGAAGAGGAGATTGTGACCGTGGTGAGTTGTATATTTATAAGGAAAGGGATAGCACAGCGCAATTACGCAGGTGCCCCTGGCGGTTCACATCTGAGCTACACATGGCAAGCATGCAACACATTGGAAGTTGTTCCATGTTCCCACGCATGCCTGGACTGTCGGGTGGTCGTTCCGGCTTCTCCGGGTTTCAGGCAATAAGGATATATCATTTAAAATAGATTCAACTTTTGTCTCTGTATCTTTTGCTGACAAGGACGTAGAGAAGACATTTGACAGTTTCAATAGAATGCATATGATTTGGATAGATAGAATTTGAGGTAGAAGCATAGAAGAGGTTAGGGTCCGATCACATTCACTTAGATCAAAAGAGGCAAGCATGAAGACATAGCTATAAGTGAATGTTGTAGAGGACAGAACACAAATATATGTATATATCTGAATAAGACCAAATCAACATTGAGAAGATAAACATGAAGATAAATCAATGTTGAAGACAAACCAAATGCGAAGACTTTGCAAATGACACGCCAAAAGAAACACTTCAAACAAAGGTTTGGTGGTGGCGTTACCCACCGTATAGGAAGTATTAGACCCAGACACGGTGCACAATTATCGTGGCGCTCCGAAGTCAAATTCCGCGTTAATGTATTCACACTTAGAGTGTATGTCTTCATTGATTGAGGATATACGTTACTTCGTGTGTTGCACATCTAAGCCATCAACATGCATAAGTGTTAGGATGTGTGTCCAATTACAGGACATTTGAGGATTCTAAGATATTTAGCTCACACCGCAACTTGCAAAACCTTTTCTCATCCAAGGGCTTTGTGAAGATATCTACCAATTGCCCTCAGTGTTGACGTGAACGATATCAATATCTTCCTTCATGACATGATCTCTGAGGAAGTGATGACGAATTTCAATGTGCTTTGTCTTCGAGTGCTGAACTGGGTTGTTGGCAATCTTGATGGCACTTTCATTTTCGCAGTAGAGTGGTACTTGCTTCAAATGGATGCCATAGTCCTTGAGAGTCTGCTTTATCCCTAGAAGCTGAGCGCAGCAAGATCCAACAGCAATGTATTCAGATTCAGCAATAGAGAGAGATACACAGTTCTACTTCTTTGAAGCCCAACAAACAAGTGATCGACCCAGAAAATGACATGTGCCTGATGTAGACTTGCGATCAACCTTGTCACCAGCATAATCAACATCTGAGAATCCAACTAGATCAAACTCTGAGCCCTTTGGATACCATAATCCTAGCGTTGGGGTGTAAGCCAAATATCAAAGAATTCGCTTCACAGCCAAGTGATGCGATTCCTTTGGTGCCGCTTGGAATCAGGCACACATGCAAACACTAAGCATTATATCTGGCCTAGATGCACATAAATAAAGTAAGGAACCAATCATGGAGTGGTATACCTTTTAATCGAACTCTTTACCATTGGCGTCAGGACTCAGATGACTTTTGGTTGGCATTGGCGTCGTGTATCCTTTGCAATCTTGCATACCAAACTTCTTCACGCAATCTTTGAGATATTTTTCTTGAGATATGAAGATGCCGTTGCTCTGCTGACGGATTTGAAGACCAAGGAAGAACTTCAGCTCACCCATCATGGACATCTAATATTGCTCTTGCATCATGTGTTGAAACTCATCATTGTATCTCTTGTCAGTGCAGCCGAAGATAATGTCATCCACATAGATTTTGCACACAAATAGTTCTCCATCATATGTATTCGTGAAGAGTGTAGGATCTAGAGAACCAGGTTTGAAGCTTTTGCTCTTTAGGAATTCCTTGAGTGTGTCATACCAAGCATGAGGGGCTTGTTTGAGGCCATACAGTGCCTTGTTGAGCTTGTATACCATATCAGGATGTTTTGGATCTTCAAAACCAGGTGGTTGTGCAACATACACTTCTTCTTCAATCTTGCCGTTGAGAAAGGCACTCTTCACATCCATTTGATATAAAGGAATGGTGTGATGGTTGGCATAGGCTAGTAGTATGCGAATGGCTTCAAGCCTAGCCACGAGAGCAAATGTTTCATCGAAGTCAATCCCTTCAACTTGAGTGTATCCTTGAGCAACGAGACGAGCCTTGTTTCTGACAACTTGACCATGCTCATGTTGTTTGTTGCGATAGATCCATTTGGTGCCTACGATATTGTGCTTGCGAGGGTCACGATGCTTGACCAATTCCTGTTGGAAATATTCCCTAGAGGCAATAATAAAATGGTTATTATTGTATTTCCTTGTTCATGATAATTGTCTATTGTTCATGCTATAATTGTATTAACTGGAAACCGTAATACATGTGTGAATACATAGACCACAACATGTCCCTAGTAAGCCTCTAGTTGACTAGCTTGTTGATCAATAGATGGTTATGGTTTCCTGACCATGGACATTGGATGTCATTGTTAACGGGATCACATCATTAGGAGAATGATGTGATGGACAAGACCCAGTCCTAAGCATAGCACAAGATCGTGTAGTTCGTTTGCTAAGAGTTTTTCTAATGTCAAGTATCATTTCCGTAGACCATGAGATTGTGCAACTCCCGGATACCGTAGGAATGCTTTGGGTGTACCAAACGTCACAAAGTAACTGGGTGGCTATAAAGGTGCACTACAGGTATCTCCGAAAGTATCTGTTGAGTTGGCATGAATCGAGACTGGGATTTGTCACTCCGTATGACGAAGAGGTATCTCTGGGCCCACTTGGTAATGCATCATCATAATGAGCTCATTGTGACTAAGGAGTTAGTCACGGGATCATGCATTACAGAACGAGTAAAGAGACTTGCCGGTAATGAGATTGAACAAGGTATAGGGATACCAACGATCGAATCTCGGGCAAGCAACATACCGATAGACAAAGGGAATTGTATACGGAATTGATTGAATCCCCACATTGTGGTTCATCCGATGAGATCATCGTGGAACATGTGGGAGCCAATATGGGTATCCAGATCCCGCTATTGGTTATTGGCCGGAGAGGTGTCTCGGTCATGTCAGCATGGTTCCCGAACCCGTAGGGTCTACACACTTAAGATTCGGTGACGCTAGAGTTGTTATGGGAAATAGTATGTGGTTACCGAAGGTTGTTCGGAGTCCTGGATGAGATCCCGGACGTGACGAGTGTAACAGCCTGGAGTTTGGCCCTTTTCTTTTTCTTTTTGATTTATTGGTTTTTGCTCTGTTTTTCTTTTTGGAGTGGTTCTGTGGCCTTGTCACCGGGGAAATCATCCTATTTTTCCTTCCCAAGTGGCTCATCATTCTCAAAACCTTGCCAAGATCATGTCACTTCACCGCTTGACCAAACCCTAATTTCTTTTTCTCAGGAATATTCCTTTTTCTATTAAAGGAATAACCCTGTCTGCCCTAGGTTGTGAAGCAACCTTTATTTCCATCACTCCTAAAATTCCCAAACAATTCTCATAAATTGTTTGGGTCATATCTTTCCCAAATATGGCAAAATATTTCATTTGTCATGTTTATCATCTTGCTCAAATAATTCATTTCCTATTCTGCCCTAAATGGCACATTGTGAAGCAAGTGCTATTTTCCTTTTCCCAATTGATCTCAAACTCCTTGGACACCTTTTCCTGTCCATATCATTGCCACATGCCAAAATGCAACCTCATTTGCCTAGTAATTTATTAATTATGATTTTCCAAAGTTTCTATCCAGAAAGAAGCTTTGTGAAGGAGGTGCAAGCTAGGCATATCCAAATGAGTTGCCATTTTGCATGATCCCTCATATCATCATATCATCGCCCTCCAACAAAGTAGAGCTCATGTAATGCCTCCATGTGAGCTCATCTTCAATTCTTTGATTCCGCCCAAAATTACAGTTTGTGAAGCAAGTATATTTTTGGGATTATTCCATCTGTGCCCCCAATTCCTTAGTTGTGCTCAGTTTTCCCCACTCGCTCATTTTGCCTTGGTTTTGAGCAACTTTTCATGGGCAAAAGTGAGGAAAATGTGAAGGCAAAAATTTTGAGTCATGGGGAAAAGTGAGTAAAAAGTTAACGAATGGGGAAAAGTGAGCACAACTAAGAGACAAGGGGCATAGATTTAAATAACCTATCTTGCTCCATTATGGCTGCCAATTTTTCTAGGCCTTCTATTATCCATATAACCTCCCTCAACCTATTTTGGGCATGTTTCATCAAGCCATTCTTCCTCTAAAATGTTTGCAAGTTTCTGGACAGCAAGGATGTTTGTGAAGAAAGTACCATTTTGGTGAATCCAATTGGTATGAAACTTATACAGCATATTTATATGATCAAATCATCAAGCCTTGCCAAACTTGAGCTCAAGTGGCCACACCATTTGAGCGCATCATCCAAATCTCATTTCTGGACCATTTTGGTCAGTTGCAAAGCAACTATGATTTATCTTGATCCAATTCTTCTCCAAGTTACCAGGATGAAAGTCCTTCTTTACCTCAACCTCGCACACAACTCCATTGGATCCAAAACCCTTCCTGTTGATCACTAGTTCTCACCCAAATTTACTGCAGTAAACTTCAGAGACTTCTTACCGTTTAGCCAGATTACTTTTAATCGATCTACCACCACGGTTGCAACCTCCCCTGGATGGACTACGCCCTAGAAAATGTTTGCCAACCCTTGGCATCTTCTCCTCGCCAGTCTGCGCGGTGACCACCGACTTGGCATGCAGTGCGCGCGTCCAGAATGGCTTCTTGCTCGGACCCCTCCTTTGCTCGGTGTCTCAACGAGCACGAGCATGTCCAACTGTTTTACCGCGTCGTCGCCGTCCTCCTAGACCTCTCTCCCTCTCCGTAAAACCCCTCGCCGACGCTCACCGACGCTCGTCCACGGGCGCACTGTGGCCGACCGAGCATTAATGGCTCCGTGGCTTCTTCCTCTTCTTGTCCCTGAGCTCCGCTCGTTTCCATGACCTCTGCGGCTCGTCCGCACCCCCCCTCGTCACGTTCCCGCGCCTCCCCGTGATCGCTGGCCGTCGCCAGAGCCTCGGCCGGACGTGCCCGGCGACACCCGAGCCCGTGCCCCTCGCCCCCGCCTATATAAGGAGGCCTCGACCCTCTCCGAGCTCGTCACCAGCCTTGCCTCGCTTCACTACCCCTCCCCAGCCTGTCAAGCGAGCTCAAGAGGCTCTCCTCGCCTCGGTTGACCGCCATGGCCGCCGCGGCCATCGGTCTAAATTAGCTCGAGTCCGAACCTCCCCCTCCCTCCCCACCTCACCATAGCCTCACCCTCACTCCGGCGATCCTCCACATGCCCTTTTCCCCTCACCGGAGCCCCTATGATCGCCGTCCCCAAGATCGGCCGCCGCCCATTACGTTCTGTTGCTACGCAACGCCGCTGATCTGGTCTTCCCCGGCTTCCAAAGATGGCCGGGATGGATGTGGTGCTCCACGCTGAGGCTGCCAGTGCCAGCGCCTCGGCCGGAGATGGCCGGAATCGCCTAGGCCATCGCCGGCAGCGCCTCTGCTCCGCTTCGGTCTCCTCCCATGGCCTTTTCCCCATCCCTCCCCGGCGCCCCTTTCTCCTCCGGACGGGTAAGCCGTTGCATCCCGCGTCCGCCGGTATCCTCACCTCGGCCGGAGAGGGCCGGAGTTGGCTGGGCCGGCGCCGGCCTCTTCCCTGCCCTCGCTCCTCTGTCTCTGATTGGGGAGGCAGCGAGTAGGAAGAAGGCTGGCGCGAGGAGAGAGATGGATAAGGCGGGACCCGCCCGTCAGCCGAACAACGCCTCGGGCCCGCCTCTAATGACGCGGATAAGTGGAAGCGTCAATCCGCACAGTACGTGTTCGCTTTCAAACAGCGTATTCCAGTTTCTCTTCGGCCAGAAATACGTTTCCACTGTTCTGAAAGCGTGTTGCCTGAAATACGTTTTCTGTTTTTCAGTCCAGGGACCTGTTTGTGGAGAAATCTTTACAGATTAGTCCCTGAACTTCGTCGGGCTATAACTTTTTGCTCGCAACTCCGTATGACGTGATTCCAAAGCCCACTTCTTCGTTTCGTCGAGACCGTTCTGATGGAACCATTTTCACCATGTTTTGACACTCTGAAAATGACCATTTTGCCCCTGCCCTTATTCAGCCCCCTCCGAGAGAGTACGTTTTCCGGCAATTCTTTTCGCGAGCTTCTCGTATTTTCTCCTGGTGATTTGTTCCACCCAGGCAAGCCACACCCTCCATTTGCATGATTGCAATGCAGTGACATGGTTTATTTATTTAAACTTGCTTAAAATATTGTGTTAGCTACTTGTGATTTGTTCATGGCATTTATCGGAGTATTATTTTGATCTTGTTATTGCCAGGATATTTGCTTGGAGTTCTAGGATTAATATTTTGATGATTATGAGGATGACATGTGCCTTTGGATTCTTAATGGCTATTTTTATTATCTCCATGATGGTATCTGTTATTATATTTTGGAGTATTACTTTGGATATCATGCTGCCTTTGGATTATTAGTGGTCAGTATGATTATTTTCCTGATGCTAGTTGATGTTCTGTTGCTTGGAGTATTATTGTCGGAGATGAGGTTTACATGTGGATCTTAGCCGAATAGTTTTATTCTTGTTATTGGAGTAGTAGGATTATTGTTTTCGGATTCATCATGACAGTGGTGTTGTGCTACCCTTGGAGTATTTTGAGATGATGAGCTTATGTTTGGATTATTTGTTGGATATTGTTATGACTTGGATTATAAGTTGATAAATGATATCGGAGTATCAGTTACCACAGTCATATTTTTGGGGATAAATTTCGTCATTAAGTTGGTCAGGTGCCACCGAACCGGGCTTTCTCCAGTGCAACCACATTTGCCTTTTTGGGAAGGCCCTAATGCGGTCTATTGTCGTGCATCTCGCCGGTGCCTCCAACTAGGGAAGGTTATGGGCGTGCCTACCCTGGCCCGGTAAGCAGACATAACCTTGTGTGCCCGTTGTTGTTGTTGTACCCGGGTTGTCCCTGTGTGGGACAGTTATTTGTTTTGGCCACGACAATGGTCGTTGGTGTCTTTGGTAGACACGGGGCCACCCAGGACTAACCCAGTGGGGAGTGAGTCGGAGTGGCCGGGAGAGTGTCATGGCAGTAGATCGGTTTTGTCGAAATGCCGTTGGTCCACCCGAATGGGAGTCCGAGGCCATGGGTTCTGTGGTGTGGGTACAGTGCGCTACCTCTGCAGAGTGTACTTAATCTATCGATAGTCGCGTCCGTACTAGGTCCCACCGTTCAATCAACACTCACATGACGGAATGACTTATAGGTGATTTATATGTGGATATTTTGAGCAGTGCAGATTGGCAGGATGTTGATGATGATGTTGAGGCCAAGCGTTGGCCATGGTTGTGATCGCCGGAAAGATCACCGTTTGGTTTTGATCACGAGGTGATCGAGATGGTATATTGCTTGGCCGGTTAGCCAAGAGAGATATGGTTATGGAGATTTGAGATGGTGATTTATTAGTATTGTAGTAGTTTCATATCATGCTTAGTAGTTGTTGTTGTATCATGGTAGCTGTTAATTTAAATAACCTAATAAATGCTATGCTATTGTTTTGCCTTGATGTTTATGGTTGTTGTGAGCTTGCAAGTACATTCAATGTACTAACCTGGCGTGTCATGCCAGATTGCAGGTGATGCCATGATTGCTTGATTGCTTGTCGATGGTTGATGTCTACTACACAACCTTCTTCTTGTAGACGTTGTTGGGCCTGCAAGTGCACAGGTTTGTAGGACAGTAGCAAATTTCCCTCAAGTGGATGACCTAAGGTTTATCAATCCGTAGGAGGCGTAGGTTGAAGATGGTATCTCTCAAGCAACCCTACAACCAAATAACAAAGAGTCTCTTGTGTCCCCAACACACCCAATACAATGGTAAATTGTATAGGTGCACTAGTTCGGCGAAGAGATGGTGATACAAGTGCAACATGGATGGTAGATATCGGTTTTTGTAATCTGAAAATATAAAAACAACCAGGTAACTAGTGGTCAAAGTGAGCGTAAACGGTATTGCAATGAGAGGAAACAAGGCCTAGGGTGCATACTTTCACTAGTGCAAGTTCTCTCAACAATAATAACATAGTTGGATCACATAACTATCTCTCAACATGCAACAAAGAGTCACCCCAAAGTCACTAATAGCAGAGAACAAATGAAGAGATTATGGTAGGGTACGAAACCACCTCAAAGTTATTCTTTCCAATCAATCCGTTGGGCTACTCTTATAAATGTCACAAACAGCCCTAGAGTTCGTACTAGAATAACACCTTAAGACACAAATCAACCAAAACCCTAATGTCACCTAGATATTCCAATGTCACCTCAAGTATCCGTGGATATGATTATACGATATGCATCACAAAATCTCAGATTCATCTATTCAACCAACACATAGAACCTCAAAGAGTGCCCCAAAGTTTCTACCAGAGAATCAAGACGAAAACGTGTGCCAACCCCTATGCATAGGTTCATGGGCAGAACCATAAGTTGATCACCAAAACATACATCAAGTGAATCACGTGATCCCATTGTCACCACAGATCATGCGGCAAGACATACATCAAGTGTTCTCAAGTCATTAAAGACTCAATCCGATAAGATTACTTCAAAGGAAAACTCAATCCATTACAAGAGAGTAGAGGGGGAGAAGAAACATATAAGATCCAACTATAATAGCAAAGCTCGCGATACATCAAGATCGTGCCAAATCAAGAACACGAGAGAGAGAGAGAGAGAGAGAGAGAGAGAGAGAGAGATCAAACACATAGCTACTTGTAGATACCCTCAGCCCCGAGGGTGAACTACTCCCTCCTCGTCATGGAGAGCGCCGGGATGATGAAGATGGCCACCGGTGAGGGTTCCCCCCTCCGGTAGGGTGCTGGAACAGTGTCCCGATTGGTTTTTGGTGGCTACAAAGGCTTGCGGTGGCGGAACTCCCGATCTATTCTCCGTTCTGGAAGTTTCAGGATACGTAGGTATATATGGGTGAAAGAAGTACGTCGGTGGACCGAAGGGGGGGCACGAGGCAGGGGGTGCGCCCTAGGGGGGCGCGCCCTCCACCCTCGTGGGCACCTCCCTTCTTTCCTGACGTGCACTCCAAGCTTTTCCGGTAGCTTTCCTTCCAAAAATAACTTCTCTCTAGTTGATTTCATTCCGTTTCGACTCCATCTGATATTCCTTTTCTTCAAAACACTAAAATAGGCAAAAAAAATAGCAATTCTGGGCTGGGCCTCCGGTTAATAGGTTAGTCCCAAAAATAATATAAAAGTGGATAATAAAGCCCAATATTGCCCAAAACAGTAGATAATACAGCATGGAGCAATCAAAAGTTATAGATACGTTGGAGACGTATCAAGCATCCCCAAGCTTAATTCCTGCTCGTCCTCGAGTAGGTAAATGATAAAAAGATAACTTTTTATGTGGAATGCTAGTTGGCGTAATTTCATTGTAATTCTTCTTAATTGTGATATGAATATTCAGATCCGAAAGATTCAAGACAAAATTTCATATTGACATAAAAATAATAATACTTCAAGCATACTAACTAAGCAAGGATGTCTTCTTAAAATAACATGGCCAAAGAAAGTTCATCCCTACAAAATCATATAGTTTAGTCATGCTCCATTTTTGTCACACAAGAATGCTCTCATCATGCACAACCCCGATGACAAGCCAAGCAATTGTTTCATACTTTAGTAATCTCAAACTTTATAAACCTTCACGCAATACATGAGCGTGAGCCATGGATAGAGCACTATGGGTGGAATAGAATATGATGAGGGGTGAGGGAGTCCTGGACTAGGGGGTGTCCGGATAGCCGAACTATCATCTTCGGCCGGACTCCTAGATTATGAAGATACAAGATTGAAGACTTCGTCCCATGTCCGGATGGGACTTTCCTTGGAGTGGAAGGCAAGCTTGGCGATACAGATATGTAGATCTCCTATCATTATAACCGACTCTGTGTAACCCTAACCCTATTCGGTGTCTATATAAACCGAAGGGTTTAAGTCCGTAGGACAGAACAACAATCATACCATATGCTAGCTTCCAGGGTTTAGCCTCTCTGATCTCGTGGTAGATCTACTCTTGTACTACCCATATAATCAATATTAATCAAGCAGGAGTAGGGTATTACCTCCATCGAGAGGGCCCGAACCTGGATAAAAACATCGTGTCCCTTGTCTCCTGTTACCATCCGCCTAGACGCACAGTTCGGGACCCCCTACCCGAGATCCGCTGGTTTTGACACCGACAACGGGGGTTATGTGGAGAAGACAAAAAAGGAGAAAGTCTCGCATCAACGAGGCTAATCAATGGGCTATGGAGATGCCCATCGATTGATGTTAGTGCAAGGAGTAGGGATTGCCATGCAACGGATGCACTAGAGCTATAAATGTATGAAAGCTCAACAAAAGAAACTAAGTGGGTGTGCATCCAACTTGCTTGCTCATGAAGACCTAGGGCACTTGAGGAAGCCCATCGTTGGAATATACAAGCCAAGTTCTAGAATAAAAAATTCCCACTAGTATATGAAAATAACAAAACAAGAGACTCTCTATCATGAATATTATGGTGCTACTTTGAAGCACAAGTGAGGCAAAGGATAGTAGCATTGTCCCTTCTCTCTTTTTCTCTCATTTTTTTGGGCCTTCTCTTTTTTATGGCCTTTCTCCTTTTTTTACCTCACTTGGGACAATGCTCTAGAAAATGATGATCATCACACTTCTATTTATTTACAACTCAATGATTACAACTCGATACTAGCACAAAGTATGACTCCATATGAATGCCTCCGTGATGTACCGGGATATGCAATGAATCAAGAGTGACATGTATGAAAGAATTATGAATGGTGGCTTTGCCACAAATACTATGTCAACTACATGATCATGCTAAGCAATATGACAATGATGATGTGTCATGATGAACGGTATGGTGGAAAGTTGCATGGCAATATATCTCAGAATGGCTATGGAAATGCCATAATAGGTAGGTATGGTGGCTGTTTGAGGAAGATATAAGGAGGTTTATGTGTGAAAGAGCGTATCATATCACGGGGTTTGGATGCACCGGCGAAGTTTGCACCAACTCTCAATGCGAGAAAGGGCAATGCACGGTACCTAAGAGGCTAGCAATGATGGAAGGGTGAGAGTGTGTATAATCCATGGACTCAACATTAGTCATAAAGAACTCACATACTTATTGCAAAAAATCTACAAGCCATAAAAAACCAAAGCACTACGCGCATGCTCCTAGGGGGATAGATTGGTAGGAAAAGACCATCGCTCGTCCCCGACCGCCACTCATAAGGAAGACAATCAAAGAACACCTCATGTTTCAAATTTGTTACATAACGTTTACCATACGTGCATGCTACGGAACTTCCAAACTCCAACACAAGCATTTCTCAAATTCACAACTACTCAACTAGCACGACTTGGATATTATTACCTCCATATCTCAAAACAATTATCAAGCATCAAACTTTTCTTAGTATTCAACACACTCATAAGAATTCTTACAAATCTTGTATGCTTAGCATATTAGGATTATTTAAGCAAATTACCATGCTATTTAAGAATCTCAAAATAATATAAGTGAACCATGAGAGTTCATCTATTTCTTCAAAATAAAACCATCATTGTGCTCTAAAAGAAATAAGTGAAGCACTAGAGCAAATGACAAACTACTCCAAAAGATATAAGTGAAGATCAATGAGTAGCCGAATAATTATGCAACTATGTGAAGACTCTCTAACATTTAAGAATTTCAGATCTTGGTACTTTATTCAAACAGCAAGAAAAGCTAAAGAAAATAAAATGACGCTCCAAGCAAAACACATATCATGTGGTGAATAAAAATATAGCTCCAAGTAAAGTTACCATTGAACGAAGATGAAAGAGGGGATGCCTTCCGGGGCATCCCCAAGCTCAGACGCTTGGTTATCCTTGAATATTACCTTGGGGTGCCTTGGTCATCCCCAAGCTTAGGCTCTTTCCACTCCTTATTCCATAGTCCATCGAATCTTTACCCAAAACTTGAAAACTTCACAACACAAAACTTAACAGAAAACTCGTGAGCTCCGTTAGCGAAAGAAAACAAAACACCACTTCAAAGTACTGTAATGAACTAATTATTTATTTATATTGGTGTTAAACCTACTGTATTCCAACTTCTCTATGATTTATAAACTATTTTACTAGCCATAGATTCATCAAAATAAGGAAGCAACACAATGAAAACAGAATCTGTCAAAAACAGAACAGTCTGTAGTAATCTGTATCAAACGTATACTTATGGAACTCCAAAAATTCTAAAATAAATTTGTGGACCTGATGAATTTGTATAGTAATCATCTTCAAAAAGAATCAACTAAATAGCACTCTCCAGTAAAAAGTTTTAGCTAATCTCGTGAGTGCTAAAGTTTCTGTTTTTTACAGCATGATCATAAAGACTTCACCCAAGTCTTCCCAAAGGTTCTACTTGGCACAAACACTAATTTAAAACATAAAACCACATCTAAACAGAATCTAGATGGATTATTTATTCCTAAACAGAACCAAAAAGCAAGAAACTAAAATAAAATTGGGTTGCCTCCCAACAAGCGCTATCGTTTAACGCACCTAGCTAGGCATGATGATTTCAATGATGCTCACATAAAAGATAAGAATTGAAACATAAAGAGAGCATCATGAAGAATATGACTAGCACATTTAAGTCTAACCCACTTCCTATGCATAGGGATTCTATGAGCAATAAATTTATGGGAACAATAATCAACTAGCATAGGAAGGCAAAACAAGCAAATCTTCAAGATTTTCAACACATAGAGAGGAAACTTGGTATTATTGCAATATGTAGAAACATATGATCCTCTCTCGTTATAATTTTCAGTAGCATCATGAATGAATTCAACAATATAAACATCACCTAAAACATTATTTTCATGATGCATAAGCATAGAATTTTTATTACTCTCCACATAAGCAAATCTATTCTCATCAATAGTAGTGGGAGCAAACTCAACAAAATAACTATCATGTGATTGAAAATTAAGATCAAGATGACAAGTTTCATGGTTATCATTATTCTTTATAGCATACGTGTCATCACAATAATCATCATAGATAGGAGGCATGCTTTTATCATAGTAAATTTGCTCATCAAAGCTTGGGGGACAAAAAATATCATCTTCATCAAACATAGCTTCCCCAAGCTTGTGGCTTTGCATATCTTAGCATCATGGGTAATCAAAGAATTCATACTAACAACATTGCAATCATGCTCATCATTCACATAGTTTATGCCAAGCATTCTATGTAATTCTTCTTCTAGTACTTTGGCACAATTTTCCTTTCCATCATACTCACGAAAGATATTAAAAAGATGAAGCGTATGAGACAAACTCAATTCCATTTTTTTGGTAATTTTATTTTATAAACTAAACTAGCGCTATAACAAGAAACAAAAAGATTTGATTGCAAGATATAAAGATATACCTTCAAGCACTCACCTCCCCGGTAACGGCTCCAGAAAAGAGCTTGATGTCTACTACACAACCTTTTTCTTGTAGACGATGTTGGGCCTGCAAGTGCACATGTTTGTAGGACAGTAGCAAATTGCCCTCAAGTGGATGACCTAAGGTTTATCAATCCGTAGGAGGCGTAGGTTGAAGATGGTCTCTCTCAAGCAACCCTACAACCAAATAATAAAGAGTCTCTTGTGTCCCCAACACACCCAATACAATGGTAAATTGTATAGGTGCACTAGTTCGGTGAAGAGATGGTGATACAAGTGCAATATGGATGGTAGATATAGGTTTTTGTAATCTGAAAATATAAAAACAGCAAGGTAACTAGTGGTAAAAGTGAGCATAAACTGTATTGCAATGATAGGAAACAAGGCCTAGGGTGCATACTTTCACTAGTGCAAGTTCTCTCAAGAATAATAACATAATTGGATCACATAACTATCCCTCAACATGCAACAAAGAGTCACTCGAAAGTCACTAATAGCGGAGAACAAACAAAGAGATTATGGTAGGGTACGAAACCACCTCAGAGTTATTCTTTCCAATCAATCCGTTGGGCTATTCCTATAAATGTCACAAACTGCCCTAGAGTTCATACTAGAATAACACCTTAAGACACAAATCAACCAAAACCATAATGTCACCTAGATACTCCAATGTCACCTCAAGTATCTGTGGGTATGATTATATGATATGCATCACAAAATCTCAGATTCATCTATCCAACCAACACATAGAACCTCAAAGAGTGCCCCAAAGTTTCTACCGGAGAATCAAGACGAAAACTTGTGCCAACCCCTATGCATAGGTTCATGGGCGGAACCCGCAAGTTGATCACCAAAACATACATCAAGTGAATCACGTGATATCCCATTGTCACCACAGATCACGCACGGCAAGACATACATCAAGTGTTCTCAAGTCATTAAAGACTCAATCCGATAAGATTACTTCAAAGGAAAACTCAATCCATTACAAGAGAGTAGAGGGAAGAAGCAACATAAGATGCAACTATAATAGCAAAGCTTCGCGATACATCAAGATCGTGCCACATCAAGAACACGAGAGAGAGAGAGAGAGAGAGATCAAACAAATAGCTACTGGTACATACCCGCAGCCCCGAGGGTGAACTACTCCCTCCTCGTCATGGAGAGCGCCAGGATGGTGAAGATGGCCACCGGTGAGGGTTCCCCCCTCTGGCAGGGTGCCGGCACACGGTCCCGATTGGTTTTTGGTGGCTAGAGAGGCTTGCGGCGGTGGAACTCCTGATCTATTCTCCGTTCTGGAAGTTTTAGGATACGTAGGTATATATGGGTGAAGGAAGTACGTCGGTGGACCGAAGGGGGGGCCACGAGGCAGGGGGCGCGCCCTCCACCCTCGTGGGCACCTCCCTTATTTCCTGACATGCACTCCAAGCTTTTTTGGTAGCTTTCCTTCGAAAAATAACTTCTCTAGTTGATTTCATTCCATTTCGACTCCGTCTGATATTCCTTTTCTTCAAAACACTAAAATAGGCAAAGAAACAGCAATTCTGGGCTGGGCCTCCGGTTAATAGGTTAGTCCCAAAAATAATATAAAAGTGGATAATAAAGCCCAATATTGCCCAAAACAGTAGATAATATAGCATGGAGCAATCAAAAATTATAGATAAGTTGGAGACGTATCAATGGTTGCCGTGCGTGCGAGCTAGATCGTGTCCCAGCCAGAGTCCCTGCGGAGTGGAGTTCACCACCTTCGTCGTTGTTCCACTGCTAGAAGTTTTCCGCTGCTATGAGTTGTTCCGCTGCTAGCATAGAGCAAGTGTAGTATCGCAGGCGTAGTGTCGCCATGCTGATGTGATCATTGTAACATCAGACCCGTGTAATTATTATTCTTGTAATAAGAGCTGATTTGTTCTATGTCAAGCGGTGCCATATTCCAGAGACTTCGCCTCCTCTCTGGGCTGGAATACGGGGCGTTCCAGTTTCTCTGAGCCGGGGTGCCACAGGCTTGGTATTAGAGCAGGTCTGGCTGTAGGACGCCCTAGTCAGCTCGAGCGGTTGAAATCGGTAGTATAGAGTCTGACGTGTTTATTGCATTTGGTTGCTGCATTTGGTTGTTGCATAGCATGCATATAGTCTTAGTATTTTTACTAACAGTTTAATCTGGTGAGTGTAGATGACATCGGTTTGGATCCACTACAGCTCAACCTTTGCATTTCCCCAGTGTGACACTCAAAAAAATTTATTTGGTTTTCAACAAAAACTTTGTTGCATTTGAAGAAGGTCATTTAAATTCTTCCAAAAACTTCTCTCTCAAAACTTTTTCCCTTGGCAAGGATTTTATTTTTGTATCTTCTTCAACCACGGTGTTTGGTTAATGAGAACCTTCCTTCTGATTGTTCCTCCTCAAATATATTTTCTTGGAAATTATTTTCTTTTAAAAAAAACCCTATGAGTTTTGGGGCTTCTTTCATTTTGAAACCACCCATGGTTTTACCATGCCTCATGTGGTAAAACCTCCCAAAACCCCTCCTTCCTCTTTGGAGCAATCTAAACTTTCTGTTCCAACAAGTCCAACCCATTTTTGGATTTTATTTCATTTATTTTATTTCCCAAAACAATTCTGTCATTTATTTTAAGCCTAGGTGATTTTGAAAGCAAGTACCTAATTCCCTTTGAGATTTGATCTCAAACCAACTCCTATGGATAGTATTTAGCACCCCCAACCTAGATCCATCAAGATCCACTCTTCCTCTTTTCAAAATTTTCAAGTTTCAACCTCTGCAAGTTTGGACCAGATTTGTCAAATTTGGTGAAATTCATATTTCCTCTTCCCCAAAAATTCTACCAAAATTCAGGCAGCCCCCAGATGCAATGAGAGGCCACCCCACCAAAAATCAGCTCAAGGAAAATTCCCCACATGCCAAAATCATTTTGTCGAACACTTGGCCGGCACTGTTCCTGTACACTTTCAGAAATTTCAGAGTTTCAGAGATTTGCAGTGTCGTTTTTCGTCAGAGAGTTGTCATCAATCACCTGAGCGCTCTGGCGTGTTGCGCACGCTCTCTTGGACGGGCGCAAGTGTCGGTGGCGGCGAGCATCACCGACGCCGGCAGCTTCTGCGGTGGCAGAGCCACCCGTGGCGGCCAACGGGAGCCAGAGCCAGCTCGCCACGCCGTCCGGCGCCGCCCAACGCCCCCTTGCCCTCCGCGTGGCCTCATGCATGCCAACGCACCCCCGCAGCACCGCCGCCGTGGCCCGGCAAGAACAGGGCGCAGCCTCTGCCGCCGACGGGCCCGCGTCGCCCTGTTCCGTCGAAGCCACCCAGAGAGCCTAATCCAAACTTGGTTAGCACCTAAATGGAACCGGTGAACCTCCACGTTGACGCCCAACTCCCTAAACTCCCCAACCAAGTACTGCGCCGCCGTAACCATCGCCGGAGATCCCCGTTCACGGCCACCGCCTCGGATCGCCTATAAAAAGGGGCCCCGAGCTCGCTCTCGAGCATGCACCACCAGTGCACCCCACCAACACCCCGCCAAGCCACTAGGAGGACCTCGAGGAGGTCTCCCCCCCCAACTCCGGCCGCCCCGATCCGCCTCGGCCACCAGCTCGATCCACTCCGGTGAGGCCATCCCCGACGCCCAAACCTCGTCAGTAGCCTCCTCGAGCACCCAGTGAGCTGACCCAAGCTTCAATTTGACCTTCGCAGCCCTCCCCGACGAGATCCAACTCCACCCGAGCCGCCGTCCGCCGGAGCAAGGGCCGCCGTCGACGTAGTGCTCGCCGACGACCACCACCACCACCCACTGACGCGGAAGGACACGTTGAACACGTAGGTACCGCCCGATCCCCCTGCCTCACCGTGGATCGCCGCCGGGGACCACCGCAGCTCTCGGACGCCGGCGGGCTCTGTTCTTCCCCGTTTGAAATTTCAAACCTGATGGGTGGGACCCGCCTGTCAGCCTCTCTTTTCTTTTAAACGAACCGTTGTCTGAAAACGTATTCGGGCAAATACGCTTTCAGCCTGAAGCGTTTTTCTGGTCTTTTCTGTTCAGCCCCCTGAGAAGTTTCTGTTTCATTACAGAAAGGGCCCTGGATTAAAACCCTTTTAACTTTTAAACAGAAAAGGATTTTTGATCGATTCTTTTTTCTGTCCTCTTTAAACATTTTGTCTAGTTTTTTATCAAATTTATTTGAAAAATATTTGGAATACTTTTGTGCACCGCACGGTATTTATGATAGTGCGTGTGTTTCTGTATACCGTAGATACCGAAGGAGGTGACGGAACCGCGAACTTCACCGAGCTAGACTCCGACTACTCCGAACCAGGCAAGCATGTTTGAACTTTTGATATGATGAGTGTCTTTGGCATGTTTGTATTAAGTAGTTCATGGCATGTTTATGAGCATCTTGATGAATGTCATATTTCATGCAAAGTTGAGGCAAGTGAGTTTCGATAATCCATAAGTTGTTGGATGTGAGTTGGCATGGCCAGGTGATGGCATGAGGATGGGTAAGATGGCAGTGTTGTAGCATGCTAGTCTTATGCCAGACTATTTGACTCCAGTGTCAACATGAATCAGTCCAGTTTCCGTCCGTTTTCCCTACCTGTACTACCACATGTTTTCCGCAAGGGGTACGGCTTAGTAAGTTGCAAACCGCTTTCCTGGTACACACCAAATCGAGAGGCCGTGATGAGGGTTCCATGGCCCTGGATTAAAGCCAGTCATCCGGTCAGGGGGCATGGGTGTTTTCGGTTGGGACCGAGAGGGGGCACCCTTAGAGCGTAGATATAAATTTGATCCCATGCTATTCGAGATTGTGATCTCCGGTCTCAAAGTTTTTCTTGAACGCTGTCTAGGGTGATTCGGCATCGTGAGGTGGGATGGGTGTGTACTGGTTAGATGTGTTTCTTCCGAAATACCATAAACGGAACTAGTCCCTCGTGACTACGGAAATCCGTTGGCTGTGGGTATTTTAGTACAAACTCTGCAGAGTCAAAAAATCCTTTGAATAATCTTATCCATGTCCAAGTACTGTGTTCAACTTATTCCGTCAAGTGTCAGTCTCAGTGACAAAAACTCCGGTGAACCACATGAGTGTTAAGTCCGTTTAAATGTTTATTCCTGTGGATGGACTAACCCGTTTATTACTGTGTGTTGAATATTTCTTATGAGTATTATATCCTTGTGAATTTGTCAGACATGAATGATAAAATATAAGCCCTTTCTGCGATGTCGCTCAGACGTCCGACTGTGGCACAATTGTCATTTACTTTTGAACATAAGCCCTTTCTGCGATGTCGTGGCACAATTGTTATTTACTTTTGAATATAAGCCCTTCTGTGATGTCGCTCAGACGTCCGACTGTGGCACAATTGTTATTTACTTTTGAATATAAGCCCTTTCTGTGATGTCGCTCAGACGCCCGACTGTGGCACAATTGTTATTTACTTTTGGATATAAGCCCTTTCTGCAATGTCGCTCAGACGTCCGACTGTGGCACAATTGTTATTTACTTTTGATATAAGCCCTTTCTGCGATGTCGCTCAGACGTCCGACTGTGGCATGTATGTCTTTTACTTTTCAATATAAGCCCTTTACGTGGTGTCGCTTAGACGCCCGACTGCGGCATGATTATTTATTTGTTCACCCTTCCAGGAGTCGCTCCAGACACCCGATCGGTTTTCAGTTATTTTTTTTGGGGATTTCGGGAAGACTACCGCCCGACTCCCTTTTTACTTACCATGTTTTACTAAATTGAATGTGCATTGCTAATTGCTCATGATGCATTCATGCATGCATTTGTTATATCTTACGTCAGAACTGTCTTGTAGTACTTTCAAAGTACTCACGGCTTGTTGATTTGGCGGATGTTGTGAAAGGCGATCTCATGGATGAAGAATTCGATAGCGAGTCCGACGCCTAGAGGAGTCGGTCAGTCTCGTGCGACCTGGATTGGTCATCAGATTATATCCGCTTCGCTACCCAAATAAATTCATCGAGCCTCACCTCGACGCTCGATGAGCTGCCGCTTTAGGAGTCATATTACCCACTCCACCGTGTTATTCGACTACCACTTTATTCTCGCGTCGGTAGTATGCCACCCACACCATTGTGTCATATCGCCATTATGTATAATTATTGGCGTGCTTGTAATAAAATGTTGAGCACCCTCAGCTCGACCCTGTAATATGTTTTATTGCTACTGGCTTTCTGTATCAAGATTTTGTCTACCAGTAAGGAGGATTCTCCTCATACTGGACTCAAAAGATCGGTTCTCAATAACCTTTTTATTGGAAAACCGGTCGTGACAAGCTTGGTACCAGAGCCAGGCTGACTATAGGAAGCCACTAGGTGCGATCGCTAATCGGTTATTAGCATAATAGAGTTTACTCATATTTTTGCAAATGTAGTCATTTTCTGACAGTCAGCATAGATTTATGATCTGACCATTCATAATTTTTGCCTACTTTTGTAGATGGCTGGCAACGACTGTGAGTCACAGGTGTTCGCCATAGCGTGCTGAGGGGTTCGTCAAGCTCGTCTCCTTCATCGTCTAGGTCGCGATGGGGCCATCAGTGCGCCCAGTCTTCACACTCTACCCGCACAAGATCAACGACAGTCTGACCATGCACCAGGCCGCGGTGCAATTCAAGGGAGGGCTTGTTGAGTTATGCCGCTTCCGGTTCTTGGGGAGAGCCATGCCTACGGAGAGGCATGTTATGCAGATGGCTGCCCGTGAGGCGATAGCTCGTCTCCGGGATGTTCTTCCTTCAATGAAGACTCGTCGATACCGCTACCTTCTGTGCCACGTGCCATACACCTGTCACTACTCATTCGCTTGCCCTGCAGGAGAGCGAGACGAGACTATTGAGATGCTTGTCGAGTACCTCCGAGCTCTGGAGGCAGCCTTCGACACCGGTGGGCGACCTTGTGGCTGCCCGCATGGACTCGATCCATGGCTGTGCCGCCAACAGGAGGGAGCTCCTGCACACCGCACCACCGCTGACTTTCGTCCTCGTCCTCGGCATCTTATTCTCCTACCATTCTCGCCCTTTGCTAAATCGCTTTGCCTACCACCGAGGAGTTCAACCAAGTCATTGCACCCACTCCGATCCGTTCTGCACCACCTATTGCGCCTACTCCTATTCGTAGCCGCTCACTTTGTGGCACCCGCTCCATCAACTCAGCGCAGCGCTTCACGTCTGGAGCCTATTAGCGAGGAGGAGGTTGAGTCCCCAGCCTCACTGCGCCTCACCCTCGGCAGGCCAAGGGAGATCCTTACCATCTCCGACTGAGCGCGCTTAGCCGCCATGCGATGTACTGACTTGTACGATATGGTTATATGTACATAGGTTGTGAGAAGTAACTTGTTTGCGCATCATGTAGGAACTGGGAGAAGTGCACTAGCCTAAATAACATGTCAGGATTATGTACGCATATCCTGAGTGATGTATTGTGTAATTACTACTTGCGTGTAAGATATGTAATAGTCCTTATCTGTGCAAAATTGTTTATTCTCTTGAAAAATCTTGGAGCATTTAAAATTCCCTGTATTTATGAACTTATTGATTTTTGCGACTCAATTTTGTTTCCTTATGAGTTTTACAAAATATATCCCCAGAGTGAAAAATGTCTCGTCCTTGGACGCGCTCCATGCCAAATCCGCCAGAGGAAAATTATGGCACACCACCAAACAACAATTTCACACGAGGCGATCAAGTCAGCAGGCAGTGAAACAACATTTACCCAAGTATGTCGCCTTTTACGAACAGAGTCAGCAACAACATCAGGAAATGATGAACCAAGTCATCAATATGGGAAATCACCGTGGGCGATGTCGGCAGCAATCCAAGTTATGCGAGCTATAGAAGACGCGTCCCCAAACATTTTCTTATCTTGACAAACCTCTTGAGGCCGATTTAACGGCTTCGGGACATGGAAAGAAAATTAATTATTGCACGGTGTTCAGACCGCGAGAGAAAGTACTATATGCACTGCACTATCTCACTGGAGCAGCTGCATCATGGTGGGAAAATTTCCTACACATGCACCCCAACGAAAATGAAATAACCTGGGAGGAATTCAAAGAAGGTTTTCGTGGGGCGCACATTCCTAAAAGTGTTATGAAAATCAAGAAGAGAGAGTTTGATGACCTCAAACAAAGGACCATGACGGTGTCAGAATACAACAGTCAGTTTACTCTGTTGTCTCGCTACGCCAATGAGGAGCGTATGACTGAAAGCAAGAAGATGGAAAAATTCCTAGACGGTCTGGCATCCTCGCTTAAATGCCAGCTGGTTGTGCACACCTTTCCAGATTTCAAGACGCTGGTGGATAAGGCCATTACCTTGGAAAATGAGAGACGCAGATTGGAGGATTTCCGCAAGCGAAAAAGGGACCAGACTACTCTTGCTCGCAACCACCGAAGCAAGACGGATTTTCAGAAAGGTGGGACACACAAACCCACGACAAACGTCTCACGCCCAATCAAGAATTTCCATGCGAGGGACAAGGAGTTCACGTATCGCCCAGGCGTTACTTGCTACGCTTGTGGAGAAGAAGGGCACTATGCCAAAGAGTGCCCCAAGCCAAGGAACTCGACCCCAAAGCCGAGCAACGGTGGCAATAATTCAGCGCCCAAGCGAAACAATTTCAACCCCAATAACAATCACAGGACGGGTCATCTGAACCACGTGACCAGAGAGGAAGCACAAAACGCCCCGGATATCGTACTTTCGGTACGCTCAACAGAATACCTGCCATGGTTTTGTTTGATTCTGGAGCTTCTCACTCGTTCATTTCATAGAGATTTGCTTTGCAAAATAATTTTTCGATGCTTCCCTTGGAAAAATCCATGATCATCAAGTCCCCTGGGATTAAGCAAGTTACTCAGAGTTACTGCCAAGGTGTGGTCATTGAGTTTGAGGGATTGAAGTTTCACGCCAACCTTATTATATTGGAAAATAAAGGACTGGATGTCATCTTAGGGATGGATTGGTTAACCACCAACAAAGGATTTATTGACTGCTTCAACCGGACCGTAATTCTCACCCACCATCACGGGAAGACAATAAAAGTTTCAGCCAAAGAGAGACGGATATCTCGGCAACCGAGGTTGAACAAGGTGGACGTTTCTGAATTAAGCAAAGTTCCAGTAGTATGTGAATTTCCAGACGTATTTCCCGAAGAGCTACCAGGAATGCCACCAGACCGAGAGATAGTATTTAGCATTGAGCTAGCTCCTGGAACCGCTCCCATTTACAAGAAACCACACAGAATGGCAGCATCCGAGTTGGTAGAATTGAAGAAGCAAATAAAAGAATTACTGCACAAAGGATATATATGAGCCAGTTCCTCACCTTGGGGTTCACCAATTTTATTTGCCAAGAAGAAGGATGGGACACTGAGATTGTGTATAGACTATCGAGCACTTAACATGGTCACAATCAAGAACAAATACCCGATGCCACGGATAAATGATTTATTTGATCAGCTCGTTCAGGCCAAAGTATTCTAAAAATTGACTTAAGGTCGGGATACCATCAATTAAAGGTACGAACGGAAGATATCCCCAAGACAGCCTTCACCTCCAGATACGAACTGTATGAGTTCACAGTAATGCCATTTGGACTAACGAACGCCCCCGCATATTTTGTTCATCTCATGAACAAAGTATTTTTGAAGTTTATGGACAAGTTTGTGGTGGTATTCATCGACGATATTCTGATGTACTCCAAGACACCAGAAGAGCACGCTGAACATCTCATAATTGTACTAGGAGAACTCAGGAAACATCAATTGTACGCCAAGTTCAGAAAGTGTGAATTTTGGCTAAGACAGGTAGGTTTTCTGGGCCACGTACTGACCCAAGAAGGTATTGCCGTAGACCCGGAAAAGGTCAAGGCCGTACTTGGCTGGAAACCACCAGCCAACAGCAGACGTCTGAAGTTTCTTGCGAAGGGCAGGATACTACCGAAGATTTATTGAAGGATTCTCCACCATAGCAAAGCCAATGACGCAGTTACTCAAGAAAGACAAGAAGCTTGAATGGACGGAAGCTTGCGAGAAAAGTTTCCAAGAACTAAAAAAGAAATTAACGACAACACCAGTATTAATTGTGCCAGACATACACAAGAATTTTGAGGTGTATTGTGACGCATCCCGGAAAGGCCTCGGATGCGTATTGATGCAAGAAGGCAAGGTAGTCGCGTATGTTTCCAGACAACTTCGCAAGCATGAAGAAAATTATCCTACTCATGACCTAGAGTTGGCAGCAGTCATTCATGCACTCAAGGAATGGAGACACTTTTTACTTGGAAATCGTTGTGAAATATACACGGACCATAAAAGCCTCAAGTATATTTTCACACAACCGGAACTCAATTTACGGCAACGACGCTGGCTGGAATTAGTGAAGGATTATGATGTTGGAATCCACTACCATCCAGGAAAAGAAAATGTAGTGGCAGATGCTCTAAGTCGGAACCCTAGCCCGAACAACGACAACCTTCCAAACCTGAGACCTGAATTTCGGCAGGAGTTTGCTAAACTCAACTTGCTGGTGGTCACCGAAGGCAGCGTGTCGAATTTAGAAATGCAGCCTACCCTGATAGAAAAGATTAAAGAGGCTCAGCATGGGCACCCCAGCCTTGAAGGCATAAAACAGAAAGTGGGTTTGGGCAAGGCCTCAGAATTCGTTATCGATGAGCAGGGAATATTGTGGTACGGAGATAGACTTTGCGTACCAAATATCGAGGACCTTAAACAGCAAATTTTAGCTGAAGGCCACACCGCTCCGTATTCAATTCATCCTGGAGGAACAAAGATGTACAAGGATCTTCAGGAAAAAATTTGGTGGCACGGTATGAAAAGGGACATAGCCACGTTCATCGCATGTTGTGACTCTTGTCAACGCATCAAGGCCGAGCACCAGAAACCGGCCGGACTTTTACAGCCAAATAAGATACCTGAGTGGAAATGGGATGAGATTGGAATGGATTTTATTGTTGGGCTACCTCGGTCACGGCACGGAAATGATGCCATATGGGTTATCACAGATGGACTGACTAAGGTGGCACACTTCATCCCCGTGAAGACAACCCACACCACTCAGAAGCTTGCCAGGCTTTATCTCTCCCGTATCGTCTGCTTACATGGAGTTCCAAAGACTATAATATCGGACAGAGGCACTCAATTCGTCTCCCGATTTTGGGATCAATTACAACAGGCTCTGGGAACCCAACTAGCTTTCAGTACAGCATACCATCCCCAGACGGATGGACAAACTGAACGAGTAAACCAAATTCTAGAGGACATGCTGAGAGCATGTGTCCTCACCTATGGAACCAGTTGGGAAGAAAGCTTGCCTTACGCAAAGTTCGCATACAACAACAGTTACCAGGCCAGCCTGCAAATGGAAACATTTGAAGCCCTGTACGGGCGAAGATGTCGTACCCCGCTAAATTGGTCAGAAACCGGAGACGGTCGTATCTTCGGCCCAGACATGCTCAAAGAAGCCGAGGAAAAGGTCAAGCTAATCAGGGACCGACTCAAGACCGCTCAAAGCCGACAGAAGAGTTATTACGATCAAAAACATCATGGAGTCAGTTTCGAGCCCGGTGAGTTTGTGTACCTGCGAGTATCTCCTATGAGGAGCCTGCAACGATTCAAGATTAAGGGAAAGCTAGCACCAAGATTCATCGGACCATTCTGTATAGTGGCACGGAGAGGCACGGTAGCCTACCAGCTAGACTTACCCGAAGAATTATCCGATGACACTCAAAATTTTTTATTTGGTTTTCAACGAAAACTTTGTTGGATTTGAAGAAGGTCATTTAGATTCTTCCAAAAACTTCTCTCTCAAAAAATTTTCCCTTGGCAAGGATTTTATTTTTGTATCTTCTTCAACCCTGGTGTTTGGTTAATGAGAACCTTCCTTCTGATTGTTCCCTCCTCAAATATACTTTCTTGGAAATTATTTTCTTTTAAAAAGAAACCCTATGCGTTTTGGGGCTTCTTTCATTTTGAAACCACCCATGGTTTTACCATGCCTCATGTGGTAAAACCTTCCAAAACCCCTCCTTCCTCTTTGGAGCAATCTAAACTTTCTGTTCCAACAAGTCCAACCCATTTTTGGATTTTATTTCATTTATTTTATTTCCCAAAACAATTCTATCATTTATTTTAAGCCTAGGTGATTTTGAAAGCAAGTACCAAATTCCCTTTGAGTTTTGATCTCAAACCAACTCCTCTGGATAGTCTTTAGCACCCACCAACCTAGATCCATCAAGATCCACTCTTCCTCTTTCCAAAATTTTCAAGTTTCAACCTCTGCAAGTTTGGACCAGATTTTTCAAATTTGATGAAATTCATATTTCCTCTTCCCCAAAAATTCTACCAAAATTCAGGCAGCCCCCAGATGCAATGAGAGGCCACCCCACCGAAAATCAGCTCAAGGAAAATTCCCCACATGCCAAAATCATTTCGTCGAACACTTGGCCGGCACTGTTCCTGTACACTTTCAGAAAGTTCAGAGTTTCACAGATTTGCAGCATCGTTTTTCGTCAGAGAGTTGTCATCAATCACCTGAGCGCTCTGGCGCGTTGCGCACGGCCTCTCCTCCTTGACCAGAGCACCGCATGGTCTCTTGGACGAGCGCAGGTGTCGGTGGAGGCGAGCATCATCGACGTCGGCAGCTTCTGCGGTGGCAGAGCCACCCGTGGCGGCCAACGGGAGCCAGAGCCAGCTCGCCACGCCGTCCGGCGCCGCCCAACGCCCCCTAGCCCTCCGCGTGGCCTCATGCATGCCAGCGCACCCCCGCAGCACCGTCGCCGTGGCCCGGCAAGCACAGGGCGCGCCCTCTGCCGCCGACGGGCCCGCGCCGCCCCGTTCCGTCGAAGCCACCCAGAGAGCCTAATCCAAACTTGGTTAGCACCTAAATGGAACCGGTGAACCTCCACGTTGACGCCCAACTCCCTAAACTCCCCGACCAAGTACTGCGCCGCCGTAACCATCGCCGGAGATCCCCGTTCACGGCCACCGCCTCGGATCGCCTATAAAAAGGGGCCCCGAGCTCGCTCTCGAGCACGCACCACCAGTGCACCCCACCAACACCCCGCCAAGCCACTAGGAGGACCTCGAGGAGGTCCCCTCCCACAACTCCGGCCGCCCCGATCGGCCTCGGCCACCAGCTCGATCCACTCCGGTGAGGCCATCCTCGACGCCCAAACCTCGTCAGTAGCCTCCTCGAGCACCCAGTGAGCTGATCCAAGCTTCAATTTGACCTTCGCAGCCCTCCCCGACGAGATCCAACTCCACCCGAGCCGCCGTCCGCCGGAGCGAGGGCCGCCGTCGACATAGTGCTCGCCGACGACCACCACCACCACCCACCGACGCGGAAGGACACGCTGAACATGTAGGTACCGCCCGATCCCCCTGCCTCGCCGTGGATCGCCACCGGCGACCACCGCAGCTCTCGGGCGCCGGCGGGCTCTGTTCTTCCCCGTTTGAAATTTCAAACCTGACGGGTGGGACCCGCCTGTCGACCTCTCTTTTCTTTTAAGCGAACCGTTTTACGAAAACGTATTCAGGAAAATACGCTTTCGATCTGAAGCATTTTCTGGTCTTTTTCTGTTAAGCCCCACGAGAAGTTTACATTTCATTACGAAGGTCCTGGATTAAAACCCTTTTAACTGTTAAACAGAAAAGGATTTTTGATGGATTCTTTTTCTGCCCTCTTTAAAATTTTGTCTAGTTTTTTATCAGATTTATTTGAAAAATATTTGGAATACTTTTGTGCACCCCACGGTATTTACGATAGTGCGTGTGTTTCTGTATACCGTAGATACCGAAGGAGGTGACGGAACCGCCAACTTCACCGAGCTAGACTCCGACTACTCCGAACCAGGAAAGCATGTTTGAACTTTTGATATGATGAGTAGCTTTGGCATGTTTGCATTAAGTAGTTCATGGCATGTTTATGAGCATCTCGATGAATGTCATATTTCATGCAAAGTTGAGGCAAGTGAGTTTCGATAATCCATAAGTTGTTGGATGTGAGTCGGCATGGCCATGTGATGGCATGAGGATGGGTAAGATGGCAGTGTTGTAGCATGCTAGTCTTATGCCAGACTATTTGACTCCAGTGTCAACATGAATTAGTCCAGTTTCCGTCCGTTTTCCCTACATGTACTACCACATGTTTTCCGCAAGGGGTACGGCTTAGTAAGTTGCAAACCGCTTTCCTGGTACACACCAAATCGAGAGGCCGTGATGAGGGTTCCATGGCCCTGGATTAAAGCCAGTCATCCGGTCAGGGGCATGGGTGTTTCCGGTTGGGACCGAGAGGGGGCACCCTTAGAGCGCCACAGATATAAATTTGATCCCAAGCTATTCGAGATTGTGATCTCCCGGTCTCAAAGATTTCCTTGAACGCTGTCTAGGGTGATTCTGGCATCGTGAGGTGGGATGGGTGTGTCTTGGTTAGATGTGTTTCTTCGAAATACCGTAAACGGAACTAGTCCCTCGTGACTACGGAAATCCGTTGGCTGTGGGTATTTTAGTACAAACTCTGCAGAGTCAAAAAATGCTTTGAATCATCTTATCCATGTCCAAGTACTGTGTTCAACTTATTCCGTCAAGTGTCAGTCTCAGTGACAAAAACTCCGGTGAACCACATGAGTGTTAAGTCCGGTCAAAAGTTTATTCCTGTGGATGGACTAACCCGTTTATTATTGTGTGTTGAATATTTCTTATGAGTATTATATCCTTGTGAATTTATCAGACATGAATGATAAAATATAAGCCCTTTCTGCGATGTCGCTCAGACGTCCGACTGTGGCACAATTGTTATTTACTTTTGAATATAAGCCCTTTCTGCTATGTCGCTCAGACGTCCGACTGTGGCACAATTGTTATTTACTTTTGAATATAAGCCCTTTCTGCGATGTCGCTCAGACGTCCGACTATGGCACAATTGTTATTTACTTTTGAATATAAGCCCTTTCTGTGATGTCGCTCAGACGTCCGACTATGGCACAATTGTTATTTACTTTTGGATATAAGCCCTTTCTGGGATGTCGCTCGGACGTCCGACTGTGGCACAATTGTTATTTACTTTTGATATAAGCCCTTTCTGCGATGTCGCTCAGACGTCCGACTGTGGCACGTATGTCTTTTACTTTTCAATATAAGCCCTTTACCTGGTGTCGCTTAGACGCCCGACTGAGGCATGATTATTTATTTGTTCACCCTTGAGGCGCTCCGGACACCCGATCGATTTTCGATTATTTTTGGGGGATTTCGGGAAGACTACCGCCCGACTCCCTTTTTACTTACCATGTTTTACTAAATTGAATGTGCATTGCTAATTGCTCATGATGCATTCATGCATGCATTTGTTATATCTTATGTCCGAACTGTCTTGCGAGTACTTTCAAAGTACTCACCTGGCTTGTTGATTTGGCCAGATGTTGACGAAGGCGATCTCATGGATGAAGAATTCGATAGCGAGTCCGACGCCTAGAGGAGTCCCAGTCAGTCTCGTGCGACCCTGGATTGGTCACTGTATTATATCCGCTTCCGCTACCCAAATAAATTCATCGAGCCTCACCTCGACGCTCGATGAGCTGCCAGTTTAGGAGTCATATTACCCACTCCACTGTGTTATTCGACTACCACTTTATTGTCGAGTCAGTAGTATGCTACCCCACACCATTGTGTCATATCCGCCATTATGTATAATAATTGGCGTGCTTGTAATAAAATGTTGAGCACCCTCAGCTCGACCCTGTAATATGTTTTAATGCTACTAGCTTCCTGTATCAAGATTTTTTCTACCAGTAAGGAGGATTCTCCTCATACTGGACTAAAAAGATCGGTTCTCAATAACCTTTTTATTGGAAAACCGGTCGTGACATCCAGTTTCTTTTCTTGCTCATTCTTCGATGTTCGGCGTCATTTCTGTCCCAGCAGAGTGATGCCAAGTGATCCTGACACTGTTTGCAAAAATGGTGCTCAGGTATCGCACCGAATTAATTCCTTCAGCCCCACTTTTTGTTTCAGTGGTAGACATGCTTCTACCCCCGGATCGTCCTTTTTCTTGTCATATGGGCAACCCTTACTGATCGTGGTAATCAAGAAAGGGCAGTGTCAGCAGCCTCAATTTTTCCCCGCTATCCTATTTCTTGGACAAGTACGGATCTTTTTCCGTCCGCTTGATAATAATGTGGTTGCGACCTTCGTGTCCCACTACATGATTACCGAATGCGTCCTCGCCTCTGAGCTAGTCCAGGTTGCTACCTGGCTACGCTAGCACTTGGTGTAGCGTTGTTTACACCAATTCTTCCACACATTTATTCGTCCTCGTGCACAACGTCACAGCAGGCTAGATCGTAGAGCCGGAGATCCCGCGAGATTTGTGTGCTTAAGTAGGCATGCATATTGTGTGACTAGCAGTAATATGTGATATTGATTGTGTGTGAATTGATTGTTGTTGTGTGTTTTGTTTAGTTGAGTTTTCTTTTGCTTCTTTCTTTTTGGGCCCCGGTGTTACATTATTTTTTCCCTATAAAGAGTTGCTCATCAGCTGACACCGGATTCGAAGAAGTAATAAGTATTTCAAATATTTGGAAGAAGCTCAGCTACACATTATGGCCTTCTCAATCAACCGCATGATATAAGGAGTATCTGCTCAGAATACCAATTGTGTCTTGGATTGATTATCCGCATCAATCCTACAGTAGTAATGATCCAGCCAGCAGAAATACAAGTCAGATACAAGACCAACGGTATATTTTTCAGTCAAAGGTATGGATTATAGGCAAAGTTTTGGCTCAGCAATAAATGATACTTGAAATATGTTATACTCCAAGAGAAAGTCAGGATGTGATATGCTCAAGGAAGACAGTCAAACAAATTTTCTCATACCAATAATCAGCCGCAAAATATTATAGACGTGTGCATGGATTTCAGTTTGCATATCAGTATGAAGTTTTGGATATAAGAAACCCAGCATTATTCTACACGCTATAGGAAGAAATTTATGAGGCAAGGCTCCTCAAATTTTTCCTCAGCATGATATGTGAACAATTTCTGGTACACGGTACTCGGTCTTTCTCAACAAGATACCTCAGTAAAAGCTTATGACAGACGGAAATGATTTTTTTTCTCAATAAGCAAAACCGAGGAGAAGGTTCTCAAGTACGGAACCCATGCTTCTCCAGCACAATACTCAGGTCAAGCTTCGTGTATAAGCTATAGAGATTTCTTCTGCATGCTACCCACACAAAAGCCTAGAGCAGAATCTAAGAGTCTTCCTCAGCAAGCTACTCGGATGGCTTCCCTCGTAAGCCACCCAGTCCGTGTCAGTACCACACTATGCACCATCCTCAGAGATTATATGATGAGTTGGCAGTATATGGCAGTACATCTCAAGGATCAAATTTGCAATAATTTTGTTAGAGGAACAATTCAGTCAAAACATATGTCTGCCGCAATAATATGGTATTCAGTTGCATATGATTATTATACATATGGTATGCATGTATCCCGGGTCAGATCGGTCACTTATACGGGATACGGCACTGATCCAGCAGATATACCTAAGAAAGCAATGAGCTCCGTACAGCTACAAACCCCGAGTATATGTCATATATGTGCGAACACAGGTCAGAAAATAAGCAGAAGGAATAATGCCAACAACATTGCACTAGCCACAGTCATGGTCATACGAAGAATCGAGGACATGTGTGGCCAAGTTATTTCAGTAAGGTATCCTGACAAAGAAAATCATGACCGTTAAGGGGTGAGACTGACAACAAAGGTATGATGATTTTGCACGACCATCAGGGTCCGGATACCCCAAGTCAGTTGGAGGCCATAATTCCATATGGATCCACAAAGACATACACCTTCAGTGGCCTACTCTATTTACAAGGATTTGCATATCCCGCTGACCCGCTTGACATGGTTAGTGTGGAATATCCAAGTCTTTCTGTCAGATCCAAGATTCCTTTGCAACCTCAACAGTTTGACCTCAATGGCAGAGTTAAAACATATCATAGTGTATTACCAAAAATGGGTATACCGACACATGAGAAAGTCAAAAGCCGAATAATCTGCTCAGACTCGGTATACTCGCCAACGGAATCAAGTACACTGTTAGTCTGTCAGGAAAAGCATTTGTCCGTCAGCCTCTGTCGGGCAAAGTCTCAAGATATAAATATTTGAGGTATGGCATAGCTATAACTCCATGCACCGTTATATAGCTCACGACAGAAGGCAGTCAAATCTCTGGTGTATGCCACATGCTCGAGCCAAAGGAAATAAATCAAGATAAATCAGTGCACCTCTGAGCAGTCAAATCCCGTCAGAAGATGGCCATGATTAATTCTAAGTATTTATTGAACCCAGAAGGCTCGCATTTATTTGAAGCAACCCCATGACAGAAGTAAAAAGGTTTCATGACCAAAAGGAAATTTATGATTAGATCCATTGGACATCACTACAGATATGAGAAAATCAACGTCATCAAAAGGAAGTGGTATATGAGCAAAAACCCGTCAGAATTTGGGGAAAGGTGAAGCAAGCCACCCCAGAGCAAGGTGAGTTGTTCATCTGAAATTCTTGGGGGAACAATAAATAAAGGAAAAAGGATGCCCGAGTTGGAAACGGTATCCTCAAGTCATACTTGTTCCCAGAGCAACTAAATCTCGAGGACGAGATTTCTTTAAGGGGGTAAGAGTTGTAACAGCCTGCATTTTGGCCCTTTTATTTTTCTTTTTGGTTTATTGGTTTTTGCTCTATTTTTCTTTTTGGAGTGGTTCTGTGGCCTTGTCACCTGGGAAATCATCCTATTTTTCCTTCCCAAGTGGCTCATCATTCTAAAAACCTTGCCAAGATCATGTCACTTCACTGCTTGACCAAACCCTAATTTCTTTTTCTCAGGAATATTCCTTTTTCTATTAAAGGAACAACCCTGTCTGCCCTAGGTTGTGAAGCAACCTTTATTTCCATCACTCCTAAAATTCCCAAATAATTCTCATAAATTTTTTGGGTCATATATTTCCCAAATACGGCAAAATATTTCATTTGTCATGTTTATCATCTTGCTCAAATAATTCATTTCCTATTCTGCCCTAAATGGCACATTGTGAAGCAAGTGCTATTTTACTTTCTCCAATTGACCTAAAACTCCTTGGACACCTTTTCCTGTCCATATCATTGCCACATGCCAAAATTCAACATCATTTGCCTAGTAATTACTTAATTATGATTTTCCAAAGTTTCTATCCAGAAAGAAGCTTTGTGCAGGAGGTGCGAGCTAGGCATATCCAAATGAGTTGCCATTTTGCATGATCCCTCATATCATCATATCATAACCCTCCACCAAAGTAGAGATCATGTAATGCCTCCATGTGAGCTCATCTTCAATTCTTTGATTCTGCCCAAAATTTCAGTTTGTGAAGCAAGTATATTTTATCTTGCTCCGCTATGGCTGCCAATTTATCTAGACCTTCTATTATCCATATAACCTCCCTCCACCTATTTTGGGCATGTTTCATCCAGCCATTCCTCCTCTAGAATTTTTGCAAGTTTCTGGTCATCAAGGATGTTTGTGAAGCAAGTACAATTTTGGTGAATCCAATTGGTATGAAACTTATACAACATCTTTATATGATCAAATCATGAAGCCTCGCCAAACTTGAGCTCAAGTGGCCACACCATTTGAGTGCATCATCCAAATCTCATTTCTGGACCATTTTGGTCAGTTGCAAAGCAACTATCATTTATCTTGATCCAATTCTTTTCCAAGTTACCAAGATGAAAGTCCTTCTTTACCTCAACCTCGCAGACAACTCCATTGGATCCAAAACCCTTCCTGTTGATCACTAGTTCTCACCCAAGTTTACTGCAGTAAACTTCTGAGACTTCTTACCGTTTGACCAGATCACTTTTAATCGATCTACCACCACGGTTGCAACCTCCCCTGGATGGACTACGCCCTAGAAAACGTTTGCCAACCCTTGGCATCTTCTCCTCGCCAGTCTGCGCGGTGACCACCGACTTGGCATGTAGTGCACGCGTCCAGAATGGCTTCTTGCTCGGGCACCTCCTCTGCTCGGCGTCTCAGCGAGCACGAGCATGTCCAACTGTTTTACTGCGTCGTCGCCGTCCTCCTGGACCTCTATCCCTCTCTGTAAACCCCCTCACCGACGCTCACCGACGCTCGCCCATGGGCGCACTGTGGCCGACCGAGCATTGATGACGACGTGGCTTCTTCCTCTTCTTGTCCCCGAGATCCGCTTGTCTTCGTGACCTCTGCGGCTCGTCTGCACCCCCCCTCGTCATGTTCCCGGGCCTCCCCGTGATCGTTGGCCGTCGCCAGAGCCTCGGCCGGACATGCCCGGCGACACCCGAGCCCGTGCCCCTTGGCCCCACCTATATAAGGAAGCCCCGACCCTCTCTGAGCTCGTCACCAGCCTTGCCTCGCTTCACTACCTCTCCCCAGCCTGTCAAGCGAGCTCAAGAGGCTCTCCTCGCCTCGGTTGATCGCCATGGCCGCTGTCGTGGTTCTAAGTCTGACAATAGAATGGGGGTAGGTATGGAGAGGCAAGATCCTAGCTATGGAGTAGTTGTATACGCAAGATGTTTACGAGTTTAGGCCCTTCTCGGAGGAAGTAACAGCCCTACGTCTCGGAGCCCGGAGGCGGTCGATCAGAGCAAAGGTATGAGTTACAGGGGTGCGAACCCTTTACACTGAGGAGGGGGGTGGCTTATATAGAGTTCGCCAGACCCCCCCAGGTCTTAGTTATGTAGGGATTAAGGTACATTAAGAGAGGGAGTTACTGGTAACGTCCCACATAAAGTGCTATGATGACCATAAAGCCATTTCATGACCGGCCGTTTGCGTGCAGACTGACTGTAGATCTTCTGGCGGTCGAGTGGTTGGCTGGTGGTCGAGTGTCTTCAGGTCCGTTGAGTGGAATCCTTCCAGGTCGACTGAAAGGTGTTTTCTTTAAGAGATGTCCTTGGGGAGGGTATCTTGGACAGGTTCATGACCCTACCCTAGGTACATGACTTCATCAGTAGCCCCCGAATGGATCGAGGATTGAGTGGGGAAGGAGTTGAGAACTCTTCCGACCCACTTTTTGTGTGATGAGCTTAGGTGACGGCTTCAACTTCTTTTTCAGTCTCCTTGATCCATTCTTTGTATCTGTCGAGTGTGTTTTTTGTACTTGGTGAACTCCGAGTGATAGGACAGAGGAAATCTTCTGCCTGACGATTTGCTCCGCGGCGCACAGATTTAGCGGGATTCGAATTTTTGGGAAACGAGCGGGGCGGAGGAAGCCGAAGTAATCGGACGGGATAAGGCTGGGATGCCTCGATCTCCGCACCACCTTTTTCGCCACGTATCGCGCAGGCGACTGTTGCAGGATTTGACAGGATCGTCCGGGCCTACCAGTCAGTCACTCGGAAGCAACCTCATATAAGGCCTTGGGCGGGGGTTTTTGAACAGTGCGTTCCCCTTTCCTCCTCCCTTCTCCAGATTCATCCACCACGTGCGATTTCTCCTCCGCTTTGCTGCTCTGTGCGCGTCTCGTCGACGACAATGGTGAAGGACAGGACGGCGGCTTTGGAGCGGGCGAAGAAGGTGTCGACGAAGGCGAAGGGAAGAGCGACCAGTTGGGGCGTATCCTCGTCGAGGGCCGGCTTGCCGCAGGGCTGGATCCAGGGCGACTGGATCCGCTCGACGATCAGCCAGAAGGACCTCGACGACATGGCCAATGAAGGAGGGATCCTCCATGGAACGGCGCGGCTCCCGGGGAAGGAGTGGATGCCACAACCTCTGGAGGGTGAGTGCGTTATCTTGGCCACCCATGTCGACCGTGGGTTTTCTCTGCCGCCTCACCCTTTGTTTCGGGGATTTCTGAACTTTTTCGGGGCACAACTTCACCACTTCACTCCCAAATCCATCGTGTATCTTGCTGCTTTTGTGTCGCTGTGTGAGAATTTCTTGGGTTGCCGGCCTCATTGGGGCCTTTTCAAGCACATTTTCACTTGTCGCTCCCAAAGCGGTGAAAAAGGCCAATCCGAGTGACGAGAGAACTCAAGTGATTCAGATGTGTGGGGGTCTTGGGGTCCAAATGAGAGGAAAAAGCTCTTTTCCGGCCATGATCTTACCCGAGTCAGTCCGAGGATAGCACTCAACTTGGTTCTACTGCAAGGACCAGCCAACGCCAGGGCAGTCGACTGGACTCCCTCGTTTTTCCATGGACCGAGTGAGCAAACCATCTTCTTTGAAAGTGATCCCGGAAGAGAAGGCGCAGGTGAAGGTGTTGGTCGAACGAGTTGTCCAGCTCATTCGAGATGGGGTAACAGGCATGGATCTCTTGGAGGTCTTCCTTCAACGACGCATCCAGCCGCTTCAAGCCCGAGACCATCCGATGTGGTTGTACTCCGGCACTGAGGACACCACTCAGATCCACCCGGAGGAGATCAAGGATGCTATGCTGGAAATATGTCTTGGAGGCATCATAGGAAACAAGGACAACCCTTGAGGGGCCAGGAGGATCCCTCCACTCGACCAGTCCTACGAAGTAGACAAGGTCCATTCCTGCATCTTTGATTGTTATCCTGTTTTCTCCATCTTGTTTGCTTCAAATCAGTCGATTGACTTTGTCTTGTTTGTTGTCTTCCAGGCCACCACTGAGATGTATTCGATGCCCAATGGGGCGCAAGAACCAGCCGAGGAGGAAGGGAGCGGAGGTGAAAGCCAGGAGGAATGGCAATCCGATGGTGCGGAGGACGAAGATGATGACAGCTCCGGCGAAGAGGAGGAGGAGGAAGAGGAGGAAGAAGTTGACCCTCCTCGCATGGAAAGGCGATCCAGGCTCACCCATGACCCCGCGGTCGAGCGTGGCAAGGCTATCGCGCCTGTCGGGCAGTCGACGAAACGCCCTCGGACGACGTCTCCGGCGCCGACTGAAAAAGCGCTGAAGCAACCCCGAGCGACGCCATCAAAGCCGACGAAGGCTTTGCCCAAGATGAGGATGGCCATTCCCACCATTTCCGGGTACAACAGAATTTGTGTTTTCTTGTTTGGCACGGACACATTTTTGGTCAACTTGTTGACTGATCAACTGATTTCTGAAACCTGCAGCGCTGCTACCTCCGAGACCTCAGTTAGAAATGAAGACCAGGAGATGGAAGATGCTGTCACCTCTAACCTTGGTATGATCTCTGTAGTTTCTCATTTGGTCGATTGGATTCCCGTTTTTAACTTTGAATCTTTCCTGTAGTCCCTCCTCATGTCATTGATCTCCCGATGATGATGATGAGGCGCCGTTGAGGCGGAGGAGGACTAAGAAGGCCCCTGCTGGCAAGACTGATCAGGTTGCATCAGTGCCTGAGGTGCTGGTGCATGAGGGTGGCAACATCACTCGGGACTTTTGTGTCTTTTGCTGTGCCGCTGACGAGTATCCGGCCTTCAATGTCGACTGCTGATCCGCCCTCCCTTTTCGCCACGCACCACGTCCCAGAGGACCAAGTGGGTGCTGCTAAGGAGGCTATACGCCAAGCGGGGATCATGATGGAGCAAATGAAGGTAGTCCGGGAAGCTAGCCAGGCAGCCTATGATGCCAGCTCAGCTCTTCATAGCAACGTCCAGGTAAGTTGATCACCACTTGTTCTGTTAGGATATGCTACCTGAAAAACTCTTCTTTCTGAAGATCCTCGTATCTGTACACCCGCTGGGTGTGTCGACTGAATTTTTGGACTGGTGGGGGCACGCTGAGTGCACCCACTGGGTGTAGTCCTCGAGACTATGGTGGACTGCTGGCAGTCGACCGTAGTGTTTATACTTTGTATTTCTTTGATAACTTCTTCACTCGGTCTGGTCGGACCATGTCGAATGGAATCTTGAAACCGGTGGGGGCACGCTGAGTGCACCCACTGGGTGTAGTGCCCGAGACTATGGTGGACTGCTGGCAGTCGACCGTAGTATGAAGAACTCCTTTTTTTTGGTCGACTGATCGAACTGAGTCGGTAAGACCAGTGGGGGCACGCTAAGTGCACCCACTGGGTGTAGTCCTCGAGACTACTGTCGAATATTTTGATTCCACTGTAGTCTTAGAAACGCAATGATTTTTCTTAGTCACTCGGAAGTAACCTAGCTTTGATGTCTGTCGATTGATTCTTCGCAGAAATCCTGTGAGCTTGTGGCTCGCTATACTGAATTGGAAAACAAACAGATCCAGCTCAACCTTGACTTGAAGCTTGCTCAGGAGAACTTGCAGAAGGCGAGAGACGAAGCAAAAGGTATGGTTGGTGAGAACTTGACGACTGTCTTTGTCTTTCTGTCCCTTCGTAATTATGATCTCACTGTCATTTTGCAGACAAAATGGAGGAGGCTCTGAAGAACAAGGATCATGACCTTGCCGAGGCGTAGAAAACGGCTTTGAACAAAACCAAGCTCGCGGAAGAGAAGCTGTCTTCAGTCGGAAAACTTGAAGAAGAGAACGCCAGTCTGAAAGCTGCTCTCGATGCGGCCAACAAGGAAGTTAGCCGACTAAAGAACGACAAGATAGCTCTGAGCGACAAGGCTGGCGAACTAGCGCGGAAGAGGAATGATCTACAGGCTTATCTGTGAGGGCTTACCAAGAAGTTATTCCTCATGCTTGAAGGTAATTCCTCTTATCCGACTGACTTGTTATCACTGACTCATCATAGAACCATTAGCTTGAACTCGAGTTGTGTTTGCAGAATTCTGTCAGAACTTCGAGGAAGAGACTAGTCGAGTGGAGACAAGCCTGGACCCCATTAACTCCCCCGTGAAGGATGAAGCCGCCATGAATGTGCTCCGACCGAGTCTCGTGTCATTCTTTGTGGTGGACTACCTCGCCGATTGAAGGTTGCGGTGTCGCGGATTGACTCGACACTGCCATGCGAAACACTTCAAAATGACCTCGAAGTCTTTAATGACTCGGTGAATGACGTTCCAAGTCGAGTGCAGGAATGGAAAAAAGTCTTCTGCCAGATGCGGTGCCGATGTTGCTATGTCTCTGGTCCGTGTTCACTGCAAGGAGGCGCGAGAGGAAAGGCTGGCGTCCATCAAAGTTGCCAGTACCAAGAAGCACGACTTCCGATCTTTCATGGAGACTTTCATTGGTGCTGCCACCCGGATCGCTGATGGGATCGACCTGGACCAGTTAATCGCGCCTTCCAGTCCTCCACCTGAGGAGTAAAAAACTTCTATGATTTGTCTTAAATTTGCCTCGGAATGCCGAGTGATCTTGTAACCGATAAACTTTAACAGTCTTGAGGCATGGGTACTTCTGCATCCATAGGATGTTATCCGAACTTCACTTATCGTCGAAATATGCTTTTGTTTGCCTTCGAGTAACTTTGTTCTTCACTCAGATTATGCTTCAGTGTATGAGATGCAGCTCTGAGGTGGAAAATCCAGTCGACCTACACTTCGTTGTTCTTGCAGGCAAGGATGGAGTTTGGATTGTACTTATGGCGCAGCTCCGCAGGAGAAGGTAACAGTCGACCTGCACCTCGTCGTCCTTGCGGATCGGGATGGAGCGCACGTTGTACTTGTGGCGCAGCTCGAAGGAGAAGGTAACAATCGACCTGCACCTCGTCGTCCTTGCGGATTGGAATGGATTTCGTACTTTAGCTAGCATTGGACTGCAACTAAGCCTCCGAGTGGGAGGGTTGCTCTCCACTCGGTAGGATATTCGGATACTTAGGCGAGTACTGGACTGCAGCTAAGCCCCGAGTGAGAGGTTCGCTCTCCACTCGGTAGGATTTTTCAAACTTAGGCGAAATCTTGGACTGCTGCTAAGCCCCGAGTGGGAGGTTTGCTCTCCACTCGGTGGGATTTTTCAAACTTAGGCGTCTTGGACTGCTGCTAAGCCCAGTGGGAGGTTTGCTCTCCACTAGGTAGGATTTTTCAAACTTAGGTAGTCTTGGACTGTCGCTAAGCCCCAGTGGGAGGTTTGCTCTCCACTCGGTAGGATTTTTCAAACTTAGGCAAGTACTAGACTGCAGCTAAGCCTCCGAGGAGGATTTTGTGTCGTAGCTCAAGGGGAAGGCAAATGACCTGTACCTCGTCGTCCTTGCAAAGTGCACATTGTATTAAATACTTAGGCGAGTACTTGGACTGCAGCTAAGCCCCCGAGTGGGAGGATGGCTCCTCACTCGGTAGGATTTTCAAACTTAGGTGAGTACTTTGACTGCAGCTAAGCCCCCAAGTGGGAGGCTGGCTCCTCACTCATTAGGATTTTCAAACTTAGGGGAGTACTTGGACTGCAGCTAAGCCCCCGAGTGGGAGGCTGGCTCACCACTCGGTAGGATTTTCAGATACTTAGGCGAAACGGATTCGCAGCTAAGCCCCCGAGTGGGAGGCTGGCTCTCCACTCGGCAGGGATTTTTTTTTACAAACTTAGGCGAAACGGGTTCGCGGCTAAGCCACCCACTGGGGGAAATTCCTTATGTAAACGAAAAGTAATAACAATCACTGGGAAAATTATAACATTCTTGTCTTTGATAAACAAACTACAGAGGTACTTTTATTACATCGCACCCGAGTGAGTACTTAAGTGTAAAAGGGGCGGAGCAACTCCGCATTCCAAGCTCGAGGCTCATCAATCTTGCGATCGACGTTGTAAAGATGGTAAGCTCCATTGTGGAGAACTCTGGTGACGATGAAGGGACCTTCCCAAGTGGGAGCGAGCTTGTGTGGTTTCTGTTGATCCACTCGGAGGACCAAGTCCCCTTCTTGAAAGGCTCGGCTCTTCACATTTCTAGCATGGAATCGATGCAAGTCCTGCTGATAGATGGTCGAGCGGATCAGGGCCATCTCTCTCTCCTCTTCACGGAGGTCGACTGCATCTTGCTGGGCTTGCTCCGCTTCATCTTCAGAGTAGAGTTCGACTCGGGGTGCATTGTGAAGCAGGTCACTCGGAAGAACTGCTTCAGCTCCATAGACCAGAAAGAATGGAGTTCTCCCAGTCGACTGATTAGGAGTGGTCCTCAATCCCCAAGGACCTACAGAAGCTCGTCGACCCACGCTCCTGCTACATGCTTGAGATCGCGCATCAGCCGAGGTTTCAGTCCTTTGAGAATTAGACCGTTTGCTCGTTCTGCTTGTCCATTCGACTGGGGGTGAGCAACTGAAGCATAGTCAACTCGCGTGCCCTGAGAGGCGCAAAAGGCTTTGAACTTTTCGGAATCGAAGTTTGACCCATTGTCAGTGATGATGCTGTGCGGAACTCCATATCTGAATATCAACTCTCTGATGAAACCGATAGCGATTACGCAGCGTCGAGGTTCTTGATAGGTTTAGCTTCGATCCACTTTGTAAACTTGTCGACTGCCACTAGCAAATGAGTGAAACCGCTTCTGCCAGTTCTTAGTGGTCCAATCATATTCAACCCCCAAACAGCGAAGGGCCAGATGAGTGGAATGGTCTTCAAGGCTGAGGCGGGTTTGTGTGACATATTGGAATAGAACTGACAGCCTTCACACTTGTCGACTATTTCCTTTGCCATTTCATTTGCTTTTGGCCAGTAAAATCCCGCTCGGTATGCTTTAGCCACAATGGTCCGAGAGGACGCATGATGACCACAGGTTCCCGAGTGGATCTCATCAAGAATTATCTGACCTTCTTCTGGTGTTATGCATTTCTGGACGACTCCGGTCGCGCTTTCTCTGTACAATTGTCCTTTGATCACAGTAAAGGCCTTGGATCGGCGGATGATCTGTCGAGCCTCTTCCTCGTTCTCTGGGAGCTCTTTCCTCAAGGTATACGCAATGTACGGCACTGTCCAGTCGGGAGTGATGACCACGACTTCCATGATCAGGTCGACCATAGCTGGGACCTCAACTCCAGTCGGATCAGTGGCACTTTTTGGCTGTGGAGCTTCTTCAGTGAAAGGATCCTCTTGAATCGACGGTGTGTGGATGTGCTCCAAAAACACATCACTGTGAATGGCTTCCCTCTTGGACCCTATTTTCACCAAATCGTCAGCAGCTTGATTTTTCAAATGGGTATATGATGAAGCTCTAACCCCTCAAACTTCTACTCTAGCTTCCTCACTGCATTGCAATAACCAGTCATGGCTGGGCTTCTGACATCCCACTCCTTCATCACCTGATTAACCACTAGATCTGAATCGCCATAAACCATGAGGCAATGGACGCCGAGTGAAATGGCCATGCGCAACCCATACAATAGTGCTTCATATTCTGCTTCATTGTTGGAAGAATCAAAGTGAATCTGGAGCACATATCTGAGCTTATCTCCTCGGGGGGAAACCAATACTACCCCAGCACCGGAACCATTCAGCATCTTGGAACCATCAAAGAACATAGTCCAGTGCTCCGAGTGAACTTGAGTCGACAACTGTTGTTCAATCCACTCGGCGATGAAATCTGCTATTGCTTGAGACTTGATGGCTTTTTTTGCCTCGAACTTGATATCAAGGGGAAGGAGTTCAATCGCCCATTTCGCCACTCGACCAGTTGCATCTCTCGTTGTGCGAGAATCTACGATAATGGGCGTCGCCGACGACTATAATGGAATGATCAGAGAAGTAATGAGCAACCTTCTTCGCGGTCATATAAATCCCATAAACAAGCTTCTGATAATGAGGGTATCTTTGTTTTGATGGGGTCAATACTTCATAAAGATAGTATACTGGGCGTTGAACTTTGAAGAATTTTCCTTGCTCTTCCCGCTCGACCGTAAGTACTGTACTGACAACTTGTCCTGTGGCTGCAATGTAAAGTAGCAAGGGCTCTTTGCTGATTGGGGCAGCAAGCACCGGCTGGGTGGAGAGCAGAGCTTTTAGCTCTGGAAACGCTGCATCAGCTTCTGGAGTCCACTCGAACTTGTCTGACTTCTTCATCAGTTGGTAAAGAGGCAATGCCTTTTCACCGAGGCGAGAGATGAATCGACTTAAAGCGGCAAAGCATCCAGTAAGCTTCTGGACATCGTGCACACACACAGGGCGTTTCATTCGGAGTATAGTGCCAACTTTTTCTGGATTTGCGTCGATTCCTCGTTCGGAAATGAGAAAGCCGAGTAACTTTCCGCCAAGAACTCCGAATGTGCACTTTGATGGATTAAGCTTGATATCATACCTCCTGAGATTGGCAAATGTTTCAGCAAGGTCAGTCAACAGGTCGGAACTTTTCCGCGACTTGACCACAGTATCATCCATGTATGCTTCCACATTTCGACTGATTTGAGTGAGCAAACACTTCTGAATCATCCTCATGAACGTGGCTCCGGCATTCTTGAGGCCGAATGGCATGGTGACATAACATAAACACCCGAATGGAGTGATGAAAGCTGTTTTGATCTCGTCGAGTCCATACAGACGGATCTGATGGTACCCGGAATAGGCGTCTAAGAAAGACAACCGCTCACATCCCGCAGTTGAGTCAACTATTTGGTCGATGCGGGGGAGAGGAAAATGATCTTTCGGGCATGCCCGATTGATATGTTTGAAGTCAATGCACATGCGCAGTGAATTGTCCTTCTTAGGGACCATGACAACATTGGCGAGCCACTCGGAGTGATAAATCTCTCGGATAAACTCTGCTGCTAAGAGCCGAGCCACTTCCTCGCCAATGGCCTTTCTCTTCTTGACGGCGGACCGTCGAAGATGTTCTTTGACTAGTTTAACTTTTGAGTCGACTCGTAGACGATGCTCAGCCAGTCCCATGGGAACACCCGGCATGTCAGCAGGCTTCCATGCGAAGATGTCCCAGTTCTCACGGAGGAACTGGATGAGCGCTTCTTCCTATTTGGAGTCGAGTGTTGTTGAGATGTGAGTCGGAGCAGCATTGGGATCAGTCGGGTGATCAGACTGGTCGAACATGATGGCGGTCTGCGACCATTTCAGATAACTGGGTGTCGCCGAAGCAACCATATTCAATTCTCGGTTGATAACTTTCAATCAACTTTTGCTTTCAACGTCAGCAAAAATCATCGAGTGGAATTGACACAGGGGTATCCATCACTATCTTCCTTGTCCTCAACTTTGTCCGACTCCTTCTCCTTGTCCTTGGGCTGCTCCCACAGGCTGCTGAATCAAGAGCCGACAATCGCCGAGTGGTATGCTTTGGGTAAATGAGTTTACCCTCTTCATCTTTCTTCGTGTGAATGTGACATGGCAAGTCCAACACATCATTTCCATCTTGGTCTTTCACTTTCTTGGGGTTCCAAGGCCCCTTGGGTTTCTCCTTGAACTTTCCTAGAGTCACAGCCAAGGCTTCTCCAGGAGCTGGCTCGGCTTTCCGCTTCTGTTTCTGACTGAAGTTCCCTCCCCCGGTTTCCTTAGCGACTGACTTGTACTTGCCACTCCGGAGTGGATCCTCTTCTTCACCATTGGCGTACTTGGTAGCAATCTCCATCATTCGACTCAGGGTCATGTCTGTTCTTAACACCTTCCTTGAAGGCACAGACTGCCTGATGATCAGATACATTCTCTATTGTGTGGTGCAAAGTGATCCATCTCTGGATGTAATCCCTCAGAGTTTCATTCGACTTCTGCACACACGACTGCAACTCTGTCAATCCTGCTGGCCGCTTGCAAGTTCCTTCAAATGTCCTGACAAACACTCGGGCAAGATCTTCCCAAGTGTAAATGCTGCTGGGTGCTAACTGATTCAACCATGCTCTGGTCGAGCCCTCCAACATAAGAGGCAGGTGTTTCATGGCCACTTCATCGTTGCCGCCGCCGATCTGAACTGCCACTCGGTAGTCCTCAAGCCAAGTATCCGGCTTAGACTCACCAGTGAACTTACTGACTCCAGTTGCCAACCTAAAGTTGGGAGGAATCACCGCGGCTTTGATGGCTCTGCTAAAACACTCTGGTCATCAAACATGTACTCTGCTGCTGATGGGCTCATTTCTGTCATGGCCTTCTCGGTTAGCTCTGTTCCTGTCGACCAGACCTTGAACGATGACGGATATCGCATCAAAGCACGGATCCACGGGTCGTTGGAATCCTTCGCCCAACACCGTGTTGGCGTCATCATCTTGCTTTCGAGGCGATATGACCCACCCCTTAGGGGAGGAGTGGGCACTTTCGGCGTCGATCATCACGATCGAATCGGTCCTCATCTTGATCACGCCCGGCCTCCGTGTCCCTCACGCCTCGGGGCGATCTTGGGCTATGTGCCGATGGACTGTATTCGCGCGACGGATCTGCTGTGAATCCTGTTCGCTGATCGCGATCTGACTGAATTTTGATATCCTGCTGCGGAGCAAATCTACGATCTAGAGTAAGCCTCCGCCAGACCTCCATTGGGAAGGCTGAATGGACTCTGCTATACGGGCTGCAGCTGCTAGGTTCTGAATGGGAATTCGGTATACCTGAGTCGGTTGTGGAAAGAGTTGACGTCAACTGGACGACGGGACCCGTTGTTGCGCTCGTTCGTCGAGCACTCGCTGGAGATTTTCCAGTCGAGTGCGCCAATAAGATTAATGACGTGCATTTTCTAAGGCACGAGCCTTGGGGGTTTCTCCAACGATAGGAGTGTGAAGCGCATCCATATTCCGGCGGCGAAGCTCCTCCCTCTACAGCGAAGTGAGGGGCTCAGGTTGGTACTCTTCGTGAGCCTGCGCCGGCTCGCCTCCGCCAACGCCTCCGTCGGCGCGGGGGAAACCAGGAGGACTGCATGGTCCGTCGACCATCAGAACCTCCGCCGCTGGATCACTGCTATCGCACTCGGATGTAGTCTCTGCGGAGCCAGTCGACAGATCGAACAAGCCGTAGAGAGATTCGTCGGGCTCGATTGCCGCGACTTGAGGGGTGGCCGACTGGCGGGCCACCGCATGCCACACCCACCGCTGAAACCTCGACCGACCGGAGCGCTTGCGCCGGCGAGAGACTGGGAGGGAGGACGGCACAAGAGCCGACCGATACTGGGTCGATGGCTGCCGCAGGAAGACGCCGTGGACGCACGCGCGAAAGTGCGTTGCCCCAAGGATGGGGAGTGCGTCGACGTCGAGTCGAGCCTCCTGCAACCAAGCGGAGCGATGAACGTGAGCGCACCGAGACGGATCTCGCGGCCCTCAACCGAAACTCCACCTGAAACCATGATGAATGGGATCGGAAAAAACTGCAACTTCTCCAATAAGTCGCTAAGACACCTGCCCCATGGTGGGCGCCAACTGTCGTGGTTCTAAGTCTGACAATAGAATGGGGGTAGGTATGGAGAGGCAAGATCCGAGCTATGGAGTAGTTGTATCATAAGATGTTTACTGAGTTCAGGCCCTTATCGGAGGAAGTAACAGCCCTACGTCTCGGAGCCCGGAGGCGGTCGATTGTATTATGTGCGTATGAGTTGCTGTGGGTGCGAACCCTTTACCTTTGAGGAGGGGGTGGCTTATATAGAGTTCGCCAGACCCCTCCAGCCCTTAGTTATGTACGGATTAAGGTACATTAAGAGAGGGAGTTACTGGTAATGTCCCACATAAAGTGCTATGATGACCATAAAGCCATTTAATGACCGACCGTTTGCGTGCAGACTGACTGTAGATCTTCTGGCGGTCGAGTGGTTGGCTGGTGGTCAAGTGTCTTCAGGTCCGTCGAGTGGAATCCTTCCAGGTCGACTGAAAGGTGTTTTCTTTAAGACATGTCCATGGGGAGGGTATCTTGGACAGGTTCGTGACCCTACCCTAGGTACATGACTTCATCAGCCGCCACGGCCATCCGTCTAAATTAGCTCGAGTCCGAACCTCCCCCTCCCTCCCTACCTCACCATAGCCTCACCCTCATTCCGGCAATCCTCCCCATGCCCTTTTCCCCTCGCCGGAGCCCCTATGATCACCGTCCCCAAGATTCACCGCCGCCCCATTACGTTCTGTTGCTGCGCGACGCCGCAGCTCTGGTCTTCCCCGGCTTCCACAGATGGCCGGGATGGATGCGGTGCTCCACGCTGAAGCTGCCGGTGCCAGCGCCTCGGACGTAGATGGCCGGAATAGCCTAGGCCATCGCCGGCAGCGCCTCTGCTCCGCTTCGGTCACCTCCCATGGCCTTCTCCCCAGCCCTCCCCGGCGCCCCTTTCTCCTCCGGACGGGTGCACCGTTGCATCCCGCGGCCGCCGTTATCCTCACCTCGGCCGGAGACGGCCGGAGTTGGCCGGGCCGGCGCCGGCCTCTTCCCTGCCCTCGCTCCTCTGTCTCTGATCGGGGAGGCAGCGAGGAGGAAGAAGGCAGGCGCGAGGAGAGAGATGGATAAGGCAGGACCCGCCCGTCAGCCGCACAGCGCCCCGGGCCCGCCTCTGATGACGCGGATAAGTGGAAGCGTCAACCCGCAGAGTACGTGTTCGCTTTCAGAAAGCGTATTCTAGTTTCTTTTCGGTCGGAAATATGTTTCCTCTGTTCTGAAAGCGTATTGCACGAAATCGTCTCGCTTTTCGATCAGGGGACCTGTTTGTGGAGAAATCTTTACAGATTAGTCCCTGAACTTCGTCGGGCTATAGCTTTTTGCTCGCAACTCCGTATGAGGTGATTCCAAAGCCCAATTCTTTGTTTCGTCGAGCCCGTTCTGATGGAACCATTTTCACCATGTTTTTACATTTTTAAAATGACCATTTGCCCCTGCCCTTATTCAGCCCCCTCCGAGAGAGTATGTTTTCCGGCGATTCTTTTCGCGAGCTTCTCGTATTTTCTCCTGGTGATTTCTTCCACCCCAGGCAAGCCACACCCTTCATTTGCATGATTGCAATGCAGTGACATGGTTTCTTTATTTAAAATTGTTTAAAATATTGTGTTAGCTACTTGTGATTTGTTCATGGCAATTATCGAAGTATTATTTTGATCTGTTATTGCCATGATATTTGCTTGGAGTTCTAGGATTAATATTTTGATGATTATGTGGATGACATGTTCCTTTGGATTATTAGTGGCTATTTTGATTATTTCCATGATGGTATCTATTATTATATTTTAGACTATTACTTTGGAAATCATGTTGCCTTTGGATTATTAGTGGTCAGTATGATTATTTTCCTGATGCTAGTTGATGTTCTCTTGCTTGGAGTATTATTGTCGGAGATGAGGTTTACATGTGGATCTTAGCCTAATAGTTTTATTCTTGTTATTGGAGTAGTACGATTATTGTTTTCGGATTCATAATGACAGTAGTGTTGTGCTACCCTTGGAGTATTTTGAGATGATGAGCTTATGTTTGGATTATTTGTTGGATATTGTTATGACTTGGATTATAGGTTGATAGATTATATCGGAGTATCAGTTACCATAGTTATATTTTTGGGGATAAATTTCGTCATTAAGTTGGTCAGGTGCCACCGAACTGAGCTTTCTCCAGTGCAACCACATTTGCCTTTTTGGGAAGGCCCTAATTCGGTCTATTGTCGTGCCTCTCGCCGGTGCCTCCAAGTAGGGAAGGTTATGGGCGTGCGTACCATGGCCCGGTAAGCAGACATAACCTTGTGTGCCCGTTGTTGTTTTTGTACCCGGGTTGTCCCTGTGTGGGACAGTTATTTGTTTTGGCCACGACGGTGGTTGTTGGTGTCTTTGGTAGACACGGGGCCACCCAGGACTAGCCCAGTGGGGAGTGAGTCGGAGTGGCCGGGAGAGTTTCATGGCAGTATATCGGTTTTGTCGGAACGCCGTTGGTCCACCCGAATGGGAGTGCGAGGCCATGGGTTCTGTGGTGTGGGTACAGTGCGCTACCTTTGCAGAGTGTATTTAATCTATCGATAGTCGCGTCCGTACTAGGTCCCACCGTTCGATCAACACTCACATGACGGAATGACTTATAGGTGATTTATATGTGGATATTTTGAGCAGTGCAGATTGGCAGGATGTTGATGATGATGTTGAGGCCAAGTGTTGGCCATGGTTGTGATCGCCGAAAAGATCACCGTTTGGTTTTGATCACGAGGTGATCGAGATGGTATATTGCTTAGCCGGTTAGCCAAGAGAGATATGGTTATGGAGATCTGAGATGGTGATTTATTAGTATTGTAGTAGTTTCATATCATGCTGAGTAGTTGTTGTTGTATCATGGTAGCTGTTAATTTAATTAACCTGTTAAATGCTATGTTATTGTATTGCCTTGATGTCTATGGTTGTTGTGAGCTTGCAAATACATTCAATGTACTGACCTGGCGTGTCATGCTAGATTGCAGGTGATGCCATAATTGCTTGATTGCTTGTCGATGATTGCCGTGCGTGCAAGCTAGATCGTGTCCCAGCTAGAGTCCTTGCAGAGTGGAGTTCACCACCTTCACCGTTGTTCCACTGCTAGAAGTTTTCCGCTGCTACGAGTTGTTCCGCTGCTAGCATAGAGCAAGTGTAGTATCGCAGGCGTAGTGTCGCCATGTTGATGTGATCATTGTAAAATCAGACCGGTGTAATTATTATTCTTGTAATAAGAGCTGATTTGTTCTATGTCAAGCAGTGTCGTATTCCAGAGACTTCTCCTCGATCTCTGGGCTGGAATACGGGGCGTTCCGGTTTATCTGAGCCGGGGTGCCACAACGAGGAACTCTGGAATGGTCCGGAGGTGAAGATCGATATAATGGGCGAAGGGTATTTGAGTCCGGAATTGTTCCGGGGGTATCGGGTGACGACCACGGTGTCCGAAAGGTGTTTCGGAGGCCCCAGCAAGCGTTGGGGGGGGCCTTATGGGCCAAGGGGAGGGGGCACATCAGCCCACTAAGGGGCTATGCGCCCCTCCCACCCCATCTCACGTAACATGGAGAGGTGGGGGCGCCTCCCCTAGGGAAGCCACCCCTCCCGGCTTGGGGGGCAAGTTTCCTAGGGGTGGGGGCGCCCAAACCCATCTAGGGTTTCCCCTGTGGCCGCCGCCCCTCCCCTAGGGAACCCTAGGGCGCCTCCTCCACCCGCTTTCCCCTATATATAGTGAGGGAGAGAGAGGGCAGCCGCACCCCTTCCCTGGTGCAGCCCCTCCCTCCTCCAACTCTTCCTTCTCCTCCGTAGAGCTTAGCGAAGCCCTGCAGGAATACCACAAGCTCCCCCACCACGCCGTCGTGCTGCCGGAGTTCTTCCTCAACTTCTCCTCTCCCCTTGCTGGATCAAGAAGGAGGAGACGTCCCTGAGCTGTACGTGTGTTGAACGCGGAGGCACCATCCATTCAGCGCTAGATTGGATCTTCCACGATTTGAATCGCCACGAGTACGACTCCATCAACCGCGTTCTTGTAACGCTTCCGCTTAGCGATCTTCAAGGGTATGAAGATGCACTCCCTCTCTCTCATTGCTAGCATCTCCTAGATTGATCTTGGTGACACGTAGGAAATTTTTGAATTATTACTACGTTCCCCAACAGTGGCATCATGAGCTAGGTCTTTGTGTAGATTCTATGCACTAGTAGAACACAAAGTAGTTGTGGGCGATGATTTGTTCAATTTTCTTGCCGTTACTAGTCTTATCTTGATTCGGCGGCATTGTGGGATGAAGCGGCCCGGACCGACCTTACACGTACACTTACGTGAGACAGGTTCCACCGACTGACATGCACTTGATGCATAAGGTGGCTAGCGGGTGTCTGTCTCTCCCACTTTAGTCAGACCGGATTCAATGAAGAGGGTCCTTATGAAACGTTCTTGCTAGAAACCCATAGCAGCCACATAAAACATGCAACAACAATTAGAGGACGTCTAACTTGTTTTTCCAGGGTATGCTATGTGATGTGATATGGCCAAAAGGATGTGATGAATTATATATATATATATATATATATATATATATATATATGTGTGTGTGTGTGTGTGATGTATGGGATTGATCATGTTCTTGTAATAGGAATCACGACTTGCATGTCGATGAGTATGACAACCGGCAGGAGCCTTAGGAGTTGTCTTAATTTATTGTATGACCTGCGTGTCAATGAAAAATGCCATGTAATTACTTCACTTTATTGCTAACAGTTAGCCATAGTAGTAGAAGTAATAGTTGGCGAGACAACTTCATGAAGACATGATGATGGAGATCATGGTGTCATGCCGGCAACGAAGGTGATCATGCCGCGCCTCGAAGATGGAGATCAAAAGGCGCAAGATGATATTGGCCATATCATGTCACTTTATGATTTGCATGTGATGTTTGTCATGTTAACATCTTATTTGCTTAGAACGACGGTAGCATAAATAAGATGATCCCTCGCTAAAATTTCAAGAAAGTGTCCCCCCTAACTGTGCACCATTGCGAAGGTTCGTTGTTTCCAAGCACCACATGATGATTGGGTGTGATAGATTCTAACATTCGCATACAACGGGTGTAAGTCAGATTTATACATGAGAAACACTTAGGTTGACTTGACGAACCTAGCATGTACAGACATGGCCTCAGAACACAAGAGATCGAAAGGTCGAACATGAGTCGTATAGTAGATACAGTCAACGTGAAGATGTTCACCGATGATAACTAGTCCGTCTCACGTGATGATCGGACACGACCTAGTTGACTCGGATCATGTATCACTTAGATGACTAGAGGGATGTCCATCTAAGTGGGAGTTCATTAAATAATCAGATGAACTTAATTATCATGAACATAGTCAAAAGGTCTTTGCAAATTATGTCGTAACTTACGCTTTAGCTCTACTGTTTATGATATGTTCCTAGAGAAAATTTAGTTGAAAATTGATAGTAGAAATTGTGCGGATTGGGTCCGTAAACTGAGGATTATCCTCATTGCTGCGCAGAAGGCTTATGTCCTTAATGCACCGCTCGATGTGCTGAACCTCGAGCATCGTCTGTAGATGTTGCAAAACATCTGACATACACGTTTTGATGACTACGTGATAGTTCAGTGCGTAAAGCTAACGGTTTAGAATTGTGGCACAAAAGACGGTTTTGAAACGTCGCAGAACATATGAGATGTTCCAAAGACTGAAATTGGGATTTCTGACTAGTGCCCACATCAAGAGGTATGAGACCTCTGACAAGTTTCTTAAGCCTGCAAACTAAGGGAGAAAAGCTCAATTGTTGAGCATGGGCTCAGATTGTCTGAGTACTACAATCGCTTGAATCGAGTGGGAGTTAATCTTCCAGATGAGATAGTGATGGTTCTCCATAGTCACTGCCACCAAGCTATTAGAGCTTCGTGATGAACTATAACATATCAGGGATAGACATGATGGTCCTTGAGCAACTCGCAATGTTTGACACCGCGAAAGTAGAAATCAAGTAGGAGCATCAATTGTTGATGGTTAGTAAAACCACTAGTTTCAAGAAGGGCAAGGGAAAGAAGGGATACTTCATGAAACGACAAATCAGTTGTTGCTCTAGTGAAGAAACCCAAGGTTGAGCCCAAACCTGAGACCAAGTGCTTCTGTAATGAGGGGAGCAGATCCAAGCGTAACTACCCTAGATACTTGGTAGATGAGAAGGTGGCAAGGTCAACAAAAGTATATTTGATATATCTGTTATTGATGTTTACCATACTAGTACTCCTAGTAGCACATGGGTATTAGATACCGGTTTAGTTGCTAACATTGGTAACTCGAAACAAAAGCTATGGAATAAACGGAGACTAGCTAAGGGTGAGGTGACGATGTGTGTTGGAAATGTTTCCAAGGATGATATGATCACCATCGCACGATCCCTCTACCTTCGGGATTAGTATTGAACCCAGATAAATGATGTTTGCTTTGGTGTTTGCGTTGAGCATAGACATGATTGGATTATGTTTATCGCAATACGGTTATTCATTTAAGGAGAATAATGGTTACTCTGTTTATTTGAATAATACCTTCAATGGTCTTGCACCTAAAATAAATGGTTTATTGAATCTCGATCGTAGTGATACACATGTTCGTGCCAAAAGATATAAGATAGTAATGATAGCACCACATACTTGTAGCACTGCCATTTGAGTCATATTGGTATAAAACGCATGAAGAAGCTCCATGTTGATGGATCTTTGGACTCACTCGTTTTTGAAAGTTTGAGACATGCGAACCATGTCTATTGGTAGATATGCATGACGAAACTCCATACAGATGGATCGTTTGGACTCACTTGATTTTGAATCACTTGAGACATGCAAATCATACCACATGGGCAAGATGACTGAAAGGCCTCATTTTCAGTAAGGTGGAACAAGAAAGCAACTCGTTGGAAGTAATACATTTTGATGTGTGCAGTCCAACGAGTGCTGAGGCATGCAGTGGATATGGTTATGTTCTTACTTCACAGATGATTTGAGTAGATGCTAAGTATATTTACTTGATGAAACACAAGTCTGGATTATTGAAAGGTTTAAGTAATTTCAGAGTGAAGTTGAAGATCGTCGTGACAAGAGGATAAAATGTCTATGATATGATCATAGAGATGAATATCTGAGTTACGAGTTTGGCACACAATTAAGACATTGTGGAAATTGTTTCACAACTAATACTGCCTAGAACACCATAGTGTGATGGTGTGTCCGAACATCATAACTGCACCCTATTGGATATGGTGCATACCATGATGTCTCTTATCGAATTACCACTATCGTTTATGGGTTAGGCATTAGAGACAACTGCATTTACTTTAAATAGGGCACCACGCAATTCCGTTGAGATGACACCGTATGAACTATGGTTTAGAGAAACCTAAGATGTCGTTTCTTAAAAGTTTGGGGCTGCGACGCTTATGCGAAAAGGTTTCAGGCTGATAAGCTCGAACCCAAAGCAGATAAATGCATCTTCATAGAATACCCAAAACAGTTGGGTATACCTCCTATTTCAGATCCGGAAGCAAAAGTGATTGTTTCTAGAAACGGGTCCTTTCTCGAGGAAAAGTTTCTCTCGAAAGAATTGAGTGGGAGGATGGTGGAGACTTGATGAGGTTATTGAACCGTCACTTCGACTAGTGTGTAGCAGGGCACAAGAAGTTGTTCCTGTGGCACCTACACCAATTGAAGTGGAAGCTTATGATAATGATCATGAAACTTCAGATCAAGTCACTACCAAACCTAGTAGGTCGACAAGGATGCGTACTACTTCAGAGTGGTACGTAATCCTGTCTTGGAAGTCATGTTGCTAGACAACAATGAACCTACGAGCTATGGAGAAGCGATGGTGGGCCCGGATTCTGACAAATGGCTCGAGGCCATAAAATCCGAGAGAGGATCCATGTATAAAAATAAAGTATAGACTTTGGAACAACTACTTGATGGTCGTAAGGCTGTTGGGTGCAGATGGATTTTAAAAGGAAGACGGACAATGATGGTAAGTGTCACCATTAAGAAAGCTCGACTTGTCGTTAAGATGTTTTCTGACAAGTTCAAGGAATTGACTACGATGAGATTTTCTCACTCATAGCGATGCTAAGAGTCTGTAGGAATTATATTAGCAGTTACTGCATTATTTATGAAATCTTGCAGATAGGATGTCAAAACATTGTTTCCTCGACGATTTTCTTGAGGAAAGGTTGTATACAACGAGAAGGTTTTGTCAATCACGAAAGATGCTAACAAGTATGCAAAGCTCCCCAATCCTTCTAAGGACTGGAGTAAGCATCTCGGAGTTGGAATGTACGCTTTGATGAGATGATCAAAGATTTTGGGTTTATACAAAGTTTATGAGAAACTTGTAATTCCAAAGAAGTGAGTGGGAGCAATATAGAACTTTTGATGAGTATATGTTGTTAACATATTGTTGATCAGAAATGATGTAGAATTTCTGGAAAGCATACAAGGTTATTTGAAATGTGTTTTTCAATGGAAAACCTGGATTAAGCTACTTGAACATTGAGCATCAAGATCTATAAGGATAGATAAAAATGCTTAATAGTACTTTCAAATGAATACATACCGTGACAAGATTTTGAAGGAGTTCAAAATAGATCAGCAAAGAAGGAGTTCTTGGCTGTGTTACAAGGTGTGAGTATTGAGTAAGACTCAAGACCTGACCACGGCAGAAGAGAGAGAAAGGATGAAGGTCGTCCCTTATGCTTTAGACATAGGCTCTAAGTATGCTATGATGTGTATCGCACCTGAAGTGTGCCTTGCCATGAGTCAGTAAAGGGGTACAAGAGTGATCCAGGAATGGATCACATGACGGCGGTCGAACATATCCTTAGTAACTAGTGAACTAAGGAATTTTCTCTATTATGGAGGTGGTAAAAGAGTTCGTCGTAAAGGGTTACGTCGATGCAAACTTTGACACTAAACTGGATGACTCTGAGTAGTAAACCAGATTCGTATAGTAGAGCAGTTATTTGGAATAGCTCCAAGTAGCGCGTTGTCGGGGAGGCTGATCGTACCCACGAACACCTATGGGGCCGGCGGACCAGGCCCCTTTGTGGTTCGGAGGGGGGCGGAGATCACACGAAGAGCGGATCGAGGCGAGGCACACGAGCAGTTTACCCAGCCGGAGCTCTCCGGAGAGATAAAACTCCTCTGCTGCTTGTTTGATGTATTGTGTTCTTGCTAGGGAAGCGTCGAGCTACAAAACCTAGCGTGAGTGTATCTGGTCTCTAGTGAGTCGAATGAACCGAAACTCGAACCCCCTCTACGTTGCGCATGGGCCTCCTTTTATATGCTCAAGGGGTCTCCGACAGGTGGCAACATATGCGAGGGTACAAATGTAAAAACAGGAGTTGGTACACCTACTCGAACAGTGTACAGTGCAAAATACCTAACTCTGACGGCAAGGGACAAAAGCAATAAATGCCCGTCAGTGTCGCCGAACAAAGGCTGTGAGACCGTCAGTGCGCCACCGGCCGCCACGATGGCAAGCTTGTCGGCGCTGCTTATCGCTGCTCTCCGCTGGCTGCACAGCCTCTCGACACGCATGCATGGAATGGTCCCATGGCGACACGTTGCTGGATGAGCTGGAGCGGAGATGGAGAGAGGTTGCTTGCCGCGGCAAGCGCCTTGCTGCGGCCGAATCCTTGTCGCGTCCGGAGGCTTGTCGCGCTCCGTGCCCTCCCGGCAAGCTCCTCTTGCCGGGGCCTTGTCTTCTGCATGCCTTGAGTGGCCTTCCCGACAAGCTCCTCTTGCCGGGGCCTTGTCTTCTTAATCAAATACTTTGTTCTTGAATGGCTCCAAAGGAGCCACGGAGGATCTTGGCGGTGACGAGGCAAACCCTGCCGCGGGGTGCTGCAACTGTCCGTGCACGAGTACGGGATACTAGGGTACCCCTACTCTAGTACAAGGGAGCTGCGGGATGTCTTCTACCTCTTTTGGTCGACGGAGACGCGTGCGCATCCTCGCACGAAGGTACTCCCCGCCTCCGCCTCTGATTTGGCCCCAACTGGGTACCTCTTTTTTGCCCTTTTCTTCTACTGCGGGCTTTGCCCGCCCTTTTCCGAGTTCTTCTGCGACATCATGAACACATTTGGCCTCCGCCTCCTTGATTTCACCCCCAACGCCGTCTTGACCAAGGCAGTTTTCGCGCACCTTTGCGAAAACTTTGTCGGAGTCCACCCAAATGTGGCACTCTTCCGCCACTTCTTCGTGCCCCGCGTCGAGAGAGGAGAGCCACTTGCGGAGGGATAGCTTGGGTCTCCGGGATCGGCAAGAAAGAAGCCTATCTGGAATGAGAGTTCCGCAACAAGTGGGAGGTGGAGAGCCAATTGGTGTTGGGTCGTGAGGAGAACCCGCAGCCCTTCACTGCAGGCGCCAAACCCCAATAGTGCGTGGTAGAGATTGGAGTAACTTGGCGCGGAGGATGCGAAGTTGAAGATAGCTGTGACCGGATTTTGCGCCTCGGGCTTGCGGATTAACCAGAAGCGCGGTTGGCGCGAGACTTCCTTCGCCGCCAGACGCTTCCCTTGCTGGAGAGGAGGAGGCCTGCTTGGGAGTTCCAAAATGCGGCAGACATTATGAGGTTGCGCCCGGGCCTGAACTGGAATTTCACCGTCTTGGAGTTGGATGCGATGCTGCTAGAGCTGTTCAAGAACGACCCCGATCACCCTGAGTGGTTTAGGTTTCCGAGGGGGGTCGTACCATTGTGCAACAACTCAGCGCTCGACCGCAGCCGCGCCATGATGCCGTTGTGCGATTCCCATGGGATCATTCCAACCTGGCAGGAGCCCCCCGACGAGGTCGTGCAGCAGTTCTTCGATGACTTGGAAGAAGTGCCGATCCGCTCCGACGGCGAAAAAAGGCTCACTCGCGACACCACCGGCGAGGAGATGGCGCGATCGCCACCAGGGTGGAGGAGGCGGCAGCCGCTGCCGCTGGAGCCTTCGGGTATACCGTGGAGGAGACGGACGCTGCGAAGGCGGCAAGCCTTGCCGAGCGAGGGGAGATCGCCGGCGAGGACGAGCTTGTCGAGCCCGAGGCCGGGTCGAGTGGACCCGCCGTGGGTGCTTCTTCTCCACCACCCAGTGACTTGCCGCCAGCCGAGCCCCCGGCTCCGCTGAAGAGGCGTCTCCGCAAGGCCGGAGACGAGTCGGGCGGCAGATCGCCTGGCGGCAAGCGCTGGCAGCGCGCTCTACCGCGGCAAGCGAGGTTGCCGGGAGCGCCTCACACTGCTGTGTGACAAGCTGGGCGGGATCCTCTCAGGCCACCGCCGACGCCCGCCTAAGCGCCAAGAGAGCCCACTCCCGCCTCGTCGCCGGAGGCGAGCCGGAGTTTGACTTCTCTGCGCCAGGCTCCGAGGAGGAAGGCGAAGAGTAAGCTCTTGAGATTGTGCTTGTATTTCTTCAATTTTATTGCTTCATCTTGAATCTGATTTGCTTCGTTCTGGACTCTTTCCTTTTCAGGACGCTGGCCCAAAGAGCGTCGAAGAGGGCCAAGATCCCGACGGTCGTCGTTGAGGATGATTCTCCGTGCAACAGGGGGCGCGTCAAGACCCCTTGCCGGACCCGCAACCCTTCCTCGAGCAGCCCCAAGACAGCCCCCGAGTAAGTGTGCAGTTTTCTCCTTACTATTAGGTGTGCAGGGGTGCCCCTTCTTCATTGATACCTGATTGTCTGCTTGTGTAGGAGCAGAGCAGCCTCATCAGGAGGGCTCGGAAGCCGCCCCCGAAATCCTGCCTGCTGCCACTACACCGCCAAGGGAGGATTCTCCGGCAAGGGAGCGCCCTCCGACAAGGGAGGCCACTCCGGCAAGGGAGGTTACCCGGCAAGGGGCGGCGCCCCGACCCTCCGATGGTCGAGGCCATGGCTGCGGATCCCGTTGCAGTGTAATTTCCTTACGAAAATTTCCCTTGGGCTTGCTTTCTTTTGTTTCTCTTTTGAACATTTGCTTGACTGCTCTTTCTTCGTGCGGCCTTGAGCCGATGGAGGTCGAGGCCGCCGTCATGGAGGAAGCGGCAGCAACACCGACGCAGGCCGCCGTCGTGGAATAAGAGGTCGTTCTTTGTGGAAGAAGAGCCGTCCACCGACGAGCCTGTTGGCGAGAAGGCCACCGAGGCTGTCGACGTAAGCCGGGCGAGGGTCGGGTGATCGACCGACGGCCTGAGGCCGCAGGAGCGCCAGCACTACATCGACAATGACTTCTGGCCACGTCCAAGGCCAGTTCGAGGAGCCCCAGCCAGCGCCTACACAAGGCCGGGCGAGGGTGTCTTCATCAAACTCCACAGGAGGCCCAGGCTCAGGCGCCGGTCGAGGAGAGACCTTCGACGGCGAGCTACTCGCCTCTGCTGGCTGACGCTGGTGGACGCGCCAAGCAGCAGCGTGGCGAAGTTCGAGGAGGAGCTCTTGAAGAAGCTGTTGTTGCTCTACCGCGCCCGCAAGCCAAGTTGGAGTCCCGGGAAGCACTTGTCGCGAGGGCAGGAGCGGACATGGAGAAGCGCCAGAAGAGCTCCGAGCGCCAACCAAGAAGCTCTCCGCGACGTAAAGTAAGCGCTGGGGCAACTTGCGTAAGAGCGCACGGCCTTCATCCTTGAGAAGGCCGCGGCTGAGTAGGAGCAGCGGTGGCTGCCGAGAAGCTCTCCGCGCAGAAAGCGAGGGCGCAGCGGAAGGTCAACCTGACAGCCACGAAGAAGACCTTGCCGCGCGAGGAGTCACTTGGCGGGCGCTTAAGGAAGCGAAGGATGCTTTGCCGCAGCCGCCGAGGCCGCCAAGGAAGAGTTGAAGGCGAAGGTGGCACGGTGAGGCCAGCCTCAAGAAGAGCGGCGAAGAGCTTGCCACGCTCAAGCGTGAGCGCGAGAAGGACGCCTGCACTCTTGGCGAGCTGCAGAGTCGTCTCGCTGATAAGGGCAAGGAGCTCGACGCTGCTAAGGATTCTAAGGCGGATCTTGAGCTGAAGCTGACCACCCGGACGCAGACGTTGGACGGCGCCAGAGAGCGGGAGGTGGGTTTGTTGGAGACGATCAAGGCCACGGAGGAGCTGCTAGCGAATGCTGCCTCCATCCAGAGCACCTTGAGGGAGAGCGTGGAGCACTGGACTGAAGGTCTTGTGGACACCGCCGCCGACATCCACAACGAGTGATGGAGCTGGGGATGGCGGACCTTGCATACTCCTCCGACGAGCATCTCCAACCCAGCGCCAAACTCAGTTTATTCTTCAAAGGCGTGGTGACGGGTCTCCAGCGTCTCGGGAAGAGGTCCCAAAGCAGTGGCCGAGGAATCACGCCAGATCTGTGCGAGGAGCCCTCGAGAAGGTGTTGATAAAGGTGGCCTTCCGCAATCCGGGCCTCAACCTTAACGGTGTCCTCGGATCCTTGCCGCCCGATGCCAACGTGGAGGAGTTTCAAAGCCCTTGTCGCACCCATTGTGGACAAGGTGAACAAGATCAAGCGGATTCATGGCGACCCGCGTAGACTAGGCCGCCAATTTTATCTTTCCTTGTCGCTGCCGATCATGTTTAGAACACTTTGTTAGATCAGCGACAAGTTATTTTGTAATATACTCTATCTTAGGCGATCAATGCAACGTTATTTCCTCTACGTGATTCCTTCCTTTGCACGCGTTTACGCCCTCTAATTTGGGGACTTGTCGGCGGGCACCTTTTGTCATGAAGCTGAGTGCGGAACGTCAGCCTGGCGGGGCCGCCTCCGACAAGCAACCTTGTCGCGACTAGCCGCAGCTCACTTAAGTTGTTGAGCGGACTCGAAACAAAGTAAGGCGCGACTAGCTCATGAGTTGGTTCCTCTGCGCATGAGTTTTTCCATACAAAGTACTATCGTTCGAGGAAGATAACTTAAAAATTTAAAATTGATTGCTCAAACTTTGGCAACTTAGCTTTTACATCTCTTGCTTCCAGATGAGGCGAAACTTCCTCGAGCGGTGCCTGGTCCATAGTATTATCTCCTCCTTCCCCCCTGGTTAACTTGTGCGCGAGGGAGCCTTCCTTTCTTTGAGGAAAGAGAAAGAAGAGGAAATAAAGTTATGGAGCCCAGCGGCTCGATTTTGCTTATCGGGTGTGGTTCTTGCACAAAGTGTTAGTCAAAACATGCAATAAAATGATGAAAGCATGAATTTGACAAGTTGTGCGCAACACATGAGCTTCTTGATGCACGGGTCTGCGCTCGGCTTTGTACAAAGGATTACATGCAACAGCGGCAAGACTTGTACAAAAGGTGGTTGCCGGAACGGGTCCCGACAACCGCGCCCTATGGGTAAAACTTACGAAGATGTTCAATGTTCCAGGAGTTGCTCACCAGGATGCCATCTTCGGACTCAAGGCGGACAACGCCCGGCCTAGTGACTCGTTTCACCCGATAAGTGCCTTCCCACTTCGGCGTCAACTTGTTTGAATTCTTGGCGGACTGAACGCGCCGAAGAACAAGGTCGCCTTCCTCGAGACTTCTGGCACTAACTCTGCGGCTATGGTAGCGACGCAAAGCTTGCTTTGGTAGCGAGCAGCTCGCCTGGCTGACCGAAGGCGACCCTCCTCAAGGAGCGGTAGCGTCATCTTGTCGCAGCTGCTCTTGCTCAAGCTCATCATAAGCGAGCACTTGAGGCGATCCGTATCTGAGTTCCGTGGGGAGAACTGCCTCTGCTCCATAGACTAGAGCAAAAGGTCTACGGCGGTGGCTCGATTTGGCGTCGTACTGATCGACCAAAGAACCACCGGCAGCTCCTCGATCCAGTTTCTTCCGCACTTGTGCAGCCTGTCGAAAGTTCTGGTCTTGAGCCCGCGCAGCACTTCAGCATTTTCCCTCTCTGCTTGACCGTTGCTTCTCGGGTGAGCAACGGAAGCAAAGCAGACCTTGGCGCCAAGATCTTGGACGTACTGCATGAAGGTGCGACTCGTAAATTGTGTGCCATTGTCGGTGATAATCCTGTTAGGGATTCCAAAACGGCAAACAATCGACCTGAAGAACTTGACTGCTGACTGTGTCATCACCTTCCTCACTGCTTCCACTTCCGGCCACTTTGTGAACTTGTCGATGGCGACGTACAAGTATTCAAAGCCCCCGACAGCTCGGGGGAAGGGGCCGAGGATGTCGAGCCCCAGACCGAAAATGGCCAGGATAAAGGGATCGTCTGGAGAGCTTGAGCTGGCTGGTGTATCCGCTTGGAATGGAACTGGCACGCTTCACACTTGGTTACTTGTGCAGTTGCATCCTGGAGGGCTGTCGGCCAGAAGAAACCTTGCCGGAAAGCTTTGCTGGCAAGTGCTCTGGCGCCAATGTGGTGACCACATATGCCTCCATGTATTTCTGCCAACAGCTTCTGTCCATCTTCCCTAGGAATACACTTCAATTTCACACCGTTGAGTCTTCTTCTATACTGATATCTTTGTCGACAAACTGGTACATACTTGACTGCCGGGCTACTCTTTCCGCTTCTTCTTGCTCTTGGGAAGTTCTCTGTCTGAAGGAAATGGACAATCTGCTGCGCCCATCTTTGGAGCTTGCGGCTCGACAACAAGGACCAAAGGCACATCTGCTGCTGCGGGAGCATCAGCTTCCACGGCAAGGACCTGCGGCCCTGCCGGAGCTTGATGTTCCCCGGCAAGCTTGCCGGAGCAAAACTTGTCGGAGGCGTCTGCTTCAACGAAACAAACCCTGGGGCCTATCGGAGCAGACTGCCCCTCAGCACCGTTGGTGTTGATCTTGGGGACCTTCGCAACGACGGCTTCGGGAAGCTCTGCCGGAAAGTAGTCACCAGAGATCAACTTCCTCTTCTTGCTTTGTCCAGTTGATGGTGTTACGGTTGGTGAGTCGACTTGAGCACGAAAATCCCTGGTTCCATTGTGCAACTTAAGTGCAGCGCACTTTGACGAACCGTCGGCAATATCATTACGAGCTCTTGGAACATGTTCCATTTGCAGTCCGTCAAAGTGCTCTTCTAGCTTCCTCACTTCATCAACGTAGGCTTCCATCAACGGACTCTGGTAATCTTTGTTCACTTGGCGGACGACAAGTTGTGAGTCACCCCTGACAATAAGCTTTTTGATCCCAAGGTCCACTGCGATCCTGAGACCGGCAAGCAAACCTTCATACTCTGCGTTATTGTTTGTTGCTTGCTCCTTGGGAAAGTGCATCTGGACTACGTACTTGAGGTGCTCTCCGGTGGGTGCGATAAGCGACGCCGACACCGGCGCCTTGCAGCGAGAAGGCACCATCAAAGTACATCAGCCACTCTTTGCTTGCTTCTTTGACGGGAATGCTCGTCTCAGGAATCTCTTCATCCGGCGTTGGCGTCCATTCTGCTATGAATTACGCCAATGCTCTGCTTTGGATAGTTGATGTGCTTTCAAACTTGAGACCAAAGCTTGACAGTTCCAATGCCCACTCGACAATCCTGCCCGTTGCTTCTGGATTCTGCAGTATCCTTTTCAGCGGAAAGCGAGTGACAACTGTGATCTCATGTGCTTGGAAGTAATGGCGCAGCTTTCGAGGCCATGAGGAGGCCGAAAAGCAATTTCTGCACACCAGAGTACCTTGACCTAGCCCCTGCAGGAGGCCCGACAAAGTAGACTGGGCGCTGCACCATCCTTTTCTGCATCTGGTCATGCGTCTGCGCGGATTCGTTCTTGTCGGGACCAGAGCTTGTCGGCGAAGCCCCCTGCTTGTCGCTGGATGTGATTGCCGTGGTTGTTGGCTCGTCATCTGCTTCCCTCTCCGCTACTAATGCAGCACTAACCACTTGATTGGTTGCTGCTATATATAGCAGCAACTTCTCTTGTGGTTTAGGTGCGACAAGTGTTGGAGTGGAGGACATGTATTTCTTTAAGTCCTGCAGCGCAGCCTCCGCTTAGGGAGTCCATTTCATTGGACCTGCCTTTTTCAAAATCTTGAAAAATGGCGTGGCGCTCAGCAGAACCTAGAAATAACCTCGCTGAGAGCAGCTACGCAACCGCAAGTCTTCGTACATCCTTGACGCGCTTTGGTGCTTCAATCTGCTCCATGGCCTTGATCTTGTCGGGATTAGCTTCAATCCCTCGTTGAGACACGAAGAACCGAGAAGCTTGCGGAAGGGACTCCAAACACGCACTTCTCGGGGTTGAGCTTGAGGTTGATCTTGCGCAGATTTGCAAAGGTCTCGTCCAAATCTTGAACTGAGTTCCTTTGTCCTTGCTTTTGACCACTATGTCATCCATGTAGGCTTCTACATTTACGTGCATTTGCGGCTCAAAAGCGTCATGGACTACCCTTGCAAATGTTGAACCAGCATTCTTCAAACCGAAAGGCATCCGTATGAAACAGTATGTGCCACATGGTGTGACGAATGCGGTCTTCTCCTCATCTTCTTCAGCCATGAAGATCTGATGGTATCCTGGGTATGCATCAAGAAACGAAAGCAAATCACATCCAGCCGTGGAGTCAACAATCTGGTCAATGCGCGGCAAGGGAAATGGATCTTTGGGACAAGCTTTATTAACATCCATGAAGTCAATACAAAGTCTCCATTTTCCATTTGCTTATGCACGACTACAGGATTGGCCAACCACGTGGGATGGAGCACTCCTCGACAAGGCCTGCTTCCGGTTTCTTGATCTCTTCGCTATGAATTCTTGGCGCCCAACGCTTGCTTCCTCGACTTTTTGCTTGGCCGGGCGTGCATGAGGACAAGCGGCCAGCGGTGCTCAATCACTTTCTGGAACACGGGGATGTCGACGGTTGCCATGCAAACACGTCGACATTCGCCCTTGAGAAAGCAACGAGTCGCCTTCCTATTTAGGGTCGAGAGAGGCAGCGATGGTAAAGGTACCACCGTGCCATCCTCCTTGGCGGGCACCTTCTTGGTCTTTGGCGGAGCTACCATCTTCTTGCACTTGCCGGTGGAGCTCGATGGTGCGTCCTCGACGGTAGCGCAGCACTCAGAAGAGGTGCGCTTGCGGAGTGAGCATCGAGCCCTTGCGGACTTGGACTTTGTCTTCTTCCCCGGGAGCTTCAGCGGCAAGTGTCCAGCAACTGTCAGCCGCGGCTGCTGCATCCCGGTAGATCTTGTCGGCACAGATAAGGGCATCCTTCTTGTCGCCATGGACGGAGATGACGCTTATCGGGCCTGGCATCTTGAGTAAGTTGTAGGCGTGGTGAGAGGCTGCCATGAACTTGGCGAGTCTTTGGGCGGCCAAGTATCCCATTGTAAGGCAATGGGAAATCGGCAACGTCGAATGTGACCCTCTCAGTCCTAAAGTTCAGCTTCGCTGCCAAATGTTACCGCAGCGTAATCTTCCCCTTCGCTAGCTCCTTCCCGGAATGATTCCTTGGAAGGAGCCAGTCTCTTCGAGCTCGCTGTCAGGGATTTGAAGCTTCTGGAGCACCACGGAGGAGATCAGATTCAAGCCGGCCCCGCCGTCAACTAGCATTTTGGTGACCTTGAGGTTGCGGATGGTTGGTGAGACCAACATCGGCAAGCACCCGACCGCGATTATGCGATCGGTGATCCTCAATATCAAAATGATAGGCGTCTTTGGACCACTTCAGAGGCTTGCGTGACTTCACGGATGGTTCCGCTGCATTGACCTCCGCATCCATTGCTTGAGTTGGCGGTGGGAGGTATGCGAAGCACCTCCGTCAACGTAGAGGACCTCTGTGGCTTTACGAAACTCCTGCTCATCAGCGTAAATGCGTCTTCCATATCTTCGTCGTCGTCATCATCTTCATCCTTGTCGCGGCGCGGAGGTATGTCTCCTTGCCGTTGCTTGGCCTTGCGGCGTCCTCCCCGGCCGGGGCGTTTCTTGCTTGCTCCCCGGCACCTTCTGGGCCTTCTCCTTGTCGCGCCGCTCGTACTCAGCTCTCGATGTTCGACAAGCTGGTCGACCTTCTTGCAGCTCACGGAGGTCGTGGCCCTTGGTGCGGTGGATCTTGCGATCTTGCTTGCGGAGCCGTCCCGCTTGTCGGCGGCTGCCACCGACCAGTGGTTGGCGTCAGCGGCAACCTCTTTGCCGGAGCCACCAGCCTTGGCGTTCTTGTCGCCACCTCCGTTGCCGGACTGCTCAACAGCTAGCACTTCTCTACCTTTCTTCTTCCTGTTGCCTCGCCGCCGGCCCTTCTTTGCCGGGGCGGTCTCCTCACTGTCAGATCCTGCTTCCGCATTCTCTCCTGGGAGTCTCCTCCCTTCCTCAGCGCGTGCACACTTGTCGGCCAAGGCGTACAGCTCACTGACGTCCTTGACTTTGCACATCGCCATCTCCTCCCTCATCCTACGGTTCCGCACATTACGATGAAACGCTGATCACCGCGGCGGTGGGCGTGCACGGGATGTTGTAGTGCACACGCTGAATCTCCGAATGAACTTGCGAGGGACTCCTTCCTTCCGGCGGCAGATGAAGGTCACTCTCTTGGCCATGAGGTTTGTGGCCACCGTGAAGGCGCCAACAAACTGATGGCACAGATCTGCCAGGAGGATATGGAGCTGTCCGGCAAGTGCATGAGCCAAGATCGGCGTTGGGCTTGAGCACGAAAGCGGGAAGTAGTTGGCGAGGATCTTGTCGTCCCGTCCCCCCGCAGCTGCACCGCGATGGCGTGAATCTTTGAGGAACTCCGACGGATGCGCCCTTCCATCATACTTCTCCGTCACGTCTGGTTTGAAGTTTTTCTAGCTGGGCCGCTGGACTTGCCGCAGCTCACGAGTGAACGCAGGGCAACCTACCGCGTACGGCAAGTCGCCTGGCTCCTCCGGCGCGCATGTCAGCGAAGGCCCAGCGCGGCAGCCGGATCGACGCCGCGCTTCTCTCCGGCGCTCGATGCGAGTTCGAGCGTCCTCTTGTTGTCGCTCATGAAGAATTTGGCGCTGATCACGGCGAGCTCGCGGATCCGATGACGCGGTGGAGTCGCTATCGAGGTGGATCCGGTGAGTCGGCGATCTTGGCCTTCGTGGCGGAGAGTGCATGGTGGTTGCACCTCCGACAGTCTCGTCGCCACCGGCTCGTGCCTTGTCGTCTTGCCGCGGCAACGATGGCGTTGGTTGCCGCGGGGCGTCGCCGTTGGCAAAGCCGATGAGGCTCTGGATAGTGGCCCTCCACTCGTCGACCTTGTTGGCCGTTGGAGGGTAGTCGAGGAGCGGTGAGCTCTCGCCAGAGCTTCGCTGGAGTAGTGGGTGGCATTGGCGAGCAGTGCGAGGAGCGGATATGTTCGGACTTCTAACTACGTTAGAAGGAGCAGCACACCGTTCGGGCGACCGTATCTCACTCGTGCCAGCATGTTGGCGCGCATGCTGGTCTTGAGGGTCTCGATCCAACGAACGTATGGCATTGTGAACGCCATGACGTTGTTGGTCCCGCATCTCCTGAGATGGGCGCGGGCGATGCGCGGACGCCGAGGTTTGCGGGGCCTTGTCCTTGGACTTGGCAACGTCGCGAACGCCTTCGTCGGCGCCCTTTCCTCCGCCAGCGTCTGCCCCACCACCCGTTTGCTGCGGTGAGGGTGGGTACAACGCGGACGGCTCTGCTGCCGCCGAAGCCTTCTTCTTCGGTGGCATGTTGAGGAAGATGTTGAAGACGCTGCTCGTGTGAACGTCGGATCAGATTCACACGGCCTCGACGCCCCCTACCTGGCGCGCCAAAGATGTCGGGGAGGCTGATCGTACCCAAGAACACCTATGGGGTCGGCGGACCAGGCCCCTTTGTGGTTCGGAGGGCGGAGATCGCGAAGAGCGGATCGAGGCGAGGCACACGAGCAGTTTACCCAACCGGAGCTCTCCGGAGAGATAAAACTCCTCTTGCTGCTTGTTTGATGTATTGTGTTCTTGCTAGGGAGCGATCACGAGCTACAAAACCTAAGCGTGAGTGTATCTGGTCTCTAGTGAGTCGAATGAACGAAACTTCGAACCCCTACGCTATGCATGGGCCTCCTTTTATATGCTCAAGGGGTCTCCGACAGGTGGCAACATATGCGAGGGTACAAATGTAAAACAGGAGTTGGTACACCTACTCGAGCGATGTATGCAGTGCAAAATACCTAACTCGACGGCAAGGGACAAAAGCAATAAATTCCCGTCGGTGTCGCCCGAGCGATTACTGTGAGAGACCGTCAGTGCGCCACCGCCGCCACGATGGCAAGCTTGTCGGCGCCGCTTATCGCTGCTCTCCGCTGGCTGCACAGCCTCTCGACACGCGTGCATGGAATGTTCCCATGGCGACACGTTGCTGGATGAGCTGGAGCGGAGATGGAGAGAGGTTGCTTGCCGCGGCAAGTGCCTTGCCGCGGCCGAATCCTTGTCGTGTCCGGAGGCTTGCCGCGCTCGGTGCCCTCCCGGCAAGCTCCTCTTGCCGGGGCCTTGTCTTCTGCATGCCTTGAGTGGCCTTCCCGACAAGCTCCTCTTGCCGGGGCCTTGTCTTCTTAATCAAATACTTTGTTCTTGAATGGATCCAAAGGAGCCACGGAGGATCTTGGCGGTGACGAGGCAAACCCTGCCGCGGGGTGCTGCAACTGTCCGTGCACGAGTACGGGATACTAGGGTACCCCTACTCTAGTACACCGACACACGTGGTAGCTACATCTACAAGATGACATAGAGATTTGTAAAGCACATACGGATCTGAAAGGTTCAGACCCATTGACTAATAACCTCTCTCACAAGCGACATATCAACAAACCCCATGGGTGTTGGATTCATGACAATCACATAGTGATGTGAACTAGATTATTAACTCTAGTGCAAGTGGGAGACAGTTGGAAATATGCCCTAGAGGCAATAATAAAATGGTTATTATTGTATTTCCTTGTTCATGATAATTGTCTGTTGTTCATGCTATAATTGTATTAACTGGAAACCGTAATACATGTGTGAATACATAGACCACAACATGTCCCTAGTAGGCCTCTAGTTAACTAGCTCGTTGATCAATAGATGGTTATGGTTTCTTGACCATCGACATTGGATGTCATTGTTAACGGGATCACATCATTAGGAGAATGATGTGATGGACAAGACCCAATCCTAAGCATACCACAAGATCGTGTAGTTCGTTTGCTAAGAGCTTTTCTAATGTCAAGTATCATTTCCTTAGACCATGAGATTGTGCAACGCTCGAATACCGTAGGAATGCTCTGGGTGTACGAAACATCACAACGTAACTGGGTGGCTATAAAGGTGCACTACAGGTATCTCCGAAAGTATCTGTTGAGTTGGCACGAATCGAGACTGGGATTTGTCACTCCGTATGACAGAGAGGTATCTCTGGGCCCACTCGATAATGCATCATCATAATGAGCCCAGTGTGACTAAGGAGTTAGTCACGGGATCATGCGTTACGGAACGAGTAAATAGAATTGCCGGTAACAAGATTGAACAAGGTATCGGGATACCGAGGATCGAATCTCGGGCAAGCAACATACCGATAGACAAAGGGAATTGTATACGGGATTGATTGAATCCCCGACATCGTGGTTCATCCGATGAGATCATCGTGCAACATGTGGGAGCCAATATGGGTATCCAGATCTCGCTATTGGTTATTGGCCGGAGAGGTGTCTCGGTCATGTCTGCATGGTTCCCGAACCCGTAGGGTCTACACACTTAAGGTTCAGTGACACTAGAGTTGTTATGGGAAATAGTATGTGGTTACCGAAGGTTGTCCGGAGTCCCGGATGAGATCCCAGACGTGACGGTGAACTCCAGAATGGTCCGGAGGTGAAGATCGATATATTGGACGAAGGGTATTGGAGTCTGGAATTGTTCCGGGGGTACCGGGTGACGACCAGCGTGTCCGGAAGGTGTTTCGGAGGCCCCGGAAAGCGTTGGGGGGCCTTATGGGCCAAGGGGAGGGGGCACATCAGCCCACTAAGGGTCTGTGCGCCCCTTCCACCCCATCTCACGTAACGTGGAGAGGTGGGGGCGCCTCCCCTAGGGAAGCCACCCCTCCCGGCTTGGGGGGCAAGTTTCCTATGGGTGGGGGCGCCCAAACCCATCTAGGGTTTCCCCTGTGGCCGCGGCCCCTCCCCTAGGGAACCCTAGGGCCTCCTCCACCCCCCTTTCCCCTATATATAGTGAGGGAGAGAGAGGGCAGCCGCACCCCTTCCCTGGCGCAGCCCCTCCCTCCTCCAACTCTTCCTTCTCCTCCGTAGAGCTTAGCGAAGCCCTGCAGGAATACCACAAGCTCCACCACCACGTCGTCGTGTTGCCGGAGTTCTTCCTCAACTTCTCCTCTCCCCTTGCTGGATCAAGAAGGAGGAGACGTCCCCGAGCTGTACGTGTGTTGAACGCGGAGGCGCCGTCCGTTCGGCGCTAGATCGGATCTTCCACGATTTGAATCGTCACGAGTACGACTCCATCAACCGCGTTCTTGTAACGCTTCCGCTTAGCGATCTTCAAGGGTATGAAGATGCACTCCCTCTCTCTCATTGCTAGCATCTCCTAGATTGATCTTGGTGACACGTAGGAAATTTTTGAATTATTACTACATTCCCCAACAATTCCCACACATTGTTCTGCTTGAACTGTTGAAGCTCTTCTTGCATAGCTTGAATCCATTCAGGTTCCATGAAGGCTTCAGCAACTTTCTTGGGTTCAGATATTGAGACAAATACAAAGTGCCCACAAAAGTTTGCTAGCTTTGTTGCTCTTGAACGAGTGAGTGGACCAGGTGCGTTGATGCTATCAATTATCTTCTCAATCTGTACTTCATTTGCAACACGAGGATGAACTGGACGAAGATTTTGCTCTTGCTGATCATTGTCTTCATTTTGAGTATTGGCTTCAGGCTGAGCATTGTCGTCATGTTGATTAGGCGCAAAAATGATAAGTTCCTCTTCAGCCTGTGCCTCGGGAGGTATGATTTCTCTAGTTCCCATAAGCTTGATGGATTCACTAGGTGGAACTTCATCTAGCACATTTGGCGGGTGCTCTCTTTGCGAGCCGTTAGTTTCATCGAACCGCACATCCACAGTTTCAACCACTTTATAGTGAAAGAGGTTGAAGACTATGTAGGAGTGCGAATCCTTTCCGTAACCAAGCATAAAACCTTCATGTGCTTTCGGTGCAAATTTTGAAGTATGATGTGGATCCTTGATCTAGCACCTAGCACCAAATACTCTGAAGTAGCTTACATTTGGCTTCTTACCAGGCAGGAGCTCATAGGATGTCCTTTTCAGAAGCTTGTGAAGATAAACACGGTTGATGACATGGCATGCAATATCAATGGCTTCGGGCCAGAACTTCCTTGGAGTCTTGTATTCATCAAGCATCGTCCGAGCCATCTCAATGAGTGTCCTGTTCTTGCGCTCCATGATGCCATTCTACTGAGGTGTGTATGGAGAAGAGAACTCATGAGTGATGCCTAATGTATCAAGGTAAAGGTCGAGGCCGGTGTTCTTGAACTCTGTGCCGGTGTCACTCCTGATGTGCTTGATCTTGATGCCATAGTTCGTCATGACACGATTGTCGAAGCGTCTGAAGACATCCTGCACTTCAGTCTTGTAGAGGATTATATGCACCCATGTATATCTTGAATAATCATCAACAATGACGAAGCCATAGAGGCAAGCAGTGGTAGTAAGAGTAGAGTAGTGAGTAGGGCCAAATAAGTCCATGTGAAGCAGCTCTAAGGGTTGAGATGCCGTCATGATTCTCTTCGACGGATGCTTGGCCCTAGTCATCTTTCCAGCTTCGCAGGCACCATACAGATGATCCTTCTTGAACTTGACACCCTCGATGCCTACGACATGTTTCTTCTTCGTGAGAGTGTACAAGTTCCTCATGCCAGCATGCCCTAGCCTCACGATGCGAGCCAAAGACTCTGAAGCTTTTGCTAGAAGACATACGGCCAACTGTGGTCCTGCTGAGAAATCTACCATATATAGATCTGCTTTCCTATACCCTTCAAAGACTAGAGACTTGTCAGATTCCATTAGAACAAGGCGACGATATTTTCCAAATATCACAATCATGTTCAAATAACAAAGCATTGAGACAGACATTAAGTTGAAACCAAGGGATTCGACAAGCATCACTGTATCCATGTGCTGATCCTTTGAGATTGCAACTCTACCTAGACCCAATACCTTGCTTTTACTAGTGTCAGCAAATGTAATATGACTCTTGTCAGATGGACGTAAGGTTGAGTCCATGAGAAGACTTCGATCACCAGTCATGTAGTGCATCCACTGTCCATAATCCATTCTGAAGCATGTGGTGTCATACCCTATAGTGCAGTTAGGGGGATAGGCTTCACCAAGGAATTGTGAAGCATAAACATTTGACCAACAAGCGGATTATGAAAGCTCAGATCAAGGTTAGGACTGATAGGATGATTGGCAAGCGATTCAGGAACAAAATACATAGTAAGACCATTTGGGCAAAACATCTTGCGCCCCACAAGATGTTTTAGTTCCCCAGCATAATCATCAGATGCCTTTGATTTCCGGCTGGAGACCTTTCCCTAAAAAGAGAATTAAGTTTTCTTAACCACCCACATTTTCAGGGGTGGCTTCGAAGCAATGAGTCTAAGTGCAGCATCTAAGAACTTCGGCTTTGTAGCCCTAGCAAATAGCCTTTCAGGAGGTGAATAATACTCATATGAATAAGCAGAATAGTTCTTAGTCTTATGAACATAGCGGTTTGATGATACACGCTCATATTCATGAGTCTGAGTATGATTTCCCTGCAAAACATTGGCGTTAGGGTGACTCTGGTGAGTCCTCTGTCTGTATGAAGCCTTTGGACCAAATGAAGCCTTTGGTCTGGGGTTTATCTTCTCCCCTTGTGGTGTCATGATGACATTCACATGAAGATTCTCAAGGCATCCTTTGGGTACCCAGATCTTCTTCATAGGTGGCCCATTCCTACAGTTAGTACCAATATACCTGGCAAACACTTCACCATTCTGATTCTTAAACAGTTTATAGTTTGCATCAAAGGATTCATCAATGATAATCGGGTTAGCACAAGTGAAGCCAGATAAGGTGGATGGGTCCACTGAAGGTCCCTTTGCGGAAACTCATGTGGTTTTGGGGTACTGCTCAGGCTTCCAGTAAGAACCATCAACATTCATTTTCCTCTCGAACCCAACACCCTCTTTCCTAGGGTTTCGGTTCAGAATCTGCTTTTTGAGGACATCACATAGTGTCTGATGCCCTTTGAGACTTTTGTACATCTCAGTCTCAAGCAATGTCTTCAGCCTGGCATTTTCATCAGCAATAGTATCCTCAGCAGAGGGGTTAGTTACCACATCAGCAGTTGAAGATATTGCAACAAAGCGATGAGTGGAACATTCAGCAATGTAAGTAGCGTTATCACGCTCAAGGCATTTTAGACATGGTGGTTCAAATCCTTCTGGCGGGACTGATACATTGAGCTGAAGTGACTCGTTCTCTTTTTAAGATCTTCATGAGCCGCTCTCAATTTCTCAAGTTCTTGCTTCCTTTGAAGATAATCGTAGGAAAGATTTTCATGAGTTGTGGAGAGCGTTTCATGACGACTTTCAAGTTCCTCGTACTTAACATGAAGATTTTTTATGTCTTTAATTAAGGACTGAGATCGGCTCGTTTCCGCGTCCAACAGGTCATCGCTTTTGTCTAACAATTTTTGAATATGTTCCATAGCTTTATGTTGTTCAGTTGCAATTTTAGCAAGTGTTTTGTAGCTATATTTAGATTCACAATCAGAGTCATCTTCACTTGATGTTTGAAAGTAAGCATCGTGTGAGTTTACCTTGGCACCACGTGCCATGAAGCAGTAGGTGGGAGCAGAGTCGTCCTTGTCATTAGCATCAGCGTTGGTGATGGAGCCATTGTCTTTAGTGTTGAAGATAGACTTGGCAACATAGGCCGTAGCTAGAGCCGGACTTGCAACGCCAGAGTCGGACTCCTCCTCAGACTCCACCTCTGTCTCCTCAGAAGCAGACTCCTCCTCTGAATCCATCTCCTTGCCAACAAAAGCACGAGCCTTGCCAGATGAGCTCTTCTTGTGTGATGAAGAATTGGATGAAGACTTGGAAGAAGACTTTGAAGACTTCTTCTTCTTGTCATCAGAATCATATTCCTTGCACTTCTTCTTGTTGTTGTTCTCATTGTCCCACTGAGGACATTTAGAGATGTAGTGACCTGGTTTCTTGCACTTGTGGCATGTTCTCTTATTGTGGTCATGAGTAGAAGCTTCAACATTTCTCGAGTTGGATCTTGAAGACTTTCTGAAGCCTTTCTTCTTGGTAAATTTCTGGAACTTCTTCACAAGCATAGCAAGATCCTTTCCAATGTCTTCAGGATCCCCAGAACTACAGTCAGATTCTTCTTCAGATGAGGAAACAGCCTTTGCCTTCAAAGCACGAGTACGTCCATAGCTAGGACCATAGATATGTCTTTTCTCAGATAACTGGAACTCATGTGTGTTGAGCCTCTCAAGTATGTCAGACGGATCGAGAGTCTTGAAGTCAGGGTGTTCTTGAATCATAAGGGATAGGGTATCAAACGAGTTGTCAAGTGATCTCAGGAGTGTCTTGACGATTTCATGCTTGGTGATCTCAGTGGCGCCAAGTGCATGAAGCTCATTTGTGATATCAGTGAGGCGATCAAACGTGAGCTGGATATTCTCATTGTCGTTTCTCTTGAAGCGGTTGAAGAGGTTGCGAAGAACACTGATCCTTGAGTCTCTCTGGGTTGAGACGCCTTCGTTGACCTTGGAGAGCCAGTCCCAGACTAGCTTCAAAGTTTCTAGAGCACTCACACAGCCATACTGTCCTTTGGTCAGATGACCATAGATGATGTTCTTGGCAGTAGAATCTAGTTGAATGAACTTCATGACATCAGCAGGGTGACACCTTCACCAGTCTTGGGAACGCCATTCTTGGTGACATACCAGAGGTCGACATCAATGGCTTCAAGATGCATGCGCCTCTTATTCTTCCAGTAGGGGTAATCAGTGCCATTGAAGACAGGGCACGCAGCGAAGACTTTGATTATCCCTACTATCGACATAGCTAAAACTCCAGGTGGTTAAACAAAATCACACAGAAGAAGGGAGCACCTTGCTCTGATACCAATTGAAAGTGCTAGCTATTGACTAGAGGGGCGTGAATAGGCAATTTTTATGAAAGTCTTCAAAACATGGGGGCTTTGAAGACAAACGATAGAAATAAACCTATTGATATGCAGCAGAAGGTAGACTACACTAGACAAGCCATAGTCAAGTAAGTAATGAAGTGAGAGCACGAAGACTATTAGCAGCTAGGTAGTATAGATCAGGATGGAAGATAGTATGAAGCCAAACAACAATAGTCGTCACACAGTGAAGTCAAACAGATCAAGAAAGCATGCAAATGACTTCACGAAGACAAAGTGTAAATAAGTGAGGGAGGAGATAGAACTAGTAGCTTGGTGAGGACAAGGATTTGTTGGACCACTTCTAGTTGCTGTGACAACTGTACGTATGCTTAGGGAGGCTGAGATTCAACTCAGAAGACTGCGTCTTCACCTTATTCCCCTTGAGCTAAGGACACTCAGTCCTCGCCCAATCACTCTGGTAAGTCTTCAAGGTAGACTTCCAAACCTTCACAGACTTCGTTCATCGGCAATCCACAATGACTCTTGGATGCTCAGAACGTGACGCCTAACCGGCTGGAGGATTCACAGTCCACAAGTGTAATAAGTCTTCAGATCACGCGGACAGAAAGACTTCAGTGATGCCTAACCATCTTTGGCTCTGGGTGTTTTGGGCTTTGTCCTCGCAATGATCTTGCTCTCAAATGCTTCGGAGGTGGGTTGCTCTCAAACGACAAAAGTCGTGCACTAACTCTGAGCAGCCACCAATTTATGGTGTAGGGGGTGGGCTATTTATAGCTAGGAGGCAACCCGACCTGATTTGTCTGAAATTACCCTGGGTCACTAAGGAACTGACACGTGTCCAACGGTCAGATTTCAAACACACGCGGCAGCTTGACTTGGGCTACAAATAAAGCTGACGTATCCATAGGATTTGGTTGAGCATCACTTCAGTCACTCTGACTAAGACATAGGATTTGGTTGAGCATCACTTCAGTCACTCTGGATAAGATTTGCTCTCATTGTCTTCGCTCGAAGACATAGGATTTAGTTGAGCATCACTTCAGTCACTCTGACTTTGTTCACTTGGACCCCACTTAACAGTGCGGTGGTTCCTATGACTCAACAAAGAAGAAAAGGAAACTACGAAACAACTATGTCTTCGCACTCCATAGTCTTCATGCGATGTCTTCTCATGTCAGAGTCTTCACTGTGAATATCTTCCAATCTACCATTGTCTTCAATGTCTTCATACATTTTTAAGGGTCATCTCTGGTAGGTAAACCGAATAATTGAGGGACTACTACCTGCGTTATCCTGCAATTCTCACAAACACATTAGTCCCTCAACCAGGTTTGTCGGCAATACTCCAAAACCAACCAGGGGTGGCACTAGATGCACTTACAGGGGTCTTGTTCATCCACCAGCTCAATCGATCAGGGTACTGTTCATCCAGCGGCAACGGCCTCTACTACCACGGGTTCCTGTTCATCCAACCCTCCACCGGGAACTGTTCGTCCAAACCCCCTCAACAACACTCACTGTTCATCAAGGGAAGGAGGCAGCAGTGTTTGATCGGCTTCAGTTAGCAGCAGTAGCGAAGGAATCACCCGGGTTCAGTTAACAGCAAGGGATCGATCGATCGCTCGGGTTCAGTAACGCGTAGCCTGCAGTGCAATTGCTCGGCTTCAGTTAGGGCCCAACGCCTCGCTCTGGTTCAGTTAGACCCCAACGCCTCGCACACACACGCGTACGTACGAGAGAAACACGCATCACTCGGCCCCCGACCAACCACCATAACTAGGAACTCCCCCGATATTTTCCTCGCCCTCGCTTCTACCACGGTTTTCTCCATCATGGACGACCCAAAGAATGTCATGCAGCTGCGTCTCCGGCCCGCCCAGGATGAAAAGCCCATTTTCTGTCATGATTTTTGTCATAGAAGTAGGACCCCACCACATCTATGATGATACCGGGATTTGTCACAATTATCATCATAGAAGTGTCATAAGTATGACAGAAAAAAAATTCGTTCGGCCCAAAATGTCACGGATGTGTCTTTTTTTGTAGTGTATTGTTAGAATGTCATTTTGTTTTGTTTTGCTTGTTGCTTTAATAAAATGCTTAGATCTGAAAGTTTTTAAATAAAATAGAGTCCTCAAATAATTGCCAGGGAGGCTAAGTAAGTGGCATTCACATCCCGTCAACAAAGCTCTTTTCTATGTCATTTACTCTTGTGCTTCACTTATATCCTATGAGTAAATTGTTGAATAAATTGAATGTCATGAAGTTGAAATCACATCATGCCTAATGGTAGCTTCACATTGGGTTTATAAAGTGAAATCTTTTGAGGCTTGACAATCACAATATTTGACATACAAGCAATTCACAAATAATTAGTATAAGGAAGAGAACTTTCACTTGCAAATACACTATCTTGGAAATCTTTTGTGATTGTGAGCCCCCATCAAATTATTATATGCCAAAATTGTTGACGTTGGACAAGGAAGACAACGTAATAATTTATGTTTGTTCATATTCACATAGAAGTTATATTGTCATAGATCCTTCAACATGTGGTGCTTGCCCCCCATCTTTGCTAGCCAAAAAATTCCGCACCAAGTAGAGATACTACTTGTGCATCCAAAAACCCTTTAACCCAAATCTTATTTTCAAGAGTGCACCATACCTACCTAGGGATTGAATAAGATCCTTCAAGTAAGTTGTCATCGGTGCAATAAGTCAATAAAAATTGCTTCTAAAAGTGTTTGATCATTTAGTGTAAGAGAAAATTGAGCGTTGTACGAACTTGTGATGGCACAGAATAAAAGCGACACACTGCATAATAAAGGTTGCTATCATCAGGGGCAATATAACATGACGTTCTTTTGCACTAAGGGGTTGAGCATACAAACAAATGAGCGCATGGCAACCTCTACTTCTGTCTGCGAAGGGCCTATTACTTTTATGTATTTACTTTCATGCAAGAGTCCAAGTTTTTCCCTCTATTCCATTTTATTTTCTCCTTGGGCAAGCATCATGTGGTGAGGAAAGATCTAGGCACATATATCCAGTTGGATATGGGTAGCATGAGTTATTATTGTTGACATCACCCTTGAGGTGAATACGTAGCGGTAAATTATAAGCCCCTCTCTTTCCATGTGTCCGTTGAAAAATTTTGCTCATGTGTATGCGGTGAGTGTTAGAAATCATAGAAGACTATATGATGGTTGAGTATGTGGAGCTCTTACTTAAACTCTGTTGAATAAATTGAATTACATTTGCTTGGTGACTGAGAACATAGGTTGTGGAGTTTCACGAGAATTATTGTTTGAACCTTAACATGTGAATTGGTTGCTACTTTACCATGAGAAATTTTATGATAAAGAATTGATGTTATGATGCTAGGAAAAGTGATATTGAAAGTGTCATTGATCAAACTTGTGCACTTTGCTAGCATTCACACTTCATAAATTATTTCTTTTATCATTTACCTACTCGAGGGGCAGTAGGAATTAAGCTTAGGGATCTTGTCGTCTCCAACGTATCTACAATTTATGAAGTATTCATGCTGATATTTTATCATTCTTGGATGTTTTACAATCATTTTGTAGCAAATTTATATCATTTGGGACTAACCTATTGACCCAGTGCCCAGTGCCAGTTGTTGTTTTTTGCTTGTTTTTACATCATGGAAATCAATATCAAGCGGAGTCCAAACACATAAAACTTTTGTGGATTTTTATGGACCAGAAGACATCCATTGGGCCAGAGCAGCACTGGGGTGCCTCGAGGCACAACCCACCAGAGCGCGCACTGGGGCCCAGCGCCAGTGTGGGTTGTGCCCACCTCGGTGGCCTCCAGCAGGCCCTCTTTACCCTATAAATTCCCAAAAATTCCAAAAACCCTCGGGGTTAACCTAGATTAGAAGTTCTGCCGCCGCAAGGCCCTGTAGCCACCAAAAACCAATCTAGGCCCTTTTTGGCACCACAGCCGGATGGGGAATCATCTTGGTGGGCATCTTCATCATCCCGGCGGCCACCATGATGAGGAGGGAGTAGTCCACCCTCGGGGTTGAGGTTTTGTACCAGTAGCTATGTGTTTAATCTCTCTTTCTCTCGTGTTCTTGAGATGTCACGATCTTGATGTATCGCGGGCTTTGTTAATATAGTCAGATCATATGGTGTTTTTCCCTCTCTATCTTGTTGTGATGAATTGAGTTTTTCTCTTTGAGATTTTGTTGTTATCAGATTGATTACTTTTATGGATTTGTGAACACTTGATATATGTCTTGCAATTGAATACTCATGGTGACAATGGGGTATCGTATTGATTCACTTGATATATGTTTTGGCACTCAACTCGCGGATTCGAGCTGACATTGGGGTAATCTATGCATAGGGGTTGATGCACGCTCTTGTCTTTGTTTCTCGGTAGAAATCTTGGGGCACTCTTTGAAGTTCTTTGTGTTGGATTGAGTATTTGTCACATCCCTAGTTTCTGGCTTTGCACTAGGCTAACCTCATGTGTGCATCATGTTCAAATTCCTCAGAAACTTGAAATGGGGATGACAGAACCCCCAACACCCCCCCTTAAACCAACTAGGGTTTACTAAAATCATTTTCAGTGAACCCAAAATGCCCTTCTAAAATGTTCATCATCTTTGCCTTGGTCTAGAACCTCGACAAAAATGGTGCACAAATTTCTAGGTCATCCAAAGGTCACTGGATTAAATCATATGTTATTTGAATTTGGGCATTTAAATGCTAGTAAATATTTTAAATGCCCAAATAATCCTAAACCAAGATGTCACGGATGTGTCTTTTTTTGTAGTGTATTGTTAGAATGTCATTTTGTTTTGTTTTGCTTGATGTTTTAATAATGCTTAGATCTGAAAGTTTTTAAATAAAATAGAGTCCTCAAATAATTGCCAGGGAGGCTAAGTAAGTGGCATTCACATCCCGTCAACAAAGCTCTTTTGTATGTCATTTACTCTTGTGCTTCACTTATATCCTATGAGTAAATTGTTGAATAAATTGAATGTCATGAAGTTGAAATCACATCATGCCTAATGGTAGCTTCACATTGGGTTTATAAAGTGAAATCTTTTGAGGCTTGACAATCACAATATTTGACATACAAGCAATTCACAAGTAATTAGTATAAGGAAGAGAACTTTCACATGCAAATACACTATCTTGGAAATCTTTTGTGATTGTGAGCCCCATCAAATTATTATATGCCAAAATTGTTGACGTTGGACAAGGAAGACAACGTAATAATTTATGTTTGTTCATATTCACATAGAAGTTATATTGTCATAGATCCTTCAACATGTGGTGCTTGCCCCCCATCTTTGCTAGCCAAAAAATTCCGCACCAAGTAGAGATACTACTTGTGCATCCAAAAACCCTTTAACCCAAATCTTATTTTCAAGAGTGCACCATACCTACCTAGGGATTGAATAAGATCCTTCAAGTAAGTTGTCATCGGTGCAATAAGTCAATAAAAATTGCTTCTAAAAGTGTTTGATCATTTAGTGTAAGAGAAAATTGAGCGTTATACGAACTTGTGATGGCAAAGAATAAAAGCGACAGACTGCATAATAAAGGTTGCTATCATCAGGGGCAATATAACATGACGTTCTTTTGCACTAAGGGGTTGAGCATACAAACAAATGAGCGCATGGCAACCTCTACTTCTGTCTGCGAAGGGCCTATTACTTTTATGTATTTACTTTCATGCAAGAGTCCAAGTTTTTCCCTCTATTCCATTTTATTTTTCTCCTTGGGCAAGCATCATGTGGTGAGGAAAGATCTAGGCACATATATCCAGTTGGTTATGGGTAGCATGAGTTATTATTGTTGACATCACCCTTGAGGTGAATACGTTGGGAGGCGAAATTATAAGCCCCTCTCTTTCTATGTGTCCGTTGAAAAATTTTGCTCATGTGTATGCGGTGAGTGTTAGCACTCATAGAAGACTATATGATGGTTGAGTATGTGGAGCTCTTACTTAAACTCTGTTGAATAAGTTGAATTACATTTGCTTGGTGATTGAGAACATAGGTTGTGGAGTTTCACGAGAATTATTATTTGAACCTTAACATGTGAATTGGTTGCTACTTTACCATGAGAAATTTTATGAGAAAGAATTGATGTTATGATGCTAGGAAAAGTGATATTGAAAGTGTCATTGATCAAACTTGTGCACTTTGATAGCATTCACACTTCATAAATTATTTCTTTTATCATTTACCTACTCGAGGGGCAGTAGGAATTAAGCTTAGGGGATCTTTGTCGTCTCCAACGTATCTATAATTTATGAAGTATTCATGCTGATATTTTATCATTCTTGGATGTTTTACAATCATTTTGTAGCAAATTTATATCATTTTTGGGACTAACCTATTGACCCAGTGCCCAGTGCCAGTTGTTGTTTTTTGCTTGTTTTTTACATCGCGGGAAATCAATATCAAACGGAGTCCAAACACCGCAAAACTTTTTGTGGATTTTTTATGGACCAGAAGACATCCATTGGGCCAGAGCAGCACCTGGGGGTGCCTCGAGGGGGGCACAACCCACCAGGGTGCGCCTGGGGGCCCAGGTGGGTTGTACCCACCTCGGTGGCCTCCAGCACGCCCTCTTTACCCTATAAATTCCCAAAAATTCCAAAAACCCTCGGGGTTAACCTAGATTAGAAGTTCCGCCGCCGCAAGGCCCTGTAGCCACCAAAAACCAATCTAGGCCCTTTTTGGCACCCTGTCGGATGGGGAATCATCTTTGGTGGGCATCTTCATCATCCCGGCGGCCACCATGATGAGGAGGGAGTAGTCCACCCTCGGGGTTGAGGTTTTGTACCAGTAGCTATGTGTTTAATCTCTCTTTCTCTCGTGTTCTTGAGATGTCACGATCTTGATGTATCGCGGGCTTTGTTAATATAGTCAGATCATATGGTGTTTTTCCCTCTCTATCTTGTTGTGATGAATTGAGTTTTTCTCTTTGAGATTTTGTTGTTATCAGATTGATTACTTTTATGGATTTGTGAACATTTGATATATGTCTTGCAATTGAATACTCATGGTGACAATGGGGTATCGTATTGATTCACTTGATATATGTTTTGGCACTCAACTCGCGGATTCCCGAGCTGACATTGGGGTAATCTATGCATAGGGGTTGATGCACGCTCTTGTCTTTGTTTCTCCGATAGAAATCTTGGGGCACTCTTTGAAGTTCTTTGTGTTGTATTGAGTATTTGTAAAATCCCTAGTTTCTGTCTTTTAACTAGGCTAACCTCATGTGTGCAAAAAGTTCAAAATCCTCAGAAACTTTAAATGGGGATGACAGAACCCCAACACCCCCTTAAACCAACTAGGGTTAACTAAAATCATTTTCAGTGAACCCAAAAAGCCCTTCTAAAATGTTCATCATCTTTGCCGTGGTCTAGAACCTCTGACAAAAATGGTGCACAAATTTCTAGGTCATCCAAAGGTCACTGGATTAAATCATATGTTATTTGAATTTGGGCATTTAAATGCTAGTAAATATTTTAAATGCCCAAATAATCCTAACCAAGATGTCACGGATGTGTCTTTTTTGTAGTGTATTGTTAGAATGTCATTTTGTTTTGTTTTGCTTGATGTTTTAATAATGCTTAGATCTGAAAGTTTTTAAATAAAATAGAGTCCTCAAATAATTGCCAGGGAGGCTAAGTAAGTGGCATTCACATCCCGTCAACAAAGCTCTTTTGTATGTCATTTACTCTTGTGCTTCACTTATATCCTATGAGTAAATTGTTGAATAAAATGAATGTCATGAAGTTGAAATCACATCATGCCTAATGGTAGCTTCACATTGGGTTTATAAAGTGAAATCTTTTGAGGCTTGACAATCACAATATTTGACATACAAGCAATTCACAAGTAATTAGTATAAGGAAGAGAACTTTCACATGCAAATACACTATCTTGGAAATCTTTTGTGATTGTGAGCCCCCATAAAATTATTATATGCCAAAATTGTTGACGTTGGACAAGGAAGACAACGTAATAATTTATGTTTGTTCATATTCACATAGAAGTTATATTGTCATAGATCCTTCAACATGTGGTGCTTGCCCCCCATCTTTGCTAGCCAAAAAATTCCGCACCAAGTAGAGATACTACTTGTGCATCCAAAAACCCTTTAACCCAAATCTTATTTTCAAGAGTGCACCATACCTACCTAGGGATTGAATAAGATCCTTCAAGTAAGTTGTCATCGGTGCAATAAGTCAATAAAAATTGCTTCTAAAAGTGTTTGATCATTTAGTGTAAGAGAAAATTGAGCGTTGTACGAACTTGTGATGGCAAAGAATAAAAGCGACACACTGCATAATAAAGGTTGCTATCATCAGGGGCAATATAACATGACGTTCTTTTGCACTAAGGGGTTGAGCATACAAACAAATGAGCGCATGGCAACCTCTACTTCTGTCTGCGAAGGGCCTATTACTTTTATGTATTTACTTTCATGCAAGAGTCCAAGTTTTTCCCTCTATTCCATTTTATTTTTCTCCTTGGGCAAGCATCATGTGGTGAGGAAAGATCTAGGCACATATATCCAGTTGGTTATGGGTAGCATGAGTTATTATTGTTGACATCACCCTTGAGGTGAATACGTTGGGAGGCGAAATTATAAGCCCCTCTCTTTCTATGTGTCCGTTGAAAATTTTTGCTCATGTGTATGCGGTGAGTGTTAGCACTCATAGAAGACTATATGATGGTTGAGTATGTGGAGCTCTTACTTAAACTCTGTTGAATAAGTTGAATTACATTTGCTTGGTGATTGAGAACATAGGTTGTGGAGTTTCACGAGAATTATTATTTGAACCTTAACATGTGAATTGGTTGCTACTTTACCATGAGAAATTTTATGAGAAAGAATTGATGTTATGATGCTAGGAAAAGTGATATTGAAAGTGTCATTGATCAAACTTGTGCACTTTGATAGCATTCACACTTCATAAATTATTTCTTTTATCATTTACCTACTCGAGGACGAGTAGGAATTAAGCTTGGGGATGCTGATACGTCTCCAACGTATCTATAATTTATGAAGTATTCATGCTGATATTTTATCATTCTTGGATGTTTTACAATCATTTTGTAGCAAATTTATATCATTTTTGGGACTAACCTATTGACCCAAAGGCCCAAAGGCTGCTTGTTGTTTTTGCTTGTTTTTTACATCATGGAAATCAATATCAAGCGGAGTCCAAACACATAAAACTTTTTGTGGATTTTTATGGACCAGAAGACATCCATTGGGCGAGCAGCACACAGGGGTGCCTCGAGGGGGCACAACCCACCAGGGCGCACTGGGGCCAGGCGCGCCAGTGGGTTGTGCCCACCTCGGTGGCCTCCAGCAGGCCCTCTTTACCCTATAAATTCCCAAAAATTCCAAAAACCCTTGGGGTTAACCTAGATTAGAAGTTCCGCCGCCGCAAGGCCCTGTAGCCACCAAAAACCAATCTAGGCCCTTTTTGGCACCCTGTCGGATGGGGAATCATCTTCGGTGGGCATCTTCATCATCCCGGCGGCCACCATGATGAGGAGGGAGTAGTCCACCCTCGGGGTTGAGGTTTTGTACCAGTAGCTATGTGTTTAATCTCTTTCTCTCGTGTTCTTGAGATGTCACGATCTTGATGTATCGCGGGCTTTGTTAATATAGTCAGATCATATGGTGTTTTTCCCTCTCTATCTTGTTGTGATGAATTGAGTTTTTCTCTTTGAGATTTTGTTGTTATCAGATTGATTACTTTTATGGATTTGTGAACACTTCATATATGTCTTGCAATTGAATACTCATGGTGACAATGGGGTATCGTATTGATTCACTTGATATATGTTTTGGCACTCAACTCGCGGATTCCCGAGCTGACATTGGGGTAATCTATGCATAGGGGTTGATGCACGCTCTTGTCTTTGTTTCTCCGGTAGAAATCTTGGGGCACTCTTTGAAGTTCTTTGTGTTGGATTGAGTATTTGTCACATCCCTAGTTTCTGGCTTTGCACTAGGCTAACCTCATGTGTGCATCATGTTCAAATTCCTCAGAAACTTGAAATGGGGATGACAGAACCCCCAACACCCCCCCTTAAACCAACTAGGGTTTACTAAAATCATTTTCAGTGAACCCAAAATGCCCTTCTAAAATGTTCATCATCTTTGCCTTGGTCTAGAACCTCTGACAAAAATGGTGCACAAATTTCTAGGTCATCCAAAGGTCACTGGATTAAATCATATGTTATTTGAATTTGGGCATTTAAATGCTAGTAAATATTTTAAATGCCCAAATAATCCTAAACCAAGATGTCACGGATGTGTCTTTTTTGTAGTGTATTGTTAGAATGTCATTTTGTTTTGTTTTGCTTGATGTTTTAATAATGCTTAGATCTGAAAGTTTTTAAATAAAATAGAGTCCTCAAATAATTGCCGTGGAGGCTAAGTAAGTGGCATTCACATCCCGTCAACAAAGCTCTTTTGTATGTCATTTACTCTTGTGCTTCACTTATATCCTATGAGTAAATTGTTGAATAAATTGAATGTCATGAAGTTGAAATCACATCATGCCTAATGATAGCTTCACATTGGGTTTATAAAGTGAAATCTTTTGAGGCTTGACAATCACAATATTTGACATACAAGCAATTCACAAGTAATTAGTATAAGGAAGAGAACTTTCACATGCAAATACACTATCTTGGAAATCTTTTGTGATTGTGAGCCCCCATCAAATTATTATATGCCAAAATTGTTGACGTTGGACAAGGAAGACAACGTAATAATTTATGTTTGTTCATATTCACATAGAAGTTATATTGTCATAGATCCTTCAACATGTGGTGCTTGCCCCCCATCTTTGCTAGCCAAAAAATTCCGCACCAAGTAGAGATACTACTTGTGCATCCAAAACCCTTTAACCCAAATCTTATTTTCAAGAGTGCACCATACCTACCTAGGGATTGAATAAGATCCTTCAAGTAAGTTGTCATCGGTGCAATAAGTCAATAAAATTGCTTCTAAAAGTGTTTGATCATTTAGTGTAAGAGAAAATTGAGCGTTATGTACGAACTTGTGATGGCACAGAATAAAAGCGACACACTGCATAATAAAGGTTGCTATCATCAGGGGCAATATAACATGACGTTCTTTTGCACTAAGGGGTTGAGCATACAAACAAATGAGCGCATGGCAACCTCTACTTCTGTCTGCGAAGGGCCTATTACTTTTATGTATTTACTTTCATGCAAGAGTCCAAGTTTTTCCCTCTATTCCATTTTATTTTTCTCCTTGGGCAAGCATCATGTGGTGAGGAAAGATCTAGGCACATATATCCAGTTGGTTATGGGTAGCATGAGTTATTATTGTTGACATCACCCTTGAGGTGAATACGTTGGGAGGCGAAATTATAAGCCCATCTCTTTCTATGTGTCCGTTGAAAAATTTTGCTCATGTGTATGCGGTGAGTGTTAGCACTCATAGAAGACTATATGATGGTTGAGTATGTGGAGCTCTTACTTAAACTCTGTTGAATAAGTTGAATTACATTTGCTTGGTGATTGAGAACATAGGTTGTGGAGTTTCACGAGAATTATTATTTGAACCTTAACATGTGAATTGGTTGCTACTTTACCATGAGAAATTTTATGAGAAAGAATTGATGTTATGATGCTAGGAAAAGTGATATTGAAAGTGTCATTGATCAAACTTGTGCACTTTGATAGCATTCACACTTCATAAATTATTTCTTTTATCATTTACCTACTCGAGGGGAGTAGGAATTAAGCTTAGGGATGCCGTCGTCTCCAACGTATCTATAATTTATGAAGTATTCATGCTGATATTTTATCATTCTTGGATGTTTTACAATCATTTTGTAGCAAATTTATATCATTTTTGGGACTAACCTATTGACCCAGTGCCGAGTGCCAATTGTTGTTTTTTGCTTGTTTTTTACATCGCGGGAAATCAATATCAAACGGAGTCCAAACACCGCAAAACTTTTTGTGGATTTTTTATGGACCAGAAGACATCCATTGGGCCAGAGCAGCACCTGGGGGTGCCTCGAGGGGGGCACAACCCACCAGGGCGCGCCTGGGGGCCCAGGCGCGCCCAGGTGGGTTGTGCCCACCTCGGTGGCCTCCAGCAGGCCCTCTTTACCCTATAAATTCCCAAAAATTCCAAAAACCCTCGGGGTTAACCTAGATTAGAAGTTCCGCCGCCGCAAGGCCCTGTAGCCACCAAAAACCAATCTAGACCCTTTCTGGCACCCTGTCGGATGGGGAATCATCTTCGGTGGGCATCTTCATCATCCCGGCGGCCACCATGATGAGGAGGGAGTAGTCCACCCTCGGGGTTGAGGTTTTGTACCAGTAGCTATGTGTTTAATCTCTCTTTCTCTCGTGTTCTTGAGATGTCACGATCTTGATGTATCGCGGGCTTTGTTAATATAGTCAGATCATATGGTGTTTCCCCCTCTCTATCTTGTTGTGATGAATTGAGTTTTTCTCTTTGAGATTTTGTTGTTATCGGATTGATTACTTTTATGGATTTGTGAACACTTGATATATGTCTTGCAATTGAATACTCATGGTGACAATGGGGTATCGTATTGATTCACTTGATATATGTTTTGGCACTCAACTCGCGGATTCCCGAGCTGACATTGGGGTAATCTATGCATAGGGGTTGATGCACGCTCTTGTCTTTGTTTCTCCGGTAGAAATCTTGGGGCACTCTTTGAAGTTCTTTGTGTTGGATTGAGTATTTGTCACATCCCTAGTTTCTGGCTTTGCACTAGGCTAACTTCATGTGTGCATCATGTTCAAATTCCTCAGAAACTTGAAATGGGGATCACAGAAACCCCAACACCCCCCCTTAAACCAACTAGGGTTTACTAAAATCATTTTCAGTGAACCCAAAATGCCCTTCTAAAATGTTCATCATCTTTGCCTTGGTCTAGAACCTCTGACAAAAATGGTGCACAAATTTCTAGGTCATCCAAAGGTCACTGGATTAAATCATATGTTATTTGAATTTGGGCATTTAAATGCTAGTAAATATTTTAAATGCCCAAATAAGCCTAAACCAAGATGTCACGGATGTGTATTTTTTTGTAGTGTATTGTTAGAATGTCATTTTGTTTTGTTTTGCTTGCTGTTTTAATAATGCTTAGATCTGAAAGTTTTTAAATAAAATAGAGTCCTCAAATAATTGCCAGGGAGGCTAAGTAAGCGGCATTCACATCCCGTCAACAAAGCTCTTTTCTATGTCATTTACTCTTGTGCTTCACTTATATCCTATGAGTAAATTGTTGAATAAATTGAATGTCATGAAGTTGAAATCACATCATGCCTAATGGTAGCTTCACATTGGGTTTATAAAGTGAAATCTTTTGAGGCTTGACAATCACAATATTTGACATACAAGCAATTCACAAGTAATTAGTATAAGGAAGAGAAATTTCACATGCAAATACACTATCTTGGAAATCTTTTGTGATTGTGAGCCCCCATCAAAATACTATATGCCAAAAAATTTGACGTTAGACAAGGAAGACAACGTAATGATTTATGTTTGTTCATATTCACGTAGAAGTTATATTGCCGTGCTTGCCCCCCATCTTTGCTAGCCAAAAATTCCGCACCAAGTAGAGATACTACTTGTGCATCCAAAAACCCCTTAAATCCAAATCTTATCTTCAAGAGATTAATCAAGATCCTTCAAGTAAGTTGTCATCAGTGCAATAAGTCAATATAAAATGCTTCTAAAAGTGTTAAACCATTTAGTGTAAGAGAAAATTGAGCGTTGTATGAACTTGTGATGGCAAAGAATAAAAGCGACAGACTGCATAATAAAGGTTGCTATCATCGGGGCAATATAACATGACGTTCTTTTGCACTTTGTGGTTGAGCATACAAACAAATGAGCGCATGGCAACCTCTACTTCTGTCTGCGAATGGCCTATTACTTTTATGTATTTACTTTCATGCAAGAGTCCAAGTTTTTCCCTCTATTCCATTTTATTTTTCTCCTTGGGCAAGCATCATGTGGTGAGGAAAGATCTAGGCACATATATCCAGTTGGTTATGGGTAGCATGAGTTATTATTGTTGACATCACCCTTGAGGTGAATACGTTGGGAGGCGAAATTATAAGCCCCTCTCTTTCTATGTGTCCGTTGAAAAATTTTGCTCATGTGTATGCGGTGAGTGTTAGCAATCATAGAAGACTATATGATGGTTGAGTATGTGGAGCTCTTACTTAAACGCTGTTGAATAAGTTGAATTACATTTGCTTGGTGACTGAGAACATAGGTTGTGGAGTTTCACGAGAATTATTGTTTGAACCTTAACATGTGAATTGGTTGCTACTTTACCATGAGAAATTTTATGAGAAAGAATTGATGTTATGATGCTAGGAAAAGTGATATTGAAAGTGTCATTGATCAAATTTGTGCCCTTTGCTAGCATTCACACTTCATAAATTATTTCTTTTATCATTTACCTACTCGAGGACGAGTAGGAATTAAGCTTGGGGATGCTGATACGTCTCCAACGTATCTATAATTTATGAAGTATTCATGCTGATATTTTATCATTCTTGGATGTTTTACAATCATTTTGTAGCAAATTTATATCATTTTTGGGACTAACCTATTGACCCAAAGGCTCAAAGTGCCGCTTGTTGTTTTTTGCTTGTTTTTACATCATGAAATCAATATCAAGCGGAGTCTAAACACCATAAAACTTTTTGTGGATTTTTATGGACGAAGACATCCATTGGGCGAGCAGCACACAGGGGTGCCTCGTGGGGGGCACACCCCACCTGGGCGCGCCTGGGGCCCCTGGCGCGCCCTGGTGGTTTGTGCCCACCTCGGTGGCCTCCAGCAGGCCCTCTTTACCCTATAAATTCCCAAAAATTCCAAAAACCCTCGGTGTTAACCTAGATTAGACGTTCCGCCGCCACAAGGCCCTGTAGCCACCAAAAACCAATCTAGACCCTTTCTGGCACCCTGTCGGATGGGGAATCATCTTCGGAGGGCATCTTCATCATCCCGGCGGCCACCATGATGAGGAGGGAGTAGTCCACCCTCGGGGTTGAGGTTTTGTACCAGTAGCTATGTGTTTAATCTCTCTTTCTCTCGTGTTCTTGAGATGTCACGATCTTGGTGTATCGCAGGCTTTGTTAATATAGTTAGATCATATGGTGTTTTCCCCTCTCTATCTTGTTGTGATGAATTTAGTTTTTCTCTTTGAGATTTTGTTGTTATCGGATTGAATACTTTTATGGATTTGTGAACACTTGATATATGTCTTGCAATTGAATACTCGTGGTGACAATGGGGTATCGTATTGATTCACTTGATATATGTTTTGGCACTCAACTCGCGGATTCCCGAGCTGACATTGGGGTTATCTATGCATAGGGGTTGATGCACGCTCTTGTCTTTGTTTCTCCAGTAGAAATCTTGGGGCACTCTTTGATGTTCTTTGTGTTAGTATTTGTCACATCCCTAGTTTCTGGCTTTGCACTAGGCTAACTTCATGTGTGCATCATGTTCAAATTCCTCAGAAACTTGAAATGGGGATGACAGAACCCCCAACACCCCCTTAAACCAACTAGGGTTTACTAAAATCATTTTCATGAACCCAAAATGCCCTTCTAAAATGTTCATCATCTTTGCCTTGGTCTAGAACCTCTGACAAAAATGGTGCACAAATTTCTAGGTCATCCAAAGGCCACTAGATTAAATCATATGTTATTTGAATTTGGGCATTTAAATGCTAGTAAATATTTTAGATGCCCAAATAATCCTAAACTGAAATGTTCCATGTTGGATATATTCTATACAGTGGGCATGTACAGTTTGGTGATTTTTGAAAGGGTCTAGGTATTTTTAGAAAAGCCACAAAGATTACAGAAAAATAGAAAACTGAAACAAAAGAAGAGAGAGAGAGAAAGGATACCTACCTGGGCTTACCTCTTGTGCAGCCCACTGACGGCCCAAATAGCTGGCCCAGCCCACTGTGGGCATGCCTGTCTTCTTCCCCATGCCAACAAGAAGCAGCTCGGTGGCGGCGCCGACGTCGCGTGTGGCCACCTCCTGCTTGTCGCCTCCCCCGACGTCCGCTCGAGACGCCACGCACCCCCGACCTCTCTCTCACTCTCCCCGAGCTCCTCTCCTCCTCTGGCTCTCTCGCACGCAACCACCGAGCGCGGTCGTCGCCGCCGACGAACACCACCACGGCCATCGCCTCTCCCTCGCCTCTCCGTGCTGTCTAGAGGCTCCGCCTCGATGCCACGGAGCCCGAAAATGAAGCACGCGCTCGCGGGACGCCTGAAGCGACGCCATCATCCTCATCCTCACCGCCGGCCGCTGGAGATCCCTCTCGTCGCCCCGCTCGCTTCAGCCCCTCCCCGAGCTCGCCGATGACGCCATAGAGATCTCTGTGAGGCCCTGACTGTTTCCCCTGCTGCAATTTTCTCGCTCCCGCGCCGTAGCACCCTCGCCCGCACTTGACCGAGCTTCGGTCGCCACCGATGATGTCGCCGCCATGGCTAGAGCTCACGCGCATCGCGCCCGAGCACGCCCCCATGCTCAGCACGTCCCTAGCAACCCGCTGACACCACCCTCTCGCCCAAGGACGCCCAGTAGCGCCAGACCGAGCTCGCCCGAGCTCCGGTCGCCGCCAAACACGTTGTCGGCACCATTTCCGGTGACCCCGAGCCCAACCACCTGCACCACCCGCCGCGGCTCGGTCCTAGCTACCCATAAATCCCAACGGCGCCCCGAACGGTGCCCTGTAGGTGAAACCCGCACCTGCACCGCCGCGTTTGGCCTCGGCGGCGGCTAAACACCGGTGAGTTAACCCCGCTGACCCCGTTTGACTAAGGGTGGGCCCAGTTTGACCCCCTGGGTCAATGATAGGTGGGGGCCAGCCCTGTTAATTAATTAGGATTAGTACTAATTGAATTTAGTTAAACTAATTACACTAACACGCGGGACACACTGTCAGGTTTGACCTGGACTGTCCCATTGACCACTGACATCACGCTGACGTAATGCTGACACAGTAATTTATTTACTGGAATTATTCTTACACAGGAAATTCCAGAAATTGTTGTAAACTTCTAAAAATCATAGAAAATCAACCGAAGCTCCAAATCAAACAAATTATATATGAAAAATGATCAGAAAAATCCAATCTATCCATCTGTCCTATTTTCATGCATGTTAGAACAACTGATGGCTGCTGTTTAGGCCAAATCATATAAATGGCATTTAAACTCTCACATATGGAGTTTGAATTTGAACCTAGGGTTCAAACCAACTCCACTTAACATGTTGCTAGTTGCAGTAGCTCAAAACACAACATATTGACATGTCACACTCATGCATCATATTGTTGCATTGCATTGATTGTGTTCTTTCTCTGTTGCCGGTGTTTGTCCCTCCTCAGTAGACGTTGTACCGACGATGAGTTCGATGACACCGATGAAGAACTAGATTATCTTCAGAAGTGCTAGGCAAGCAAAAACCCCGTGTTCATTCTGATACAATCCTACTCTCTCGCTCCTGCTCTCTTTTACTGCATTAGGACAACCACGATTCATTTGTTACTTGCTGCGGTAGCTGAACCCCTTTATCCTCTGCATGACCTGTCATTGCCACGGTAAATAGATGAAACCCACTAGCATGAGTAGGAGTTGTTTGAGCCCTGATGTGCCTACTCATTCATGCTTGTTTGTCATGCCTGCTATTTCTTAGAGTTGTGTCAGGTCTGATTGATCGAGGATGAATCAGAGGTGTGTGAACATGTCCTACTGCTGAGAGCTAAGTGTGTGAACATGATTTGGTAAAGGTAGCAGTGAGAGGCCATGTAGGAGTACATGGTGGGTTGTCTCATTGCAGCCGTCCTCAGGAACTGAGTTCTGTGTTTGTGATCCATGAAACAGTTACTACCACACACTGGGCTCCGGGCATTCCAAGCTCTCTCGACTTATTAATCAACTTGATCTCGGTCCAGGAGTTGCAACTAGTTTCTGGTGTTTGTAGGATATGTGTTGGAGGCCGTGCGTAGCGCTGACCCTAGGGGTGGGCTATGATGCGGTAGATACACCATGGCCCGGTGTACCGAGCGCCCGTTTGGTGTCTCGGGAACCCTGCACACATCGTTTGGAGCCGTGAGCGACACCCCGGCCGGATCTCCTCACGGATGGAACCTGAATAGGCGATAAACCTGGACTAGAGACTTGTGTGGTTAGTCAGTTCGTGGCCGACTCTCTCGCCAGGCTTCCGCTTGAAGGTTGCCGAGATACACAACGTGTGCATGGTCGTAAGTGGCGAGAGCGTGTGTGAAGAAGTACACCCCTGCAGGGTTAACATCATCTATTCGAATAGCCGTGTCCGAGGTAAAGGACTTCTGGGTTGCTTGTACAGTTCATAGACAAGTGAAAGTGGATACTCTAAAACGCGCAAGATAAGTGTTAGTGCTATGGATGGCGCTCTCGTAGGGAGACGGAAGCGGATCCATAGTGGTGTATTGTAATGGTGAATATGTGGACTCGTGTGCGCCACCTCAAAAGAGTTACTTGCAGTCGTAGTTTAGGATAGCCACCGAGTCAAAGCTGGCTTGCTGCAGTTAAACTCCACCACCCCTTTGTTGATACCGATGCATATGTAGTTAGTTCTGATGTAAGTCTTGCTGGGTACATTTGTACTCACGTTTGCTTAATTTATGTTTTGTAGAGAGACTTCAGTCTCGCTAGTAGCTCCATGTGGACTTCGACGTTTAGCTGGTTACCTCAGCTACTATCTTGTGCCCTCGGCAGGATCTGGTAGATAGTCAGGCTTCTAAGCCTTTTTCATTTGTAGATGTCTGTACTCAGACATGTTAATCTTCCGCTTGTGCCTTGACTTGTATGCTCTGTATGTTGGGTCATGAGACCCATGTTTGTAATATCTCGCTCCTCGCAGCCTAATGAATAAATATTTGAGTCGTAGATTTATGTTGTGATGCCATGTTGTATTTACACATATCGAGCATATTGTGTGTATGAGTGAAATGCTTGGTATGTGTGGGATCTGACAATCTAGTTGTTTATCCTTGGCAGCCTCTCTTATGGGGAAATGTAGTCTTGTGCTTCCATGAGCCATAGTAGTCCGCTACAGCCCGGTTCATCGGAGTCCTGCTAGCCCAGCACTACTGCTCCGGAACACTTGACTGGCCTGCATGTGATTCACTTCGTTCCTGTGTTTGTCCCTTCGGGGAAATGTCACGCGGTAACATCCGGAGTCCTGCCTAGCCTGCTACAGCCCGGGGTTCCCGGAGTCCTGTTAGCCTAGTGCTACAACCCGGATTCACACGCTGTTGACCGACATGCTTGAAGTTGATTCATGTATGCATGTCCCCATGGGTTAGTGCCGCTTTGGGTTCACGACTAGCCATGTCGGCCCGGGTTCTCTGTCATATGGATGCTAGCGACACTATCATATACGTGAGCCAAAAGGCGCAAACGGTCTCGGGTCATGGTAAGGCGACACCCGCGGGAATACCGTGCGTGAGGCCGCAAAGTGATATGAGGTGTTACCGGCTAGATCGATGTGATTTGGAATTGGGGTCCTGACAGCTTTGGTATCAGAGCCTGACTGCCTGTAGGATTACCGAGCCAAACCGGTCGAAGTTGTGTCTATAAATGCTTTAGTTATGTAAGGGAATTGATTGTGGAAGGGAACATAAGGCTCTTTTTACTCCTTATACCTTATGCCCTTCTGATCTGAGTCATCCTCTTCTCTTCTACGGGGATTAAGAACTAGGCCTTCTCATCTATCTATCAGGATGACGAGTTACTATGATAGAGACTTGTAGAATTGATGGATTTAAGCCCCAGTTCTGTTTCTACCACTTCCGTGTGTTGTTAGTTAATCTCAGAACTCTGATATTGTGATGTCAAGTGGTTATGCCACCATTTTGCAGGATGTCTCGAATCATTTTGAGCATTTACAGCTGTTATGCTGTCCGAGTCATCCCAGGTTTCTAAATAGTCTGATGCATTTGCAATCCTTTCTTTCCGTTCCCGATGTCCTTTTTGTCAGGATAAGCACACTAACCGGTACGTTGAGGTACTCTATTGCCTCGGTATATATGTTGGAGCTATTATTATGACCCTAGGTGTTTAGAGTATCACCTAGTAATTTAGCCATGTTTTGTGTTCCCCGTGTGATGATTATGGCCATCATTTCGAAAGCATCCTGTGATGCCATTTAGTAGTAGGTATTCTATTCCTGGGTTCTTGAACCCGAGGTTCACAGTACTTACCTCCTGTTGATAGTGTTTGCTAGTTCATTTAGGATATTAGCAACCTTGCAATACTCCTCGAGGTCCGTGGTATTTCCTTCTTCCAAATACCATGAACTGCTTATGGCAGAAGTTCTTTGAGCCAAAAGATCACAACCAGGGTGCTCTTGAGGAGTACTCCATTCTATATTGCGACTCTGCCAGTTCTACTTTTCTGCATAGGTTATCCGGAAGAAACCTGTTGAACTTGATTCGACATACTAACCTATGGATCCACAACTCGAAAGTTATATGTTCCTCGAGTTGTTCCTCCTTAGTTGTATTCGACCCCGTCATCAATTGATAGTCGGAGTAGTCGTGCATTTGTCATCGATGCCTATTATTCTTGTGGTGCATCAAGCCATTCTATTACGGAATGGTGGGAGAAACAAACTCGATTACCTCATCCATATCCGTGATTGGGTCAAAGCGATTTGTAATCCGCAGATCAAATGCAATCAAGCTTTTGATTACATTCTATCTGAAGTATTACCCACTTTATGTCAGGAACGTCATGAGAATTGCACCTTCTCTTATGAATTCTTGATGCAGTGATACTCTCGCCATCATCTTTCATTCCTCGGTCCCGTGTTGTTGCAACCCGAATGCCGACAAGTGAACCATGATGTGTGAAATTTATACTCCTAGCAACCGTGTTGCTTGGTAGTTCATGGACAATATTCTCATTCTTAGCGTGTTGATTATTGAATCATCACCCTAAGGTTGATCGTGCCACCTAGTCCATTTTCCTGGTGCACACTTCGATTGATGAGTTAGAATCTTGTCAAGTCCTCGCTCATTTGATCATATCGTCTTGCCCTCAAAAGCAAGATTGTTCTCGAGCTTAGTAACATACCGGTGGTTCGTGATTTCCGAATATCTTCTCGGAAGTATTACCAGGTTGTCCCATTTGTTATGTTGAGCTCGTGATCAAGTTGGTTTTCCTCTAAACCAGCCATTCTCCAAGAATGCGTGTTGGATACCCCTGAGCTAGTTGGTTAAGCTAAACAACAACTTGGAGAGTTGGAAGATGAAAGCTTGTCCGACTTAGTTCATCACTAAGGGATATACTTGTGTGTGTGCGTGTGTGTGTGTTGAAGAAAGATGATATCTCCATCATTTGGTCCTCGTGATCAGTTGTTGAACCTATTGTTTTATCAAACTTTGACTTGAGTATGGGCTATCGTCAAGTCAAATCAGAACGAACGAGTTTGTAATGTTGTCTTACTCGTGGTTGATCCGTCGAGCATACACCATTACATCTTTTGATCTGACCAATGCTATCACCGTGTTCACATGATGGTGGAAGTCCAGTGATATGGAAATTCCGATGAGTTGCTGTTGAGCCCATCAGCAACATCTTGTCTCCCCCATGATCCATGCGGAACATTAAAGCTAGCATTGGAAACTTTTGTAAGCATTATCTTCGTGCCTGTTCATGAAGAATATGTTGGATGAAAGAGGTGACTTCCTCTAGTTCATGTGCATTTGAAAGAAGTTGCCGCCGTGAATTCGAGAAAGTTTGTTTTTGCTTCCTCTGGTACCATCCCAAGTCAGTCATGCATGTGTGAAGTATGCTATGGTTTGACAGGCTCGCAACCTTCATTCCATATGTATCCCTAGCACACCAAGCCACTGACTGATTTGCTCAAGGAGAAGGAATCCCTTCATAAGAGCTAATTCGGACTTATGAAAAGATTTCAATATCCTCGATGATGGTTCCCCCACCTGAACTTGGTAGTGTTTAATATAAGACTATTACGTGGCCATGCTTGTCTGGGACAGCGTGTTCACATGTTTGTAGCAGAACCGCTCATGTTTTGGAGCTTACTACCATAGTCCATCTCCCAAGAATCTCGCAACATCATCTCGTCGATTTGTGCTGCAACTTTTCCTTTTCAGACATGCTGTCTGAAATGTCCTGTTACCAACCAGATCTGAATCTCAGGCAGATATGATGGATGAAACATTCCTAGCATTTGCATTATGTTCCCAGCTTGCACCCCAGCAATTGTTGCCCAGGATCATCTTCAAAAGCGGTCCTACCATGGGTCCCATCCATTTCCGATGATAAGCAAAATCATCCATTGCTTTGTCTTCAACAAGGTAGTCCACATCATCCATCCTAGTCTGAGTATGCCATTTCTTCGAGATCTTTCAAACGATCAATTATAAATTGACGTAAGATGGTATGAAGAGTTTCAATGATCTATGGATCAAAAGTAATTCTTTTTGCCACTTAAGGGAACAGTCCAACGAGTCACCTCTCCCAAGGTGCCCCGTTACGGGATCATGGCAATTATTTCCTCGCCACCTTGACACCATCCACCATCTTTCTAAGCGTGGAATTGTTGCCCACCAAATCAAACCCCGTCGCTTGTTCTTCCATCCCTCTCGATGTGTTTCATGTCTCAGCTCGAGAAATGTTCAACGTCTCATTCTGTGAGTTGATCGTCAGTTGTCCGATCTTCGAGAAGATCGATCCTTCTAGAGTTTTCCTTTTCCTCTCGTTGTCATGATAGCTGGAGTTCTCAGAGCAAGACGTCGAGACAAAGATGGTGATCGAATCAACGTTCTTATGAGATGCAACCTGGATGGTGAAGATTGTGTTAGTTTGCGTTCCCCCTTCATCTTACCCTACGCTTGAATCTCGGGACGAGATTCTTGTTTAGTGGGGGTGAGTTGTCACATCCCTAGTTTCTGGCTTTGCACTAGGCTAACTTCATGTGTGCATCATGTTCAAATTCCTAAGAAACTTGAAATGGGGATGACAGAACCCCCAACACCCCCCCCCCCCCCCTTAAACCAACTAGGGTTTACTAAAATCATTTTCAGTGAACCCAACATGCCCTTCTAAAATGTTCATCATCTTTGCCTTGGTCTAGAACCTCTGACAAAAATGGTGCACAAATTTCTAGGTCATCCAAAGGTCACTGGATCAAATCATATGTTATTTGAATTTGGGCATTTAAATGCTAGTAAATATTTTAAATGCCCAAATAATCCTAAACTGAAATGTTCCATGTTGGATATATTCTATACAGTGGGCATGTACAGTTTGGTGATTTTTGAAAGGGTCTAGGTATTTTTAGAAAAGCCACAAAGATTACAGGAAAAATAGAAAACTGAAACAACAGAAGAGAGAGAGAGAGAGAGAGAAAGGTGTTGGGGAACGTTGCGGAAAATTAAAAATTTTCCTACGGTTTCACCAAGATCCATCTATGAGTTCATCTAAGCAACGAGTCATGGGAGAGAGATTGCATCTACATACCACTTGTAGACCGCGTGCGGAAGCATTCAAGGGAACGGTGATGTTGGAGTCGTACTCGCCGTGATTCAGATCACCGATGACCAAGTGCCGAACGGACAGCACCTCCGTGTTCAACACACGTACGGAACGGACGACGTCTCCTCCTTCTTGATCCAGCAAGGGGAAGGAGAGGTTGAGGAAGGAGGCTCAGCGGCTGACGACGGCGTGATGATGGTGGAGAGGCGATACTCGGCAGGGCTTCGCCAAGCACACGCGGAGGAGGAGAGGTGTTGGGAGGGAGGGCTGCGCCTTGAAAGTGTGTTGCAGCCTCCCTCACCCCTCTATTTATAGGGGAAGGGGCAAGGGGGGTCGGCCCCTCTAGATGAGATCTAGAGGGGGGTGGCGGCCAGGGGAGGGGGGCTTGCCCTCCAAGCAAAGGGGGGCGCCCCCACTAGGGTTCCCCCCCCCAACCCGAGGCGCATGGGCCCAAGGGGGAGGGGGCGCCCAGCCCTCCAGGGGCTGGTTCCCTGCCCCTTGTGGCCCATGAGGCCCTCTGAGAGGGGTGGCCCCTCCCGGTGGACCCCCGGAACCTCTCCGGTGGACCTGGTACAATACCGATATGACCCCGAAACTTTCCGGTGTCCGTTTGACAACTTCTCATATATAAATCTTTACCTCCGGACTATTCAGGAACTCCTCGTGACGTCCGGGATCTCATCCGGGACTCCGAAAAACATTCGGTAATCACATACAAGTCTTCCTAATAACCCTAGCGTCACCGAACCTTAAGTGTGTAGACCCTATGGGTTCGGGAGACATGCAGACATGACCGAGACGGCTCTCCGGTCAATAACCAACAGCGGGATCTGGATACCCATGTTGGCTCCTACATACTCCTCGATGATTTCATCGGATGAACCACGATGTCGAGGATTCAAGCAACCCCGTACACTATTCCCTTTGTCATACGGTATGTTACTTGCCCGAGATTCGATCGTCGGTATCCCAATACCTCGTTCAATCTCGTTACCGGCAAGTCACTTTACTGCATCAGTAATGCATGATCCCGTGACCGGACACTTGGTCACTTTGAGCTCATTATGATGATGCACTACCGAAAGTGGGCCCGATGATACCTACGGAGTGACAAATCCAGTCTCTCGATCCGTGTCAACCCAACAAACACTTTCGGAGATACCTGTAGTGCACCTTTATACTCACCCGATTCACGTTGTGACGTTTGGTACACCCAAAGCACTCCTACGGTATCCGGAGTTACACGATCTCATGGTCTAAGGAAGAGATACTTGACATTGGAAAAGCTCTAGCAAAACGAACTACGATCTTGTGCTATGCTTAGGATTGGGTCTTGTCCATGACATCATTCTCCTAATGATGTGATCCCGTTGTCAATGACATCTAATGTCCATAGTCAGGAAACCATGACTATCTGTTGACCAACGAGCTAGTCAACTAGAGGCTTACTAGGGAGGTATTGTGTTCTATGTATTCACACATGTATTACGATTTCCGGATAATACAATTATAGCATGAATAAAAGACGATTATCATGAACAAGGAAATATAATTATAATCCTTTTATTATTGCCTCTATGGCATATTTCCAACAGTCTCCCACTTGCACTAGAGTCAATAATCTAGTTACATTGTGATGAATCGAACACCCATTGAGTTCTGGTGTTGATCATGTTTTGCCCGCGGAAGAGGTTTAGTCAACGGATCTGCGACATTCAGATCCGTATGCACTTTGCAAATTTCTATGTCTCCATCTTGAACATTTTCACAGATGGAGTTGAAGCGATGCTTGATGTGCCTGGTCTTCTTATGAAACCTGGGCTCCTTGGCAAGTGCAATAGCTCCAGTGTTGTCACAGAAGAGTTTGATCGGCCCCGACGCATTGGGTATGACTCCTAGGTCGGTGATGAACTCCTTCACCCATATTGCTTCATGTGCTGCCTCCGAGGCTGCCATGTACTCCGCTTCACATGTAGATCCCGCCACGACGCTTTGCTTGCAGCTGCACCAGCCATCGCTCCACCATTCAACATATACACGTATCCGGTTTGTGACTTAGAGTTATTCAGATCTGTGTCGAAGCTAGCATCGACGTAACCCTTCTGACGAGCTCTTCGTCACCTCCATAAACGAAACATGTCATTTGTCCTTTTCGGTACTTCAGGATATTCTTGACCGTTGTCCGGTGTTCCTTGCCGGATTACTTTGGTACCTTCCTACCAAACTTACGGCAAGGTTTACATCAGGTGCAGTACACAGCATGGCATACATAACAGATCCTATGGCGAGGCATAGGGATGACGCTCATCTCTTCTTTATCTTTTGCCGTGGTCGGGCATTGAGCCGAGCTCAATCTCACACCTTGCGATGTGCAAGAACCCTTTCTTGGACTGATCCATTTTGAACTTCTTCAAAATCTTATCAAGGTATGTGCTTTGTGAAAGACCTATGAGGCGTCTTGATCTATCTCTATAGATCTTGATGCCTAATATATAAGCAGCTTCTCCAAGGTCCTTCATTGAAAAACTTTTATTCAAGTAGACCTTAATTTTGTCCAAGAGTTCTATATCATTTCCCATCAAAAGTATGTCATCTACATATAATATGAGAAATGCTACAGAGCTCCCACTCACTTTCTTGTAAACGCAGGCTTCACCATAAGTCTGCATAAACCCAAACGCTTTGATCATCTCATCAAAGCGAATGTTCCAACTCCGAGATGCTTGCACCAACCCATAAATGGAACGCTGGAGCTTGCATACTTTGTTAGCATTCTTAGGATCGACAAAACCTTCCGGCTACATCATATACAGCTCTTCCTTAAGATAACCGTTAAGGAACGCTGTTTTGACATCCATCTGCCATATCTCATAATCATAGTATGCGGCAATTGCTAACATGATTCGGACGGACTTAAGCTTCGCTACGGGAGAGAAAGTCTCATCGTAGTCAATCCCTTGAACTTGTCGATAACCCTTAGAGACAAGTCGAGCTTTATAGATGGTGACATTACCATCCGCGTCCGTCTTCTTCTTAAAGATCCATTTGTTTTCTATCGCTCGCCTATCATCGGGCAAGTCTGTCAAAGTCCATACTTTGTTTTCATACATGGATCCTATCTCGGATTGCATGGCTTCAAGCCATTTGTTGGAATCCGGGCCCGCCATCGCTTCTTCATAGTTCGAAGGTTCACCGTTGTCTAACAACATGATTTCCGGTGACAGGGTTGCCATACCACTACGGTGTGGAACGTGTCCTTGTGGACCTACGAAGTTCAGTAGCAACTTGATCCGAAGTACCTTGATCATCATCATTAATTTCCTCTCTAGTTGGTGTAGGCACCACAGGAACATTTTTCTGAGCTGCACTACTTTCCGGTTCAAGAGGTAGTACTTCATCGAGTTCTACTTTCCTCCCACTTACTCCTTTCGAGAGAAACTCTTTTTCCAGAAAGGATCCGTTCTTGGCAACAAAGATCTTGCCTTCGGATCTAAGGTAGAAGGTATACCCAATGGTTTCCTTACGGTATCCTATGAAGACGCATTTTTCTGACTTGGGTTCGAGCTTTTCAGGTTGAAGTTTCTTGACATAAGCATCGCATCCCCAAACTTTTAGAAATGACAGCTTAGGTTTCTTTCCAAACCATAATTCATACGGTGTCGTCTTCAACGGATTTAGACGGTGCCCTATTTAAAGTGAATGTAGCTGTCTCTAGTGCGTATCCCCAAAATGATAGCGGTAAATCGGTAAGAGACATCATAGATCGCACCATATCCAATAGAGTGCGACACGACGTTCGGACACACCATTACTGTTGAGGTGTTCCAGGCGACGTGAGTTGTGAAACGATTCCACATTTCCTTAAGTGTGTACCAAATTCGTGACTTAAATATTCTCCTCCACGATCTGATTGTAAGAACTTTATTTTTCGGTCACGTTGATTCTCTACCTCATTCTGAAATTCCTTGAACTTTTCAAAGGTCTCAGACTTGTGTTTCATCAAGTAGACATACCCATATCTACTTAAGTCGTTTGTGAGAGTGAGAACATAACGATATCCTCCAAGAAGCCTCAACGCTCATTGGACCGCACACATCGGTATGTATGATTTCCAATAAGTTGGTTGCTCGCTCCATTGTTAGGAGAACGGAGTCTTGGTCATTTTGCCCATGAGGCATGGTTCGCATGTGTCAAATGATTCATAATCGAGAGACTCTAAAAGTCCATCGAATGGAGCTTCTTCATGCGCTTGACACCAATGTGACCAAAGGCGGCTGCCACAAGTATGTGGGACTATCGTTATCAACTTTACATCTTTTGGTATTCACACTATGAATATGTGTAATATTACGCTCGAGATTCATTAAGAATAAACCATTGACCATCGGAGCATGACCATAAAACATATCTCTCATATAAATGGAACAACCATTATTCTCGGATTTAAATGAGTAGCCATCTCGCATTAAACGAGATCTTGATATAATGTTCATGCTCAAACTTGGCACTAAATAACAATTATTGATGTTCAAAACTAATCCCGTATGTAAATGTAGAGGTAGCGTGCCGACGGCGATCACATCAACCTTGGAACCATTCCCGACGCGCAAGATCGTCACCTCGCCCTTCGCCAGCCTCCGTTCATTCCGCAGCTCCTGCTGTGAGTTACAAATATGAGCAACGACACGGTATCAAATACCCAGGGAGTTACTACGATCTTGGTAAGGTACACATCAATTACATGTATATCAAATATACCTTTAGTGTTGCCGGCCTTCTTGTCCGCTAAGTATTTGGGGCAGTTCCGCTTCCAGTGGCCCTTCCCTTTGCAATAAAAGCACTCTGTCTCAGGCTTGGGTCCATTCTTTGACTTCTTCCCGGCAACTTGCTTACTGGGCGCGGCAACATCTTTGCCATCCTTCTTGAAGTTATTCTTACCCTTGCCCTTTTTGAACTTAGTGGTTTTATTGACCATCAACACTTGATGTTCTTTCTTGATTTCAACCTCTCACGACTTCAGCATTGAGAATACTTCAGGAATGGTATTCACCATCCCCTGCATATTGTAGTTCATCACAAAGCTCTTGTAGCTTGGTGGGAGCGACTGAAGGATTCTGTCAATGACCGCCTCGTCCGGGAGGTTAATGTCCAGCTGGGACAGGCGGTTGTGCAACCAAGACATTTTGAGTATGTGCTCACTGACAGAACTGTTTTCCTCCATCTTACAACTATAGAACTTGTCGGAGACTTCATATCTCTCGACCCGGGCATGAGCTTGGAAAACCATTTTCAGCTCCTCGAACATCTCATATGCTCCGTGTTGCTCAAAACGCTTTTGGAGCCCCGGTTCTAAGCTGTAAAGCATGCCGCACTGAACGAGGGAGTAATCATCAGCACGAGACTGCCAAGCATTCATAATATCTTGGTTCTCTGGGATGGGTGCATCACCTAGCGGTGCTTCTAGGACATATTGTTTCTTGGCTGCTATGAGGATGATCCTCAGGTTCCGGACCCAGTCCGAATAGTTGCTGCCATCATCTTTCGGCTTGGTTTTCTCTAGGATCGCGTTGAAGTTCATGTTGACATGAGCGTTGGCCATTTGATCTACAAGACATATTTTGCAAAGACTTTAGACGAAGTTCATGATAATTAAGTTCGTCTAATCAAATTATTTAATGAACTCCCACTCAGATTTGACATCCCTCTAGTCATCTAAGTGTTACATGATCCGAGTCGACGAGGCCGTGTCCGATCATCACGTGAGACGGACTAGTCATCGTCGGTGAACATCTCCATGTTGATCGTATCTTCCATACAACTCATGTTCGACCTTTCGCTCTCTTGTGTTCCAAGGCCATGTCTGTACATGCTAGGCTCGTCAAGTTAACCCTAAGTGTTTATGCATGTGTAAAACTGTCTTCCACCCGTTGTATGTGAGCGTAAGGATCTATCACACCCGATCATCACGTGGTGCTTCAAAACAATGATCTTTAGCAACGGTGCACAGTTAGGGGGAACACTTTCTTGAAATTATTCTAAGGGATCATCTTATTTACTACCGTCGTTCTAAGTAAACAAGATGCATAAACATAATAAACATCACATGCAATTATATAAAGTAGTGACATGATATGGCCAATATCATATAGCTCCTTTGATCTTCATCTTCGGGCTCCATGATCATCTTGTCACCGCATGACGGCATGATCTTCATCATCACGATCTCCATCATCGTGTCTCCATGAAGTTGCTCGCCAACTATTACTTCTACTACTATGGCTAACACGTTTAGCAATAAAGTAAAGTAATTTACATGGCGTTGAATCAAAGACGCCAGTCATACAATAATTAAGACAACTCATATGGCTCTGCCGGTTGTCATACTCATCGACATGCAAGTCGTGATTCCTATTACAAGAACATGATCTCATACATCACAATATATCATTCATCATTCATCACAACTTACGGCCATATCACATCACATGACAATTGCTGCAAAAACAAGTTAGACGTCCTCTAATTGTTGTTGCATCTTTTACGTGGCTGCAATTGGGTTCTAGCAAGAACGCTTTTCTTACCTACGAATAACCACAACGTGATTTTGTCAACTTCTATTTACCCTTCATAAGGACCCTTTTCATCTAAGCCGCTCCAACTAAAGTAGGAGAGACAGACACCCGCTAGCCACCTTATGCAACTAGTGCATGTCAATCGGTGGAACCTGTCTCACGTAAGCGTACATGTAAGGTCGGTAAGGGCCGCTTCATCCCACAATACCGCTGAAGCAAGAAAAGACTAGTAGCGGCAAGCAAGTTTACAAGATCTACGCCCACAACAAAATTGTGTTCTACTCGTGCAAATAGAGAACTACGGATAGACCTAGCTCTGATACCACTGTTGGGGAACGTTGCAGAAAATTAAAAATTTTCCTACGGTTTCACCAAGATCCATCTATGAGTTCATCTAAGCAACGAGTCATGGGAGAGAGATTGCATCTACATACCACTTGTAGACCGCGTGCGGAAGCGTTCAAGGGAACGGTGATGATGGAGTCGTACTCGCCGTGATTCAGATCACCGATGACCAAGTGCCGAACGGACAACACCTTCGTGTTCAACACACGTACGAAACGGACGAAGTCTCCTCCTTCTTGCTCCAGCAAGGGGGGAGGAGAGGTTGAGGAAAAAGGCTCCAGCAGCAGCACGACGGCGTGATGATGGTGGAGCGGCAAGATCTCGGCAGGCTTCGCCAAGCACACGGAGGAGGAGAGGTGTTGGGAGGGAGCGGCTGCGCCTTGAAGTGTGTTGCAGCCCCCCTCACCCCTCTATTTATAGGGAAGGGGCAGGGGCGGCCCCTCTAGATGAGATCTAGAGGGGGGCGGCGGCCAGGGAGGGGGCTTGCCCCCCAAGCAAAGGGGGCGCCCCCCACTAGGGTTCCCCCCAACCCTAGGCGCATGGGCCCAAGGGGGGGGGGCGCCCAGCCCTCCAGGGGCTGGTTCCCTGCCCCTTGTGGCCCATGAGGCCCTCCGAGAGGGGTGGCCCCTCCCGGTGGACCCCCGGAACCTCTCCGGTGGCCCCGGTACAATACCGATATGACCCCGAAACTTTCCGGTGTCCGTTTGACAACTTCCCATATATAAATCTTTGCCTCCGGACTATTCCGGAACTCCTCGTGATGTCCGGGATCTCATCCGGGACTCCGAACAACATTCGGTAATCACATACAAGTCTTCCTAATAACCCTAGCGTCACCGAACCTTAAGTGTGTAGACCCTACGGGTTCGGTAGACATGCAGACATGACCGAGACGGCGCTCCGGTCAATAACCAACAGCGGGATCTGGATAACCATGTTGGCTCCTACATACTCCTCGATGATTTCATCGGATGAACCATGATGTCGAGGATTCAAGCAACCCCGTACACTATTCCCTTTGTCAGACGGTATGTTACTTGCCCGAGATTCGATCGTCGGTATCCCAATACATCGTTCAATCTCGTTACCGGTAAGTCACTTTACTCGTACCGTAATGCATGATCCCGTGACCAGACACTTGGTCACTTTGAGCTCATTATGATGATGCACTACCGAGTGGGCCCAGTGATACCTCTCCGTAACACGGAGTGACAAATCCAGTCTCGATCCGTGTCAACCCAACAGACACTTTCGGAGATACATAGTGCACCTTTATAGTCACCCGGTTACGTTGTGACGTTTGGTACACCCAAAGCACTCCTACGGTATTCGGGAGTTACACGATCTCATGGTCTAAGGAAGAGATACTTGACATTGGAAACGCTCTAGCAAAACGAACTACGATCTTGTGCTATGCTTAGGACTGGGTCTTGTCCATCACATCATTCTCCTAATGATGTGATCCCGTTGTTAATGACATCTAATGTCCATAGTCAGGAAAGCATGACTATCTGTTGACCAACGAGCTAGTCAACTAGAGGTTTACTAGGGAGGTATTGTGTTCTATGTATTCACACGTGTATTACGATTTCCGGATAATACAATTATAGCATGAATAAAAGACAATTATCATGAACAAGGAAATATAATAATAATCCTTTTATTATTGCCTCTAGGGCATATTTCCAACAAAAGGATACCTACCTGGGCTTACCTCTTGTGCAGCCCACCTGGACGGCCCAGCTGGCTGGCCTAGCCCACCAGGGGCATGCCTGTCTTCTTCCCCATGCCAGCGCACGAAGGAGCTCGGTGGCGAGCGCCGACGTCGCGCGTGGCCACCTCCTGCTTGCTGCCGCCTCCCTGACGTCGCCCTGGAGATGCCACACACCCCCGACCTCTCTCTCACTCTCCCCGAGCTCCTCTCCTCCTCTGGCTCTCTCGCACGCAACCACCGAGCGTTGTCGTCGCCGCCGACGAACACCACCACGGCCATCGCCTCTCCCTCGCCTCTCCATGCTGTCCAGAGGCTCCGCCTCGACGCCACAGAGCCCCAAGATGAAGCACGCACTCGCGGGACGCCCGAAGCAACGCCATCATCCTCATCCTCGCCGCCGGCTGCCGGAGATCCCTCTCGCCGCCCCGCTCGCTTCAGCCCCTCCCCGAGCGCGCCGACGACGCCATAGAGATCTCTGTGAGGCCCTGACTGTTTCCCCTCCTTCAATTTTCTCGCCTCGGCCAGTAGCACCTCGCCAAGACTTGACCGAGCTTCGTCCGCCGATGATGTTGCCGCCATGGCTAGAGCTCACGCTGCCGCGCCGAAAGCACGCTCCCATGCTCAAGACGTCCCTAGCAACTCACGACACCACCCTCTCGCCAGACGCCCAAGAGCGCTGCATCCGAGCTCGCAGAGCTCCAGCCGCCGCCAAACATGTTGCCGGCGCCATTTCCGGCGACCCCGAGCCCAACCACCTGCACCACCCACCGCGGCTCGCTCCCAGCTACCCATAGAGCCCAACGGCGCCCCGAACGGTGCCCTGTAGGTGAACCCCGCACCTGCACCGCCGCGTTTGGCCTCGCCGGCAGCTAAACGCCGGCGAGTTGACCCCGCTGACCCCGTTTGACCAAGGGTGGGCCCAGTTTGACCCCCTGGGTCAATGACAGGTGGGGCCCGACCCTGTTAATTAATTAGGATTAGTACTAATTGAATTTAGTTAAACTAATTACACTAACACGCGGGACCCACAGTCGGGTTTGACCTGGACCGTCCCGTTGACCACTGACGTCACCACGGCGTAATCTTTGACCACGATAATTTATTTACTGGAATTATTCTTACACAGGAAATTCTAGAAATTGTTGCAAACTTCTAAAAATCATAGAAAATCAACCGAAGCTCCAAATCAAACAAATTATATATGAAAAATGATCAGAAAAATCAAATCTATCCATCTGTACTGTTTTCATGCATGTTAGAACAACTTATGGCTGCTGTTTAGGCCAAATCATATAAATGGCATTTAAACTCTCACATATGGAGTTTGAATTTGAACCTAGGGTTCAAACCAACTCCATTTAACATGTTGAGAGTTGCATTAGCTCAAAACACAGCATATTGACATGTCACACTCATGCATCAAATTATTGCATTGCATTGATTGTGTTCTTTCTCTGTTGCCAGTGTTTGTCCCCCCTCAGTAGACGTTGTACCGAGGATGAGTTCGATGACACCGATGAAGAACTATATTATCTTCGGAAGTGCCAGGCAATCAAAACCCCCTTGTTCATTCCGATACAATCCTACTCTCTCGCTCCTGCCCTCTTTTACTGCATTAGGACAACCACGATTCATTTGTTACTTGCTGCGGTAGCTGAACCCCTTTATCATCTGCATGACCTTTCATTGCCACAGTAAATAGATGAAACCCACTAGCATGAGTAGGAGTTGTTTGAGCCCTGATGTGCCTACTCATTCATGCTTGTTTGTCGTGCCTGCTATTGCTTAGAGTTGTGTCAGTCCGATTCATCGAGGATGAATCGGAGGTGTGTGAACATGTCCCATCTTTGAGAGCTAAGTGTGTGAACACGATTTGGTAAAGGTAGCGGTGAGAGGCCATGTAGGAGTACATGGTGGGTTGTCTCATTGCAGTTGTCCTCAGAACTGAGTTACGTGTTTGTGATCCATGAAAGCAGTTACTACCACACATTGGGCTCCGGCACTCCAAGCTCTCTCGACTTATTAATCAACTTGATCTCGGTCCAGGAGTTGCAACTAGTTTACGGTGTTTGTAGGATATGTGTTGGAGGCCGTGCGTATATGACCCTAGGGGTGGGCTATGATGCGGTAGATACACCGTGGCACAGTGTACCGGGTGCCCGTTTGGTGTCTCGGCAACCCTGCACACATCGTTTGGGGCTGTGAGCAAAACCCCGGCCGGATCTCCTCACAGATGGAACCCGAATAGGCGATAAACCTGGACTAGAGACTTGTGTGGTTAGTCAGGTCGTGGCCGACTCCCTCGCCGGGTTTCCGCTTGAAGGTTGCCGAGATACACGACGTGTACATGGTGGTAAGTGGCGAGAGCGTGTGTGAAGAAGTACACCCCTGCAGGGTTAACATCATCTATTCGAATAGCCGTGTCCGCGGTAAAGGACTTCTGGGTTGCCTGTACAGTTCATAGACAAGTGAAAGTGGATACTCTAAAATGCGCAAGATAAGTGTCAGTGCTATGGATGGCGCTCTCGTAGGGAGATGGAAGCGGATCCATAGTGGTTTATTGAAATGGTGAATATGTGGACTCGTGTGCGCCACCTCAAAAGAGTTACTTGCAGTCGTAATTTAGGATAGCCACCGAGTCAAAGCTGGCTTGCTGCAGTTAAACTCCACCACACCCTTTGTTGATACCGATGCATATGTAGTTAGTTCTGATGTAAGTCTTGTTGGGTACATTTGTACACACGTTTGCTTAATTTATGTTTTGTAGAGAGACTTCAGTCTCGCTAGTAGTTCCGCGTGGACTTCGACGATTAGCTAGTTACCTCAGCTACGATCTTGTGCCCTCGACAGGATCTGGTAGATAGTCAGGCTTCTAAGCCTTTTTCATTTGTAGATGTCTGTACTCAGACATGTTAAGCTTCCGCTTGTGCCTTGACTTGTATGCTCTGTATGTTGGGTCATGAGACCCATGTTTGTAATATCTCGCTCCTCGGAGCCCAATGAATAAATATTTGAGTCGTAGAGTTATGTTGTGATCCCATGTTGTATTTACACATATCGAGCATATTGTGTGTATGATTGAAATGCTTGGTATGTGTGGGATCCGACAATCTAGTTGTTTATCCTTGGCAACCTCTCTTATGGGGAAATGTAGTCTTGTGCTTCTATGAGCCATAGTAGTCACTTCTGACCGGTTCACCGGAGTCACCGCTAGCCCAAAGACTCTTGCTCGGAACACTTTCTTGGCGGCATGTGATTCACTTCGTTCGTGGTTCTGTCCCTTTCGGGAAATGTCACGCGGTGACATCCAGAGTCCTGCCTAGCCTGCTACAGCCCGGGTTCCCGAGTCCTGTTAGCCCAGTGCTGACCCGGATTCTGCGCTGGCGACCGACATGCTCGAAGTTGATTCATGTTTACTGTCCCCATGGGTTAGTACCGCTTTGGGTTCACGACTAGCCATGTCGGCTTGGGTTCTCTGTCATATGTATGCTAGCGACACTATCATATACGTGAGCCAAAAGGCGCAAACGGTCCTGGGTCATGGTAAGGCGACACCCGTGGGAATACCGTGCGTGAGGCCGCAAAGTGATATGAGGTGTTACCGGCTAGATCGATGTGATTTGGAATCGGGGTCCTGACAGTATTATGAATAGGAATTTTCTTTGGTGTTATTTTAGTACGAACTGTAGGATAGATCAAACGGAAAGAATAGCTTTGTGTTATTTTAGTACGAACTCTAGAATAGATCGAACGGAAAGAATAGCTTTGAGGTGGTTTCGTACCCTACAAACAATTTATTTTATGTTCTCCATTAGATAGGAACTTTGGAGTGATTCTTCATCACAATTTGAGGGGTGGTTATATAATCCAATTATATTAGCATTGTTGAGAGGTTGCACTAGTGAAAGTACGGACCCTAGGCCTCATTTTCAAGCATTGCAATGCCGTTTTTGTGCCCGTTTACTAGTTTCTACCTTGATGTTTTTATTTATTCAGATTATAAAAATATCTTTCTACCATCCATATTACACTATTATCACCATCTCTTCGCCGAACTAGAGCACCTATACAATTTGCCATTGTATTGGGTGTGTTGGGGACACAAGAGATTTCTTGTATTTGGGTGTAGGGTCGTTTGAGAGAGATCATCTTCATCCTACACCTCTCACGGATTGATAAACCTTAGGTCATCCACTTGAGGGAAAATTGCTACTGTCCTACAGAAATTTGCGCTTGGAGGCCCAACACGTGTCTACAAGAATAAAGTTGCATAGTAGACATCAAGGATCTTACTCAATCCATAGGTAGATATGGTGGACTCTCAAGGCATGAATTAGGGTTTAAGGTTTTTGGATGCACAAGTAGTATCTCTACTTAGTGCGGAATTTTTGGCTAGCGAAGATATTGAGCAAGCACCACACGTTGAAGGATCTATAACAATATAACTTCTATGTGGATATGAACAAGCATAACTCATTACGTTGTCTTCCTTGTCCAACGTCAACAATTTTGACATATAATATTTAATGGGTGCCCACAATCATAAAAGATGTCCAAGATATTATATTTGCATGTGAATCTTCTCTTCCCTTATTAATTCTTTCATGAGTTGCATTATTGGCCAATACTATGTTTGTCAATCTCCAACACATTTTACCACTTATACTTTTCCTTATGTGATGTCATTACTTACCATAAGATTAGCACATGATATGTTTCATTTATTTCTTTTTATTTTATTGCAACAAGGGAGTAAAGAAACAAAAACTCAAACTACACTTTATTATATATCTCGCACACGATTACAGGGATAGGTAGATCACTAAGCAAGCACTCAAAATCTGATTGAACTAAACTTTTATTGAACTAAACCAAAGGATAACTAAAGATCGAACTAAAATAGATATAGGCAAAGAAAGTGGTGGTGATACGATACCAGGGCACCTCCCCCAATCTTGGCACAAGCCAAGGGGAGTGCCCATACCATGAACTCAATTCTCCTTTGGTGGTGAAGATGATGGTGGTGGTGATGATGAGGTAGTAGCGAGCTTATCCTTTGGCTTCCATGGCAGCGTCTCTCCATCATACGAGGAAGCACGAGTCTCACGAGTCCTGCAACTGGTAGCCAAACTCATACCTTTAAATCTCCTCTCATATTCAAAGACTTGATTTTGGAGATCATAGATTTGGCTTGGCAGAAAATTTATTTGCTCGTTGAGGGTGAAGACGATATCTTTCATGGGCTGACCATCCACCTTGTGATCACGGGTGAACTCCGTAATCAAGAGGTGATTGGCACTGAGCCCACGTTCCACCATCCCCTTGCACTTGATGACCTCCTACTCCAAGGCTTCGAGCCTAGCCTCCATAGTTACCGTCCTCTTGGGCCCCTAAACATCTCGGATGTGAAGCACCCCTCACGCATATCAATGGCTTGAGGGTGCTGCATCACCTCCCACAAATACGGGTTGATGACCTTCTCAAAGAACTTATCCTTGGAGGAGATCGGAGCGGCCATGGAGATCTAGATCTATCAGAAAATAGCAACAAAGAAGAACAAAAGATTTCTCCGCGATACGGTGGTCAATACGTTCGGGGGGTATATAAAGATTTTTTATATTGGGAAACAAGCAAACTAGAGAAAAACAGCGTCGGGAAGGTTCCCGAGGTGGGCACAACCCACCTGGGCGCGCCAGGGGGCCCAGGTGCGCCCTGCTGTCTTATGCCCTCCTCGCTTGCCTTCCTGGTTGTTTCTTATTTTCCTAAAAAATATTCCAAAACTGACGATTTTTTTTTGCGGATTTTTCAGAGTCCGTTTACTTACCGTATCACGTACCTCCTGTTTTTTTAGTATTCTGGAGTGTTCCGGAAGGTTTCTTTCATGTGTTCCTCCGGTATCATGGTTTGGATAATATTGCTTTCAACATTAATAAGCATACCTGAGATATAGTGCTTAATTCTTTGCCCATTGACTACCTTCGGGTTAGTACCTTCGGCATTATTGATCTTGATAGCTCCAGAGCGATAAACCTCTTCAATAACATACAGTCCTTCCCATTTGGAGAGAAGTTTTCCTGCAAAGAACCTAAAATGAGAGTACAAAAGAACATATTCTCCAACTTTGAATTCCCACTTTTAGATTCTTTTAGCATGTTATCTTTTAACTTTCCCTTTAAACAATTTGGCATTTTCATAAGCTTAGGTTCTCCATTCATCTAGTGAGCTAATATCAAATAACCTCTTTTCACCGGCAAGTTTGAAATTATAGTTGAGTTCTTTAATTGCCCAATATGCTTTATGTTCTAACTCAAGAGGTAAATGACAAGCTTTTCCATAAACCATTTTATAGGGAGGCATACCCATAGGATTTTTATAAGACGTTCTTGAAGGAAAGATGCCCTAGAGGCAATAATAAAGTTGTTATTTATATTTCCTTATATCATGATAAATGTTTATTATTCATGCTAGTATTGTATTAACCAGAAACTTAGTACATGTGTGGATACATAGACAAACAGAGTGTCCCTAGTATGCCTCTACATTGACTAGCTCATTAATCAAAGATGGTTAATAAGTTTCCTGGCCATAGACATGTGTTGCCATTTGATGAACGTGATCACATCATTAGAGAATGATGTGATGGACAAGTCCCATCCGTTAGCTTAGCATAATGATCGTTTAGTTTTTCTGCTATTGCTTTCTTCATGACTTATACATGTGCTACCTCTTGAGCACTACGTTGGTTTTTCCCTTAAAGAGGAAAGGGTGATGCAGTAAAGTAGCGTAGTATTTCCTTCAGTTTTTGAGAACCAAGGTATCTGTCGGCGTTCTGGGAACGGGGGTCCCCAAAATTGCCTGCCTGCGGCCCACAGCGTGGCCAAGCAGCAGGCCGTACGGCCCATCTTCGTCAACAAGACACCCAAGACCCTCGCGAGGGTCCAAGCCTCGCGAGGCGGATGACGCAAGACCTCCTCTAGAGTGGCCTAGCCAAGCAGGCTCACGAGGAGTGGAGATATCAAGGCGAGGCAAACCTCACGAGGCTCTCGTGACGTGAGCCATGACGAACGGTACCATGCGGGTGCCAGGCGGGCGCCAGTGCGTGCAGCGTCCCTATTTCCTCTTTGGTGCTAAGGAGGCCAGCGCAGGCGAAGAGTACCGAGGCATCAGGAAAAGGTTGCCATATTGGTGCAACGAGACCAAGACCAGGAGGACGGCAAGGCGGAGGTCATCGTGGAGCCCAAGACGGTGTCACCCCAGAGCTTTTCGCAGGCGAAGACCGCTTTTGTCAGGATAGCTTGTACTAGCTGTCCCCCTTCAAATTTGCCCACCGTTGTTGGATCCCTTCCCGCTCGATATTTGGGAAGAGGACCAGGGCCTATATAAGTAGAGCTAGCCACCACAGTAGGGGGCATCCGATCAAGCAATCGGCGAATCCTCACGCCACAAGTTCATACGCACAAGAACACCTCAACCTCAGGAGGCTGTTCTTCCCTTGTACTGCTCATCACCAGCCCGAGAGGCAATCCACCACCACCACACTGGAGTAGGGTATTACACCACAACGGTGGCCCGAACCAGTATAAACCTCGTGTCTTTCTGTGTTGCGAGTTCGTCGAGTTCGTCCGCGAAATCTTAGCGAGCTAGAGCGTAGATCGGTAGGAGGGAAAGACTTCACGCGCACCCCAGTGTTCTAACCTTAAGGGTTTTCCAGAACCCCACATCCGACATTTGGCGCGCCAGGTAGGGGTGCGCTGTAGTTTCCCTTCCATCAGTTAGTTGCTCCATCGCTCCGTCGTTTCCATGGTGGATGCTCGCCGTGCTCGAGCTGAGCGTTGGGCTGCCCTCTTCGCCTGCGTCGCTCAGACGGCTCCCGTAGGCGGGCCACCTCGCCGTTCTCCATCTCCCGCCGCCAACGCTGCCACCGGCCCCGCGGGGAACGAGCAGCAGGCATCCTCGCTGCATCCCTCTATGCGGCAGGACGGCCGCACCGCTACTCCATCACTTACCCCTGCCGGTTCTTCGTCTCACGCGCATCGCGCTCCCATGGAGGCACGGGCCGCGCTCATCGTGGTGAACGAGCTCCTGCGCTACCGCCCCGTCAACGAAGTCTATGAGGAGTGGCTCGACCGCGTCGCCGAGCTCGTCCGCGCCGCAGGGGGCTCTCCGGCGCCGTCCTACTCTCTGCCTCCCCCTCAACCAGCCGCGGGCGACGGGGCTCATGGCATGCCTCCGCCGCCTCAACCCCAAGACGGTGCCTTGGCACCAAGGCGCGCGCCTCCGCGGTGTGATCCACCGCGCCCGGCGCCCGCGTGTGAAGAAGAAGCTGCCAAGAAATCCCACGGTCGCGAGAAGCTGCACCGGCGCTCCCTGCGCCACCTTGCCAAGACCGCGTGCCGCCTGCAGCGGCGCGGCGTGGACCTCGCCAAGATCAAGCTCCACCTCAGAAGCGGGCCCCGGCAACCACGGCCGGCTGCCGCGCCTTCACCCCCGAGCTGTGTAGCGTCGCCTGGCCAGGCAAGTTCAAGCCAGATCTGCCTCCTCGCTACGACGGCACCGCCGACCCCGCGGAGTTCCTGCAGCTCTATGAGCTGAGCATCGAAGTGGCCAACGGCGACGAAAAAGTCATGGCGAACTGGTTTCCCATGGATCTCAAGGATGGGGCCCGCTCCTGGCTCCTGAACCTGCAGCACGGCTTGATCTCCCCTTGGAAGGCATCGGCCTCGGCATCATCAGGAAGGGCGCGGAGAATCTCAGCCTTGCTCGGAGGGGGAGTCTCCCCCACCTCTTCCAGGGTCTTCTCCGAGTCCACCTGCTCTTCCCCTTCTCCGCGGGATTCGCCAAAAGACACCTCCACCGGTTCTTGTGCTGCGGGAGCTTCCAGAAGTGCCGGCGGCACCAGCCCGCGCGCATCGAAAGTCGGCCTAGAGGCGACAAATTCCTCTTCGTTGCCCGGCTTTAGGTCGGTCATCATCTGCCCCAACACTGACGATGCCCGCTCATCGACAAGCTCCGCCTTGGCCACCCCTTGCCTTGCCGGGGTGCCTCCGTCGGCAGAGCCAGGCGCGGATCGGCACGCTGGGCATCCATCATTACCCATTTGGATCAGATGTTGTCGGCCCTCTTCCCGGTGCTCGAGATCGAGTTGGCCTTGCTGCATGTGACGAAGTTAGCGCATCCGGAGATGTGACCCTCACCGACACGAAGGAAGAACAAATGGCGAAGCAATGCCACGGACGGCATCACGCCCAGGTACACCTCACAATAGTAGGCGAAGATGGACAGGAGGAGGACAGAGTTGGGATGGAGATGCAACGCCTGCAGACCATAGTGGTCAAGGACTTCATAAAAGAAATCAGAGAAAGGGGGGACCAACCCAACGACGACGCTGCTCGAAAAGAAAGGGAAGAAGGAGCTCCCCTAAGACTCCGGCTTGTCGGAGGCGAGCCGAAGCTCCGTCTTCCCCCACTCATTGCTTTCGCCCGCTGTCAGCAGGCGCACGGAAGCGAGGCTCTTCTCCGTGACGGTTGGCGCCTCGAGGGCCGGCTCGTACCAAGCCGGAGACGAGTGATACGTCTCCAACGTATCTATAATTTTTGATTGCTCCATGCTATATTATCTACTATTTTGGACATAATTGGGCTTTATTTTACACTTCTATATTACTTTTGGGACTAACCTATTAACCGGAGGCCCAGCCCAGAATTGTTGTTTTTTGCCTATTTCAGTGTTTCAAAGAAACGGAATATCAAACGGAGTCCAAACGGAATGAACCCTTCGGGAACGTGATTTTCTCACCGAATATGATCCAGGAGACTTGGACCCTACGTCAAGCAACCAACAGGGAAGGCACGAGGTAGGGGGTGCGCCCTCCCCCCCCCCCCCAGGCGCGCCCTCCACCCTCATGGGCCCCCTGTTGCTCCACCGACGTACTTCTTCCTCCTATATATACCTACATACCCCCGAACGATCGACACGGAGCCAAAACCTAATTCCACCCCGCAACTTTCGTATCCACGAGATCCCATCTTGGGGCCTGTTAGGAGCTCCATGGGAAGGGAATCCACCACGGAGGGCTTCTACATCATCATAGCCTCTCAGATGAAGTGTGACTAGTTTACCTTAGACCTTCGGGTCCATAGTTAGTAGCTAGATGGCTTCTTCTCTCTTTTTGGATCTCAATACAATGTTCTCCCCCTCTCTCATGGAGATCTATTCGATGTAATCTTCTTTTTATGTGTGTGTTTGTTGAGACCGATGAATTGTGGGTTTATGATCAAGATTATCTATGAGCAATATTTGAATCTTTTCTGAATTCTTTAATGTATGATTGGTTATCTTTGCAAGTCTCTTCAAATTATTCGTTTGGTTTGGCCAACTAGATTGGTAGTTCTTGCAATGGGAAAAGTGCTTAGCTTTGGGTTCAATCTTGCGGTGTCCTTTCCCAGTGACAAAAGGGGCAGCAAGCCATGTATTGTATTGTTGCCGTGAAGGATAACAAGATGGGGTTTTTATCATATTGCATGAATTTATCTTACTCTATTTTCATTAACTTAATACTCTAGATGCATGCTGGATAGCGGTCGATGAGTGGAGTAATAGTAGTAGATGCAGGCAGGAGTCGGTCTACTTGTCTCGGACGTGATGCCTATATACATGATCATACCTAGATACTCTCATAAACTATGCTCAATTCTGTCAATTGCTCAACAGTAATTTGTTTACCCACCGTAAAATACTTATGCTCTTGAGAGAAGCCACTAGTGAAATCTATGGCCCCCGGGTCTATTCTCTATCATATCAATCTTCCATCACTTTATTATTTCTTTGCTTTTTACTTTTCTTTTTAATTTACTTTGCATCTTTATACCAAAAATACCAAAAATATTATCTATCAGATCTCACTCTCGTAAGTGACCGTGAAGGGATTGACAACCCCTAATCGCGTTGGTTGTGTTGAGCTATTTGTTTTGTGTAGGTACGAGGGACTTGCGCGTGGCCTCCTACTAGATTGATACCTTGGTTCTCAAAAACTGAGGGAAATACTTACGCTACTCTGCCGCATTATCCTCTCCTCTTTCAGGAAATTCGGGGCCAGATCGTGGAAATCTAGGCCGTAGTAGAACATGAGCCCCCGGACAAATGGGTGGAGTGGAAACCCTAGTCGGCGGAGGAAGTGGGGGAGGAACACCACCCTCTCATGGGGCCTGGGGGTGGGGATGAGCTGCCCCTTGTCGGGCAGCCGATGTGCGATGTCGTCGGTTAAGTATCCGGCCTTCTGCAGCTTTTTTACTTGGCCCTCCGTGACGGAGGAGACTATCCACCTGCCTCCCGCTCCGGACATGGCTGGAGATGGTTGAGGAAGGATGTGCGGACTTGGGCGCTGGAGCTCAGAGTGCGCGGAAATGGATGAACCAGGGAGGAGGAAGGCGTAGGTGAAAAGGTGGATCCTTATCCCCTTATATGGACGGACGAAGCTATGCGTCCCCCACCAGCCTGATAAAACTTGCTTATCTCTCAAGCGCCGCAATCAATGGCGCGGTTGGGTTACCCACGTCCGTATTGATGAGAATTCCGGAATAAGGGGGCACGATCTACGCTTTGATAAGACGTGCCAAGGAAACCGCCTCGCTGAACGAGCTGAGGTGGAACAGTGTCTAAAGGCCTGGCCGTGGTGTGATGTCACGCTGCGGAATACGTCAGCAGATCTGTGCAAAAAAGTTATTCTCTCTACGGTTGTATGTGGAACTTGTTTTGCACAGCCGGACACTATCCTTGTGCTCAAAACCTTCTATGAAGTATTCGGAGGAGGAACCCGCCTTGCAATGCCGAAGACAATATGCGCGCCGGACTCGTCGTCATTGAAGCCTGGTTCAGGGGCTCCGAGGGAGTCTGGACTAGGGGGTGTGGGATAGCGAACTATCATCTTCGGCCGGACTCCTAGACTATGAAGATACAAGATTGAAGACTTCGTCCCGTGTCCGGATGGGACTTTCCTTGGCGTGGAAGGCAAGCTTGGCGTCTGGATATGTAGATCTCCTACCATTGTAACCGACTGTGTAACCCTAACCCTATTCGATGTCTATATAAACCGAAGGGTTTTAGTCCGTGGGACGAACAACAATCATACCATAGGCTAGCTTCTAGGGTTTAGCCTCTACGATCTCGTGGTAGATCTACTCTTGTACTACCCATATCATCAATATTAATCAAGCAGAGTAGGGTATTACCTCCATCTAGAGGGCCGAACACAGGTAAAAACATTGTGTCCCTTGTATCCTGTTACCATCCGCCTAGACGCACAGTTCGGGACCCCCTACCCGAGATCCGCCGGTTTTGACACCCACATTGGTGCTTTCATTGAGAGTTGCTCTGTGTCTTCACCGATAGGCCCGATGGTTCCTTCGATCATCAACAACGACGCGGTCCAGGGTGAGACTTTTCTCCCCGGACAGATCTTCAGTATTCGGCGGCTTTGCTGCTGGGCCAATTAAGCAGCCATCTGGAGCAGATCGAAAGCTACGCCCCTGGCCATCAGGTCAGATTTGGAAGCTTGAACTACACGGCCGATGTCCGCGGAGACTTGATCTTCGACGGATTCGAGCCACAGCCGAGCGTGCCGCACTGTCTCGATGGGTACGATCTAGCTCTGCCGCCGAACAGTGCCCTGGAGGCCACACCAGTGCCCGCTCCGGCGCTTAATCCGGAGCCGGTTCCCCCGATCGAGGACGAGTGGTTGGACACCGCCTCGGGGGCTACGATCTCAACGGCAATTGAGCCGAACTCCATCCCTGTCCTTTGCGAAGACCGTGACTCCAAGGTGCCGGACTCCTCTCCGGACTCCGAACCCTCCGCGCCCCTGCCAATCGAATCCGATTGGGCGCCGGTCATGAGTTCACCGCCGCGGACATCTTTCAGCACTCGCCCTTTGGCGACATCCTGAATTCACTAAAGTCTCTCTCTTTATCCGGAGATCCCTGGCCGGACTACGGTCAGGAAGGTTGGGATGCGGACGATGAAGAAATTCAACGCCCACCCACCACCCACTTTGTAGCCACCGTCGACGATTTAACCGACATGCTCGACTTCGACTCCGAAGACATCGACGGTATGGACGGCGATCTTGGAGACAACCAAGAACCAGCGCCTACGTGGCACCGAAGGCCACCTCGTCATACGACATATACATGGTGGACATCCCAAAAGATGGGAACGGCGATGGAACAATGGAGGATGACCCCTCAAGAAACAGCCCAAGCGCCGACGTCAGCGGCGCCGCTCTAAATCTCGCCACAGCAAAAACAATGATTCCGGCACGGTAGACAATAACACCCCGGACAGTGCCGAAGATGACCCTCTCCAGCAGGACTCAGCGCAGGAGGAGGGAGCAGCAAGTCTGCACGACGGGCGGGCGTAAAGAGAGGTAGAGGGCGATAATTATGCGCCTCCTCCGAAGACGAGGCAAGCCTCGATTTACGACTTAATTTGTCGTGCACGAGGATCCCGCCGAATAGGAGCGTTTCAAACGCAGGCTTATGGCCACGGCAAGCAGCCTCAAGAAAAGCAGCAACAGCTTAGAGCTGACCAAGACACGCTAGGCGGCGGATGGATCAAGTCCTTGCAGCCGAAGAGTATGAACTCGAACACCCCTCCAAAAGCTACCCCAAACGCAGGTCATTGCCTCGATTAGAGAAGGAAGCACCCAAGTCACCAGCGCACGACATGGCAGACCGGCCACCCTATGGCCGCGACAGAGAAGCCTCTCGGCCCTCCGCTCAAGCCACGCCCCGACGCCGCTCAAAAAGTACCAAGGCACGGGAAAACGCGCCGGACTTGCGAGATATATTGGAGGATAAGGCAAAGCATACAAGATCGATCTACGGATCGGCGTGCGCCTACGACACGGGATGATTACCATCATGCGGATACAAAGAAACCGGCCGGGCTGAACACAATAGACAAAGCTCATATGAGCTACGCCGTGATATAGCCCAATACAAAGGCGCCAAGACACCCACTATGCTTCATGATGAAGTAATGGATCATCAAATCCCGAGGGCTTCAAACCCGTAAACATCGAATCATACGATGGAACCACAGATCCATGATGCGGATCGAGGACTATCTCCTCCATATCCACATGGCCCACGGTGATGATCTACACGCCATCAAGTACCTCCCACTCAAGCTTAAAGGACCAGCTCGGCATTGGCTCAACAGCTTGCCAGCAAAGTCAATCAGTTGTTGGGAGGACCTGGAAGCCGCATTCCTTGATAACTTCCAGGGCACATATGTGCGACCACCAGACGCCGATGACCTTAGCCATATAATTCAGCAGCCAGAAGAATCGGCCAGACAATTCTGGACGCGGTTCCTAACAAAGAAAAATCAGATCGTCGACTGTCCGGATGCAGAGGCGCTAGCAGCCTTCAAACACAACATCCGCGACGAGTGGCTAGCCCGGCACCTAGGACAGGAAAAGCCAAAATCCATGGCAGCCCTCACCACTCTCATGACCCGCTTTTGCGCGGGAGAGGACAGCTAGCTAGCTCGAAGCAACAACTTGGCCAAACACCCTGGTAGTCCAGATACCAAGGACAGCAATGGCAGGTCGCGTCGCAACAAGCATAAACACCGCATTAACGGTGATAATGCTGAAGATACGGCAGTAAATGCCAGACTCAGAGGCTCTAAACCCGGTCAGGAAGAAGCCATTCAAAAGAAATACCTAGGGCCCGTCCAACTTGGACCGAATACTCGATCGCTTGTGCCAGATACATGGCACCCCCAAAAAACCAGCCAACCACACCAACAGGGATTGTTGGGTGTTCAAGCAAGATGGCAAGCTAAACGCAAAAAACAACGACAAGGGGCTGCATAGCGATGACGAGGAAGAGCCCGCCACGAACAATAGAGGATGAAGGGCTTTCCAAGACAAGTGCGGACGGTGAACATGATATACGCAACTCACATACCCAAAAGGGAGCGGAAGCGTCGCGCTAAAGGGACGTATCTGGCGATGGAGCGGTCGCCCCGAAGTTCAACCCATGGTCTGCCTGCCCGATCACCTTCGATCGAAGGGACCACCCCACTAGCATCCGTCACGGCGGTTTTGCCGCATTGGTTCTTGACCCAATTATTGACGGATTTCACCTCACCAGAGTCCTGATGGATGGCGGTAGCAGCCTGAACCTGCTTTATCAGGATACAGTGCGCAAAATGGGCATAGACCCCTCAAGGATTAAACCCACAAAAACGACCTTTAAAGGCGTCATACCAGGTGTAGAGGCCAATTATGCGAGGCTCAGTTACACTCGAAGTGGTCTTCGGATCCCCGGATAACTTCCGAAGCAAAGAGTTAATCTTCGACATAGTCCCGTTCTGCAGCGGCTATCACGCACTGCTCGGACGAACATCATTCGCAAAATTCAATGTGGTGCCACACTACGCATACCTCAAGCTCAAGATGCCAGGCCCTTGAGGCGTAATCACGGTCAACGGAAACACCGAACGCTCTCTCTGAATAGAGGAGCATACGGCCGCCCTTGCGGCAGAAGTGAAAAACAGCCTCTTAAGGCAATTCTCCAGTCCGGCCAACAAACAATCGGACACTGTCAAGCGCGCCCGGAGTAACCTACAACAAGACCGCCTGGCATGATCTGAACACGCGTAGCAATCCGGCCCCAACCCCAGCCCTCGCGAAGTTGCAAAGCCAGTACTAGGCGTACATAACTACGCTCTGAAGATACCATGGTGTCGGGGAGGCTGATCGTACCCACGAACACCTATGGGGCCGGCGGACCAGGCCCCTTGTGGTTCGGAGGGGGGCGAAGATCGCACGAAGAGCGGATCGAGGCGAGACACACGAGTAGTTTACCCAGCTTCGGAGCTCTCCAGAGAGATAAAACTCCTACTGCTGCTTGTTTGATCTATTGTGTTCTTGCTAGGGAGCAATGCGAGCTACAAAACCTAAGCGTGAGTGTATCTAGTCTCCGGTGAGTCGAATGAACCGAATCGGCCGAACCCCTCTACGTTGCATGGGCCTCCTTTTATATGCTCAAGGGGTCTCCGGCAGGTGGCAACATAGGCGGGGGTACAAATGTAAAAACAGGAGTTGGTACACCTACTCGAACAGTGTACAGTGCAAAATACCTAACTCTGACGGCAAGGGACAAAAGCAATAAATGCCCGTCAGTGTCGCCCGAATAGTGCAACAGAGGCCGTCAGGTGCGCCTCCGCTCGCCACGATGGCAAGCTTGTCAGCGCCGCTTATCGCTGCTCTCCGCTGGCTGCCTGACCGCCGACACGCAGCGCCGCAGGAACGGTCCCATGGCGACACGTCATTGGATGAGCTGGAGCGGAGATGGAGAGAAGTTGCATGCAGCGGCAAGCGCCTTGCCGCGGCGAATCCTTGTCGCGCCGGAGGCTTGTCGCGCCGAGCCTTCCGGCAAGCTCCTCTTGCGGGGCCTTGTCTTCTGCGTGCACAGGTGGCCTTCCTGACAAGCTCCTCTTGTCGGGGCCTTGTCTTCTTAATCAAATACTTTGTTCTTGAATGGCTCCAAAGGAGCCACGGAGGATCTTGGCGGTGACGAGGCAAACCCTGCCACGGGGTGCTACAACTGTCCGTGCACGAGTACGGGATACTAGGGTACCCCTACTCTAGTACACCGACACATGGGCATAAGGGGAGGGGCACGACCACGGCACGCCCAGAATGCGGCTCAACCGCACCAGGGGCTCCCGATTGTGTCATTCTTTTTCTTTTTTCTTTTTTCTTACTTTCAGGACTCTGTTCTCCAGAAGCCCTGTCCGGCGTTCGCGCCGAACTCACGATGCAACAGCCAGGGAAGCAGAAAACTGCGTCGAGTGTCCAGGTGGTCTCTACTTCGAGCATTATACCTGTTTTACATACCATCCATGACTTACCCACGAGGGGGACATGTTAAATAGTCCCATCCCTTGCTTATCGCACTATTTGTATCGCTCGCTTTCATTGCAGTCCCTTTTTGAATAAACAATACATAGCTTTTGCCTATTATTGCACTCCTTTCTTTATTTATATATATGTTCATTTCATGACATGTTGCACCCGTACACTTTAGTACGGCCAATACACTGAGGGCTTAAGTTCCCCAGAATATGGTGTTAAAAGTCCGAACACTTTCACAAGTGCGGCACCCCGAACTTATAGCATTATATGCATCGGCTCCGAATTATGTCTTGGGTCAATAGTTGGGTTTGCCCGGCTCCCATGTTTTGGTACCTTACGTTCCGTTATATCGGCTAAGGTAGCACTGGGAGAACCCCTGCGATTGTGCCCCGGTTGAGCTGGGTTGAGCACCTCAGTGGAGAAAGCTAAAACTAACCGTCATGATAGGGCGAGAGCCGGTCGCTGTTCGAGAGGTTTTTTCGGGTCCCTAAAGACTTATGCCGCTTAGAGCGAGGAGTCGGCATTGTCTGGCCAAGGCATGGATAGCGCCCCAAACTCGGTCTTCCGAATACTAGGGGCTTCGCCAAAATTTAAAATTATAGAATTCTATGGCTAAGTGAGAATGCTCAAGCATTATAAGTCCGGTTGCCTTGTTCGTTGTGTTGAGCGCCTCCCTCAATGGACCCAAGAATGGGAACAAGAGCGCTCAAGTTTATCCCGAACACCCCAGCACTCGTGGCATGGGGGCTGAAGCCAACGACTTGCCATCTCTCAATTTTGATAAACGGCCGCACAGAAGGTAATATTTTAAGTTAACAAGCGTTGCTTAGCGCATAATGAACAAGTTTTCAGCGCATAGGATAACAAATGCGAGTCTATTCAAAAATTACATCTTTGGAGCACTCATCCGCTATACGGAGAGCACCCTTCAGGACGCCCTCATAATACATTTCGGGCGTGCGATGCTCCTTGCCCTTCGGTGACCCGTCCGTCACAAGCTTCTCCCCATCCAGCTTGCCCCAATGCACTTTAGCACGGGCAAGGGCCCGACGGGCACCTTCAATGCAGACGGAGCGCTCGATGACTTCAATCCATGGACAGGCGTCCACCAGCCGCCGCACTAGCCCAAAGTAGCTCCCAGGCATGGCTTCCAATGGCCACAGCCGAACAATAAGGCCCTTCATGGCCTGTTCGGCGACCTTGTGGAGCTCGACCAGCTGCTTCAGCTGGTCGCTTAGGGGCACCGGATGTCCGGCCTCGGCATACTGAGACCAGAATACCTTCTCCGTCGAGCTCCCCTCCGAGGCGAGGTAGAATCTGGCGACATCGGGCCTTTTCTGGGCAGATCTACGAATGCTCCTGGAGAGCTCCGAATCCGGGTAAGTAATAGGTAATTGACTTTTACATTCTTGCTTTGCATAAAGAATGCCTTACCCGCCGCATCTTCTTTAATGATTCAATTTCTTGGAGGGCTTTCTGGGCTTCGGCCTTAGCAGCTTTGGCACTCTCAAGAGCCGAGGCGAGCTCGGACTCTCGAGTCTTTGAGTCACGCTCCAAACTCTCGTGTTTTTCCACGAGCACGGAGCTCTTGCCGCACCTCCGCCACCGCTCCTCCTTCTTTTCTTGCTCGATGCGCTCATGCGGCAGCTTTGCTTCGACGCAGACACCGCTTCCTTCAGGGTCGCCACCTTGTTCGTGGCCCCTACAATACCCATGTTATTCCTGTCACTTTTTGCAACCGAATCCTTTCTATAAGGTACTTCTTTAATAAGGTATTACTTACCTTGCTTGTCCTCGAGCTGCTTCTTGGCTTGGCCGAGCTCGTTCTCGGACCGCTCGAGGCTCTCCTTCAATGCATTGACCTCCGCGATCGGTCTTGGCGAGAGGTCAGCAGGGCAGCCTGCATTCCCATATTGACATAAATATGTTAGACTCCTACGTATATCTTTTTAGATCCTCAGTCCGGCTTTTCTTTTCGAACACCGAACTAAGCATCAGGGGCTACTGTCTGTGCGGTAATATTTTTACATATTCTAACTTACCTCAAAGCCTGTTAGAAGGCTGGTACAGGCTTCGGTCAGCCCGCTCTTGGCGGATCGAACTTCTGGATCACCGCACTCATGATAGTGAGGTGCTCCTCGTCGATGGAGGCGCCGTTAAGCACCTCCAACAAGCTATCCGGTGCCTCCGGTTGGGCGGGGGTCACCGATGTCGCGATCTTGCCCTTCTTCTGAAGGGGCTGCTGCCTCCGGAACCATTGCTGGTTCCAGCACGGAGTCCGACACAGTGCCGGACTTAGATCCCTCTGGGGTTTTGCCCCCCTCGCGCCCGGCGTCAGGGAGGTTGCCTTGCGGCGCCTCCAGGACCACCTCCTCCTGGTTGGGCCCCTTTTGGGACTCCATCGCGGTGTCATCTGCGTAACAAGGAGAGGAGGCGGTCGGAAGTGAAGTGCTATTCACATCCGACGTATTCAGGGAGCCGCTCGACGAAGTGGCAAGATCGTTCCTGGGCGGGCTACATGGTTATATTCGGCGTTAGAAGACACTATGCAGCAAATGAAAATCCATGAGTTATTCTGGAATCCGGACACTTACGATCTCTCCAGGGGCTTAGCCCTTGTTGGCCACTCCTCCTCGGCGATGTCGGCGTTGGCGGAGAAGTCCGGAGGAAGGGTCCTTCCCTTCTTCAACCCTCCGACCTCCCCAGTTAGGGCGGCCTTCCTTTTCTTCTCTCCCCTAGCTGGGGGAGAGGCTTCTTCTTCCTCCTCCTCTTCTTCGAGGAGGATTCCGCCTCAGGGTGGTCAGGCGATGAGCCCGACGGCACCTGGCATCGGGAGCTCTTTCGAGTCCCCGTGGCCTCCTTCTTGGCCTTCTTCTCCGGCACCACGTGAGGTGCCGGAACCAGCAGCCCCTCCAATCGGGCGTCCGCTGGGTCTTCTGGCAAAGGGGATGGACAGTTAATCTGTCCGGATTTCACCAGCCAGTCATGTCAAAGGTTAGGGAGTTTTAGATCCCGCATAAAGTCAAACTATGAAAAAAGAGTCCCATAAAGGGAAAAATAACTTACCTCGTTGGCTGGACGCTGCGAGCTGAATCCGCGATCTTCGGTAGCGAATGTGGGAGCCTCGGCGCCCTTGAACAGCACCTTCCAGGCATCTTCATATGTAGTGTCGAAGAGCCTTTTCAGAGTATGGTTCCGTGCAGGATCGAACTCGCACATTTTGAAGGCCCGTTGTTGGCATGGGAGAATCCGGCGGATGAGCATCACCTGGATTACGTTGACAAGCTTGAGATTCTTGTCCACCAGGTTCCGGACGCATGTTTGGAGTCCGGATAGCTCATCCGAATCCCCCCACATCTGGCCCGTCTCTTTCCATGACGTGAGCCATGTGGGGAAGCCAGATCGGAATTCGGGGGCCGCCGCCCATTGAGAGTCGCGCGGCTCGGTGATGTAGAACCACCCGATTGCCACCCCTTTACGGTCTCCACAAAGGAGCCCTCGAGCCATAGGACTTTGGCCATCTTGCCAACCATGGCGCCTCCACACTCCGCTTGGCGGCCGCCCACTACATTCGGCCGGACATTGAAGACCTTCAGCCATAAGCCGAAGTGGGGCTGGATGCGAAGGAAGGCCTCGCACCTGACGATAAACACCGAGATGTTGAGGATGAAATTGGGGCAGATCATGGAAATCTAGGCCGTAGTAGAACATGAGCCCCGGACAAATGGGTGGAGTGGAAACCCTAGTCCGCGGAGGAAGTGGGGAGGAACACCACCCTCTCATGGGGCACTGGGGTGGGGATGAGCTGCCCTTGTCCGGGCAGCCGATGTGCGATGTCGTCGGATAAGTATCCGGCCTTCATAGCTTTTTACTTGGCCCTCCGTGACGGAGGAGACCATCCACCTGCCTCCCGCTCTGGACATGGCTGGAGATGGTTGAGGAAGGATGTGCGGACTTGGGCGCTGGAGCTCAGAGTGCGTGGAAATGGATGAACCAGGGAGGAGGAAGGCGTAGGTGAAAAGGTGGATCCTTATCCCCTTATATGGACGGACGAAGCTATGCGTCCCCCACCAGCCTGATAAAACTCGCTTATCTCCCAAGCGCCGCAATCAATGGCGCGGTTGGGTTACCCACGTCTGTATTGATGAGAAACCGGAATAAGGGGGCACGATCTACGTTTTGATAAGACGTGCCAAGGAAACCGCCTCGCTGAACGAGCTGAGGTGGAACAGTGTCTAAAGGCCTGGCCGTGGTGTGACGTCACGCCGCGGAATACGTCAGCAGAACTGTGCAAAAAGTTATTCTCTCTACGGTTGTATGTGGAACTTGTTTTGCAGAGCCGGACACTATCCTTGTGTTCAAAACCTTCTATGAAGTATTCGGAGGAGGAACCCCCCTTGCAATGCCGAAGACAATATGCGCAACGGACTCGTCGTCATTGAAGCCTGGTTCAGGGGCTACTGAGGGAGTCCTAGACTAGGGGTTGTCCGGATAGCGAACTATCATCTTCGGCGGACTCCTAGACTATGAAGATACAAGATTGAAGACTTCGTCCCGTGTCCGGATGGGACTTTCCTTGGCGTGGAAGGCAAGCTTGGCGATACGGATATGTAGATCTCCTACCATTGTAACCAACTCTGTGTAACCCTAACCCTATTCGATGTCTATATAAACCGAAGGGTTTTAGTCCGTAGGACGAACAACAATCATACCATAGGCTAGCTTCTAGGGTTTAGCCTCTCTGATCTCGTGGTAGATCTACTCTTTGACTACCCTGATCCTCAATTTTTTTCCAGCTTGAGTAGGGTATTACCTCCATCGAGAGGGCCCAAACCTGGGTAAAAACATCGTGTCCCTTGTCTCCTGTTACCATCTGCCTAGACGCACAGTTCGGGACCCCCTACCCGAGATCCGCCAGTTTTGACACCGACAGGCACACTGAAAGATCTACTAATAAAAAAGTACATGCGATAGAAGAAATAAATGTTTTGAGTGGAAAGATGGATGAACTTATGAAATTATTTGCTACTAAGAGTGTTTCTTCTGATCCTAATGATATGCCTTTGTCTACTTTGATTGAAAACAATAATGAATCTATGGATGTGAATTTTGTTGGTAGGAATAATTTTGGTAACAACGCCGTATAGAGGGAACTTTAATCCTAGGCCTTATCCTAGTAATCCTTCTAATAATTATGGAAATTCCTATAACAACTCTTATGGAAATTTTAATAAGATGCCCTCTGAATTTGAGACTAGTGTTAAAGAGTTTATGAATTCAAGAAAAGAATTTTAATGCTTTGCTTGAGGAAAAATTGCTTAAAGTTGATGAATTGGCTAGGAACGTTGATAGAATTTCTCTTGATGTTGATTCTTTAAAGCATAGATCTATCCCTCCTAAGCATGATATCAATGAGTCTCTCAAAGCCATGAGAATTTCCATTGATGAGTGCAAGGAAAGAACCACTAGGATGTGTGCTACGAAAGATGCCTTTATTAAAGCGTGTTCTTCCAATTTCCATGAAAATAAAGATAAAGATCTAAAAGTTATTCATGTATCTCCTATCAAATATTTGTTTTGCAATATGAATCTTGATAATGATGGGACTGATTATGATCCACCTTTACCTAGAAGGCGTTATAAAAATTCGGAGTTTTTAGATCTTGATGCTAAAATTGATAAAAGTGGGATTGAAGAAAGTAAAACGCTAGATGTTGCTAAACCCACTATTTTGGATTTCAAGGAATTTATTTATGAAAGTTGCTCTTTAATTGATTGTATTTCCTTGTTGCAATCCGCGCTAAATTCTCCTCATGCTTATAGTCAAAATAAAGCGTTTACCAAACATATCGTTGATGCCTTGATGCAATCTTATGAGGAAAAACTTGAGTTGTAAGTCTCTATACCTAGAAAACTTTATGATGAGTGGGAACCAACTATTAAAATTAAGATTAAGGATCATGAATTTTATGCTTTATGTGATTTGGGTGCTAGTGTTTCCACTATTCCAGGAGAAAAAAAACATTTCCCTGCTCATAAGAAACAAGCTGCTTTAAGGGATATATATAATTTTGTGCAAATTGAAGAAGAGAGTCTCCCACAAGCTTGGGGGAGGCTTCTCCAATTACATAATGCTTTGCCTGATCATCCCCTCAAGAAAAATGAAATACTTGATATCTTTTATAATGGACTAACCGATGCTTCCAGAGACCACCTGGATAGTTGTGTTGGTTGTGTTTTTAGGGAAAGAACTGTTGTGAAGCTGAAATTTTATTGAATAATATGTTGATGAATGAAAACAATTGGACACTCCCTGAACCAAGTCCTAAGCCAACTCCGAAGAAAAGGGGTATTCTATTTCTCAGTCCTGAAGACATGCAAGAGGCAAAGAAATCTATGAAAGAAAAAGGTATTAAAGCTGAAGATGTCAAGAATTTACCTCCTGTTGGAGAAATACATGGCCTTAATTTACCACCTATCAAAGAAATACATTGTGTTGATAACCCGACACAGGTAGTAAAGGTAAATTCTCTCTATAGATATGATAAAGCTGAAATCCCGCCTACTAAGTTTGCTAGCCAATGCTTAGATGAGTTTGATAATTTTATGGTTAAGCAAGAAGATTTCAATGCTTATTTTGGTAGAAAATTAAAATGCAATGCTTATATGATTGAACACTTGAGTGATTATATGTCTAGAGTTAGAGGTGAACTTAAACTCATTAGTAAACATGCTTCGATGGTTACCACTCAAGTAGAACAAGTACTTAAAGCTCAGAATGACTTGCTCAATGAATTAAATAATAAGAAGAATGATGATGTTGTTAGAGTTGTGACTAGAGGGGGTAGAATGAATCAAGGACCTTTGTATCCTGAGGGCCACCCTAAGAGAATTGAGCAAGATTCTCAGAGAACTAATGTTGATACACCTAGTCCTTCTAAGAGGAAGAAAAAGAAAAATGATAGGACTTTGCATGCTTCTAGTGAACCTATTGTTGACACACCTGAGAATCCCAATGATATTTCTATTTCGGATGCTGAAACACACTCTGGTGATGAACATGAACCTAGTGATAATGTTAATGATGATGTTCATGTTGATGCTCAACCTAGTAATGACAATGATGTAGAGATTGAACCTGCTGTTGATCTTGATAACCCACAATCAAAGAATCAACATTATGATAAGAGAGACTTTGTTGCTAGGAAGCATGGTAAAGAAAGAGAACCATGGGTTCAGAAACCCATGCCTTTTCCTCCCAAACCATCCAAGAAAAAGGATGATGAGGATTGAGCGCTTTGCTGAAATGATTAGACCTATCTTTTTGCGTATGCGTTCTACTGATATGATTAAAATGAATCCTTATGCCAAGTATATGAAAGAAATTGTTACTAATAATAGAAAGATACCGGAAGCTGAAATTTCCACCATGCTTGCTAATTATACTTTTAAGGGTGGAATACCAAAGAAACTAGGAGATCCAGGAGTACCAACTATACCATGCTCCATTAAAAGAAACTATGTTAGAACTACTTTATGTGATCTTGGAGCCGGTGTTAGTGTTATGCCTATCTCTTTATATCGTAGACTTGATTTGAATAAGTTGGCACCTACTGAAATATCTTTGCAAATGGCCGATAAATCAACTGCTATACCTGTCGTTATTTGTGAGGATGTGCCTGTTGTGGTTGCAAATGTTACTATTTTAACGGACTTTGTTATTCTTGATATTCCCGAGGATGATAGTATGTCTATTATTCTTGGTAGAATCTTTTTGAATACTGCAGGAGCTGTTATCAATTGCAACAAAGGCAATGTCACTTTTCTTGTTAATGGTAATGAGCATACGGTACACTTTCCGCGGAAACAACCTCAAGTCCACAGTATCAACTCTACTGGAAAAATTCCAACTATTACTATTGGATGTTTTGAATTTCCTCTTCCTACTGTCAAAAAGAGATATGATATTCTTATTGTTGGGGATGTGCATATCCCCGTTGAGGTAACATAGTGTTATTCGAAATTTCTCCGGTTCCATGTTATTCGGAATGAGTTTGTTAACAAGACTTGATCAACCTTGTTAGTGGATTCCTTTTGATGAGCATGAGATGGATGAAGTTAGAAAGCATAACCTTCTGTACCCTCCTTTTACTTTCTGTTATTTAGATTAAATAAAGCAAAGAAAGTATATTTTGTCCGTTTTCTGAATTATCCATGCAATAAAAAATACCCCGAAAATAAAAGTTCTCCAAATGCCCCGAATGAAATATGATTTTTTCTGGAATATTTGAGAATATCTGGCACTGAGAACACAGCAGGGGAGCAAGCACACGCCACGAGGGTCCGTGGCGCCCCCTGCCTCATGGACCCATGGTGGCTCCCCTCCACTTATTCCAGCCACCACACACTCCGTCTTCCTCCCAAAAAAATCACCAACCAGCTCAAGCACGAGTTCTAGCTCATTTTTTACTATGTACTGTGAAGCAACAGCTCCATAGTCTTTTATTCAAATAAAAGAAGAGAGGTCCACCTAATTACAAACAAGAAAAGGGTTGTGTAGAAAGATAAAAGCATACCTACTTACCTATGTTACAATGTACAACAATCTAAGGGAGGTTATTAACCCAAGATAAGAAAGCAGGTTTAACACTCTCCCTCACTCTATGGTACAACAAGGTGATATCATGTACAAATTTACACCTCCACACGCCAAAAGAAGCCCTCTCTGATCTGAAGATCTTCCCATTCCTGGTAGTCCAGATGCACCAGGCCGCGGTGAGCATAACCTCAAAGAAGAAAAGGTGCTGAAAATTCTTCTTAGCATGCAAAAGGCAGGAGGTTAAATCCCATCCCCCCATCCAGTCAATTTGCAGATAAGACCATACCCGTTGACTGAAATTGCAGTTGAAGAAAAGATGAAACCTATCTTCATGCAGACGGGCAGGACAAAGCACACAAAAATTGTCATCTTGGTCAGTCCTCCAATGTCTCCTGAGAAGGAGGTCTCGAGTGTTCAGACGATCAAAGAAGAGCAACCAACCAAAAACCTTGATTTTCATCGTGCATGAACATCTCCAAAGCCAAACACAAGGAGTAATTGTCGGAAGGTGTGTGTGCATGATGGTGTAGAAGCTCTTAGCAGAGTAACCAGATTTTGAAGGCCAAGACCACACATCAGGTACAGCAGCGTCTCTTTGCAACATAGTGACCCAATGAAGGAGGTGTTGTAGTTCTGAAGCTGCTGTGTTCGAGAATGGTAAATGAAACATTGATGTCACATCCTCAGAATCCAAAAAATCCATGGCATAGTTCTAGCTCATTTTGCTGCGATTTTCGATCTCCTAGCTCAAAGCTCCACTCACAAAACTGCTTTGGGGGATTGTTCTTCGGTATGTGACTCCTCCAATGGTCCAATTAGTTTTTGTTCTAGTGCTTTATTAATTGCAAATTGTTGCTGACTAGGTGACCCTGTTCTTGAGCTTGCATGTCAAATTTATATGGTCCCAAGTAGTTCTAATGCATGATATAGTCTCTAGGCACTTGTGGGAGTAGTTGCTATTAATTTCGTTGAGTTTGGTTCACTTTTATTTTAAGTTACTAAATTTTTTAGAAATTTTTCAGAGGGAGAAATATGTTTAGGAAAATGTACCAAGGTGGTTCTTCAAGGAAGCAAGGACCCAGGCCCGCAATGCATGAGCCAGACCATGAACCACCAAGAGAAGCTCAAGTACGGCCTTGTGAATGGCCGTCAGAAGATTTCATGGTTCGAGCAGGAATTAAGGAGGAATTTGATGCATATGTGCGTAATGCTGAACTCGAGGGCTTCATGCTAGATAAGTGCCCTCAGTAATATCACCTAACTGATTCCTTTGTGAGAAGGTTCAAATTTTCATCTTCACGTAATTCTCACACTGTCCTATTTGATATCTATGGCCAATCTTATACTATGGACTTAGAGGATTTTAATACTGCTTGCAAACTTCCACAATGGGGTAGTGCTAGCGAACCTCGCAAAGCTGAGTTTAGAGATTTTCTTGCTAGTATTACAGTGGGGGAATCTAGAGATATAACACAAGCTACCATAGGGAGCATTCACTTTCCTGCTATACATTATTTTGCTCTCTTCATAGGTAGGTGCATAAATGGTAAGGATGAAGCATGTCACATGTGTGTCCCTGATCTTAGTGTTCTAAAGAGTGCTGTTTTAGGAGATAAGCAATATAACTTGGGGGTCATTGTTGCACGGAGGTTGCATAATAATGGTTTGAGTGGAGACTTGTTTGGTGGAATTTATGCAACCCGTGTGGCTAATTTCCTTTGGATACCCATACATGAAAATGATATGGAATTGCCTCCCACTTATCTAGGATATGAGGCTATGGTTCGCCATCAGTTTATTGAGAGGAATGAACAACCTCTCCAAGATGCCGACTAATGTTTGACAGGTAGCCGCATTTTCCATGTTGCTCTCCCTGCTCCTACTTTCTTTGACTTTCAGACAAAAGGGAGACATGTTATAACCAGGGAGGAGGCGAACGAGTATGAGAGGAGGTCAGAGAAAGCTCGCCTCCAAGCTGCAGCCCACAATACAATAGCCGCTGCATCTCAGTACGACCCCAGTTACAACTTCGGATATCTGCCAGGCCAGCCGTGTCCATAGACCAACTTATGCCAAAAACCTAAGCTTAGGGGAGTACGTATTTCTCACTGACATTACATTTATGTTCACACACTCACGCTAGTTCTCGGTGCTCATACTTTTTCATTCTACTATCCATGCTAGTTCATTTTCCTTTTTTTATGCTTTCTTCTTGTGTGTTTGAAAAACCTTAAGAAAAACAAAAAAACTAGTTTTAGCTTTTAGCTAGTTTACTTTCCCTGCTGTAGTAGTAATAATTAAAAGAAAACCCAAAAAGATTTCTTGTTCTTCTTTTGCTTGTTGGGAGCTTTCCCGTGTAAATAGTTTTATTTCTTTTCTTTTCTTTGGGGATCGATAGGAGAAGACCATGATGAAAATGTTGAAGTGGCTCTTATATACATTATTGTTGATTTAACCAAGAGCCCATATTGCCTTGTCTTCTCCTGTTTATTGAATGCGTGCAGATTCTAGCTTAGTCCAAAGCACGTGCACTACTATTATTATCATCATTCGGTCATGCAAGTGAAAGGCAATTATGACGATATATGATGGATTGATTGAGATGAGAAAAGCTGGTATGAACTCGACCTATCTTGTTTTTGTAAATATGATTAGTCCATCGTTCCTGATTCAGCCTATTATTAATAAACATGTTTGGAATGACAATTAGGGATTATACTTGCTTATGCCATGCTTAATTAGCTAGGAGTTTATAATGGTTTACCTTGCATGCCAACATGCTATTAAAATGGTTGTGATGTGGTATAGTAGGGTGGTATCATCCTTTGAATGATTCAAGTGGCTTGACTTGGCACATGTCCATGCATGTAGTTGAAACAAAATCAACATAGCCTCCAAGATATTTATGTCCATGGTGGATTATATCTTACTCATTCTTGCACTCGATGTTTATTAATTTTAATGCATGTTCATGACTGTTGTCGCTCTCTAGTTGGTCGCTTCCCAGTCTCTTTCTAGCCTTCACTTGTACTAAGCGGGAATACTGCTTGTGCATCCAATCCCTTAAGCCCCAAAGTTATTCCATATGAGTCCACCATACCTTCCTATATTCGGTATCTACCTGCCGTTCCAAGTAAATTTGTATGTGCCAAACTCTAAACCTTCAAATGAAATTCTGTTTTGTATGCTCGAATAGCTCATGTATCAACTAGGGTTGTCTGTATCTTCCATGCTAGGCGGGTTATTCTCAAGAGGAGTGGACTCTGCTCCTCACTCACGAGAAAATGGCTGGTCACCGGGATGCCTAGTCCCATGCTTTAAGCAAATCAAATCAAAATAATTGCAAACAAAACTCCCCCAGGACTATTGTTAGTTGGAGGCACCCATCGTTTCAGACAAGCCATGGATTGATGTTTGTTGGTGGAGGGGGAGTATAAACTTTACCATTCTGTTTGGGAACCGCCTATAATGTGTGTAGCATGGAAGATATCGAGATCTCTCGGTTGTTATGTTGACAATGAAAGTATGCCGCTCAAAATATTATTCATCTCTATTTTAAAAACCGAGCTCTAGCACCTCTACAAATCCCTGCTTCCCTCTGCGAAGGGCCTATCTATTTACGTTTATGTTAAGTCATCACCCTCTTATTAAAAAGCACCAGCTGGAGAGCACTACTGTCATTTGCATCCATTACTATTAATTTATATTGAGTATGACTATGACTGGATCTCTTTTACCATGAATTACAATGTTTAGTCAGTCCTTGATCTTCAAAGGCGCTCTGCATTTATGTTTTGCGGTCTCGAGAAAAGGGCTAGCGAGATACCATCTTGTTATATCATATTATGATTGTTTTGAGAAAGTGTTGTCATCCGAGATTTATTATTATTGCTCGCTAGTTGATTATGCCATTGATATGAGTAAACATGAGACCTAAATGTTATTGTGAATATGGTTAGTTCATAATCTTTGCTGAAAACTTGAATGCTGGCTTTACATATTTACAACAACAAGAACAAACAGAATTTGTAAAAGTTTTTCTTTATCACTTTTGGTTTATCAACTGAATTGCTTGAAGATAAGCAAAGCTTTAAGCTTGGGGGAGTTGATACGTCTCCGTCGTTTCTACTTTTCCAAACACTTTTGCCCTTGTTTTGGACTCTAACTTGCATGATTTGAATGGAACTAACCCGGACTGACGCTGTTTTCAGCAGAATTGCCATGATGTTATTTTTGTGCAGAAATAAAAGTTCTCAGAATGACCTGAAAATCAACGGAGATTATTTTTGGAAATAATAAAAAATATTGGCGAAAGAATCAAGGCCAGGGGGCCCACACCCTGTCCACGAGGGTGGGGGCGCGCCTACCCCCTGGGCGTGCCCCCTGCCTCATGGGCCCCCTGGAGCTCCACCGACCTCAACTCCAACTCTATATATTCACGTTCGGGGAGAAAAAATCAGAGAGAAGGATTCATCATGTTTTACGATACGGAGCCGCCGCCAATCCCTAATCTCTCTCGGGAGGGCTGATCTGGAGTCCGTTCGGGGCCCCGGAGAGGGAATCATCGCCATCATCGTCATCATCAACCATCCTCCATCACCAATTTCATGATGCTCACCGTCGTGCGTGAGTAATTCCATCGTAGGCTAGCTGGACGGTGATGGGTGAGATTTATCATGTAATCGAGTTAGTTTTGTTAGGGTTTGATCCCTGAGATTGATGTTGCTATGACTTTGCTATGCTTAATGCTTGTCACTAGGGCCCGAGTGCCATGATTTCAGATCTGAACCTATTATGTTTTCATGAATATATGTGAGTTCTTGATCCTATCTTGCAAGTCTATAGTCACCTACTACGTGTTATGATCCGCAACCTCAAGTGACAATAATCGGGACCACTCTCGGTGATGACCGTAGTTTGAGGAGTTCATGTATTCACTATGTGTTAATGCTTTGGTTCGGTACTCTATTAAAAGGAGGCCTTAATATCCCTTAGTTTCCAATAGGACCCCGCTGACACGGGACGGTAGGACAAAAGATGTCATGCAAGTTCTTTTCCATAAGCACGTATGACTATATTCGGAATACATGCCTACATTACATTGATGAATTGGAGCTAGTTTTGTGTCACCCTATGTTATAACTTTTGCATGAATAATCGTATTCGGCATAATTATCCATCACCGATCCAATGCCTACGAGCTTTTCACATATTGTTCTTCGCTTAGTTACTTTACCGTTGCCACTGTTACAATTACTATAAAACTGTTATCGTTACTTTTGCCACTGTTACCATTACTTCCATACTACTTTGCTACTAAATACTTTGCTGCAGATATTAAGTTATCCAGGTGTGGTTGAATTGACAACTCAACTGCTAATACTTGAGAATATTCTTTGGCTCCCCTTGTGTTGAATCAATAAATTTGGGTTGAATACTCTACCCTCGAAAACTGTTGCGATCCCCTATACTTGTGGGTTATCAGTATGCAATGTTGTGTACCAGACCTGATGTGTGCCTTTCTATTAGTTTAGCAGGGAGGTGCCAAAGTAATCCAGGAGTGGATCAGTGGACAACGGTCAAGAATATCCTGAAATACCTGAAAAGGACTAAGGATATGTTTCTCGTTTATGGAGGTGACAAAGAGCTCATCGTAAACGGTTACGTCGATGCAAGCTTTGACACTGATCCGGATGACTCTAAGTCACAGACTGGATATGTATTTATATTGAATGGTGGAGTTGTTAGTAGGTGCAGTTCCAAGCAGAGCGTCGTGGCGGGATCTACGTGTGAAGCGAAATACATAGGTGCTTGGGAAGCACCAAATGAAGGAGTCTGGATGAAGGAGTTCATATCCGATCTAGGTGTCATACCTAGTGCATCGGGTCCAATGAAAATATTTTGTGACAATACTGGTGCAATTGCCTTGGCAAAGGAATCCATATTTCATAAGAGAACCAAGCATATCAAGAGACGCTTCAATTCCATCCGCGATCAATTCAAGGAGGGAGACATAGAGATTTGCAAGATACATACGGATCTGAATGTTGCATACCCGTTGACTAAGCCTCTCTCACGAGCAAAACATGATCAACACCAAGACTCCATGGGTGTTAGAATCATTACTGTGTAATCTAGATTATTGACTCTAGTGCAAGTGGGAGACCGAAGTAAATATGCCCTAGAGGCAATAATAAAGTTGTTATTTATATTTCCTTATATCATGATAAATGTTTATTATTCATGCTAGAATTGTATTAACCGGAAACTTAGTACATGTGTGGATACATAGACAAACAGAGTGTCCCTAGTATGCCTCTACATTGACTAGCTCGTTAATCAAAGATGGTTAAGTTTCCTAGCCATAGACATGTGTTGTCATTTGATGAACGGGATCACATCATTAGAGAATGATGGTATGGACAAGACCCATCCGTTAGCTTAGCATAATGATCGTTCAGTTTTTCTGCTATTGCTTTCTTCATGACTTATACATGTTCCTCAGACTATTAGATTATGCAACTCCCGAATACCGGAGGAACACCTTGTGTGCTATCAAACGTCACAACGTAATTGGGTGATTATAAAGATGCTCTACAGGTGTCTCCGATGGTGTTTGTTGAGTTGGCATAGATCAAGATTAGGATTTGACACTTTGTGTTTTTGAGAGGTATCTCTGGGCTCTCTCGGTAATGCACATCACTATGAGCCTTGCCAGAAATGTGAGTAATGAGTTAGTCATGGGATGATGCATTACGGAATGAGTAAAGAGACTTGCTTGTAACGAGATTGAACTAGGTATGAGGATACCGACGATCGAATCTCGGGCAAGTAACATACCGATGACAAAGGGAACAACGTATGTTGTTATGCGGTTTGACTGATAAAGATCGTCGTAGAATATGTAGGAGCCAATATGGCCATCTAGGTTCCGCTATTGGTTATTGACCGGAGATGTGTCTCGGTCATGTCTACATAGTCCTCGAACCCGTAGGGTCCGCACGCTTAATGTTCGGTGACGATTTGTATTATGAGTTATGTGATTTTATGAGCGAAGGTTGTTCGGATTCCCGGCTGATACCACGTACATGACAAGGAGTCTCGAAATGGTCGAGACATAAAGATTCATATATTCAAAGTTTACATTCGAACACGGGAATTGTTCGGGTCATTTCGGATGAGTTTCGGAGTACCGGGGTTACCGGAACCCCCCCCCCCCCCTCCCCGGGAAGTTATTGTGCCTCATGGGCCTAGTGGTGTAAGAGAGGTGGCGGGCTAGGGAGTGGCGCCCCCCTAGCCCAAACCGAATTGGACTAGGGTTGGGGGGGCGGCCCCCTTTTTCCTTCTCTCCTCCTCCTCCTTCCCTCCTTCTCCTACTAGGAATAGGAAAGAGGAGGGGAATCCTACTTGGACTGGGGAGTCCTAGTAGGATTCCCCACACCTGGCACGCCCCCCTTGGGCCAGCCACCTCTTCCCTCCCCTCCTTTATATAAGTGGCCGGGGGGCACCCCATAGACACACAAGTTGATCTTTTAGCCGTGTGCGATGCCCCCCCTCCACAGTTACACACCTCGCTCATATCATCATAGTTCTTAGGCGAAGCCCTGCGTCGGTAACATCATCATCACCGTCACCACACCGTCATGCTGACGGAACTCTCCCTCGGCCTCAACTGGATCAAGAGTTCGAGGGACGTCATCGAGCTGAACGTGTGCTGATCGCGAAGGTGTCGTGCGTTCAATGCTTGGGTCTCGGTTGGATCACGAAGACGTTTGACTACATCAACCGCGTTACTAAACGCTTCCGCTTTCAGTCTACGAGTGTACGTGGACACACTCTCCTCGCTCATTGCTATGCTTCTCCTAGATAGATCTCACGTGATCGTAGGAAATTTTTGAAATACTACGTCCCCCAACAGTTCTGTAGGCCCAAAGTGCATCATCCAATTTCTTAGACCAATTCTTTCGGGGCCTATTAATAGTTTTTGTTACTAGTAGTTTTATTTCTCTATTGCTAATAAGTTCAACTTGACCACTAGATTGAGGATGATAGGGTGATGCAATTCTAAGGTTAACATCATATTTAGCAAGCATTTTACGGAAAGCACCATGAATAAAGTGTGAACCACCATCAACCATTAAATATCTAGGGACTCCAAACCTTGCGAAAATAACTTCTTTAAGCATTTTAATGGAAGTGTTGTGATCAACACTACTAGTCGGAATAGCTTCTACCCACTTAGTAACATAATCAACGGCAACCAAAATATGTGTGTACCCACTAGAGGAAGGAAAAGGTCACATATAATCAAAACTCCAAACATCAAATGGTTCGATAGCAAGTGAATAATTCATAGGCATTTCTTGACGCTTACCAATATTTCCGATTCTTTGACATTCATCACAAGATAAAACAAACTTATGGGCATCCTTGAAGAAAGTAGGACAATAAAAACCAGATTGCAATACCTTGTTAGCAGTTCTATCTCCCGCATGATGCCCTCCATAAGCTATGGAGTGCCATTTTCGTAGGAGTTTTTCCTGTTAATGCTCAGGTACACAACCTGTAATAATACCATCTACTCCTTCTTTATAAAGATGTGGGCCATCCCAAAAGTAATGACTTAAATCATAGAAGAATTTTTTATTTTGTTGGTAAGTAAAAGTAGGTGGTATGTATTTAGCAACAATATAATTAGCATAGTCAGCATACCAAGGAGTATTATGAGAAACATTTATTCCAGATAGTTGTTCAACAGGAAAGCTATCCTCAATAGGTAGTGGGTCATCAAGAATATTCTCTAACCTAGACAAATTATCAGCTAAGGGGTTCTCAGCTCCTTTCTTGTCAGTCATATGTAAATCAAATTCTTGCAACAAAAGAACCCACCTAATGAGTATAGGTTTATTATCTTTCTTTTCCATAAGATATTTTATAGCTGCATGATCAGTGTGAACAATTACTTTGGAATCAATGATGTAAGATCTGAATTTATCAAGAAGAAAACACAACTACTAAAAATTCTTTTTCAGTAGTAGCATAATTTCTTTGGGCACTGTCTAGAGTTTTGCTAGCATAATGAATAACATTCAATTTCTTATCAACTCTTTGTCCTAGAACATCACCACCAGCATAATCACTAGCATCACACATAATTTCGAAAGGCAAGTTCCAGTCAGGTGATTGAACAATAGGTGCAGAAGGTAATGCTTTCTTAAGCGTTGCAAAGGCTTCTACACAATCATCATCAAAAATAAATGCAACATCCTTTTGTAAAAGAATAGTAAGAGGCCTAGAAATTTTAGATAAGTCTTTAATAAACCTCCTATAGAAACCAGCACGGCCAAGGAAACTACGAATACCTTTAACATCCCTAGGACATGGCATTTTCTCAATTGCATCAACTTTGGTTTTATCCACCTCAATATCTCGTTCAGAAATTTTATGCCCCAAGACAATACCTTCATTAACCATAAAGTGGCACTTCTCCCAATTCAAGACCAGATTAGTTTGCTCACATCTATGCAAAACTCGATCAAGGTTGCTTAAGTAATCATCAAAAGAAGTTCCATAAACAAAAAAATCATCCATGAAAACCTCAACAATCTTTTCACAAAAAATAGAGAATATAGCAGTCATACATCTTTGAAAGGAGCGGTGCATTGCATAAACCAAAAGGCATACGTCTATAGGCATAAGTTCCAAAAGGGCAAGTAAAAGTGGTTTTCTCTTGATCAGGTTGTGAAACAGGTATTTGAGAGAAACCAGAATATCATCGAGGAAACAAAAGTGTGTGTCCTTAGATAATCTTTCTAACATTTTATCGATAAGAGGCAGAGGGTAATGATCTTTTCTAGTTGCTTTATTTAGTTTTCTAAAATCAATTACCATTCTATAGCCAGTAACAATTCTTTGTGGAATAAGTTCATTCTTATCATGAGGAACAACAGTAATACCTCCTTTCTTAGGGACACAATGAAAGGGACTTACCCATCTACTATCAGCTATTGGATAGATTTACCTACTTACAGAAGCTTTAGTATTTCTGTTCTTACCACTTCTTTCATTTCAGGATTCAAATGTCGTTTGTGATCAACAGCTCAGCATCAGGTTCCATATTAATCTTATGCTGACAGAGAGTGAGACTAATGCCCTTAAGATCATCAAGAGTATATCCAATGGTGGCATGGTGCTTCTTCAGAACTTTCAATAATCTTTCTTCTTCATGCTTTGAAAGGTTAGCACTAATAATAACATCATATGTCTTTGTCTTTTTCTCATCAAGATAAGCATAATTCAAAGTGTCAGGAAATTGTTTTAATTCAAACACATGATCACCTTTAGGTGGAGGGGGGCCTCATAGAGTTTCAATAGGCAAATTATGTTTGAGCAGAGGTCGTTGTTCGAAGAATTTTTTTTATCTATTTCATTTCTTTCATGCATATGCATATCATTTTCATGGTCTAGCAAATATTGTTCTAGTGGATCAGTAGGAGGCACGACAATAGAAGCAAGTCCAACTATTTCATCCTTACTAGGTAATTCTTTCTTATGAATTTGTCTATTAAACTTGGAAAAATTAAATTCATGAGGTTCAACACCAAAGCAAACACTGGCAGTTTGTTGTAGCGACCCGACCTCAGATGGTCAAGTCTGTGTATACATGTCATCCTGGATCGGTAATCTTGACACACACACGATTACTCGAAGGATTTATAACAGAGTAGCAATCACACACTTATTACATCGAATGTCTCAAAAGAGAACTTATTACAATAATATGGCTGAAGGCCATCTAATGCGATAACAGCGAAGGCTTGGAAGATAAGGTGAGTCCATCAACTCCAATGGCATAACTGAGCTGCACGGCAACGACCTACAATCCTTACTCCTCGTCTGAAAAGTCTGCAACATAATACGTTGCAGCCCGGGAACGGGTCAGCACATGAAATATGATGGCAATGTAACACATAGAGTAGTGAAAGAATAAGCTATACTACATGCATATATGGCTGGTGGAAAGCTCTATGGTTACAGTTTTGCATAAAGCCAATTTTTCCCTACATCAAAGGAATAAGTTTTAATTTAACTATCATGGTGGTTGAAACATCATTGAGAAGGTATAACCCCAACTCAATCCCAATTAAAGTGATTAACAACCCAGCAGTATTAATTTTAGAGTGATGAGATACATGTGAATACTCAGGTACTAGATACTCATAATTGTCCATAACCGGGGACACGGCTAACCATGATTAGATTGTACACTCTGCAGAGGTTTGCGCACTTTTCCCCACAAGACTCGATTGCCTCCGTTGATTTCTCGCACTGCATGGTGTTTGAGAGACGGATGACCGAGACACGGTCTTTCAGAAACATTAACTCTCTACTCCGGATAGATCATACCAAACCTATAAAACCCACTACCTGCTGACCTACCTCTTCGAGAGCTTCACGTAACTTACTCAACTATGCTAGAGCCCATAATAGCTTGTGGCTGCACGGAAGTTTCTAGCATGAATAATCTCAGTTCCTTTGAGCACGGGTGGCGGTCCATAGGAAGATCACACGGGTACCCGGGATTTCAAAAAATGCAGAACAACCTTGGGTTCCCAGTGCCTCAATCCACCCAGATGTGTATTTAAGTTGCCACCTTAAAGTAAACCATTAATTATCAATCTCACATCTGTCGTGAATATCTCTCAAACCCAAACCACGTCTCACGAGCATAGCATGGCAATATAAGCATAACGTAGAAGTAACTCCCAAGGGTTTGAAAGTAACAGGGCAATAGGTTCCTACCTCATCATCTACTTCCCAACCCACAAATTAATGACATCCTAATCATGCAACGTTTGAGGGTTGAACTAATGCATAAAAACTAGGTATGAAAAGATATGATCAAGTGTTACTTGCCTTGCTGACGATCCGTGAATCCTAGAGACTCGTAGTAACACGCTTCGCACTCCGGGAATTCTATCGCAAGCAAACAATACGTACATAAGCAACAAACAAAGATGCACAACAAAACTTCAACTTGAAAGGGATTGATCGGAGAGTTCAACTTTAGAACTCCGGTTTGCAAAAAGAATCAAACCAAACGGAACAACGAAACTCAAACGGCGAGAAAAACAAGGTCCGTTTACTAATCTGAACTAGAGTCAAATTTTACAAAGATAAAAACTGGTTTAAGTTGATTATTCGGAAAGAGGTTTCGAGATGAAACTCTAGGCGCTTGAATCGCCTGATTCCGATAAACGAGCGAAAAGATAAACAGGTTTGAAAATCAGTTCAGAAATCGCGATCAGAATAACCGCGGAATAAATCTGATAAAAGAAAAGCGACGAACTGCTAAACGAATGAACGTTCGTTAACAGAACTTAAATAGTGAACGCGTTCGTTAGAACGAATGGACGAACGGACGTTCGCTAAGTAAATAAACCGACGAGATAAACCGATCTAAAAAAACGATCTAGGGTTTTTTTTTTAAATAAACCGAAGGGTTTTCTAAAAAAAACGGCGGCGGGGTCGGGTACCTCTGGCGTGGCGCGTCCGCGGGCGGGCGACTCGGCGGGTTCGTGTGGGGCGGGGTCGGCGAGACGGCGTCGGCTCGGCGAGGGGCGGGCGGCTCGGGGCTCGGCTCGACGGGTTCGGGCGGCGGCTCGGTTGGTGGCGGGTGGTGGTGTGGCGGCGGCGGCGGTATTTATAGGAGGGCGGGCGGCTCCGGCTTGGGGAAGGGCGCCGGGGTGGAGTCCTGCTCGGACTCGCCCTCGGCGTCCGTGCCATACCTGACGGCCTTGGGAAGCGGCGGCGCTCGCGGGCGGCCTGGCTCGGCCAGGCCTTTGGCCTGCCGGTGTGGTCCATTTTTTTTAAACATTCCGCCGAAAGAAAAATTCCTAGAAAAAAAAATAAAAATCTAAAAATTCCAAAACAAGTTTTCTCCGTCTAAATAAAATATTCAGAACTAGAGGAACTTTTCTTGGCCCCTAAAATGCAAATTTTTAAAGCGTGCAAATTTTTCTAGGGCAAATAAAATTCCAAATAAAATCAAATGAAATCCCAAAAATGATTTTAACATTTTTCCTCCGGTATTTCAATTATTTTGGAGAAGTCATATTATCTCCTCTCGTTTATTTTAAACTTGAAATATTTTTCCGGAGAAAAAAAAATAATAAAATCCAATATCCTCGTCTTTCATTATTTGATAAAATTTCAAATATGAAAATCGAAAAATCCCCAACTCTCTCCGAAGGTCCTTGAGTTGCTTAGGATTTTGAGGATAGCAAATGAATATGCAATAAAATATGATATGCATGGATGACCTGTGTATAACATGCCAAATTGAAAATTTGGGATGTTACAAACCTACCCTCCTTAAGATGAATCTCGCCCTCGAGATTCGGGTTGGCTAGAAAATAGGTGTGGATGGTCCTTGCGAATATCATCTTCTCGCTCCCAGGTGGCTTCCTCCTCGGTGTGGTGGCTCCACTAAACTTTGCAAAACTTGATCACCTTGTTGCGAGTGACTCGGCTATCGAAATCCAAAATCTTTACTGGTTTCTCCTCATAAGTCAAATTATTATCCAATTGTATCGCCTCCAGGGGCACTGTATCCTTTAACGGTATGTCGGCCATCTCAGCGTGGCACTTCTTCAGTTGTGATACGTGAAACACATCGTGAACTCCTGCCAATCCTTCGGGTAACTCCAGTTTGTAGGCAACTTCTCCCATTCGTTCCAAAACACGATACGGTCCTACAAATCTTGGGGCTAACTTTCCCTTTACTCCAAAGCGTTTCACTCCCCTCGGGGTGATACTCATGCAGATATGCTTTCATCTCCGATTTCATAGGTTACTTCCTTGTGTTTTGAATCTGCGTAACTCTTACATCTAGACCGAGCAATCTTTAGTCTGCTCTCGATCAGTTTAACCTTCTCCTCTGATTCCTTGATCAAGTCTGGTCCAAACAAGCGACGGTCTCCAACCTCATCCCACATCAATGGTGTTCTACATCTGCGTCCATCTGAGCTTGAACGGTGCCATCTTCAAAGCGGCTCGGTAGCTGTTGTTGTATGAGAATTCTGCGTCACGGCAAATTGTCATCCCAACTAGATCCATAATCTAGCGCATGTGCTCTCAACATGTCCTCCAAAATCTGGTTGACTCTCTCTGCATCCCATCCGTGCATGGGTGGAACGCGGTACTAAACTCCAATCTGGTACCCAAAGTCCGGTGTAGTTGATGCCAAAACTTTGAAGTAAACTGTGTTCCTCTATACGTCTGATACTCCTCGGAACTCCATGCAAACATACGATCCTGGTCATATATATCTTGGCCAACTTGGCACTTGTATAAGTTGTTTTCACCGGGATGAAGTGAGCTACTTTGGTCAACCGATCCACTACTACCCATATTGAATCATATCCTGCTTTGGTTACGGGTAATCCGGTGATAAAATCCATGCCAAGTTTGTCCCACTTCCATTCGGGTATTGGCATAGGCTGCAACAGATCCTGCTGGCTTTTGATGCTCTGCCTTCACTCTCTGGCATACATCACAAACGGCTACATACTCGGCAATATCCTTCTTCATACCAGTCCACCAGAAACGTTCCTTCAAGTCCAAATACATCTTGGTGTTTTCGGGGTGAATCGAGTATGGTGAGTCATGGGCCTCTTGAAGTATTAACTTCCTGATTTCCGAATTGTTGGGCACATAAATCTGATCCTCAAACCATAAGGTATCGTGCTCATCCTCGCGAAAACCTTTGGCTTTTCCTTTCCCAGCTTTTCCTTTATCTCCGCAATCTCTTTATCCTCCTTTTGAGCATCTCGAATCTTGTTTAACAAGGTCGACTGAACCTCCATTGTTGCAAGAAAACCTCTTGGAACAATCTCCAACTGAAGTTCCATAACATCCTCTGCTAACTCCTTTGGCAGTCCTCTACCTTTAAGGATATTGGCATAACTCTTCCGACTCAAAGCGTGCGCTACGACGTTGGCTTTTCTGGATGATAGTGTAGCTTCATGTCGTAATCCTTTATAAGTTCCAGCCATCTCCTCCGTCCGAGGTTTAACTCCTTCTGTGTGAAAATGTACTTTAAACTCTTATGATCCGTGTACACATCACAACGGTTTCCCATGAGATAATGTCTCCAGGTTTTCAACGCATGTACTACAGCTGCTAACTCCAAATCAGGAGTGGCATAGTTCGACTCATGAGGCTTCAGTTGTCGTGAGGCTTACGAACAACTTTTCCTTCCTGCATAAGAACACATCCAAGTCCCAAGCGAGAGGCATCACAATACACTTGAAACTCCTTATGTATATCTGGCAATGTTAGCACTGGGGCTGTAGTCAACCGTTTCTTCAACTCTTGGAAGCTTGTCTCACAATCATCTGTCCCTTTGAACTTGGTATCCTTCTTTAGCAATTCTGTCATTGGTTTAGCAATCTTGGAAAAATTCTCAATGAATCTCCGATAATACCCTGCCAGTCCAAGGAAACTGCGAATCTCGCTGACTGAAGTGGGTGCCAACCACTCAGTGACTGACTGAATTTTACTGGGATCTACTGCTATACCTTCTCCTGATATAACATGCCCAAGAAATCCAACTTCCTTTAACCAAAACTCGCACTTGCTGAATTTGGCATATAACTGGTGTTCCACAGGTTTCTCAAGAACCAAGCGTAGGTGTTCTGCGTGCTCCTATTCGTTCTTCGAGTAAACCATAATATCATCGATAAACACCACAACAAACTTGTCCAAATACTCCATGAACACTTTGTTCATCATACTCATGAAATAGGCGAGGCGTTAGTGCATCCAAACGACATGACCGTATACTCATATAATCCATATCGTGTGGTGAATGCTGTCTTTGGTATATCCTTCTCTCGGATCTTCAACTGATGGTATCCTGACCGTAGATCAATTTTAGAAAACACCTTAGCTCCTTGCAACTGATCAAACAGATCATTAATCATCGGTAAGGGATACTTGTTCTTTATCGTTACTTCATTCAGAGCTCGGTAATCAACAACCATCCTTAGGGATTTATCCTTCTTCTCCACCAAAAATCTTGGAGCTCCCCAAGGTGATGAACTTCTCTGAATGTAACCTTTTTCCAATAGCTCCTTGATCTGCTTCTTAATTTCCTCCGGATCATTTGCGGGCATCCGATAGGGTCTCTTTGATATTGGCCCTGCACGGCATTAGTTCTATCAGAAACTCGATGTCTCGATCCGGTGGCATGCCTGGTAAGTCTTCCGGAAAAACATCTGGATAATCCTTCACTACAGGTACTTCCTCTTGTACAACTCCCGTGAGGGTATTCACTTGGCTTCTCCTAGGCATATGCCTGGATACATACTTAATCCTTTTTCCCTCTGGGGTGGTAAGATAAATTGACTTGCTAGCACAGCCGATACTTCCTCCAAACTTCGACATCCAATCCATACCTAATATCACATCTAATCCTTGCGACTCCAAGATAATTAGGTCAGACGGAAAAACATGCGTGCCAACGATTAAGGGTATCTGGGTGCACCATCTGCTAGCCATATACTCTGCTCCAAAGTAGCTCACTAAAGAGGGGTTCTAAGGGTGCAGGTTGGTAACTTAAACTTATCCACAAATCCCTTAATATGTATGAATGCGATGCACCAAAGCATCGAAAAGAACAATAGCGGTAAATGACTGAACCAAAAACTTACCTATTACCGCGTCCGGCTGCTCTTCAACTTCCTCCACGTTAACGTGGTTCACTTGTCCTTTGTTGAATGGATTGGGCTTCTTCCCAGTGCTCCCATTTCACTTTCCATTCTTTCCTTCAGGGCAGTCGTTGGCATAGTGCCATGTCTTCCCGCACTTAAAGCAAATAACTTGGCTCAAGTCTCTCTTAGCGGGTGTAGCTGGGTTAGAGCGGTTCTGATTATTGTTGGCTGCATTTCCATTCCCATTCTTCGCACCATTATGCGATCCTCCTCCAAAGATGGTTATGTCCTCCATGGTTATGAACTAGTCCTCCCGAGTTCGGGGTTAAGCGAGGTTTCCGGTGAGCTCTGAGTTATACTTCCCTTGTCCATACTTCCTCTTACGACTCTCAATTTGCTGCTGCTTTCCTTCAATCATTAGGGCCTTATCTACCAACTCGGTAGTTGTTGAAAGTTGCCACCATCAGCTGCATACTCATCTCATCATTCAGTCCTTCCATAAACTTCTCTTGCTTCGCGGCATCCGTGGCCACATCATCAGGGGCAAAGCGTGATAACTTGCTAAACTCATCCACGTACTGGGCCACAGTACGGTTCCCCTGGCGTAAGTTGCGGAACTCACGCTTCTTCATCTGCATGGCTCTAGTTGAAACATGGGCCGTGCGAAAAGCTTGTTGGAACTGGTCCCAAGTGACATTGGCTATAGGAAAAGTAGCCGTGTAATTCTCCCACCATGCGGCTGTTGGTCCATCCAATTGATGTGCGGCAAAGCGCACTCTTTCAGCATCCGTGCATCCTGCGGTGGTTAACTCCCTTCCAATACGGGGTAACCGGTCATCTGCAACTATTGGCTCGGTGCTCTTTGGAAAACACCGGCGGTTGTAACCTCGTAAAACGGGCTAAATTGTCCACTTTGGCGGTGGGTTGTTATTGTTGTTGTTGTTGTTGTTGTTGTTGTTGTTGTTGTTGTTGTTGTTGTTGTTGTTGGCATTGCCACGTTACGAACTAGCAATTGCATCAAGGCATTACATTGTTGGATCAACTGAGTGAGCTCCGGTGGGAAAGCAAAACCGGGGTCACGTCTCGGAGGCATCTGAGGGTTTAGAGGGGAGAGATTAGAAATAGAAAGAGGTCTAGTGAGAAAACACTACCCATATGCACATGAGGCAAACACACATTCATTCAATCAAGCAAGCAAGGGCATACAAAACGATCTAGGACTATCGCATACGTGCTCAACTACTACTAGTTACATGGGGGAAAATACTACTAATATTTGGTGGTCATCTAGAAATTTTGATCGATGGAAGACTCCATGATGTCTGCTCCAGGTTCGTCTTCATAGTCATCAGCACTTGGATCTGAGTCGGTGTCGTCGATGATGATGTAGTTGTCTGGACAAGCGGGGTCTTCTTCCTCTTCTTGCTCCTCTTCCTTGGGTGCTGGTCCTCCCATGAAAACTCCAATCTTCTTGACTAGGTCGTCGTTCTTCTCCAGTAGTATCTTGATTTCTTCCTCATTATCCATCGGGTGTAGACTTGAGTTCTTCCTCCAATTCGATGATCTTAGTTTTCGCCTTCTTCAAATCCAGCATGTCTCACAAGACATCCGGTTCTCATGACGTCGAATGTGCTGGTTTAGCTCTGGATGTAAGCTGCAATGGATCTATCCTTCTTGGTGCTAATTACTTCCCATTGCTCGTCTCGGCGCCCACATATTTGGTATATGGTGTCTTTAAGCTCCTTGTCGAGACTTCTCCAATGCGTCCCATGGTAATGTGAGCTGCCATACTCTTTCCCAAACTCCATGTTGGTGCATTGAAAACACATACTATGGGCTCCGTGCTTGGTGCAAACGTCCTTCCGGAACTAAGGCTTGAATCTTCCAAAGATTCTTCTTACGGTAAGGTGGCGTTATGCGTCCGGTGAAGCTTGGTATTCCAATATTCAGGTACCTAGTGACTTCCTTCAAGTGGCGTCCCGAAGGTGTGTCTTCATCCGGTTGGGCAAACTTGTACTTCATCTCCGTCATCCTAAAGACTGGAAAAATGGAGAGAGGTCAGAAATGAGTAGAGAGGAGTGACCTATGGTTTTATCTTAGTGGTCGTGTCCTACACTCGGCGTGTGCTCGATACCATCTTGTAGCGACCCGACCTCGGATGGTCAAGTCTTCGTGCTTCGTGTCATCCTGGATCGGTAATCTTTGACACACACGACTCGAAGGATTTATAACAGAGTAGCAATCACACACTTATTACATCGAATGTCTCAAAAGAGAACTTATTACAATAATATGGTGAAGGCCATCTAATGCGATAACAATGAAGGCTTGGAAGATAAGGTGAGTCCATCAACTCCAGCGGCATAAGCGAGCTGCACGGCAACGACCTACAATCCTTACTCCTCGTTCGAAAAAGTCTGCAACATAATACGTTGCAGCCGGGGAACGGGTCGACACATGGAATATGCCGGCAATGTAACACATAGAGTAGTGAAAGAATAAGCTATACTACATGCATATATGGTCGGTGGAAAGCTCTATGGTTACTGATTTTGCATAAAGCCAATTTTTCCCTACATCAAAGGAATAAGTTTTAATTTAACTATCATGGTGGTTGAAACATCATTGAGAAGGTATAACCCCAACTCAATCCCAATTAAAGTGATTAACAACCCAGCAGTATTAATTTTAGAGTGATGAGATACATGTGAATACTCAGGTACTAGATACTCATAATTGTCCATAACCGGAGACACGGCTAACCATGATTAGATTGTACACTCTGCAGAGGTTTGTGCACTTTTCCCCACAAGACTCGATCGCCTCCGTTGATTTCTCGTGACCGCATGGTGTTTGAGAGACGGATGACCGAGACACGATCTTTCGAAACATTAACTCTCTACTCGGATAGATCATACCAAACCTATAAAACCCACTACCCATCGACCTACCTCTTCGAGAGCTTCACGTAACTTACTCAACTATGCTAGAGCCCATAATAGCTTGTGGCTGCACACGGAAGTTTCTAGCATGAATAATCTCAGTTTCCTTTGAGCCTGGGTGGCGGTCCATAGGAAGATCACACGGGTACCGGGATTTCCAAAAAAGCAGACAACACTTTGGGTTCCCTGTGTGCCTCAATCCACCCAGATGTGTATTTAAGTTGCCACCTTAAAGTAAACCATTAATTATCAATCTCACATCTGTCGTGAATATCTCTCAAACCCAAACCACGCTCACGAGCATAGCGTGGCAATATAAGCATAACGTAGAAGTAACTCCCAAGGGTTTGAAAGTAACAGGGCAATAGGTTCCTACCTCATCATCTACTTCCCAACCCACAAATTAATGACATCCTAATCATGCAACGTTTGAGGGTTGAACTAATGCATAAAAACTGGGTATGAAAAGATATGATCAAGTGTTACTTGCCTTGCTGACGATCCGTGAATCCTAGAGACTCGTAGTAACACGCTTCGCACTACGGGAATTCTATCACAAGCAAACAATACATACATAAGCAACAAACAAAGATGCACAACAAAACTTCAACTTGAAAGGGATTGACCGGAGAGTTCAACTTAAGAACTCCGGTTTGCAAAAAGAATCAAACCAAACGGAACAACGAAACTCAAACGGCGAGAAAAACAAGGTCCGTTTACTAATCTGAACTAGAGTCAAATTTTACAAAGATAAAAACTGGTTTAAGTTGATTATTCGGAAAGAGGGTTTCGAGATGAAACTCTAGGCGCTTGAATCGCCTGATTCCGATAAACGAGCGAAAAGATAAACAGGTTTGAAAATCAGTTCAGAAATCGCGATCAGAATAACCGCGGAATAAATCTGATAAAAAAAAGCGACGAACTGCTAAGCGAATCTAACGCTCGTTAACAGTAACAAACAGTGAACGCGTTCGTTAGAACGAACGGACGAACGGACGTTCGCTAAGTAAATAAACCGACGAGATAAACCGATCTAAAAAAATGATCTAGGGTTTTTTTTAAACAAATAAACCAAAGGGTTTTCTAAAAAAACTGGCGGCGGGGTCGGGTACCTCTGGCGAGGCGCGTCCGGCGGGGCGGGCGACTCTGGCGGGTTCCAGGGTGGGGCGGGGGTCGGCGAGAGGCGGCGGCGGCTCGGCGAGGGGCGGGCGGCTCGGGGCTCCGGGTTCGACGGGTTCCGGGCGGCGGTTGGTGGCGGGTGGTGGTGGCGGCAGGCGGGCGGTATTTATAGGAGGGCGGGCGGCTCGGCTTGGGGAAGGGCGCCCGGGTAGAGTCCGGCTCGGACTCGCCCTCGGCGTCCATGCCACGCACGACGGCCTTGCTGGAAGGTCAAGGCTGCGGCTCATGGCTGGCTGGTTGGCCTTTGGCCCACCAAGGCCGTCCATTTTTTAAAACATTCATGAAAAGAAAAATTCCTAGAAAAATAAATAAAAATCTAAAAATTCCAAAACAAGTTTTCTCCGTCTAAATAAAATATTTAGAACTAGAGGAACTTTTCTTGGCCCCTAAAATGCAAATTTTTAAAGCATGCAAATTTTTCTAGGACAAATAAAATTCCAAATAAAATCAAATAAAATCCCAAAAATGATTTTAACATTTTTCCTCCGGTATTTCAATTATTTTGGAGAAGTCATATTATCTCCTCTCGTTTATTTTAAACTTGAAATATTTTTCCGGAGAAAAAAAATAATAAAATCCAATATCCTCGTCTTTCATTATTTGATAAAATTTCAAATCTGAAAATCGAAAAATCCCCAACTCTCTCCGAGGGTCCTTGAGTTGCTTAGGATTTCGAGGATAGCAAATGAATATGCAATAAAATATGATATGCATGGATGACCTGTGTATAACATGCCAAATTGAAAATTTGGGATGTTACATTTGTTTAAGACAATCTATAGTAGCATTGACAGTGTTCAAGAAAGGTCTACCAAAGATAAAGGGACAAAAGTCATCATGTGGGGAACCAAGAACTAGAAATTAAGTAGGGTATTTTATTTTTCCACACAAGACTTCAACATCTCTAACTATCCCAAGTGGTGTGATGATGTCTCTATTAGCAAGTTTAATAGTAACATATATGTCTTCTATTTCAGCTGGTGCTATGTCATCCATAATTTCTTGGTATAAGGTAAAGGAATAGCACTCACGCTAGCACCTAAATCACATAAACCATGATAGCAATGATATCCAATTTTAACTGAGACAACGGGCATGCCAACTACAGGTCTATGTTTATCTTTTTCATCAAGTTTGGCAATTCTAGCAGCTTCATCACAGAAGTAAATAACATGCCCATCAATATTTTCTACCATGAGATCTTTAACCATAGCAACACTAGGTTCCACTTTAATTTGCTCGGAAGGTTTAGGTGCTTTAATATTACTTTTGCAAACCACAGCTGAAACCTTAGCATATTCCTTTATCCTGACAGGGAAAGGTGGCTTCTCAATGTAAGTAGTAGGCACAACGGTCAACATTATAGATAATAGTTTCATCTTTAACTATGAACGGTTGTTTAATTTCTTCATTAATAGGTGGGTGATATTTAAACCACTTCTACTTAGGGAGATCAACATGAGTAGCAAATGATTCATAGAAAGAGGCTACTATCTCAGAGTCAAGTCCATATTTAGTGCTAAACTTCTGAAAAGCTTTGGTATTCATAAAAGATTTACACAATCAAACTTAATCTTAATAGCTGACTCTTTACCTTCTCGAGTTCCCAATCTTCAGAGTTGCGTTTAATGCTTTGTAAAAGATCCCCCCTAAATTCAACAGTCTTCTTCATAAAAGAACCAGTACAAGAAGTATCGAGCATGGATTGATAATCACGAGAAAGCCGAGCATAAAAATTCTGAATAATAATTTCTCTTGAGAGCTCATGATTGGGGCATGAATATAACATTGAATTAAGCCTCCCCAAAGCTATAGTGATACTTTAACCTTGGCCAAAATTATATATATAATTCCGATCACGAGGAACTAGATGCATAGGATAATTTTTTGGTGAAATTCCAATTTCAATCGATTCCAGTTCCAAGATCCAATATCATCGCATAGCCTATACCATGTCAATGCTTTTCCCTTTAAAGATAAAGGTATGAACTTCTTCTTAGCTTCATCTCCGGGTAAACCTGCAAGCTTAAATAATCCAAAATTTTCATCCACATTGCTCTTGCTGCTCATTGAGTTGCTGCTGCTCTCAGGATTGTCAGTGTTGCTAGTCCCCCTGGTTGTGTTGCCGCCTGTACCCCCAGAACTAGGGCCCTTGTCATCATCATCATCGCTGATGTTGTTGTCTCCATTGGATCCCCCTTGATCATCATCCTTGTATTCTTCCTCATCATCTTCTTCCACCTCATTGCCATCAACTCATGCACCTTTGTCTCCATCACCCTCTTTGGCCTCGTCGTCTTATTCCTCCTCCTCTGACTCATTATCTTCTTCTTTGTCCTCCTCCTCTCCTTTCTCCTCTTCTTATTTCTCCTCCTCCTCTTCTTTGTCCTCTTCTTCTTCCTCCTCCTCTGATTCATCATCTTCTTCTTTGTCATCCTCCTCTTCTTCCTCCTCCTCTGATTCATCTCCATCTGTGTCATCATCATCTTCAACATCTTGCGTTGTTTCCATTTCATCATCATCTTCCGACTCCTCTTCAGCAAACTCTTCTTCTTCTTGTATATATGAAACTCGTATCTTTCTTTTTGGAACACGGCATGACATGCCGGTTCCCATTGATGGCTGTTGTACATAGGGATCACAGTATCTAGTTCCTCTTCTTGATCTTGACAACTGCTTCAATGAAGTTGCCAACCTATTCGGTTATTGACTTGAACAGGTCATGAACCACTTTTGCAATATTTTCCTTTTTCTGCATGGGAAAAACCATGTGGGGAAACACAAAAAAGATTAGTACTGATTCAATCAGGAACATCTTAAAAATGCTGCAATTGGATGCAGTCCTTTATGTAAAACTTACCTGCGGATTGTATGTTAGTGTTAACTTGGATGCCACAAATGCTTGAGCTTGCAAAAGACAATCAAACAGTGGTTTCTTCTCTGTGCCCCTATACTCCTCTTTAAGCTGATGCAAAAAAAGAGAGAGAAAGACAAGGTTATCAAACAGATTTGGCGTTGGAAGAAACAAATGGTTATAACATGTGCAAGTACAAGAATTGTTGAGGCTACTGGAGTCTACATATGTACAACTGCATAAAGCATAAAATTGTGCAACCAACAAGACACAAAAAATGTTTCTGCCAACTTATGTCAACATCTGTGCAACCAGACAAGCAAAACTGTGCAACTCAAACAGATGATGTGCCAATTGATGGGAACATGTGTGTAGATGCCAAACAAGAGCTAAAAATTGTGCAACTACAGGCATTGTTGTGCAACTGATCATAACTTTTGTGCAACTACCAAAAAGTGCCAAAAGCTAATCTCAAAACATATGCGCAACTACCAAGAAAGCAAAAGCTGAGTAGACATGAATAAACGTAAAAAGCCATTGTTGAAAAAAAGCAAGAGAACTCACTTGTAATTTGCCGAACACACCAGGAGAGACCAAGTCCTTCTTCATCACCTTGGCAATTAGATTGCTATCCCATGCATTCGCTCGTATTCCGCAATTTCTTACTGGGATATCGTGAACAAGCGCATCAAGGTATAGGATCTGCCGCAGAACAAAAAAAGGAAAAACTTTAGTTATTAGGAGGAAATTTCAAAAGCTATAACTGTAGAAACAAGAAAAACACATGGAAGTACTAATTTTCACTCACCACCAAGTGATACAAGTAGCAGAAAACGGGTTGCTTCTCCTGTTTGATGTTCCGGAAAGATTCATTTATGTGTTCTACTACAAAGAGGTAAATGTTTCTGTTCTTGAGCATTTGATGATCTAGCACAAGTCTCTAGCACTTTGGGCTCAGCTTCAGAGCCGTTCTTGGTGCTAGAAAGGTACTGAATGCAACTGGAAGCCAGGCCGTAAAGAATGTGTCATCGACTTTTCCCTTCCAATCCTCAATCATCTTGCACCATGTACTGATCTTGGGATGAGAATTTCCAGTTATGTTGAAAGTCTCTTTGAATTTGCTAGTTGCATCCTTATCAACTACATATCTGACTTTTTGACCCCTGCTTGGGAGATCGAATACCTTGTGCACACTGTTAGCATCGACACGGATCCTTCCCCTGCCTGGGAACACCATTTCAGAGCTTTCCAGCTTGTAGGACTGCACCAGGTATTTCGTGAGACCCGCTGGAAGTGTCTCTGCTATGTTCAAGAGACCCCCAAACAACTTTGAACATAAATCAGACTTCTGCAATGGAGTTAGTGTGTTGTTGAACTTTGCAAACCGCCCTGGTGATGCCCTTATCCTTCATCCCCATCAACTCCTTCACAGCTGCCATGTTGATGAGAAGAAAAACATTGCACACAAAACAATTAGCCTGAAAAAAAAACTAGGAAAAATGACTTGAATGAATATAGCAAAAAGGAGGGGCAACTGCTTGGTTAAAACTAAACAGAAAATGGATGATGCCAACTAATATGATGTTCTTGTGCAACTATGAAAGCTCATGATGACAACTACAGAATACCAAAAAAGTTATGGGATCTCGAATAATCTCTAACACTTCCTTCCATCTGCAAACTAAGGCATAGCCTAGTGGTGGGGAAGGATTGATGCCTTCCCACCCACCCAGGTTCAAGGCATGGTACCTGCATTTTGGTTTTGTTGCATCAATTATACTGTAGGGGGTTCCCTACAGTCATTCTATAAAAAAAAACACTTCCTCCCATCTATGGGAAGAAGACATTTCCTGTAAAATTTGTTGGATGGCAACTGTTGAAGTTTGAGGATGCCTCCAAGCTCGTCTCCATGCCCACCTCGTCCCGGCGCCCCGCTCCTCGCCGGCCTGTCGCCTCCCTGCACCGACATGACGATCCATTGCACAAAGGAACCCACTGTGCCAGCCCGCCGCCTCCCCGCATCCCCTCACCCCTGGCCGCATTTGCTCCTTTTTTTTTTAGGGGAAAGCCTTCTGGCGCATTTGCAATTTGTATGCTTGTTTAATGGGAAATAGGAAAAACATATTTTAAGCGAAGATATTTACAGGAACTGAGAAAGCACCTCACTAGAGAACTTCCCCTAAATTATGTCGACATCTTGTAAAAACTCTTTTTACGGTGAGATTATTTTACAGGAATTGTTGGAGATGCTCTAAAGATTAATTTTTGGCAGAGAGATAGTACTAAACATTGAACTTTTAATTTTCTACCAATATGGCATCAACTATCCCAGACGTAATTATTTATATCCAAATATTGACGTAATTATTTGTATCCAAATAATTATTTGGACATTTTACCCAAATAATTATTTGTATCCAAATATAGACATTTTTCACTAATGAGTCATAAATGTTAATAAATAGGTCGCAAAATTGGGCGTAATAAGTGATTACTAAAAATAGATCATTTGTTTTGAATATATACATGGGCTGTGTGGTTATATGCTTCCTCAGATACAACCATCTCTCGATAGGACGACTCACTTCTATGGCGAAGCTTACGATGAACGGAAGCAGGGTGGTCATGCTTATGATAGTTATCCTCGCATGTACCACGATTCATTCGCAGTGTAAGTATACGGAAATAATCATGTGGAATATGATAAAGTTTTTACTGTATTATTTTTTTGCGAGGGTATCAAAAATTATTACTTCCTCTGTTAAGAAATATAAAAGTGTTTAGATCACTATTCTTATGTTTTTTATCCCTCCTCGAAGAACCACTAACATGAAAGCTAGATGACATGTACATTGTTGTCTGCATGCAGGTCGATCAGTTGAACAGATGAACAGCAACAAGGTCCAAATGTGCACATGCTCACGGGTAAATGCAATTTACTGCTGCGACCTAGGAGGTGATTGCTTTCCAACTATAGAACAATGCCAAAAAGGTTGTGCTCCTGGATGCAAGCGATCTCGTACCTTGACAGAGCCATGAGGAAGCATTACATATGATTTATGATGAGAAAACAATGTCATGACCATCTTGAAATAATATTATGAGATGTGATCCTCTTATGTTATTGGTTTCCTACCTTTATATGATTCTCATATACTACTAATATTTATTTCGGTTTTGCTAAAACTCAGCTTCGTTATGACTCATTCACCTGCCTCGCCGTCCGATCAAAATGAGCTTATATTCGTGTTGTTTTCCTGGTGTGTTGGGCTGGTGCGAAATCACTAATTGAGGAGGAGTGCTTTCAAAGATCACTTTCCCCCTCCTAGGTTGTGACAAGTGGGATGCTGCATGTGTGCCACTTGTCGTAACCTTGGAGTTTTCCCTTTTTTTGTAGATCCGTTTATTCAAAGTGTTTTATCTCTTAAACCGAGTGTCTAAATCTCAAACCGCTTTCACCGTTGAATTCTTCGCGTTGAGATCTTCAAAACTAGATCTCGTGTTGACAGGTTTTGGTGAACTTTTAAAAAAAATGAACCGGGAACACTTTTTCCCCTTTCCGAAAGTTGTTTCCAAGAGGCATGGACGTGCCTCTCGCAGAAGGAAATCCATTCCTCTCGCAGAAGAAAAAACCGTGACTCTCGCGGAAGGAAAAAAGTGTGTTTTTTCGTTTCTGAGATGCACAGTCATGCCTCTCGCGGAAGCAAAATCATGCATCACAAGGAAGGAAAAAAGTAAAACACATTTTATTTCTGTTTCCGAGAGGCGCGGTCGTGCCTCTTGCGGAAGCAAAATCGTGCCTTTGGCGATAGCAAAACCGTGTCTCTCAAGAAAGGAAAAAAATACGTTTTTTGTTCGTTTCCAAGAGGTGCTTCTCGCGGAAGCAAAACCGTGCCTCTTACGGAAGTTCGAACAATTGAGCAGATGAACAACAATAAGATCCAAATGTGCACATGCTCACGGATAAATACGCTTTACTGCTACGACATAGGAGGTGATTGCTTTTGAACTATAGAACAATGCGTAAAAGGTTGTGCTCCTGGATGCAAGAGATCTCGTACCTTGACAGAGCCATGAGCAAGCACTACATATGATCTATGATGAGAAATAATGTCATGACCATCTTGAAATAAAATTATGAGATGTGATGTTGGTGGTTTCTTACCTTTATGATTCTCATATAATAATATTTATTTTTCATGTTATCATTTGTGGCTGGATGATTAGGACCAAGTGGCGGCCGTTTGGGATACCTAGGTGCCCAAGCTCCTTACCTCGTGACCATTGGGTCTTAGATTGATGCATGTAGATTGGAATCAGTGGGAGTACTAGGCGCCTTCCGTATAAGCATATACATGGAAGTAATAAGTATCAATAAATGTATTATTTAAATGTCTTAATATCATGCATCGAGTAGGAAAGGAATAAATGTATTTTTTCCTTAATTTATTTACTTATTTAAAGAATAGAAACTCCTTTGAAGGCATATGTTACAACTATAGTATTCTTTTTATGGAGTATGCATGTGTAGTCTTTTTTTGCGGGGAACTTAGAGAGCTTTATTGAATAAAAGCATTCGTTGGACAGTCAGCCGGAGGCTACTGACCAGGAAGCTAGGAGTGGAGTCTAGCCAGCCTTCGGTCACATTAAGCGTACAAGCACGCTTAGCACACAGATGTGCAGGACCATTAGCAGTTCTTATTACATGAGAGATATCAAAGGACAAAAAGCTAGCAAAGAGCTCTCTAATTTCAGAAAGAATCGGTGCTACTACCGAAAGATCAGTGTAGCTAGAGTTATAGAGGTTTACTTCCTCAAGACAGTCGGTCTCCAGTTGCACGTGCGTGTATCCTCGTAGATTGGCAAAAATGGCGCCTTCCCGAAGAGAGAGCACTTCGGCGATGAAAGGATCCGTTACCCCCCAAGTGGGTTTGCACCATGCACCCAGGAAAGCTGATGAAGAGTGGGCGACGCTTCCTGCACCCGCATTGCCAGAGTCAAGCTGAATTGCAGCATTTGTATTTATCTTGATGTAGTAAGACTCGGGGAGCCGCCAACCGTGGCCCGACAGAGGTATGAAACTCTACCGTGGAATGTCCAGCAGCGCCAGGTCCTCCCGGATGCACCGAACCAAAGCAGCTGGGTCGATGATCTCTTGATCATGTGTCCTCCTATTATGAGACATCCAGATAGCCCACATGACCGTGATAATGGTGGCACAGCCCTTCTCCAAGAAACGCTGTTTACAGAGTATGTCGCGTGTCGAGGTGCTGGGGTGGAGCCGTGGCAAGGAGATGTCGAAGAGCAGCCTGGCCCCCTCCCAAAAGCGCTTTGCATGAGAACATTTCACTAAAGCATGCATCAGGTCCTCGTCCATTGCAAGACAAAGTTTACAGAAGCTTGTATCCTTTATGTGTCTGCGTTGTAGAGTCTTCTCATCTGGGACGATTCCTCGAATAACTCTCCACCAAAACATGCTGACTTTGGGAACTACTTTGAGCTCCCATATGGCACTCCACATGTGTTGTTCATTCGCTGATGGCACCGCTATCTGCCCTTCTTCTAGAGTTGCACGCTCTTTCTGATTCATTAGAGCTCGACAGGCTGTTTTAACAGAATAAGTGTCGGATCTCTCGTGTGCCCAAGCATAGAAGTCCTCCCCGCCATCGTGGCGTAGGGGAATATTCAGGATCGCGTCCGCATCAGGTGAGATGAATGTTGCATGGACAAGGTCCTGATTCCAAGACCAGTTATCAGTATCAATTAGGTCACTCACCCTGGTGATCGTCGTGTTTGGCGGTCTGAAAAGTGGTCTCATGGATACATTCGACGGCAACCATCGATCCTCCCACACCGAGGTAGTAGTGCCGTCACCAATCCTCTTTACATGGCCCTCCTTTAGCGCTTGACGACCAGCGATGATCGCCCTCCAAGTAGCCGAAGCCGACTTTGGTATTGTGGCCTGCATAAAATCACAATCTAGGAAATATCTTCCCTTCATAACTCTCGTGCAAAGTGAGTCTGGTTTCGTCATAAACCTCCAACCATGTTTCTCAAGAAGGGCAATGTTGAACTGTTGGAGGTCGCGGAAACCCATCCCCCCTTTGATTTTTGGTGTAGCAACTTTTTCCCAAGCAATCCAGTGGAGAGAACGTCTATCCAGAGAACTCGCGCACCAGAATTTTGCCATGTTCGACGTCAAACCTTTGCACACTTTTTTGGTCAGTAGAAAGGATGACATGCTGAAAGTTGGGATGGCCCGAACAATTGATTTGATTAAGGTTTCTCTACCTGCGCATGCAAACAACCGTTCTAACCAACCTTGCATCTTACGCTTAGCCCGATCTCCAATATGCTCGAATGTTCCACTAGTAATCCTTCCAACTGCAGTAGGTAGACCAAGGTAACGTTTAGAAAAAGCTTCAGAATGGACATTCAGAAGTTGTTTCAGACTTGCTTTGGGAGCCGCCGGTGTGTTGGAACTGAAATATATAGAGCCTTTTGATCTGTTCACACACTGGCCGGAGGCCTCGCCATAGATCCTGAGAATTTCATTCAATCTAGTTGCACTCTCAGGGGTCGCCTTGATGAAAATCAAGCTATCATCCGTGAACAAAAGATGACTCGCCCACGGTGCTCTGAAGTTCACTCTAATACCACGATCAATGTAATTACCATAGTGATTCACCAGAGCAGAGAAGCCTTCAGCGCATAACAGAAAAAGATATGGCAAAACAGGACAGCCCTGCCGGAGGCCCCTCTATGGGGAGAAGTAAGGCAACAGTTCTCTGTTAACACGCACAGAGAACCGTACAGACGTGACACACTTCATGATCAATCTCACCAAGCTGCCAGCAAAGCCGAGCCTCAAGAGCATAGCTTCAAGAAAATGCCACTCGACTCGATCGTAAGCTTTCATCATGTCCAATTTGATTGCACATGAGAAAATTTTCCCTTTCTTCCGGCGCTTCATCGTATGTACACTTTCAAACGCAACAAGAATGTTGTCTATGATCAGAAGACCTGGGACGAATGCACTTTGCTCCTCGCTAATAATCTCATCCATGCAAGGCCTCAAACGATTGGTGATGGCTTTAACAGCAATCTTATAGAGAACTGGGCACAAAGCAATGGGCCGAAATTGTGAGATATTCTGTGGGTGACGTACCTTTGGGATTAAGGTGATGGAAGTGTCATTTAGGCCCACAGGTAGTTCACCACCATTCAGGAAATCCAATAACGCTGGGACTATGTCGTGCTTTAGTAAATCCCAATGGCGCTGGTAAAAACTTGCTATAAATCCGTCCACACCCGGTGCTTTAGACGGGGCCATCTGAAAGAGGGCATCCTGAACCTCTGATTCGTTGAACGGCTTACACAGTAGATCATTCATGGCCGACGTGACCCGGCTCGGTACATGTGATAATAACGCATCGCTATTGTTGTAACCTTGAGATGTGTAGAGAGCTTGACAAAAGGCAAGAATCTCTTCCTTTTCCTCCTCCCCCGAAGCACAAACTGAGCCGTCCGACCGCTGCAAATTAGCAATCTTGTTGATGTGTTGGCGTTGCTTAGCATGTGCTTGAAAGTAGGATGTATTGCGATCTCCCTCGCGAAGCCAAGGGACACACGATCGCTGTTTAACCATACCTCCTCCAATTTTAATGCTTCTCGTAACTTTGACATGGTAGCTTTTTCTTCATCTGAAGGGTCCCGTCCAACTGACTGACACCGCAGCCTGTCGAGCCGTTTTTGCAGCTGGCGGACAGTCCTCGTTAAGCATCCAAATTCACGAACTCCCCAAGGCGCCAATTTCTGTTGGAGAGCTTCTAGGGAATGCATGATCCCGAGCAGACCCGGCTGCTTAGCTTGTGCACGCCAAGTTTCAGTAACCAGTTGTTCATAGTCACTATGAGATTGCTAGATGTTCTCATAGCGAAAAGGTTTCGAAGCATGTCTATTGGATGGATGGCGTCGAAGATCAACCACCACAAAGCAGTGGTCAGACTCTACGGAACACACAGGGCGCACCTTGGCATGCTCGTATTTTTGTCGGAACTCCTCATTTGCGAAAGCTCGATCTAGCCGAGCCTTGACATTTGCATTTCTAGACTGTCGGTTGTCCCATGTGTAGGGTACCCCAGACCAACCTAAATCCTGGAAAGCACAATCACTGACAACATCACCGAATGCTCTCATTTGACACTCCAGTCGAGCTGTCCTGCTGAGATGCTCTTTCCCATATAGGGTTTCGTTGAAATCACCCATACACAACCACTCTGAGTGAGGTAAGTTGTGTAGAGTACGTAGAAATCGCCAACTGTGGTGTCTGTTCTCTGCTCTTGGCGCTCCATAAAACCCGGTAAATCTCCAATTCACCGAAGTATTGAGTCCATCGCGAACCACAACATCGATGTGGCCCGAGCTATAGTTCTTGAGCTACACTGTTACGTCTCTGGACCAAAAGAGGCCAATACCCCCACTTAGTCCATCGCTATCCACAGCAAAACAACCAGCAAACCCTAGAGTCTGCTGCAATTTTTTAACGCGTTTCCCTCGGATCTTTGTTTCCATAACAAAAACCAGAGCGGGACCTTCTTGCTTCACAACACTGCGAAGCTCGCGAACTGCCTCGGGGTTCCCAAGCCCCCGGCAGTTCCAGCTTAGGCAAATATTTGCTTCAGGTAGGGACGACCAGCAGCCTCTGCCGGAGATTCAGAATTAGTAGGTGTTGGTTTCTTTTTATTTGCCTCTCTCACTATGCCATCATCCTCATCCCTGTCATCTGCACCCTTCTGCATGGCCACATCTGTGTGTTCCGTCTCCAATGTATCAGCAACAGCGTGGTTTGTCGGGAGGGGTAATTCAACTCTGCGGTAAACTTGGGCATGAGGCTCCCCTTTGCGTTTTGGAGCAGGTCGTTTCACTGGGGAATTCAATTTGACGCCATGCTCAGCTGCATTACAGGAATTCCTTGTTTCATTCTTGTCTTATTTAGTCTGGTGGGTTTTCGAGGAACCTTCGGAAGATGCAGGTTTCTTTTTCTCATCCGGCGGCGGAGACCCTTGTCGAAAGGCAGGTCACCGTTTTCATCTCTCGTCCTAGGCGTCGGACAGAACAAGTCAGAGTGACCCAATCGGCCACGCGAGAAGCAAAAGTGAGGGATATTTTCATACTGTATGGCATATGGGTCGATGCTACCCCTCCTTGCAGAGTTGATCATGATCCATCTCCTCAATGGCTTGGCTACATCCAGAGTAACACGGGCTCGTAGGTAGCCTCCCCCATGATCAAAGTGGACCTAGCTGGCCTCCTTATCAATCTGCTTCGCAATTGCCTTACACCAGGTTTTAGTGCGCAGATTGAACGGTAGATTGACGACACGGGCCCAAACCTTGAGCTTGTCAAATTTTATTTCCGACGGGCACATGCCCTCGTCAAACTCTGATAGTATGACTGCGTTCATGCTGATGTGCCATGGCGATCCATCACATACACAATCTCGATCTCGCTGCGTCGCAAACTCCGCACGAACGTATTTTCTCCCACGATCTGGAAAGATAGACCCTTAGGGTTACCCCAAGCAGGTCGGAGGGCGTTCGAGATGGTCTAGATGTGGAGTAGATTACGATGCAGCACCTTCCCGGCCACGATCCATCTCTCTGGCGCCCCCTCCACGCGATCATCTAGCACCAATGGCGTCATCTCTTCCTCTGTGATGTTTAGTTTCTCGAGCTGTTATTCCTCCAGATGTGCCCTAGCCAATCTGGGCGACAGCGTTTCCCCCGCCGCCCCGCCGCCGCTGCCGGAGGGTGTTGCCATCCCTCCCGCCGGCGGAATCCCCGGTGCGCCCCGCCGATCCAATCCACGGGCGCCATCAGGTCCGCCAAACCCTAATCGCCAGAGCGTTAGGGTTTCCGAAAAAAAAACTAAGCATGCATGTGTAGTCCTCATCTAGTATACGTATGCACGTACTAATGTCTTTGGTATGTACCTACATTTGATGTATTTTCAAACAATAGTCCATACTCACAAAATTTGGATATGTCACATTCGACTATGTTGATTTTGGGTATATAATTTTTGAATATGTCACATTTTAATTATATCTTGGGGTATATCATGTTTGGGGTATACCATTTCTAGTATGTCCCCATTTAAAGTATATTGGTTTTGTGTACATCTCCAAGGCATATGTGTGTATTGAAAAAAAGTACGTGGGTGCCACATATCTTAGGTATATGTATGTACGAACGAAAAAATCGGGTATCAGTGTCAACATGCTTTGTACATACCTAAAATTAAAAAAATACTATGATTTTTTTGTTTTTTGGTCACCTTAATTTGTATAGGGATATTAGTCGTCAAAAAGTGTGACCCGGCCTTACTTTTTCTTAAATTTTAGATACATTGAAAAGTAAATCATTAGAAAAATGCATAAGAACATACAATTATACATACATGCCTTTGGGTTGATGCTTCGTATTATTTGGTCATGTAATTCGCCGGGTATCTGATACCTTAAAAACATTGGGTATATAGATAACCTTTTTTATTTCATTAGCTATGTACATACCCTTGGGTATCTTGATATGCAGCTATGGCTAAAATGTGAGAAATATTAAGGATACATACATTACCGGGAATATCTTGGGTATATATATATATATATATATATATATATATATATATATATATATAGGCACACAATATTTTTTTCTAGAAGGAGATAGTGGGAGGTATAAGGGTTCATATTTAGAACGAACATCTACTACCATGTATTACTATAGAAGAAACACCATGCAATTTCGTTTTGAAAATGAATCATTGCTCGAAAATCAAGAGAATATTTTTTTTTTAAAAGCAATCATTAACCGTTGAAGGTGCTAGTGCATGCAAACAAAACATGAAATGCCATTATTTCATGGATTGTACATCATTCACTAATAAATATAACTTGCCCTAACGGGACTAGGTGCCCCATATAATAACTTGCCCAAACGGGAGGTGTGCTTCTCTGAATTTTTGGTCTTCACCATATATAATTATTTTCTCTCGTACCTATCTGAGATGGTACTGAAGTTTTTTGGGACGGACCTCCAAACAATGCAGTTAAGGGGTCTGCTCCGCATCTTCTTTTGCCTTCGATTGGGCCATAGGGAGTTAGTCCCCTACTTGAGCAAAGGGGCCTGCTCTGCAACTTTTTTCTTCGATTGGGCTGCATGGAAGAAATAAATGCACAAAACTAAATTAGCGTTTTCTTTGTAACATACTAACATACGCTCTGAGTAGGCCTACTGCAATTACATAACACATGTTGCTTTGGTCCTCTATTGGGCCTGAAAAAAACACACGATAAATCAGCTCTTTCTATTATCATTAAATAGTACTATCTCGCTCTCTTAGAACTAAAACCACCAATTTATATATGTCTTGAAGTTACCTATTATTAATCAACTCAACAAGTGAGCTTGGGAATCAACAAGCGGAGGATGGGAAGAATGACAGAGAAGAAGAGAATGAGTCCCGCTAAAGGAAAGAAGGAATATGTTGTCCTATGTGGGCTAATTAAGTGATGCATAGTTAAGCGTCTTGTTGCATAATTAAAGAAGGTTGCACGTTGGGCATATTGGGAAGACTGCATTGATGAATGCGAAGAAGCTCGCTGTCCAGGGTGCTACAGGAGGTCTCCAAGGGAGAGAAATAGGACAGTAAGGCGGGACCAATGGAAAGGCATTTGTGCTAGTAGTTGAAAATGCAAAAAAGTACTCATCCTAAACAACATAAATTGGATATACATCATGTACAATCCACGGGCATGTACAATCCACGGGTAAGATGAGACAATTTCATACAAAGTCGGGTTTTAGTAGTGTGCAGATGCGATTTTTGCATGAATGTCATATCAGAAGTCAGAACACAAGGATTGCAGAAGTTCCTGCTATAGCTCTACTTTAATGAGAAAAGGTGGAACATGTTCCAGCCTGCACATTGATAGATTGAGATATTGGAGAAGTAATTCTTGTATTGATTGGGGCCTCAAGGGTTGTTTATATAGATTACAAAACTTGGGCTCCAAGACTAGACTAATAGAGATAGATTACAATACGAATAGACTTTATACTCTAAGATCCCCCCGCAGTCTCAACGTCAGGTGAAACAATGTTGAGACTGGAGCGTATGTCGGTGAACGATGCAGTCGGGAGTCCTTTGGTAAAAATGTCAGCAAATTGGGCACTTGTAGGAACATGAAGAACGCGAACCTCGCCAAGAGCCACCTTTTCACGAACAAAGTGAATGTCAATCTCAATGTGCTTTGTGCGACGATGTTGAACTGGATTGGAAGCCATGTATACTGCAGAGATGTTATCACAGTAAACAATGGTAGCACGTGGGAGCGGATGATGAAGTTCAACGAGAAGCTGCCAGAGCCACACCGCCTCGGCCACAGCGTGAGCAACCGCCCTATACTCAGCCTCGGCAGAAGACACGAAACTGTTACGCCTTTTAGAACACCAAGAAACAAGATTATCACCCAAATAAACGCAAAATCCGGATGTAGATCGTCGAGTATCCGGACAACCTGCCCAGTCTGCATCAGAATAAACTGTCAAGCTTGTAGGTGAAGAAGAATTAATAAGGAGACCGTGATCAAGAGTGCCTTTTAAATAGCGGAGAATGCGTCTGACATGAGCCAGATGAGGAGCACGAGGATCATGCATAAAGAGATAGGCTTGCTGAACTGACTAGGAGATTTCGTGACGAGTAAGAGTGGCATATTGAAGAGCGCCAAAGTGATGCTACGATATAAAGTAGGATCAGAAGAGGATCACCATCACCGACAATTTAGCACCAACGCCGGCCGGAGTACGAGAGGGTTGACAATCAGACATACCGAGCGAAAGCAAGTCCAAAATGTATGACCGTTGAGAAAGAAAGAGGGAAGATTTTAAAGTAGAAACATGAATACCTAGAAAATGATGAAGAGGACCAAGATCAGTCATGGAAAACTCCGGATTGAGAGAAGAGATGGTATGTTGAAGAAAAGAATCAGAACTAGCCGTGAGAATGATATCATCAACATAAAGCAAGAGGTGGGCAGTGTGAGTAGAAGACTGATAAACAAAGAGAGAAGAATCGGATTTGGAGGGAATAAAGCCTATGGTTTGAATAAAAGTAGCAAATCATTGGAACCATGCACGAGGAGCTTGTTTAAGGCCATAAAGAGATTTGTTGAGGAGACAAACAAAATTTGGAGAGGAGGGATTCTCAAAACCAGAGGGTTGCTGACAATAAACAGTTTCATTTAGAGTGCCATGAAGAAAAGCATTTTTAACATCAAGTTGATGAATAGGCCAAGAAGAGGAAACAGCAAGACTAAGAACAACACGAATAGTGCTTGGTTTAACAACAGGAGAAAAAGTCTCATCAAAGTCAATACCAAAGCTCTTTGGGAGAAACTACGACACACCCAACAAGCTTTGTAACGAGCGAGAGTGCCATCGGAATGAAATTTATGACGAAAAACCCATTTGCCAGAAACAATGTTAACACCAGGAGGTTTGGGAACAAGAGTCCATGTATTATTTTGTCAAGAGCTTCAAATTCATCGCGCATAGCGTAAAGCCGAGAGGGTCAAGAAGAGCTCGCTTATAACTGGTTGGAATAGGAGATATGGTTGGGGTGGCGGTAAGATTGAGACGCGTTTGGTGGGGAGAAGAAATCCTCGTTTTCCACGGGTGCACATGACATGATCATTGGTGAGCGGTGGTATAAGAACGGCATTGGGTGGCGATGGGTTTTTGGTTAAAGAGGACGGTGAGGAAGAAGAATCAGAGGTGGTGGGTGTCGAGGGGTTGCCGTGGTAGGATGTGGTGAGGGAAAGACGGCTGGGGTAGAGGATGCAGCTATGCGGAGAGGTGGGGGACGGGGATGGAGGGTGGCTAACGTTGGGCGATTCCGGCTGAGAGACGGAACAAGATTCCATGGCAGCAGAGATGACCGAAGGCCGAACTAGGGAAGGGGTTTTGGTGGTGGCAGATTGTGATGGAATTGGTGTTGTGGTTGTAGTGACAGAAAAAGGAAAAGTATTTTCATCGAATGTGACATGACGAGAGAGAATGAGACGACCAGAAGATGGTTCGAAACAACGATATCCTTTGTGATCATCAGAAAGACCAAGGTGAATGCAAGGTAGTGAGCGTGGTTCTAGTTTGTTGGAGGCGGTAGAGGCGATGTTGGGAAAGCATAGACAGCCAAAAACACGCAGAAAAGAATAGTCGGGGTGGGAGAGAAAAAGAGATTGGAAAGGCGAATAAAGAGGGCAAGTTTTAGTTGGTCGAATATTAAGGAGTGTGGCGGTGCGAAGGGCTTCAACCCAAAAACGGAAAGGAAGAGAGGCTTGTAAAAGCAATGTGCGAAGAACATCATTAATAGAGCGAAGACAGCGTTCAGCTTTACCATTTTGAGAAGATGTATAAGGGCATGAAAAGCGAAGAAGAATGCCTTGGGAGAGAAAAAAGGTGCGGTTTTGGGTGTTATCAAATTCACGACCGTTATCACATTGAATAAATCGAATTGGCAAGCCAAAGTGTGTGATTACATATTGTCGAAAGTTGAGAAAGATTGCAGGTACTTCAGATTTAGCGTGGAGAGGAAAGGTCCAAGTATAGTGAGAATAATCATCCAAGATCACAAGATAATATTTATAACCGAAACACTAGGGACCTGGGAGGTCCATAAATCACAGTGAAGTAACTCAAAAGGAAAAGTACTAATGGTAGTAGAGGTTCCAAAAGGTAATCTAACATGTTTGCCGCATTGACATGCATTACAGAGAGAGGGATTATGGGGACTGCTAGAACTAGGGATACAAAATTCTTGGAGTAAAGACGTCAAAGTGTTTTTGCTAGGATGACCGAGGCGACGATGCCATAGATCAACGGATGCGAGCATGGCACGAGGGGTGGATGTGGGCGCGCCATGAAGAGGATAAAGATCGCCCGTGCTATTGTACCGAGCAAGGACCGCCCCGTTGTCGATTCTTCATGCAGACAATCCAAAAGGGTCAAAGGCCAGGATAACTTTGTTGTCAATGCAAAATTGTCTAACAGAAATAAGATTTTGATGATGGAAGGAACCACAAGAATATTGCGTAGAAGAAAATTGGCATGAGAGGAAGGGATGTAAGAGTGACCAGTGCATGAAACAGGGATGGTGGAGCCATCGCCAATGGTGATAGTGGAAAAAGCAGAAGGAAGACAAGCTGACAATAAATTCATATTTGAAGACATATTGCACCAGAATCGAAAATCCAATCCATACCTGCGTCGTTGAGGACAAAATTGTTCATGGCGTTGATGAAGGCGGCTTGGTCCCAAGCCGGCTGTTGGGGAGGAGCAGAGGGTCCAGGAACTTGCATGTTGACGTATGGGATAGTCGATGGGTAGTATACGATTGGGGCCTGCATGTTGCCGTGAGAAGACCCGGCATGGTGTTGGAGGGCGACGGCGGTTACAGCGTCTTTGGTAGGCGGAGTGGGAGTGGCGGTGTAGACGCGTCGCCGCGGCCTGGGTCCAAGGAGTCCGGAGAGCCGGTGGCTGGACGAAGACCGGGGCTCCACGTGCCCATGTACGCAGGAGGGGCACCATACGGCGAGGGGGCCGACCAAGGCATCGACCAAGCCTGAACGAGGCCAGTCCAAGGATCATGCTGAGGAGGCCATGACGACGGAGCTGGTGGCGCGGGAGTAGTGAATGACGGGTTTGGAGGGGAGGTGTTTGGGTAGTTGTAGAGGAAGAGGTAGGGGATGGGGCGCCGACGGCGCAGAACTCGGCCATGGAGAAGAGGGGCCGAATCGGCCGGGGCGGCGGCGCGGGTGGCTCCGTCATACCAGGTGCGGAAAACCTAGGCGTCTGATACCATGATAGATTGAGATATTGGAGAAGTAATTGTTGTATTGATTGGGGCCTCAAGGGCTGTTTATATAGATTACAAAGTTTGGGCTTCAAGACAAAACTAATAGAGATAGATTACAATACGAATAGACTTTATACCCTAAGACACATGCCCACGCCTCACTGCTGACCTTCGCTGGGTTGATTCTTCATGAGTTCCCTAGCCTTCCTGCAAGAATTCAGCCGGATGGAATGGAAACGTCAGCTCTAACAATACTGCCCCAATATGCAACTCAATTACCACATCATTCCTCACAGTAGGTCCAGCCCTACACGTTACTTAGACGCAAGTGGTGCATAAGAAAAAAGAAAACGTTCTTCAGAGGCGTGCACTGATGGCATTTGACGTAAAATATTCAAAATATGCAACTACTTCTCATCACTATAAACGTACTTTGCCAACCTATACCATAGCAGCATTTTGGAGGACACTCCAAAGAGACGAGGATAAGAGAGTAGGTTACCGTAGTTCACGTTCAATCTCAGCACTCCCAGGATCCAAGTTTTGTGCATCCAAGAGAGCATCACAGGCTTGTTTATACTCCTGGGTACAGAGCACATCAAAGAACGTGACCAGACTGTAAGATCAGTATGAATTATGGAGCAAGTCATCAGTGGACACACTGGCAAACTAGAGGCACCTTGAGTAGCATGTGAGCTGCAGCTTGACGGTAGCAAGCTTTTGCCCAATCAGGTCGCAGCATTCTGCTCCCGAGAGCATCTGACAAAGCACCTTCACCATCACCCGTGAGCAGTTTACAAACACTCCTGTTTGCATACAGTGCTGCACTCTCTGCATGATCTATTGCCTGCACTCAAAAGTAAGAGGTCATGCACATATCATTCTCAACTTAAAATGATGGCACACAAACGTTCTATTCTCGTGCTTGTTCATGGACAGGTAGAAAACTGTCTAAAAACTTTACTACTAGGTAATACAGCAGAATGGATTTATGGAACACATTCTCTTACTAGGCTGATTGGCTTGTTCAACTTATATGTACCTTCGCATGATCAGTTTGATTACAGCACCACAAACGTTAACAGAAGCAGTAGACAAACATATCAAAGACTAATATTAGCCGAGAAGAAGAAAAGGGACTTCCAATTGAAGTACTCTGTTTTTTCTAACATGTGCAACTGATGCCAATATAAGTTTCTTAAGTGGAGTCAAATTTTCTTAGTATGCATATTAATCTCTGCCAGTGAAGATCAGTCTCAAGAAAAAAAGAGTGAAGATCAGTTTCAATCAGTGACAAATAACGGAATCATACATGGAAAATTAACAAGCAATACATCGTGTCCCAGTCCTACTGTTCATTATCAATTAAATTGTTTTTTCAACAATCAAAGCTCATATTTTACATTAAAAATGGTTAGATATTCTAAAGTTAGATAATAAGTAACCTAGTTAGAAAAAAATGCTCTCCAATTAGATCCCTGTTAACACAAAATAATTATCTTCTAAACCATCATAGATGAAGTGCAAGAGATTTACCAGGCCATAAAACTCTGATGCCATCTCATATTCCTTCTGCTTGAGTGTTGTATCAGCCTGTGTCTTGAGCAAACGTTTTCTTCTTTCACGGTGCCCTTGCTCCTAGACGATAAGTAAAATAAACATGAAATGGATATTGCAATCCTAGAAGTAATCATCATTTACTATGATAATTTCCATCACACAAAATATTCAGCAACTTGGTGTTCAACATTCTACATAGTTTAGTATCTTGGTGGCCAGCACTTTCACATAATTATGATGCAATGCATACGACAAATGCCACTTCAAATGGAGAAAAAAATTACTGGTTGGAAGCTCAGAGTCAAGCTCTTAAAGGGACTCCTCTGCAGTTATTGGTATAGAAAATGCACCAAAAAAAGAAGTATGCTGCTAGTACTAGAGCACCATTATCCTTTTCTTTATCACTGAATGTTGTCGCTAAAGTTAGAACAATGTTTTTATTTTATGGGAAGAAGTTAGAACAATGTTACAGTTTATGAGAGGTGGCAGGCAAAAGGAAACATGGGGACATGAGCAGAGATCAAGGTGTTTCTTCTTTCACGAAAATAACCAAGGATAAACATTGCATGTGTGCTTGCCAGTTAAGTACATCAAAGGTAGCACTTTTCAAGGTAACAAGGAGTTAGTCACAAGAGAAATGACTGCAGCATAATTTAAGAACATGTTACTTAACTAAAATATATGAGACTTTATTACTACTATCTATATCTATATCTATACCAACATAAAAAGAGCAAGTTGCATAGATCCAACAAATCTCACCCGTTCAACCGCATCTATCCAACAGTCTAAGCTCCGGTGTTTAGCGTTAAACATGTTAGCACTTAACAAATTTAGCACCCTCTACTAATTAATATCATGCCTCATAGCAACATCGGCATTAACCAAGTAATTATATCCTACCTAATAATAACAAGCAATCCATATCTTCCAGTATACTAATGTGCAATACAATTAATATCTTGTCTAATATTAACGTGCATTGCACGTACACAATTACTACTAGTAACAAGTAGCACAGCTTGTACATGATGCTGGTGTACTTCACAACCACGGTATGAGAACCATGACTATGAGCAACAGCCAACAATCAAAATTTATGTACCAGAGAGCTTCTAACTAATCTACGGTTTTATAAGATTTGCTTTTGTGTTCTTCACAATGATAAGTTTATGACAGTTACTTGAACTGAGACTGCCATACAAACTATATGCGACTATCATTTTGCAAAGAGTACAGAAATTGCCTTATCTTAAGAGTTGATCTTATCAGGTGTAAGGTGTTTGTACTTTTCAACCTTGGAAGCAGCAGTATTACTTTCCTCATTGATTTCTACCAATTATCCAACAAAAAAACAGAAATTGGCTAGCATTTTCTATTCATTACAATCACTACCCTTCTAAATTATAGTTTGTAGTTTGTCCTAAGAAAATCCCATTAAAGTGGTGTTGTCGACATAGTAACCACTAACCACAGCTTACAATAACACTGAATGGACAAATTTCATGACTGAACGATGGCTTAGCTTTCAAGCAATATTCAGTATGGAAACATCATAAGAACAGAAAGTATCAAAATAACATACCATTGGCTTTTTAACTTCAATTTTCACATGAGAAATTACCCCCACAATACTCCAGTTTGGGACAGTTGGAATTGGTGTAGTCAAAGGCAACAACATTTCAACCTCTTCCTTGCAATCTCGTAATGCAGCAAGCTCTACTGGTAACATACCCAACTGGGCAACAAAAGAAAAATAAATGTCACTCATTTCGAATATTTAAGGCATCAATAAAAAAGGAAACCATAGCGTTAATAACATAAGAACCTGATCATTCAGAACTTAGAATCGATGTAAAATAATTATAACATTGTCAGAAAGAACCAGGATCGCCGTAATTATCAAATGTTTCAACGAGAGAACTGAGACAACTGGGATGAAGAACCACATCAATTAAGCTACAAAAGTCAATTTATTTCAGTTTTTTTTAACAATCACCCGGGGGGTCCCCATCTGAATCATTACTCAAAGTGCCACAAAGGCGAGTTTTTTTAGCATGAGTCATTGGAGAAATGCTGCTACCCAGAATGGTACATACTGATATCTCAGTATTTCATCAACTGTTTAGGATATACTCCCTCCGTTCCTAAATATAAGTCTTTTAAGAGATTCCAATATGGACTACATATGGAGCAAAATGAGTGAATCTACACTAAACTACGTCTATATACATCCGTATGTGGTCCATATTGAAATCGCTAAAAAGACTCATGTTTAGGAACGGAGGGAGTATATAGCAATAGCAAAGGAACGTGAACATTGGGTAATGTACACTAGATGCAGATAAATATAACATCGGGAAGGAACCAGGATCTACATTATATTTTTATCAAATGTTTCAATTAGAATTTACCCGGAAAGCATTTATAAATTGCTAAGAAATTCAAACTGCCAACATACAAGGTTTCAGAGAGAGGCATTTCAGCAAAAGTTGAGACTCAGACACCACAAGAGTTTTTAGTGGCATCACACTTGAGTCCCTATGAAATATAAAGATAAAAAAGAAGACAATGAGAAGTAGCTGTCGACATGAAATTTTTTAGTTGGTCCCTTGGCTTATGGTAGCATTGATATAAAACAGGTTCTTAGAGTAAAAGAAGGAAAACAGAATACCGACCTGATGGAGAACAAAAGTAAGCTAAGTAAAGTCAAAGTATTTTAATGTGTATTGACTACCAGGATGGTACATAATGAGATCTCAGTATCTCATCAACTGTTAAGTTAGGCAATGATATGACCTTCTTTCAAGGAGAATAATTGATAAATGTTGGGTACTTATTGGATACAAGCAACGTTTTTAGAGCAAAAATTGGTCTTACTAGTGGCTGTAGCTACACCCGGGTCTCTTATACTATCATGGGGCAGTGTAGATTACACTACTTTATCATTTTGAGTATGTTGATACAATTTTTCTAAGATACTCCAAAGTGAACTACGTGAAATTTTTTGCATGTGAGCCATAGTTTTTCCATATTTTCGAAATACCTTGATATTTGTACATGAAAAGGGAATATGTGAAAAAATTGCACATACCACCAAAAAAGTAGTATGTAACTATGTATACTACCTAGGTGGTCGTATATGCTCCCATAATACCGCTACATACTCCTGGTTACGCTAGATACTCCATACTGCCGCTACAAACCAAAAAAGTAGGCATGTTCCTTCAATAGGAAATCAGCAATTGATGATCAACAGAAAAATAATAGGTCAATTGATATAGACTGCTGAGAATTGGGTTGTCCCAATGGTGGATGTGAAATGAGGTAACCCCACCACGAGTGTTTGATTCGCGTAAGGTGAAATAATATCTAAGTGGCTTGCATAGGTCTTTTTTAGTGATAAAGACTGTTAGAATACTATGCACAAGCGCCAATTTCCCACCTAGTCAATGGCACAAAGCAACCCAAACTCGCTGCTAAATGGCTCCTTTGAATTAATAGCATCACCAGAAGATTTGATAGTATATGGTGAAATTCTACATACCAGGTCGGCAAAATATACAGAAAATATACGAAACATACATCATCGGGAATATTAGGATCAGCTCCAGCCTTCAACAGAAACTTAATGAAGTTGGTATAACCTCCTTGCAGCGTAGCAAACACCAAAAGTGTCATAGTGGAAGCCTTGAGATTAACATCGGCACCAGCCTGTAAAAATGATTATGCAATAGAATGTTCATAGTGTTATTTCCATGCACATCTACATATAAGCATGGCAGCAATGACAGAAAGGTAGAGTAGGGAAAATCAACACATAGCTATGATTAATAATCAAGAGAATACTCACCTTAATGAGTAGCTTCATGCACTTCAATGAACTGTAAATAAGAGCACCCAGAAGGGGAGTAATAGCACAGCTGATAATGATGTTAGGTTGAAAGCAGGGTATTGTATTTTGTAGCATGCTTGTTTGGTTCAAGGATTGGAATGGGTTGCTCCATCAAATCAATCACACTTCATGACCTCTACTGAATTTCATAAACCTAAAAACAGATTTGTAATATATAAGTACGTGTTACTCTAAGCAACCAAAACACCCCCCGGGTTAAGACATATTTGTCCACGTCATTTAACTAGTTGGCAGACTAAAAACTACCTGTCCAAATTAACTCTGAATCAAGAGAAATAGGAAATATGGAGGCTATATACATTTGTGTGGTAGTCCAATAAAATCTTCAGTGTCTTATCCTGCTCATTTGTAGCAACCATGAAGAGTGGTGGTCCACGGCCACAGTCTATGTCGACTGGCACCCCTTTTGAAAGGAGGAACTCTGTTACCTTGCAGGATCCTGTGGTGATTGAGATGATTCCCTAAGTCATGTTTTGCCATAACAATGAACAAACCAAGTGTAATAGAGTAAATAAGAACTAGTAAAACGACCAACTTGGAGAAATCATGTGTGTATGCACGTATCAAGGGAGAACCTGCCGACACAGCATGGTGGAGAGTTGTGCGTCCCTTGTCGTCTGCTTTCATTAGATCACCACCATGATCAAGAAGATACTTGACAGTGGGAACATCACCAGACTGAGCTGACATCATAAACGGAGTTGCACCTGTAAGAACAACACATCATCAACACAATCTCGGTCTCCTACTGGAAAACATTGGCATGGCAGGCACCGATTTCAAAAATGAAGAAAAGGTAGAGAAAGACCTAGAGCTACAGTTCCAATTCCAGGAGCATTCACATCTCCCCCAAGCTCCTCCATCAAATACTTGCAAACCTCCAGATGGCCTCCCCATGCCGCACTATACAACACACCAACTCCATCCTTGTTGAAAGAAAAAATCGCCGATGGGTTGCCATTCCCCCGGGTAAAACTGTTTACAATACCTTTCCCCACATAAACACCATCACATTACAGAAATAAATAGCCAAATTAACAATATTGAAAACCGAGAGAAAAACGGAAAGATGTATGCAATACATAAGAACCTCGGAGCAAAGGAACTGATTTAATGCATTTATGGACACAATTACAAAGTGAAACTCTTGAATTATCAGTTTAGAGTTCTTGACTATACTGCAAATTTGGTGGTAAACAGAATCGAGTCCCATCATCAAAAGATGCCAGATTTACAACCTTATTTGTTAAGATAAAAACACTGTTCGTCTGAATTTAGTTTGAACCCAAATGCTCATCCAAATTTCAGTAGGGAGCATGGTAAAAAAAAATCAGTAGGGAGACTACGTATGAGATCTCGTAATTGCTGGATAAAATAGCTTGGTCATCGCTAATCATCCAACGCCCATGTTTCTAATTATTGAATGCAATAAAACAAACAATACATAGCATCTGACAAATCAAGACATTCGTAGCAACACAGAAAATAGAACTCCATAAGCATACTATTCTCCGAAGGCAAGCGGTGGTAGATGGTTAGGCGCCTCAGCAATGCAGCGTGCCAACACAACCTCCGACCCCACAGACATGGCTAATTAAGCAGCATCACTGCTGGACTAGAACGGAAATGAGGAAAATGCCCAGGAGCATGCGAGGGGTCGATGCGTCGGAGAGGAGGAGAAAGTGCTACCTTTGAGGCGGTCGAGGTTGCCGTGGAGTGCCGCCATCAGGAGAGTGTTCACATCTGCACACACACGCGCACGTATGTTCTTTGTCAGGAATGCAGCCACAGAGCGAGGCAGAGAGGACGGGATGATCGCGGGAGCAAACCAAAGGGGGGAGGGGGAACGTACCGGTGCCGCCGTCGTCGGAGGGGGTGGGGGGGGGGGGGGGGGGCAGTAGACGAACGGAGCCGCCGCCATGGCCCAGTCCCGCTGGTCTGGCTCGCGCTCGCGGGCGGAGGCGGGCGACGCCGGAGAACCCTGCGGTGCGCTGCCGGTGCCGGTGCGGCGCGGGGGAGCTGGGGTTTTCACTTTTCAGTCTGGGTTGAGCGGCGAGGAAGGCGAGGGCGCTGGGGAGTGGATGAGCCCGGTGTTGGTGGACTGCACGTGGTCTGCCCCCCGCGCTGTTGGCCTTTGCGCGTACAAAGACCCGGTGCACCCGGGACGGATCCGGCTTACGTGTTCCCTCTACATGCTCCCATCCATACTCCCACTTCATCCTACAGCTGTCTTTTTTTCTTTTTTCCTTTCTAATATGATTTTTTTTCAAAACTATTACGTTATTTGAAGCAAATTAGGAAACTACAGCATGCTTTGGAGAAATATCAAGTCTAGCACCCCGTCGGCCAGGTGTTGGCCGAAAAGGGTGTTTTCGGCCACCTCTAGGCCGAAATAGGGTTTTCGGCCATGCCTTGGCCGAAAAGGTGCAAAGCTGGCGAAGAGGGGTGTTTTCGCCACCCTTGGCCGAAAAGGACTTTTTGGCCTAGTGTAGGCTGAAAAGTACTTGTTGGTCAATCGTAGGCCGAAAAGTACTTTTTGGTCAAGTTTAGGCCGAAAAGTCCCTTGGGCCACCTTTTTCCTGTTGACCAATGTATTTCCCGCCAACCCCTTCGTTGATGCAACCCTCTTGCCCTTCGACGATGTGGTCTTTTTGCCATCCGTCGATGCAGAACTATTGCCCTTCGAGGATGCATAAGTCTTGCCCTTGGACGATGAAGAACTCTTGCCCTTCGACGATGCGTAACCCGAAGCGGTGGCATGAAGATATCATCTTCGTCTCTGGGTCTCCTCAATCCATAAAGATGGATTATTTGCTGAAAGCCTTCGAAAGTTTCACTCTTGGCACCACCACCTTCTTCCACCTTTCATGCAACCTAAGAAGTTCTTTACGTACCTCCTCATAGGTCCTTTCAGCCACCGGCACCCACGTAATTGGTCAGCCAACTCATTCATTATGGTGTCACTACCGGTGAGTTCGTCCCATGGAACTATCCTATTGTCCATCCCGAAATCGGTAACTAGACTCGGAAGAGTCCCGCTCATCCTGTGGTGAAAACTACGATCATTTGGATAATGGGGCATCTCGACTACAATAAACCGGAATGCTTATCCACCTCACTTTGAAGGGTTTTTTATAGGTACAGAGGAGAAAGGGGTTTGCGGGGAAGGGGTTGGCGGAAAGAGTTGGCGGAAGGGGTTGGCGGGGAAAGAGTTGGCGGAAGGGGTTGGTGGGAAAATACATTGGCCAACAGATAACGAAAGGTGGACCCAAGGGACTTTTCGCCTACACTAGACCAAAAAGTACTTTTCGCCTAGTGTAGACCAAAAGTACTTTTCGCCAAACAATGAATTAAACAGCCATTTCGCCAGCTCAACCACTTTTCGGCTATGGCAAGGCGAAAACCCTACTTCGCCAACAGGTTGGCGAAAACTACCTTTTCGGCCTGCACGTGGCCGACAGGGTCATAGTTTTGCATTTTTTTTCATTATGCGCTATAGTTTCCGAAATTGCTACAAAATACGTCATAGTTTTGAAAAAAAATCTTCTAATCTAATCATCTCCCCCTGATTTTAAGGGGGTGGGACCGGACCTTATTTTGTTCCAATCAAATCAAGCCACGTACGCGGAAGCACGGACGGGTAGACGCATGAGGAGCAGGCAAGGGGACTCCTCGCTCGGGAGAGAACCAGAAATGGCCACGGTTTTGAGCCAACTCATCTGATTGGACGCACTATCGATGACAGCGGGACCCACAAGCACGGGAGAGAAACTTGTCAGTGAGCACGTTCGCAGCAGGTAGTTAGACTAACCACAGTGGGAGTAACATAAGTAGTAACATCACACATATTTAGATAAAATAGATGATGTGGCAAGCAATAAATGAAGAAAGAGAGGCATGTGGTAACATAGCTAGTTATTAGTAGTATGAGTAATATCACACATATCAAAGTAAGATGAGTCTATATAGCCTAATAAATGAAGTGTTGCATGCTACCACACATATGTTACTCCCCACTATAGAGGTAGTAACATAGACTAGTAACATAGACATGTTACTAGTCCATGTTACTACTCATTATAGCTAGTCTTACATGGACGCGTAATGCTGGTGCGGCGAGGCGTCTAAGTTATAGTGCGCCACTCGTCGGTGGACACGTGTGCAGCCAGGACGAGGCGGAAAAGCTGCCGCTTGGACCTGCCCTCCCTTGATGGCGGTGATACGTCTCCGTTGTATCTATAATTTTTTATTGTTCCATGCCAATATTATTCAACTTTCATATACTTTTTGGCAACTTTTTATACTATTTTTGGGACTAACGTATTGATCCGATTGCAGTGCGGTTCACATGCATTGCATGTTATTAGTTTCGCAGAATATCCATATCAAACGGAGTCCAAAAGGGATAAAAAACGGACGGAGCTTATTTTTGGAATATTTGGAAAATCTGGGAGAAAGATCAACGTGAAACGGTGTCCGAGGTGGCCACGAGGCAGGGGCCCACACCCTCCCCAGGAGGGCGCGCCCCCATCCTCGTGGGCCACCTGTAAGACGGTTGATGCCCTTCTTCGGCCGCAAGAAAGCTAATTTTTGGTAAAAAATCACGGCGGAGTTTTCAGTCCACTCGGAGTTACGGATCTCCATATATATACGAAACGGTGAAAGGGCAGCAGAACAGAACGCAGAAACAGAGAGAGACAGAGAGACAGATCCAATCTCGGAGGGGCTCTCGCCCCTCCCACGCCATGGAGGCCAAGGACGGAGGGGAAACCCTTCTCCCATCTAGGGGAGGTCAAGGAAGAAGAAGACAAAGGGCCCCTCTCCCTTCTCTTCCGGGTGGCGTAGGAACGCTTAACGTGGCCATCATCATCATCATCATGATCTACACCAACACCTCGCCATCTTCACCAACATCTCCATCACCTTCCCCTCTATCTACAGCGGTCCACTCTCCCGCAACCCGTTGTACCCTCTACTTGGACATGGTGCTTTATGCTTCATATTATTATCCAATGATGTGTTGCCATCCTATGATGTCTGAGGAGATTTTCGTTGTCCTATCGGTGGTTGATGAATTGCTATGATTGATTTAATTTGCTTGTGGTTATGTTGCTGTCCTTTGGTGCCCATCATATGAGCTGCGTGGATCACACCTTAGGGTTAGTTGTATGTTGATAGGATTATGTATTGGAGGGCAAGAGTGACAGAAGCTTCAACCTAGCATAGAAATTGATGCATACGGGATTGAAGGGGGACCAATATATCTTAACGCTATGGTTGGGTTTTACCTTAATAAACGTTAGTAGTTGCAGATGCTTGCTAATAGTTCCAATCATAAGTGCATAGAATTCCAAGTCAGGGATGACATGCTAGCAGTGGCCTCTCCCACATAAAACTTGCCGGTCTAGTAAAGTAGTCAATTGCTTAGGGACAATTTCGCAACTTCTACCACCACTTTTCCACACTCGCTATATTTACTTTATTGTGTCTTTATCTAAGCAGCCCCTAGTTTTATTTTTGTGCCCTTTACTTTCCTGCAAGCCTATCCAAAAACACCTCCAAGTACTTCTAGTTTTATACTTGTTCTAGGTAAAGCGAACGTCAAGCGTATGTAGAGTTGTATCGGTGGTCGATAGAACTTTAGGGAATATTTGTTCTACCTTTAGCTCCTCGTTGGGTTCGACACTCTTATCGAAAACTGTTGCGATCCCCTATACTTGTGGGTTATCAAGACCTTTTTCTGGCGCCGTTGCCGGGGAGCCATAGCGTGGGGTGAATATTCTCGTGTGTGCTTGTTTGCTTTATCACTAAGTAATTTTTTATTTGTTGTTCTTAGTTGTTCTTTATTTTTAGTTATGGATATGGAACACGAAATACCAAAAAAATAGGTGTACTTGCTACTCATGGAGATGGGGAACCTCCTAAAACCCTCGATCTTTGGTTATGTGAAAGATATCATGTACTACTTTGATAATCCTGAGAAAACCCCATTCAACTATGTAATGGGAGTAATGTTGGATCAACGTGAATACTTTAGGGATTATCGCTTGACTCAAAAAGGGAAACTATTATGGGATCAAATTCATATATTGAAGTGGTATGCTAGACAACTATGCTTGAATTATGATTATACTTGTTGCTCTAGGATGAAGGCTCCGCACCTTCCCGTTTCATGCAAATTTAATGATAATAAAACCTTAGCTTCTTATGCTAATGGTATATATGATTACTATGATGTGGAACAAATAGAAGAATTTGTTGCTTTTATGGGTGCTTATGAAATTGAATCTATGTTTAAAGAGTTTGAAGATTTTGATGATGTTGTTTATAGATCTGAAAATTTAGCTATCCTCAAATATTGCTATGATAATTATGAATACAATTCCGATATTAATGCACTTATTGAGAAATTCTCCGCTGTCCAAGAAGAGACTAATATTTTGCAGGAATCTATGGAAGAAGAAGTTGATGAAACTGTGAGCTCATTGGATGAAAAAGATGAGGAGGAGAGCGAAGAACAAAAGGAGGAAGAGCGGATTGATCACCCGTACCCACCTTCTAATGAGAGTAACTCTTCAACTCATACATTTTTTAATTCCCCTTCGTGCTTACCGAAGGATGATCGCTATGATGACTGTTCTGATCCCGTTGATTCATTTGAAATATCCCTTTTTGATGATGCTTGCTATGCTTGTGGCCAAGATGCCAATATGAATTATGCCTATGGAGATGAACTTGCTATAGTTCCTTATGTTAAACATGAAATTGTTGCTATTGCACCCACGCATGATAGTCCTATTATCTTTTTGAATTCTCCTGAATATACTATATCGGAGAAGTTTGCCCTTATTAAGGATTATATTGATGGGTTGCCTTTTACCATTGCACATGATGATTTTGATAGATATAATATGCATGTGATTTCTGCTCCTACTTGCAATTATTATGAGAGAGGAACTACATCTCCGCCTCTTTATGTTTCCAATATGATAGAATTGCAAGAAACTGCTTATACTATGCATTGGCCTTTACTTTGCGTGCATGAATTGTTCTTTTATGACATGCCGATGCATAGGAAGAGAGTTAGACTTCCTGTTTGCATGATACATGTTGCTTTGTGCTCACTACTAAATTACAAATCATTTCTAATTAAAATTGGCTTTGATATACCTTGGGATCCGGGTGGATTCACTACTTGAGCACTATATGCCTAGCTTAATGGCTTTAAAGAAAGCGCTGCCAGGAGACAACCGGAAGTTTTAGAGAGTCATTTATTTCTGTTCAATTCTTTCATATAGTTTAAAAACAACAAAAATAAAGAGGGGAACCCAAAACTTTTCAAAAAGGAAAGTGAAAGTGAGAAAGACAAGCATTGTTGAAGTGGGAGAGCTCCTTGAACTTTGTTCATGCTCACGGAAACTTTGTGAATCTTGATTACAGAAACTTTTCAACAAAAATAATTATCCTTGTACAATTCCATTGTATTATAAAAATAATGTGCCAAGGTTTGCCTTTAGGATGTTTACAATACTTGTTGGTTTGTACGGTGCAGGACAGAAACTTTGGCTGTAGTGCGCGAATTTTAATTTTTTACTGGAACGTCAAATGGTTCTGATTTTTTTTGCACTGTCTTTCTGTATAAATTTTTTATTTTTCATAATTTGGGAAGAATTTTTCAAGTATCAAAAGTATGGTGAATGTTCAGATTATTACAGACTGTTCTGTTTTAGACAGATTCTGTTTTTTGATGCATAGTTTGCTTGTTTTGATGAAACTATCAATTTATATCAGTGGATTAAGCCATGAAAAAGTTATATTACAGTAGACACAATGCAAAAACAAAATATGAATTGGTTTGCAACAGTACTTAGAGTAATGATTTACTTTATTATACTAACGGATCTTACCGAGTTTCCTGTTGAAGTTTTGTGTGGATGAAGTGTTCGATGATCGAGAAGGTCTCGATGTGAGAAGAAGGAAGAGAGGCAAGAGATCAAGCTTGGGGATGCCCAAGGCACCTCAAGTAAATATTAAAGGAGACTCAAGCGTCTAAGCTTGGGGATGCCCCAGAAGGCATCCCCTCTTTCTTCAACAAATATCGGTATGTTTTCGGATTCGTTTCGTTCAGGCAATATGTGCAAATCTTGGAGCGTCTTTCGCTTTAGTTTTCATTTTTATTTTATGCACCATACTGGTATGAGATAGTCCTTGGTTGATTTATAGAATGCTCTTTGCACTTCACTTAAATCTTTTGAGTATGGCTTTATAGAATGCTTCATGTGCATCACTTATATCATTTGAAGTTTGGATTGCCTGTTTGTCTTTACTTAGACAACCGCCATTTATAGAATGCTTCATGTGCTTCACTTATATCATTTGAAGTTTGGATTGCCTGTTTCTCTTTACATAGACAACCGCCATTTGTAGAATGCTCTTTTGCTTCACTTATAATTGTTAGAGCGTGGGCGTATCTTTTGTAGAAAGAATTAAACTCTCTTGCTTCACTTTTATCTATTTAGAGAGATGACAGGAACTGGTCATTCACATGGTTAGTCATGAAATCCTACATAATGTAGATCACTGAATATGATATGTTTGATTCCTTGCAATAGTTTTGCGATATAAAGGTGGTGATTTTAGAGTCGTGCTAGTTGAGTAATTGTGAAATTGAGAAATGCTTGTGTTGAGGTTTGCAAGTCTCGTAGCATGCACGTATGGTGAACCGTTATGTAACGAAGTCGGAGCATGAGGTGTTTATTGATTGTCTTCCTTATGAGTGGCGGTCGGGGACAAGCGATGGTCTTTTCCTACCAATCTATCCCCTAGGAGCGGTAGCGTAGTACTTTGTTTCGATGACTAATAGATTTTTGCAATAAGTATGTGAGTTCTTTATGACTAATGTTGAGTCCATGGATTATACGCACTCTCACCCTTCCATCATTGCTAGCATCTTCGGTACCGTGCATTGCCCTCTCTCACCTCGAGAGTTGGTGCAAAACTTTGCCGGTGCATCCAAACCAGGTGATACGATACGCTCTATCACACATAAACCTCCTTATATCTTCCTCAAAACAGCCACCATACCTACCTATTATGGCATTTCCATAGCCATTCCGAGATATACTGCCATGCAAATTCCATCATCATCATATACATGACTTGAGCATTTATTGTCATATTGCTTTGCATGATCGTAAGATAGCTAGCATGATGTTTTCATGGCTTGTCCGTTTTTTAATGTCATTGCTACGCTAGATCATTGCACATCCCGGTACACCGCCGGAGGCATTCATATAGAGTCATATCTTTGTTCTAGATATCGAGTTGTAAGTAAATAAAAGCGTGATGATCATCATTATTAGAGCATTGCCCTAGTGAGGAAAGGATGATGGAGACTATGATTCCCCCACAAGTCGGATGAGACTCCGGACGAAAAAAATAAAAAAAATAAAAAAGAGAGAAAGGCCAAAAAAGAGAAGGCCCAAAAAAAGAGAGAGAAAAAAGAAAACAAAAAAATGAGAGACAAAAAGAGAAGGGGCAATGTTACTATCCTTTTCCCGCACTTGTGCTTCAAAGTAGCACCATTTTCTTCATATAGAGAGTCTCTTGAGTTATCACTTTCATATACTAGTGGGAATTTTCATTATAGAACTTGGCTTGTATATTCCAACGATGGGCTTCCTCAAATGCCCTAGGTCTTCATGAGCAAGCAAGTTGGATGCACACCCACTTAGTTTCAGTTTGAGCTTTCATACACTTATAGCTCTAGTGCATCCGTTGCATGGCAATCCGTACTCCTCACATTGACATCAATTGATGGGCATCTCCATAGCCCGTTGATTAGCCGCGTCGATGTGAGACTTTCTTCTCCTTTTTTGTCTTCTCCACATAACCCCCATCATCATATTCTATTCCACCTATAGTGCTATGTCCATGGCTCACGCTCATGTATTGCGTGGAAGTTGAAAAGGTTTGAGAAACATCAAAAGTATGAAACAATTGCTTGGCTTGTCATCGGGGTTGTGCATGATGTGAATATTTTGTGTGGTGAACATGGAGCATAGCCAGACTATATGATTTTGTAGGGATGAGCTTTCTTTGGCTATGTTATTTCAATAAGACATAATTGCTTGGTTGGTGTGCTTGAAGTATTATTGTTTTTATGTCAAAGGATAGACTATTGCTTTGAATCACTCGTGTCTTAATATTCATGCCATGATTAGACATATGATCAAGATTATGCTAGGTAGCATTCCACATCAAAAATTATCTTTTTTATCATTTACATACTCGAGGACGAGCAGGAATTAAGCTTGGGGATGCTGATACGTCTTCGTCGTATCTATAATTTTTTATTGTTCCATGCCAATATTATTCAACTTTCATATACTTTTTGGCAACTTTTTATACTATTTTTGGGACTAACATATTGATACAGTGCCCAGTGCAGTTCTGTTCTGCTGTTGCATGTATTTGGTTTCATAAAATATCCATATCAAACGGAGTCCAAACGGGATAAAAGCAGACGGAGCTTATTTTTGGAATATTTGGAAAATCTGGGAGAAAGATCAGCGAAATGAAATGGTGTCGAGGTGGCCCACGAGGCAGGGGCCCACGCCCTCCCAGAGGGCGCCCCCACCTCGTGGGCCACCCATAAGGCGGTTGATGCCCTTCTTTGGCATAAGAAAGCTAATTTTGGTAAAAATCACGGCGGAGTTTTCAGTCCAATCGAGTTACGGATCTCCATATATACTCTGAAACGGTGAAAGGGCAGCAGCGTAACGCAAAAACAGAGAGAGACAGAGAGACAGATCCAATCTCGGAGGGGCTCTCGCCTCCCACGCCATGGAGGCCAAGGACCAGGGGAAACCCTTCTCCCATCTAGGGGAGGTCAAGGAAGAAGAAGACAAAGGGCCCCTCTCCCTTCTCTTCCGGTGGCGCCGGAGCCGACGTGGCCATCATCATCATCATCATGATCTACACCAACACCTCTGCCATCTTCACCAACATCTCCATCACCTTCCCCCCTCTATCTACAGCGGTCCACTCTCCCGCAACCCGTTGTACCCTCTACTTGGACATGGTGCTTTATGCTTCATATTATTATCCAATGATGTGTTGCCATCCTATGATGTCTGAGGAGATTTTCGTTGTCCTATCGGTGGTTGATGAATTGCTATGATTGATTTAATTTGCTTGTGGTTATGTTGCTGTCCTTTGGTGCCCATCATATGAGCGTGGATCACACCTTAGGGTTAGTTGTATGTTGATAGGACTATGTATTGGAGGGCAAGAGGATGTAAGCTTCAACCTAGCATAGAAATTGATGCATACGGGATTGAAGGGGGACAAATATATCTTAATGCTATGGTTGGGTTTTACCTTAATGGACGTTAGTAGTTGCAGATGCTTGCTAATAGTTCCAATCATAAGTGCATAGAATTCCAAGTCAGGGATGACATGCTAGCAGTGGCCTCTCCCACATAAAACTTGCTATCGGTCTAGTAAAGTAGTCAATTGCTTAGGGACAATTTCGCAACTCCTACCACCACTTTTCCACACTCGCTATATTTACTTTATTGTATCTTCATCTAAGCAGCCCCTAGTTTTATTTTCGTGCCCCTTTACTTTCCTGCAAGCCTATCCAAAAACACCTACCAAGTACTTCTAGTTTTATACTTGTTCTAGGTAAAGCGAACGTGAAGCGTACGTGGAGTTGTATCGGTGGTCGATAGAACTTTAGGGAACATTTGTTCTACATTTAGCTCCTCGTTGGGTTCGACACTCTTACTTATCGAAAACTGTTGCGATCCCTATACTTGTGGGTTATCAGGCGGCACTCACGTGAGCGGACAGCGGGGAGATCTGCCCTCCCCTGGGGAGGAAAACCGTAGGCGCTGGCTACTCACGCTTCGCGGGAACCTTGAGCAAATCACGGCCCTTGAACTTTGAAACAAGGGGCCAGATACAGTGCTACAGAAAAATGGCGCCGCGCTAACATCCATCGCCGCTTTGTGACAACGTGACGCAGTGACCCGTTTTCGTTGTGTTGACTCTGGTCGCGTACATGATGACCTCAATAAAACTTGCGAGCTGAGTCTAGCTAGATGTTGATATTTTTGTGATGGAACCAGTCTATCAGGGTTTAAGTCCCAGACTTGGGGCAGGGGGCGCCGAGAGCGCCTACCTCGTCGGTTGCACCCAACAGCCACCTGCTATTCCCAGAGACGTCGTCGCCGTTGGTAGATGTCTACATCCTGCCGCGCTCTGCTGCGATGAACGACCTGGAGCGCCGGCTGCAGCTGGTGGTGGTGATGTATGTGGGAGGCCAGAGGCCGCGGGTTACCTGCGATATGGCGGCGGAGATCCTTTCGGTGCAGCTTGACATGCCACGACACAAGTTTTCGATACACAAGTACCATCCGGAGGATTTCTTGGTGGTGTTCGCTGGGCATGAGTTCAGAAACAAAGGTTTAGCTGTTCCATCCTTCGCACAAGGAGGGGTGCAGTTGTTCATCAAGCCTTGGTTGAGGCAGGCGCAGGCGAAATCCAGGCTGATGAGGATGCAGGTGGACTTGATGATAGAAGGGGTGCCGTCTCATGCTTGGTCCAGGGACACGGCTGTGGAGCTTCTGGGCAACTCCTGTTTGATTGAGAGCTTGGCACCTGAAACATAGAACAGAGAGGATTTGTCGCTCTTCAAGCTCAGGGCGTGGTGCGTGGATACAGAGGAGGTGCCAGTTTTCCGACGTCTTTGGGTGTCGGAGCCGTCGCCGGCGAGCTTGAACCCGGCGGCGCGAAGGGAAACATTCCGCCAACTGCTTGAGTATCCCACGTTCATTCACATTGGCAGAGTGCGGGATTACACGCCGACGGAGCTCTGGGGACGGGCAGACAGCGGTCATAGCGGCATGCCGGACAGGTCTCGCGATTCAGTGCCAGATGGGCAGTGGCAGGTGCAACATTGGATGCGTGGGGTTTGCGACGATCGTGGCGCCGGCAGACGGCCGGCGGGGCAGTCTGGAGCTGGAGCCGGCAGCGCTGGAAGATTGTACCGGCAGGTGCTGATGGGCCGGGTGGGTCCATCAGACTGGAGAATCCCACCTATGGGGCCGGGTGGGGCCCTGGAGTCAGCTGGCATAGGGACAAGGGCAGTGAGGCATTCAAACATGCCTCCTCGGGCCATATCGAGGGGCGGGAATCTGCAGAGGTCAGATGATAGGCTGGTTTCATCGGATCCGGTGGAAAAGGAGAGAGAGAAGACCAATGGCAATGGCACCAGGACAGCCACCCAGGTTCTCGAGCCTTCCGGGCCAATCACGGGCCATGGGTTGGTGAGGGACACCAATCATCTGATGGCGCAGGCGGTGGAGCCGGCTGCGACTGCTTTGGTGACACGCAATGGCGATGGGATTGGTGCAGAGGAGATAGGATTGGTGTAGGTGGTGGAGCCGACCGGGGCAGAGGTGGGGATCCCACAGCAGGGGGGCCAACAGGAGTTGGGAGAGGACTAACCCCCGAGGGTGGATCCGACCGGGACAGAGGCGGCGATCCCACAACAGGGGGCCCAGGTTGTGTTGGGAGTGGTGCAATCCCCGGGGGTGGATCAGATGCGGGCAGATGATTTGGTGCTCTCCAGCACTCAGCTGGCCACCCAGCCTACAGAGGCGCAGAAAATCCCATCGGATTCAGGAGTGAACAGTGATCTGGAATCTAATCAACGGTTGGCTGATGGTTGGGCCCCAGTGGAGGATATTTTATGGACTGATACTGCCGAGGCGTGCAACGAGTTGGTGGTGGTGACAAACACATTGGATGTTGTGCCCATGCAACCAATGTGGGTTCAGGGGCCACTGCGGGTGAGGTGACTACGTCGATTCCATGCAACGTGCCATGCAACGTACATGCAAGCCCTGGCTAGCTGGGCTGTGCGGATATGAGACTTTCAACGAAAGAGCAAGTGGCTCTTGGTGTCGGTGTCAAAACCGGCGGATCTCGGGTAGGGGGTCCCGAACTATGCGTCTAAGGCGGATGGTAACAGGAGGCGGGGGACACAATGTTTACCCAGGTTCAGGCCCTCTCGATGGAGGTAATACCCTACTTCCTGCTTGATTGATCTTGATGATATGAGTATTACAAGAGTTGATCTACCACGAGATCGTAGAGGCTAAACCCTAGAAGCTTGTTCTACGGACTATACCCTCCGGTTTATATAGACACCAGAGGGGGCTAGGGTTACATAGAGTCTGTTACAAGGGAGGAGATCTACATATCCGAATTGCCAAGCTTGCCTTCCACGCAAAGGAGAGTCCCATCGGACACGGGACGAAGTCTTCAATCTTGTATCTTCATAGTCCAACAGTCCGGCCAAAGGATATAGTCCGGCTGTCCGAGGACCCCCTAATCCAGGACTCCCTCAGTAGCCCCTGAACCAGGCTTCAATGACGATGAGTCCGGCGCGCAGATTGTCTTCGGCATTGCAAGGCGGGTTCTTCCTCCAAATACTCCATAGAAGATTTTCAAAACAAGGATAGTGTCTGGCTCTGCAAAACAAATTCCACATACCACCATAGAGAGTACAATATTTCCACGAATTTAATCTGCTGACAACTTTTCATAACGTGACATCACGCCACGGCCCGGTCATTTATTCGAACCGTTTTTCTCAACCAGCTACTGCACATATTGCGAGGCGGTTTTCTTGGCACGTCTTGTCGAGTAGATCGTGTCCCCTTATCACGGGATTCTCATCAATACAGGTGTGGGTAACCCAACCGCGCCATTAATCACGGCGCTTGGGGATAAGCGAGTTTTACCAGAAAGTGGGGAGGCGCTCTGCCTTTATAAGGGATAAGAACTCCCTTTCGCACCCACGCTTTCTTCTTCCTGATCCATTCCCCTTCGCTCAAGTTCCAACGCCCGAGCATTCATCTTCTCCGCCCACAAAGGCCTTCCAAAAAATGTCTGGATCCGGAGCAGGAGGCAAGTGGATGGCCTCCACCGTCCGAGAGAAGGATATCAAAAAGCTTCGGGAGGCCGAGTACCTGGCCAAGAAAATCAGCCACCGTCTCCCGACGGCAGGACATATCGTCCCTACTCCGGAACCCCACGAGAGGGTTGTATTCCTCCCTCATTTTGTTCGCGGGCTAGGGTTTCCCCTCCATCCATTCGTTCGCGGCATCATGTATTATTATGGGATCAATTTTCATGATCTATCCCCCAATTCCTTCCTCAACATCACTACATTCGTCGTCGTGTGTGAGGCCTTTCTCCGCATCTCGCCACACTTCGGCTTATGGCTGAAGATCTTTAATGTGAAGCCCAAGGTGGTGGGCGGCGAGCACGCCGAGTGCTTGGGCGCTATGGTGAGTAGGATGCCCAACGTCACATGGCCGACAGGTACTTTTAATGATTCCATCAAAGAGTGGCAGCAGCAGTGGTTTTACATCACTGAGCCGCGCGGGACGGGATGGGCCACCGCTCCTGAGTTCTGATCCGGAGCCCCACTGCGGCTTACGTCCTGGCCTAAAAAGGGCCTGAACTGGTCTTCGTTCGACGAACTGTCGGTGCTTCAGACGCGCGTTAAGGATATGGAAGACAAGAACATCGAACTCGTCAATGTAGTCCAGGTTATGTTAGTTCGCTGAATCCTACCTTGTCAACACCGGACTTGCAATTTATGGGAATTCGATCCGGCCAAGCATCAGACGCTGCAATAGCTCTTTGGCTCCTTGATACGTCTCCAACGTATCTATAATTTTTGATTGCTCCATGCTATATTACCTACTGTTTTGGACAATATTGGGCTTTATTATCCACTTTAATATTATTTTTGGGACTAACCTATTAACCGGAGGCCCAGCCCAGAATTGTTGTTTTTTGCCTATTTCAGTGTTCCGAAGAAAAGGAATATCAAACTGAGTCAAATTGACCTGAAACTCCACGGAACTTATTTTTGGACCAGAAGAAGCCCACGGAGTACCGGAAGCTCACCAGGGGAGTCCCGGGCTGCCCACGAGGGTGGGGGGCGCGCCCCCTACCTCGTGGACAGCCCGGAGGTCCACCGACGTACTTCTTTCACCCATATATCCCCACGTACCCTAAAACTTCCGAAGACGAGAATAGATCGAGAGTTTCGCCGCCGCAAGCCTCTGTAGCCACCAAAACCCAATCGGGACCCTGTTCTGGCACCCTGCCGGAGGGGGGAACCCTCACCGGTGGCTATCTTCATCATCCCGGCACTCTCCGTGACGAGGAGGGAGTAGTTCACCCTCGGGGCTGAGGGTATGTACCAGTAGCTATGTGTTTGATCTCTCTCTCTCTCTCTCGTGTTCTTGATTTGGCAAGATCTTGATGTATCACGAGCTTTGCTATTATAGTTGGATATTATGTTGCTTCTCCCCCTCTACTCTCTTGTAATGGATTGAGTTTTCACTTTGAAGTAACCTTATCGGATTGAGTCTTTAATGATTTGAGAACAGTTGATGTATGTCTTGCCGTGCGTATCTGTGGTGACAATGGGATATCACGTGATTCACTTGATGTATGTTTTGGTGATCAACTTGCAGGTTCCGCCCATGAACCTATGCATAGGGGTTGGCACACGTTTTCGTCTTGATTCTCCGGTAGAGACTTTGGGGAACTCTTTGAGGTTCTATTTGTTGGTTGAATAGATGAATCTGAGATTGTGTGATGCATATCGTATAATCATACCCACAGATACTTGAGGTGACATTGGAGTATCTAGGTGACATTAGAGTTTTGGTTGATTTGTGTCTTAAGGTGTTATTCTAGTACGAACTCTAGGGCTGTTTGTGACACTTATAGGAATAGCCCAATGGATTGATTGGAAAGAATAACTTTGAGGTGTTTTCGTACCCTACCATAATCTCTTCATTTGTTATCCGCTATTAGTGACTTTGGAGTGACTCTTTGTTGCATGTTGACGGATAGTTATATGATCCAACTATGTTATTATTGTTGAGAGAACTTGCACTAGTGAAAGTATAAACCCTAAGCCTTGTTTCCTATCATTGCAATAACGTTTACGCTCACTTTTATCATTAGTTACCTTGCTGTTTTTATATTTTCAGATTACAAAAACTATATCTATCATCCATATTGCACTTGTATCACCATCTCTTCGCCGAACTAGTGCACCTATACAATTTACCATTGTATTGGGTGTGTTGGGGACACAAGAGACTCTTTTTTATTTGGTTGCAGGGTTGTTTGAGAGAGAACATCTGCATCCCACGCCTCCCACAGATTGATAAACCTTAGGTTATCCACTTGAGGGAAATTTGCTACTGTCCTACAAACCTCTGCACTTGGAGGCCCAACAACGTCTACAAGAAGAAGGTTGCGTAGTAGACATCAAGCAGTTTCTGGCGTCGTTGCCGTGGAGGTTAGTGCTTGAAGGTATATCTTTAGATCTTGCAATCGAATCTTTTTGTTTCTTGTTTTAGCACTAGTTTAGTTTATAAAAGAAAACTACAAAAAATGGAATTGAGTTTGTCTCATACGCTTCATCTTTAATATCTTTCGTGAGTATGATGGAAAGGAAAATTATGCCAAAGTGTTAGAAGAAGAATGCATTAAAATGTTTGACACTAAATCTTTGAATGATGAGCATGATTGCAATGTTGTTAGTATGAACTCCTTGAATATCCATGGTACTAATGACGATTGCTAGTTATGAACCAAATAGGGAATTTTTGTGGAGTTCATTGGGTTTGCAAGTATACACCAAATAGGGAAGATAGATACTGCAAGAGGCATAATTAGTTAGAAACTAAATTGTTTCAAGAAATTCTGGATGAGTGCTGAAAATTTAAATTTTCTTGGCCGTACTTGTGGACTTTGCAATGAAAGTGGTCATTTAGCTATCCGATGCAAATTGTTTCACGGTCTAATCGTGTCCAAAAATTGTGACGAGTTGATTTCCCTTGAAAATTATAATGAACTTAGCTTGCTTATGGGTTATGAAGAAATGAAACGTTTAACTAATGATCTTCCAAAATTTGCCCGTTACAAACTTCTTGGCTTTGATCTAGAAGAAATTTATATGTATTGTGCAGTGAATTGCATTGAAAATCCTTATATTGCCAAATACATAAAGAAAAGAAAACAAATAGAAGATGAAGAGAATACTAACGAAAGGGAAGATACTTCCCGATATCCTCCTATTATTTCTTATGATGAATCAGGTAACGAGGAGGAGCCTACTATTCAACCAATCTCATTAATAAGGAGCTCCAAAAAGAGGATTGAGCCCCCACATGATGTGGTGAAGAAGAAGAAAAGAAAAAGGAAGAGAGGTAAAAAGGTATCTCTCCCAAATAATGTTGCTCCTATTATTGTTGTGCCTCATGAAAATGAATAAAAAATAATTGTGGAAGATGATGCACTTGATGATGATCTCGTTATGCCTATTGCTTGTTGTGATGATTATGATCGGGAAGATAATGATACTCCTTATGATCTTGAAAATCTTTTTGGCATTTGCTTGGAAGAATATGATAATTGCTATACTATTGGTGCTATCCATACTACTAATGATGAGAGTGATTATGTTTATGATATGAAAAGGCCCAAGCTTGTGGAAGCTATGGTTGATGAGAATGACATATTTGAGAATATATTTGCTGAAATTAATGTTTGTCCCAAGCTTGGGGATGATATGTTTAATAATGAAGATATTTTTAGCCTCTCAAGTTTTGATATGCAAAGTTGTTATGATGATAGCATGCCTTCTACCTATGATGATTATATTGATAAAAGTGGGTTTGGAAGAGTGTCAACTTTAGGAAGTAATGATCCCACTATTTTGGAGGATGTTGAATCTTATAATATTTATGAAAGTGGATTTGGAGAGGTTATGACTTTATTTAGTGATGAGTCCACTATTTCGGAAGAGGTTTCAATCGATTATGATGAGAACAAAGTTGCTACTTATGATGATTATTGTGATGAAACTTATGCTACAAAAAGTAGTGATGATTATATTTATAAAGCTTTTCATGATTATGATTATCCTTTTTCTGAACATTACTCTTTTAATTTGGAAACAATTTATAGTATTCAAGTCTCTTATGATACTCCCACTATTCCGAATGAGAAGAGTTTTGCTTATGTGGAGAGTAGTAAAATTTCTATGCAAGTAGATCATGAAAAGAATGCTTTAGGTGCTGGTTATATTGTTGAATTCATTCATGATTCTACTGAAAATTATTATGAGGGAGGAATATATTCTTGCAGGAATTGCAATAATATCAAGTTTCCTCTATATGTGCTTAAAGTTTTGAAGTTATGCTTGTTTTGCCTTCCTATGCTAGTTGATTATTGTTCCCATAAGTTGTTTGCTCACAAAATCCCTATGCATAGGAAGTGGGTTAGACTTAAATGTGCTAGTCATATTCTTCATGATGCTTTCTTTATGTGTCAATTCTTATCTTTTATGTGAGCATCATTGAAATCATCATGCCTAGCTAGGGGCGTTAAACGTTAGCGCTTGTTGGGAGGCAACCCAATTTTTATTTTTTTATTTATTTTTGGTTCTGTTTATGAATAAATAATACGTCTAGCTTCTGTTTAGATGTGGTTTTGTGTTTTAATTAGTGTTTGTGCCAAGTAGAACCTTTGGGAAGACTTGGGTGAAGTCCTTATGATCTTGTTGTAAAAAAACAGAAACTTTAGCGCTCACGAGATTAGCTAAAACTTTTTACTGGAGAGTGATATTTAGTTTATTTTTTTAAGATTATTACTAGACAAATTCCTCAGGTCCACTTATTTATTTTATAATTTTTGGAGTTCCAGAAGTATACGTTTGATACAGATTACTACAGACTGTTCTGTTTTTCACATATTCTGTTTTCTATGTGTTGTTTGCTTATTTTGATGAATCTATGAGTAGTATCGGAGGGTATGAACCATAGAGAAGTTGGAATACAGTATATATTACACCAATATGAATTTAGAATTAGTTCATTGCAGTACCATGAAGTGGCGTTTTGTTTTCTTTCGCTAACGGAGCTCACGAGATTTTCTGTTAAGTTTTGTGTTGTGATGTTTTTAAGTTTTGGGTAAAGATTTGATGGACTATGGAATAAGGAGTGGCAAGAGCCTAATCTTGGGGATTCCCAAGGAACACCAAGGTAATATTCAAGGATAACCAAGAGCCTAAGCTTGGGGATGCCCTGAAGGCATCCCTCTTTAAATCTTCGTTCATCGATAACTTTACTTGGAGCTATATTTTTATTCACCACATGATATGTGTTTTGCTTGGAGTGTCATTTTGTTTTGTTATTATTTGCTTGATGTTATTTATAATAGTGTTTTGCATCTCTAGTTTCAATAAAAATGTCAAGGATAGCCGTCACCATGCTTATTTTGCAAGTATACATGTTGCTGTTTGAAAAACAGAAAGTTTACCGCTGTTGCAAAAATGCCCTAGAAAAAGTAAGAATGTGATAAAATGTTGAAACCTTTTGCATAAGAAGCTCTGATAAATTTACTAAAGGTGGAATTTTCTTTCATAATTTTTGGAGTTAGGGAAGTATGATGAATCTTGCATTCTTTACAGATTGTACTGTTTTGGCAGATTGCTGTTATGTTTGCATATGTTTGCTTGTTTAATGATTCTATTTGATGATAGGAGTATTAAATATGCATATGCATTTATTATGCAACATTGAATAATAATTTTAGTGATTTGTTACAGTAGAAGATGATAAGGTTTTGCATTGGTTTATACTAACTTATCTCACGAGTTCTTGTCGAGTTTGGTGTGGATGAAGCTTTCGAGATTTAGGAAACCGAGATATAAAAGGAATTAAGGAGACACAAAAGCTCAAGCTTGGGGATGCCCAAGGCACCCCAAGATATTATTTCAAGAAGTATCAAGCATCTAAGCTTGGGGATGCCCCGGTTGGCATCCCACCTTTCTTCTTCAACAACTATCGGTTAGTATCGGTTGAACCTAAGTTTTTGCTTTTTCACATGAGTTGTGCTATCCTTGCAATGTAGTTTTATTTAGCTTTGCTTGCTGTTTGAATAAAGTATCAATATCTGATATTCTTAAATGTTAGAGAGTCTTCACATAGTTGCATAATTATTCGACTACTCATTGATCTTCACTTATATCTTTCGGAGTAGTTTGTTGTTTGCTCTAGTGTTTCACTTATATCTTTTAGAGCACGGTGGTGGATTTCTTTTATAGAAACTATTGATCTCTCATGCTTAACTTAGATTATTTTGAGAGTCTTAAATAGCATGGTAATTTTCTTAAATAATCCTAATATGCTAAGCATACAAGATTTGCAAGAATTCTTATGAGTGTGTTGAATACTAAGAAAAGTTTGATGCTTGATAATTGTTTTGAGATATGAAGATGGTGATATTAGAGTCATGCTAGTTGAGTAGTTGTGAATTTGAGAAATACTTGTGTTAAAGTTTATGATTCCCATAGCATGCACGTATGTTGAACCGTTATGTGATGAAGTCGGAGCATAATTTATTTATTGATTGTCTTCCTTATGAGTGGCGGTCAGGGACGAGCGATGGTCTTTTCCTACCAATCTATCCCCCTAGGAGCATGCGCGTAATACTTTGCTTTGATAACTTCTAGATTTTTGCAATAAGTATATGAGTTCTTTATGACTAATGTTGAGTCCATGGATTATACGCACTCTTCTTCCTTCCAACATTGGTAGCCTCTCTAATACCGCGCACTTTTCGCCGGTATCATACACCCACCATATACCTTCCTCAAAACATCCACCATACCTACCTATCATGGCATTTCCATAGCCATTCCGAGATATATTGCCATGCAACTTTCCACCCTTCCGTTTATTATGACACACTCCATCATTGTCATATTGCTTTGCATGATCATGTAGTTGACATTGTATTTGTGGAAAAGCCACCGTTCATAATTCTTTCATACATGTCACTCTTGATTCATTGCATATCCTGCAGTACATCACGGAGGCATTCATATAGAGTCATATTTTGTTCTAAGTATCGAGTTGTAATTCTTGAGTTGTAAGAAAATAAAAGTGTGATGATCATCATTATTAGAGCATTGTCCCAGTGAGGAAAGGATGATGGAGACTATGATTCCCCCACAAGTCGGGATGAGACTCCGGACAAAAAAAAAGAGGCCATAAAAAAAAGAGAAAAAGGCCCAAATTAAAAAAATAAAAAAATGAGAGAAAAAGAGAGAAGGGACAATGTTACTATCCTTTTATCACACTTGTGCTTCAAAGTAGCACCTTGATCTTCATGATAGAGAGTCTTCTTGTTGTCACTTTCATATACTAGTGGGAATCTTTCATTATAGAACTTGGCTTGTATATTCCAATGATGGGCTTCCTCAAAATGCCCTAGGTCGTCGTGAGCAAGCGAGTTGGATGCACACCCACTTAGTCTCTTTTGTTGAGCTGTCAAATACTTATAGCTCTAGTGCATCCATTGCATGGCAATCCCTACTCACTCGCATTGATATCTATTCATGGGCATCTCCATAGCCCGTTGATATGCCTAGTTGATGTGAGACTATCTTCTCCCTTTTTGTCTTCTCCACAACCACCATTCTATTCCACATATAGTGTTATATCCATGGCTCACGCTCATGTATTGCATGAAGATTGAAAAAGTTTTGAGAATGTCAAAAGTATGAAACATTTGCTTGGCTTGTCATCGGGGTTGTGCATGATTTAAATACTTTGTGTGGTGAAGATAGAGCAGAGCCATACTATATGATTTTGTAGGGATAACTTTCTTTGGCCATGTTATTTTGAGAAGACATAATTGCTTAGTTAGTATGCTTGAAGTATTATTATTTTTATGTCAATATGAACTTTTGTCTTGAATCTTTCGAATCTGAATATTCATACCATAATTAAGAAAAATTACATTGAAATTATGCCAAGTAGCACTCCACATCAAACATTCTTTCTTTTATCATTTACCTACTCGAGGACGAGCAGGAATTAAGCTTGGGATGTTGATACGTCTCCAACGTATCTATAATTTTTGATTGCTCCATGCTATATTATCTACTGTTTTGGACAATATTGGGCTTTATTATCCGCTTTTATATTATTTTTGGGACTAACCTATTAACTGGAGGCCAAGCCCAGAATTGTTGTTTTTTGCCTATTTCAGTGTTTATAAGAAAAGGAATATCAAACGGAGTCAAATTGACCTGAAACTCCACAGAACTTATTTTTGGACCAGAAGAAGCCCACGGAGTACCGAAAGCTCACCAGGGGAGTCCCGGGCTGCCCACGAGGGTGGGGGGCGCGCCCCCTCCCTCGTGGACAGCCCGGAGGTCCACCGTACTTCTTTCACCCATATATACCCACGTACCCTAAAACGTCCGAAGACGAGAATAGATCGGGAGTTTCGCCGCCGCAAGCCTCTGTAGCCACCAAAACCCAATCGGGACCTGTTAGGCACTCGCCGGAGGGGGGAACCCTCACCGGTGGCCATCTTCATCATCCCGGCGCTCTCCATGACGAGGAGGGAGTAGTTCACCCTCGGGGATGAGGGTATGTACCAGTAGCTATGTGTTTGATCTCTCTCTCTCGTGTTCTTGATTTGGCACGATCTTGATGTATCGCGAGCTTTGCTATTATAGTTGGATATTATGTTGCTTCTCCCCCTCTACTCTCTTGTAATGGATTGAGTTTTCCCTTTGAAGTAATCTTATAGGATTGAGTCTTTAATGATTTGAGAACACTTGATGTATGTCTTGCCGTGCGTATCTGTGGTGACAATGGGATATCACGTGGTTCACTTGATGTATGTTTTGGTGATCAACTTGCGGGTTCCGCCCATGAACCTATACATAGGGGTTGGCACACATTTTCGTCTTGATTCTCCGGTAGAGACTTTGGGGCACTCTTTGAGGTTCTATGTGTTGGTTGAATAGATGAATCTGAGATTGTGTGATGCATATCGTATAATCATACCCACGGATACTTGAGGTGACATTGGAGTATCTAGGTGACATTAGGGTTTTGGTTGATTTGTGTCTTAAGGTGCTATTCTAGTACGAACTCTAGGGATGTTTGTGACAGTTATAGGAATAGCCCAATGGATTGATTGGAAAGAATAACTTTGAGGTGGTTTCGTACCCTACCATAATCTCTTTGTTTGTTCCCGCTATTAGTGACTTCGGAGTGACTCTTTGTTGCATGTTGAGGGATAGTTATATGATCCAACTATGTTATTATTGTTGAGAGAACTTGCACTAGTGAAAGTATGAACCCTAGGCCTTGTTTTCTAGCATTGCAATAACGTTTACGCTCACTTTTATCATTAGTTACCTTGCTGTTTTTATATTTTCAGATTACAAAAACCTATATCTATCATCCATATTGCACTTGTATCACCATCTCTTCGCCGAACTAGTGCACCTATACAATTTACCATTGTATTGGGTGCGTTAGGGGACACAAGAGACTCTTTGTTATTTGGTTGCAGGGTTGTTTGAGAGAGACCATCTTCATCCTACGTCTCCCACGGATTGATAAACCTTAGGTCATCCACTTGAGGGAAATTTGCTACTGTCCTACAAACCTCTGCACTTGGAGGCCCAACAACGTCTACAAGAAGAAGGTTGCATAGTAGACATCACTCCTCGCACAAAGACATCTGGAAGGTGCTATTCAAGTCCGACAAATCATGGCCGGACTCGGCCGAGGACCGCGGGTATCAACTGTCCCGCCCTACAAGCTCGGTAAGTTATTTTACCTTTTATCTGCATAACTCAAAGGAAATGCTTAGTGTGTTTTCCTCAACTCTCCCAGGGCTGGACGAAGAAGGCAGAGCGGATCCACTGTCCGGCCCCGCTGCACGAAGGACCGACCAACCCACTTCTGACAAAGATGCCGGTCCCGGCGCCGTATAAGGCGCCGAAGAAGAAGGCCGAGAAGGAGGCTAAAAAGACCCGGGGTGGCCTTCGTCACTGCGGCACTTTAGACACAATATCCGAAGGTTCCAATGCCCGTTCTGCCTCCGAAGAGGACGAGGAGGAGGAGGACGACGAATCCCCAGCGGGGGAAAGAAAGAAGAGGGCGGCCTCCATACACTTGGAGGCCGAGTCGCCTAAAAGGGGAAAATCTCTTCTTCCGGAAGAGTCCACTGCCGCTGCCAACAACAGCCTGGCGTGGGATCCCAGGGCCCAGCCCCTGGTGAACTTGTGAGTATAAAATCCGTACACATTTATGCGCCCAGTCTCATAATGGCGTAATTTTTTGACCTGAGCCATATTTTTTGTAGTCTGGCGAGGTCCCGCACCGAACATTCCTCATCAGAGGATTTGCTGAGCTCGGATGCTATGGAGAGTGGGACGCCCCCGAAGGCCCCTTCCCCGAAACATATGGATAACACCGAGGCTTCATCCCAAAAGGACCCCGGCCAAGGAGGGGAGGAAGAGATAGTAAAAGCGGCGCCTGGAGGTCAAACCTCAGGGGCCGGAGACATAGGGGAAACGATTCCCACGGGAATCGTCGGCGGGAGCCATCTTGAATTCGGCTCCCAGCCGGACGCAATTCCGGAGACCAATACGGCTACAGAATCAAGCAGGCAGCCTCCCTCAGATGGAGGGGCGTGCTGTTCCACCGGCAATCTCTGTCCCAACCAGAGGTGCCAGATGCTTTGTTGGCGGCTCAAGAGCGCCTCCATCGTCGGCGATTTAACACCGTGCCCTTATGGGTGTGGTGGTTGAAAAGATTGATCACTGAGAGTGGACTGAATGAAGCCTGCATCAGCCTTATAAGAGGCTTTGAGGTATGTTTTATGAGGTTTCGAAGAATGTCATGTTATGGATAGTAGCCCCTGATACACTGTTTGGTGAAAGAAAGAACCTGACATGTGATCAAATTTATGTTCGCAGGAAGACTCATTTGATGACATCTATCTCTCTTTTATAAGCAGGGCTCAGCTGCCACGCCTCTCATAATCATGGAGGTCTTCGGACTGAATCAAAGTCTGGAGTAGGCCAAAGAAGAACATGGTCAGTTGAAAATGCAGTTGGGAGATAAACAAGGTGTGCGCAAGTCTTGTTCTCGTCTACTGCGAATGAATTTTCAGTATAAAATATGTTTCATGATTTGCGCTAGGGATGATGACCGAAATCGAGGCTCTGAAGAAAGTTGTGGCCGAAGCCGAGAAAAAGGCAACTGTAGAGCAGGCTCTTCGTGAGAAGCACGAGGCTAGGGTTATTGAAGCTGAGCAGGAGCTTCAAGAGGCCGTGAAGAAATGTGAGACCTTGGAGCAGAGTTTAACGGAGAAAGAATCTGAACTCACCAAGGCTCATCAGGCCACGAGCGATGCCCGGGGGGAAACCCAAAGCGCCCTGCAGGGGATCCAAGAGGCGAGGAAGATCATTGCGGGTAAGGCTTTTTTCCATGTAAAGCAAGTATTGAGGAGAAAATTATGTTTCTAATTTTGAATTCGGATTTCTCCAGGGGTATTTGCGGAGCTGCCTCGCAGTATATCGGATGCCGCCCAATTCTACCGAGTCAAAGAAAGGAACACTGCGGATAAGCTCTTACGTCGCAGATGCTCGCAATCAATTATCCGGTGTCATTTGCCGATCAACTGAAACAGCTGATCGAACTGGATAAGGCGGCGGAACTAGCCATGAAGGATTTGATTATCCGGCTATGCCCCGCTGAGCCGATTCCAAGCAGCTACTTCGGACTCGTGAAGCGGCTTGTAAGTGCTTGCCCTCGACTTGACGTCATCAAGCGGTCGGTTTGCATAGAGGGTGCGCGAATGGACTTCGCCCGCGCAAAGGTGCACTGGGGGAAGATGGATGCTGAAAAGCTGATGATCGAGGGACCGCCAGAGGGGAAGGAGCACCGCAAGCCCGAATTATATTATGAAAGTGTCCTGAAAGGATCCAACCTTGCAGCAGAGCTATGCACCAAGGACATTATATTTCCGTGAATGCGAATCATGTTGTCCTTTGTAATGTTTGAACAAGGTCATTTATATTATTTATTGCTTGTTATATAAAAGTTTATCCTCCTACGCGGCTGCTTTATATATTAACCCTGAGAATTGGCTAATCGTCGGCTTCTGCCCCCACGTAAGAAGTACGTGGGTGTTCGGGATAAACTTGATCACTCTTTATCCCAGTTTTGGGTCCTTCGAAAGAGGTGTTCAGCACACGAACCAGGCAATCGGACTATAGGGCTTTATCACTCTCACTTAGCCATAGGAGCTTTAGGAAGGTAGGCGCAGCCCCTGGTGTTCAGAAGACTGCACGAGGGGCTCTATAAGCACCTGGTCGGAAGAAAAACTGATCCGTCGCATGCTGCATTGGTTATGGCATTATGCGGGAGAAATCCTTAAAGATTTTACAACCTCTCGAATAGCTGACCAGCTCTCGCCGTATCATAATGATCGGTTTCGGCTTTCTCTCGAGGTGCTCGTCCGAAGAACCGGGACACAATCGCAGTAGTTCTCCTAGTGCTACCTTAGCCGATATAGCGGAACGTAAGGTACCAAAACATGGGAGCCGGGCAAACTCAACTATTGACCCAAGACATGATTCGGAGCTGATGCATATAATGCTATAGGTTCGGGGTGCCGAACTTCCATGAAGGTGTTCGGACTTTATTGCCATATTATGGGTGAAACGAAGCCCCTGGCATATTTGAAGGCATATCGCGGTGTATGGATGCCACTTGACGAAAGAATTTTAATAAGAAATAACAGCAGATAAGCGTCATATGAATCCACATGTTGTATTTGAATAGTACGTCGATGCGTATGAGTATAAGTAATGTGATAAAAAGGAAATATGAATGTGGAACCTGTTGAGACCAGGGGGAAGAAGCTGCGTGCGGATCCGGAGTATAGTCGGATGGTCATCGCGGGGAATATATAAGGATTCCCTTGCGCATTCGAGCTGCCTCCATATCACCCATCCTGGTCGGTGCAAAGGTGAACCTGCAAAGGAAATGTAAGAAATGTTTGTGTGTCGGAGAGCGGTTGAGCCGCTGTGTGCGGCCTGTCCTGGCCTTTGCCAGAATGTTTAATTGAGCTCTGGACGAGTCGGGCTATCCTGCCGCAAAATGGTTCGGAGTCCTTTGACGGTGTCCGGGAGCCTGGCCGTTGACTCGAGGTTCGGCAACAGGGTGCTGCTCGTTGCTTCTGCTGTTAAGGCAGCGGTGTACTCGTTGGTGCCGAAGGAAAGTTCGGCCTTGCCATTAACCGTGATGACGCCACGTGGACCGGGCATCTTGAGCTTACGGTAAGCATAATGTGGCACCGCGTTGAATCAAGCAAACGCAGTTTGTCCGAGCAGTGCCTGATAATTACTGCGGAAAGGGACGATTTCGAAGATTAATTCTTTGGTACGGTAATTGTCTGGTGATCCAAAGACTACCTCAAGGGCGATGGAGCCTGTCCAACTGGCCTCCACGCCTGGTATAATACCTCTGAAGGTGGTTTTAGTGGGTTTGATCACCGAATGATCAATGCCCATCTTGCGCACTGTGTCCTGGTAAAGCAGGTTTAAACTGTTGCCTCCGTCGATAAGGACTCGTGTGAGGTGGAACCCGTCAATTATTGGGTCTAGGACTAGTGCGGCTGGATTGCCCTGATTGGTGTTAACCGGACGATCCATCCGGTTGAAGGTGATCAGCCTGAGTTTATATTGTGGGACGACTGGTTCCGTTAAGTCGATGTCCCTGAGGGTGTTCATCCGTTCCAGGCTGGGGATGTGGGTAGCGTTTATCACGTTCACCGTTTTGATTTGCGGGGGAAATTTCTTTTGCCCTCCTGTGTACGGTGATCTGGGCTCCTCGTCGCCATCATCGCTTTGGGACCCCTTCTCCTTGTTTTCGGCACCTGACCTGCTAGCTTGTTTGAAGACCCAGCATTCTCTGTTGGTATGATTGGCTGGTGTTCCTGGGGTGCCATGAATTTTGCATGGACGGTCAAGTATGCGGTCCAGACTGGACGGGCCCGAATTGTTATTTTTTAATGGCTTTTTCCGCTGACCGGACTTAGAGCCACTGAATCCGGCATTGACTGCCGTGTCTTCGGCGTTATCACCATTTTTGCAACGCTTGTGTTTGTTGCGTCGGGGTTTGCCGTTGTTATCTCTGGCCTCTGATGTGCCAGGGTTGCTTATTGTGTTGTTGCTACGGGCCAACCAGCTATCCTCGCCCGCGCGAAAGTGGGTCATGAGTGTCGTGAGGGCTGCCATGGATCTTGGCTTCTCTTGGCCGAGGTGTCGGGCAAGCCACTCGCCACAGATGTTATGTTTAAAGGCCGCTAGGGCTTCGGCATCCAGAAGTCGACAATTTGGCTCTTTTTAGTTAGGAACCGAGTCCAGAATTTCCTGGCTGACTCTCCGGGCTGTTGTGTTATGTGACTTAAATCGTCACACTACAAAAAAAAGACACATCCATGACATTTTGGGCCGAACGAAAAAATTTCTGTCATACATATGACACTTCTATGACGATAAGCTGTGACAAAACCGGTATCATCATAGATGTGGTGGGCTCCTACTTCTATGACAAAAAACATGATGAAAATGGGCTTTTCATCTTGGGAGGGCCGGAGACAGCTGCATGATATTCCTTGGGCCGGCCCATGACGGAAAAACCGTGGTAGAAGCGAGGGAGGAAAATTTCGGGAGTTGCGGTTAAGGTGGGAGGTCGGGGCCGAGCGACAAAGCGCTTTCTCAGACACGCGGGTAGGCGTTGGCTCTAATCGAACCCGAAGCGAGGCGTTGGGCTCTAATCAACCCGGCGACAGAATCGCAGGCTACGTGACATTGAACCCGAGCGATCGGTCGATGGCTGTTAATCGAACCCGATGGAGCGATTCCTTCACTCTGCTGCTAATCAAGCCGATCGATTGGATGAACAAAGGAGCTGCTATGGGAGGGGGGGTTGGATGAATAGTGAATGGTGGCATTGCCTCTGGATGAACAGGACCCCGTGGTGTGGAGGGCTGGATGAACAAAGAGACTGTGGAGGGGTGGCCGTGGAGGGTGGTTGAACAGGACCCCGTGGTGTGGAGGGCTGGATGAACAGTAGACGGTGGAGGGGTGCCCGTGGAGGGGTGGTTGAACAGTAGCCGGTGGAGTAGCGCGCGGTGGAGGCTGGATGAACAAGAGCCCGTGGAGGCTGGAGGAGGTCGACGGTGGAGATGAACAGTATCCCGTGGAGTCCTGCTTATGGCACGCCACACCCTCCCGATGAACAGGACCCTGTTTCGACCGTAGCGCTCCAACACAAGTCCGCTTTCGTCCCGCTTTTGGCGGTACGCCATACCCCTCCCGATCAACAGGGACCCCCGTTTCGACCGTGGGAGGTCCGCTTTCTCCGCTTTTGTGGTACGCCACACCCTCCCGATCAACAGGACCCCCATTTCGACCGTAGGAGGTCCGCTTCCTCCGCTTTACTGACGCCGCAATTCTCCCGATGAACAAGATCCTGTTTTGAACATGGCGGTTGAACACAAGGCCGCTTTCTCCGCCAGCGGTACGCCAGCCTCGCTTCCATCGCCTGTTCCGGCCCAAGCCCTCCCGATGAACATGACCACGCATTCCATTCCGACCCAGCCGTTTGGCTCCCACGCGTTCCATTGCCTCCCGATGAACACGATGCATTCCGTTGCCTCCCCATGAACACGACGCATTCCGTTGCCTCCCCATGAACACGACGCCGACGCTGTTTCTCTGTTCCGACCCAACCATGTACGTATGCGCGAGTAGGCATTTGAGACCCTGCCCGTATGTACGACGCGGGTCAGATTTTTTCTTTCTTGCATCCTCGCCAACAGACGCACATATACATGCTACGCGGCGCCTCTACTACGACACGGCGCCGCTTCTACAACGACCAAAGAGGTAATGCACACGTCGCGACTGCACGACAACGCTATTTACGCTTCGACCAGGTGGGTCCCGACTCGTGCACTTCCTTGCGTGCGAAGATGTAGCTGGTGGGTCCCAGCAGTCAGGGGGGCGAATCGTTTTTTTTTGCCCGGACGCACTTCCTTGCGTGCGAAGATGTAGCTGGTGGGTCCCAGCAGTCATGGGGGCGAATCGTTTTTTTGCCCGGACGCACTTCCTTATGCGGCGGAAGGTGTTGGTGTGTCCCGGGTCAGGGGGCGAATCGTTTTGTTTTTTGCCCGGACGCACTTCCTTGCGTGCGAAGATGTAGCTGGTGGGTCCCAGCAGTCAGGGGGAAACATTTTTTCGTGAAATACAGTGGCCCGTCCGGTGGGTCCCAGCTGTCAGGTGGAGGAATCATTATTTTCCACGTAATAAGGAGGCACTTCCTTGCTGCGCCGTGGACCCAGCTGTCAGCCTCTCCACGTACAGTCCACGTCCGATGGAAGTCGTTCCTTGACCACGTTGACCATGCCGCGCCGAGAGCACCAGGGCGGTGGACGACGGCGAGGCCTAGGAAGGGGATGACGGGGAGCTGGGGAAGACGCAGCAGTGGAAGCCCGCGCGGAGAGGAGTACGAGGGTTCACTGGTTCGGCTACGGTGTGAGGCTGCCGTCGTCCCAGGGCCTGGCCAGCGGTGGAAATAGTAGGGCGCGGTGAGGCCTCCGCGGCAGCATAGCCAGCCACGGGAGGCAGGAGCATGCGGCACGACCGGCGCCGCTTTGGGCGGCTGGAGCAAGAAGACCAGAGGTTGAAGAAGCACTACGGCCGTTGGATGGACATCGTACGGTCACTGGAGCTAGAATCGTTCATATTGACTAAAGTTGACAAAGGCCCCCGTCCCAGTCAACTTAGTAGGCCCACAAGTCAGCCTCCCACCATGGTGGGTCCCAGCTAGCAAGGGGAGTATTCATTTTTTTTGTGCGTAATAAGGAGGCACTTCCGGTGGGTCCGAGCTGACAGCGCGGGGAACGTTTTTTTTCGTGAAATACGCTGGCCCGTCCGGTGGGTCCCAGCAGTCAGGGGGGAAACGTTTTTTCGCGAAATAAGGTGGCCCGTCCGGTGGGTCCTGCTCTCAGGTGGAGAAATAATTATTTTGCGCGTAATAAGGAGGTACTTCCTTGCGTCACTGGACCCAAATTGCCGCCTCTCCATCGTGACAAGATTTCTTCCGATGGAAGTCGATTCATTGACCGTTGACCACGCCTTGGCCGAGAGCACCAGGCGGTGGTTCAGACGACGGCGAGGCCTAGGAAGGGACGACGCGGAGCCGGGAAGACGCAATGATGGTAGCCAGCGGAGAGGAGTACGAGGGTTCATCGGTTCGGCTGCGGCGTGAGGCCGTCGCCGCCGCAGAATAACAGGGGTGTGTGTGAGTAGAGGGATAACCTGGGCCAGCGGTGGGTGTAGTTGGGTGGGGTGTGTCCTGCGCGGCTTCTCAGCCGGCCACGAGAGGTAGGAGCACGCTGCACGACCGGGCGCTGCTTTGGGCGGCCGGAGCAAGAAGACCAGAGGTTGAAGAAGCACTATGGCCGTTGGATGGACATCGCAGTCACTTTGGAGCTAGAATCGTTCATATTGACTAAGTTGACAAAGCCCTCCGTCCCCGCCAACTTAGTTGGCCCATTAAGTCATCCTCCCACTATGGTGGGTCCCATCTAGCGTGGTGGGTATTCATTTTTTGTGCGAAATAAGGAGGCACTTCCTTCCGTGCGAAGATATATTGGTGGGTCCGATATGTCGGCCGGGGAACGTTTTTCGCGAAATACGTAGGCCCTTCCGGTGGGTCCCAAATGTCAGTGGAGGAATCATTATTTTGCGACATCCACGGCCGATAGATGTCGTTCGTTGGCCATGTTGACTAGGCCGCGCCGAGCGCACCATGGCGGTGGACAACGGCGAGGCCTAGGAAGGGAACGACACGGAGCCGGGAAGACTCGGCAATGGTTGCCCACGCGGTAGGGAGTACGAGGGTTTATTGGTCCGCCGCCGTGCCGAAAATAACAGGAGGTGCGGGTGAGTAGAGGAATGTCCTGCCAGCAATAAAGTAGGGTGGGGCAAGGCGGCTCAGGCGGGCAAAGACACCGCCACGGAGGCGGGAGCAGTCCCACCAAGGCTGGTTTGGCCGGAGCAAGAAGATCAGATATTGAAGAAGAAGACGCCGTTGGATTAACATCCAACGGTCCATCGCTGCTAGAATCGCTTAATGGACTAAGTTGACAAAGCCAAAGTACACGCCAACCTAGTAGACCCACAAGTCAGCCTCCAAATCTGTCTCAAACAAAGATACGTACCAAATTTCTAGCCAGATTCAAATTAATTTTAAATCTAAATATACCTTAATTTAAATTCAATGAAATTTTACCCGCACAAAAACAATGAAATTTAAAATATCAAAATCCGAAAGAAAACAGTATTTGGGAACTAATTGCATGTTTGCTGTATTTTTTTCATTTTACAGCCCATTTATTATTACTTATAGCCCATTTCTTATTACTTATAGCCCATTTATTATTACTTATAGCCCATTTCTTATTACTTATAGCCCATTTTATGGGCAAAATGCATCCTCCTCGTCTTGAAATATTTCCTACCAAAGAGGCGTGAAAAGCAAGTAGGCCTATGTTGGTTATTCGCAAGAAAAACAAAATAGCTAGCTAGCCATTTTTCGTAAAGGAAAACAAACTGGGCTGGTCATGTCTTTGAACATATGAAATAAAAGCCTGGGCTAGACGGGCCACGGGTCCCGCACAACCCAGTTGATACCCTTCTCCGTCCCGAAAAAACAAAATTACTGCACGCGCTGCTGGGTCCCTACTGTCATCCTCACCATGTACAGTCATCTCCTTATTCCTCTCGGTTGTTGACCATGTTGACAACACCGGAGGGCGGCGCCGGGCGAGCGAACCAAGGTGGAGGACGATGGTGAGGCCTCGGACGGGAAGGAACGGGAGCCGGGGAAGATCACAGCCAGCCCTGGGAGGCGGGAGCAGGCGGTCCCGCCGGCGCTTGTTTGGCTTTGGCGGCTCGAGGAAGAAGAGACTGAAGAAACGCGACAGACGTTGAATGTCAATCAATCGGTCAAGGTTGGCACAATCGTTTTTTGACTAAGCGGACACCAAGTATCATACTTTTTTATATATAGGAAGAAAACTACGAGGAAAATACGTTCGTCTGCCGTCCTCCTCACAGGGAACGTTCGCCACATAAGTGACTAGCACCCTTGGTTTTCAACCGAGCGGTCTTGGGTTCGAGTCCGAGGAACTCTCAATTTTGTCCTCCTTCCTTCCTTGCAAAAAAAAGGGGAAAGAAAATCAAAGACTTGGGAAGGCGTCTGTAACAAGCTAGTGTACCAAAGAAAGAGACGCTACGCTTTTAGAAAAAAGAAAGACGTGCTCTCGTAGTCGGGTTCAATCCAAACCTAGACTATGACTATATATGGTGCTATGCTACTCGCAAGTAATGAAACTAACATATCCAACATTCGCTTCTCCTCTTCTCTACTTACTCGCTTAGTATCGAAGCTCGCCGCAGCAACCATGTCCGCCGGTTGCTCGTCCACCGCTTCTTTCAAAGCAGTAACAACCAGATATGCGCCAAGTCGTCACCCGCATTCATCACCGTGGGTCTCATCACACCCTCACGAAGACCGCAGCGCACCGCAGCCGATTGCTCATCGCAACCCGCTGCCGTTGGTGTGGTGCCACAGCTGCAAATCACGCAGAGTCATCCGTCGCGTCTCAACCACAATCCGCAACCCTGGACGAGTCTTCTACAAATGCCTGAATCATGGGGTAATAATATTTTTAAGTGTTGTTCTGCTGCTTTCAGTTGCTGATTTTTTTAATAGTTTGGTTGATGATCTTCCAATTTGATTCGTGCAGAAAAGGGAAGATTCGTTGTCGGGGCAGGCTGATCTGGCCCACGAATACCTATGGGACCGGCGGACCGAGCCCCTTTCGGTTCGGCGTGGGGCGGAGGTTGCACGAAGAGCAGATCAAGGCGAGGCACACGAGCGGTTTTACCCAGCTTCGGAGCTCTCCGGAGAGATAACACTCCTACTGCTGCATGTCTGAATGTATTGAGTTCTTGCTCGGGAGCGCTTGAGTGCTACAAAGACACACAAGCTGCTAACGAGACCGAGCGTGAGTGTTCTCCGGAACCCCCCTCTACGTTGCACATGGGCCTCCTTTTATATGCTAAAGGGGTCTCCGACATGTGGCAACGTAGACAAGGGTAAAAATGGAAAAGGAGTGGTTGGTACAGCTACTTGTACAATGTATCATACCTAACCCTGACGGCAGGGGACAAAGGCATTAAATGCCCGGCTCACGCCGCCCTAATAAAGGCAAACAGGGACCGCTGTGGGCGCCACCGCTTGCCGATGGCAATCTTGTCATTGTCGCTTGCCATCAGCGCTCCGGGTCAAGACGGCTTCTTGCCACGCTACCAGAAGGTCCTGTGGCGACACGTTAGTGGACGGCCGGAAGCGCAGGTACAGAGTGGTGGTCTGCCGCGGCAAGCACCTTGCCGCAGTTGTTGTCTTGTCGCGTCCGGAAGCTTGTCGCTCACCGGGCCTTCCCGGCAAGCTCCTCTTGCCGGGGCCTTGTCTCCTAGGCTTGAATACTTTGTTCTTTAATGGCTCCAAAGGAACCACGGAGGACCTTGGCGGTCACCCGGCAAGCCTTGCCGCGGAGGGCTGCAACTGCCCGTGCACAAGTTCGGGATACTAGGGTACCCCTACTCTAGTACACCGGGGAGCCCCCGGCTGGGCCACACTGCAAGCCGAAGCGCTGTTGGGCCAGCCCAAAACAGGCACGGGCACGCTGCCCGGGTTACGCCAGAACTCACCCGACCCACCACGCCCTCCATTTAATCCGCACGCGCCGAATGCGGTGTCGTGTGAGAGATCGTGGGCGTAGATCGCAGGTGGTTTCTTTATTCGAACGACAGTAACGTCCCGCCTCCCTCTTTATAAGGGGGAAACAGGGCAGTTCGCCCATCTCGCCAGATTCTTGTCCAATCTCGAAAAACCTCCGCTGCTCCCCTTCTTCCCAAAGGCTGAAGAGAGCAGCGCTCACTTCATCGCCACCAAAGATCACCAACGCCACGATCTCTCCTCACCACCTCCGCCATGGCTCCGAAAGCCGACAAGGGAAGGCCGTGAAGTCGATCGAGGCGCAGCGGCTTGGCGGCCGGAAGGAGCGAGCAATCTTCCCTCACCGCGAGGGAGCCGAGGGAGAACTACTACCTCTTCGGGTCGATGGAGACGCTGCGCATCCGCGCTCAATGGGTACCCTTTCTTCGCTGTTCTTCTCGCGGGCTCGCCCGCGCCTTTCTCTCGAATTTTTCCGCGATATCATGAACACCTACGGGTTCCGCCTCCTTGACTTCACCCCCAATGCTGTTTCGACCATGGCAGTTTTCGCACATCTCTCGCGAAAAACTTTGTCGGAGTCCATCCAAATGTAGCCCTTTTCCGCCACTTCTTTATGCCCCGAGTTGAGAGAGGGGACCCTCTTTCCGGTGGGATCGCCTGGATCTCGAGGACCGGCAAGAAGGAAGCCTATCTGGATGGAGAGCTCCGCAGCAAATGGGATGAGTGGAGAGCAGACTGGTGCTGGATTGTCGAGGAGAACCAACAGCCGTTTACCGCCCAGCGCCAAACCTCAGTAGTGCGCGGCAACAATTGGAGCAGTCTGGCCCCGGAAGACGCTAGGCTGAAGATCGCCGTCATCCGGATCCTACGCCTGAGGCTTGCCGGACTCACTGTAGGTGCCGTTGGCGCAGATTTCCTTCGTCGCCGCAGACGCTTCGCAGGAGAGGAGGAGACCTGCACAGGAGTTCCGGAATGCGGCGGATATCATGAGGCTGCGCCGGCCTCAACTTCAATTTCACCGCCCCGAACTGACGCGCGATGCTCTTGGAGCTGTTCAAGCATGATCATGAGCATCCCGAGCATTCAGGTTGCCCAAGAATGTCGTCGGCCAGGTAACAATTCCTCGCCGACCGCATCCGCGTAATGATGCTGCCAGCGACTCGCATAGAATCGTTCCAACCTGGCAAGAGCCTGCAGATGACGTCGTGCGAGTGTTCTTTGACAGCCTGGTAGAAGTGCCGGTCCGCCCTGATGAACAGAAGAGCCTCACCCGCGACACTACCGATGATGAGATGCAGCGCATTGCCACTAGGCTGGAAGAGGCGGCGGCAGCCGCTGCCGCGGGCGAGTTCGGATTCACCGTGGAGGAGGTAGAGGCAGCAGAGGCGGCAAGCCTTGTCGAGCGAGGGGAGTTTGCCGGCGAGGAAGAGCTTGTCGGCCCGGCCGAGTTGAGCGAGAGCCGCCGAGGGCGCCTCCTCCTCCTTCGGACGGCTTGCCGCGAGCGGAGCCCCCAGCTCCACTAAGAAGGCATCTCCGCAAGGCGGAGACGTGGCGGGCGGCAGACGGGTCAACAGCCACCGCCCATGCGCTGGCAGCGCTCCACCGCTGCAAGCACTTTGTTGCAGCTGAGCACCTCACGCCATCGCTGGCAACCGGAGCGGGCCATCCCGGACCACCGCTTACCGCCGCTCCCGCCAAGCGCCCAAGGGAACCTACCTCCGCTTCGTCAGCATCGAGGCGAGCCAGAATTTGATCTCTCCGCGCCACCCGACGAGGAAGAAGAAGAGTAAGATTCTTTGCGGCATTTGTAGTTCTTCGCTTGTTGCTTTGTCTTGTATCTCGATTTGCTTCACTCTGAATCCATTCCTTTCGTGACGCCGCCCGTAGAGCGTCGAAGAGAGCCAAGGCCCGGTGATCGCCATCGAGGACGAACCCACCGCGACAGCAGGACGCGCGTCCGAGACCACCTTGCCGGACGCGGCAACTCTTCCTCAAAGTAGCCCCCAACACAGCCCCCAGCGTAAGTATATGGTTTACTTCTCACTGTCGGGCGTGCATGGGTGTCCTTTCTTTGCTGATATTCGATCGCTGATTTGTGTAGGAGCAGAGCAGCCTTACCAGGAGTGCCCTGAAGCCGCTCCTGACATGCCTTCTACTTCGACTACACCGCTCAGGGAGGACTCCCCGGCAAGGGAGTGTTCTCCGGCAAGGGGCAGTTCTCCGGCAAGGGACAGCTCTCCGGCAAGGGACAGCTCTCCGGCAAGGGACAACACCAGCGATCCCCTGGTGGCGGAGACCATGACTGCAGAAGGTAATCCTCTTGCTTGAAAACTTTCCTTGTGTTCTTCTTCAGAGCCAATGGAGACCGAGGCCGCCGGCGAGGAGGACGCGCGCGGCAATACTGACGAAGCCGCTGCCATCGAAGAAGAAGCTGGCGCTGACGAGCCCGCCGGCGAAAAGGCCGCCAAAGCTGCCGCCACAGAAGCTGGCGAGGGGTCCGGCGATCGTGACCGACGGCCCCGAGGCCGCAGGAGCGCCAGCGCCACGCCGACCGCCGATCCTCCGGCCATTGCCGCAGCCCAGTTCAAGAGCCCCAGCCCGGCGCCTATTTGAAGGCCGGTGATGGCGTCTTCATCAAGCTCCCATGGGCGCCGAGGCCTCGAGCGCCGGGTCAAGGAGAAACTTTTGATGAAGAGCTGCTCGCCTGGCTGGATCGGGACGCTGGTCGACGCGCCAAGCAAAGAAGCAGCGGCAAGTTCGAGGAGGAGCAACCGCGAAGTCATTGCCGCTCTACCACGCCGGAGAAGCCAAGCTGAAATCCCGGAAGCGCTTTGTCGCGAAGGCGGGAGCAGACATCGAGAAGCGCCATGGAGGAGCTCCGGCATCAACCAGAAGCTCTCCGGTCCTGGCAGCGGAGCGAGCAAATCACCGAGGAACGCAAAGCCTTCCTCCTCGAGAAGGTCAAGCCGAGGAGCAACAGCTGCTTGCCGCCGAGAAGCTATCTGCGCAGAAGGGAAGGCGTGTTGGCGCAGAGGAAGGTTAATCTTGACAGCCATGAGGAGGATCTAGCCACGCGTGAGGAAACATTTGGCGGGGCTCTCAAGGAAGCAAAGGATGCTGCCGCAGCTGCCGAGGCCGCCAAGGAGCTGGAGACGAAGGTGATGCAGCTGGAGGCCAATCTCAAGGAGAGCGGCGAGGAGCTTGCTGCGCTCAAGCATGAGCGCGAGAAGGACGCCTACACTCTTGGCGAAGCTGCAGGCCTGCCTCGCCGAGAGGAGCAAGGAGCTCTGGCCGCCAAGGACTCCAACGCAGATCTTGAGTTGAAGCTAACTACTTTGACTCAGCCGGACGGGCGCCAGGGAGGAGGGAGGTGGCCTTGAAGGAGAAGATCAAGGCCGACGAGGCGCCGCTGGCAGTGCCGGTGCCGCCTGTAACACTTTTAGCGAGAATGTGGAGCACTGGACCGAGGGTCTCGTGGATGTTGCCGCAGCCATCGACTGTGGAGTCAAGGCGAGCTGGGGATGGAGGACCTTGGGTATTCCTCCGATGAGCACCTCCAGCCCAGCCGCCAAGCTCAGCTTGTTCTTCAAAGGCGCAGGACGGCCCTCCAAATGACCTCAGGAAAAATCCCAAAGCAGTGGCCGAGGAGTCGCGCCAGATCTGCGCTGGAGCTCTTCAAAACGTGGCCGATGAAGGTGGCCTTCCGCAACCCAGGCCTCAACCTCACCAACGCCCTCAAGTCCTTGCCGCCGGATGCTGATGTGGAGGTGCTCAAGACCTCTTGTCGCACTCCATCGTGGACAGGGTGAGCGGGATCAAGAGGGTTGAGGGCGATCGCAGAGATTAGGCCGCCCGCTTTCTTTTTTCTTGCCGCTGCTGGTCATGTTATGAGAACAATCTATCGAGCTGCGACAAGCTATCTTATAATATAACTCTATTTCGGTAGTGATTGCTATGTTATTTCCTTTTACTTGATTCCTTCCTTTGTATGTTTTGCCTCACGCTTTTAGGGAACTTGTCGGTGCAGGCACTGGTCATGAAGCCGAAAAGTGGACGTCACAGCCGGCGGTGCCGCTCCGACAAGTAACCTTGTCGCAACTAGTCGCAGCTCACTTAAGTTGTTGAGCGGACTCAAACAAAGTAAGGGCGCAACTAGCTACGAGTTGGTTCCTCCGCGCATGTGTTTTCCATACAAAGTACTATTGCTCGAGGAAGATAACTTAAAATTTTTAAAACTGATTGCTCAAACTTTAGCAACTTAGCTTTTATGTCGTTTGCTTCCCGGTAAGGCTAGACTTCCTTGAGCGACGCTTGGTCCACACCATTAAATGTCGGGGCAGGCTGATCTGGCCCACGAACACCTATGGGACTGGCGGACCGAGCCCCTTTCGGTTCGGCGGGGGGCGGAGGTTGCACGAAGAGCAGATCGAGGCGAGGCACACGAGCAGTTTTACCCAGCTTCGGAGCTCTCCGGAGAGATAACACTCCTACTGCTGCATGTCTGAATGTATTGAGTTCTTGCTCGGGAGCGCTTGAGTGCTACAGTACACACAAGCTGCTAACGAGACCGAGCGTGAGTGTTCTCCGGAACCCCCCTCTACGTTGCGCATGGGCCTCCTTTTATATGCTAAAGGGGTCTCCGACAGGTGGCAACGTAGACAAGGGTAAAAATGGAAAAGGAGTGGTTGGTACAGCTACTTGTACAGTGTATCATACCTAACTCGACGGCAGGGGACAAAGGCATTAAATGCCCGCTTCACGCCGCCTCTAACAAAGGCAAACAGGGACCGTCAGGGCGCCACCGCTTGCCGATGGCAATCTTGTCACGTCGCTTGCCACATCACCATTCACCGGGCCGCACGGCCTTCTTGCCACGGCGCTACCGGAAAGGTCCTGTATGCGACACATTAGTGGACGGCCGGAGCGCAGTACAGAGTGGTGGTCTGCCGCGGCAAGCGCCTTGCCATGGTTGTTGTCTTGTCGCGTCCGGAAGCTTGTAGCTCATCGGGCCTTCCCGGCAAGCTCCTCTTGCTGGGGCCTTGTCTCCTAGGCTTGAATACTTTGTTCTTGAATGGCTCCAAAGGAACCACGGAGGACCTTGGCGGTCACCCGGCAGGCCTTGCCGCGGAGGGCTGCAGAATCGCGTGCACAAGTTCGGGATACTAGGGTACCCCTACTCTAGTACACCGACAGAGCCCCCGGCTCGGGCCACACACGGTGCCGAAAGTAATCGTAGGGCCAGTGCCCAAAAGAGGGCACGGGCACGCTGCCCGGGTTATGCCAGAACTCACCCCGGACCCACCACGCCCTCCATGAACGGCACGCCGTCGAATGCGGCGCCATGTGAGAGATCGTGGGCGAGATCGGGTGGTTTCTTTATTCGAACGACGGAACGTCCGCGCCTCCCTCTTTATAAGGGGGAAACAGGGGCAGTTGCCCATCTCGCCAGCTTGTCAGCCCAATCTCGAAAAACCTCCGCTGCTTCCCCTTCTTCCCAAGGTTGAAAAGAGAGCAGCTCGCCCCTTCATCGCCACCAAGATCACCAACACCGCCGATCTCCTCACCACCTCCGCCATGGCTCCGAAAGCCGACAAGGGGAAGGCCGTGAAGTCGGCCGAGGCGTTAGCGCGGCTTATGGCGGCGCAAGCGAAGGAGCGAGCATCTCAGCTCGCCGCGAGGGAGCCGAGGGAGAACTACTACCTCTTCGGTCGACGGAGACGCAGCGCATCCGCTGCATCGAAGGTACTCCCAGCTTGTCGCTTCGAATCGGCTCCGAATGGGTACCCTTTCTTCGTGGTTGTTCTTCATCAAGGGCTCTCCCGCCTTTCTCTGAATTTTTCTGCGATATCATGAACACCTACGGGTTCCGCCTCCTTGACTTCAGCCCCAATGCTGTTCTGACCATGGCAGTTTTCGCACATCTCTGCGAAAACTTTGTGGGAGTCCATCCAAATGGAGCCCTTTTCCGCCACTTCTTTATGCCCCGAGTTGAGAGAGGGGAGCCTCTTTCCGGTGGGATCGCCTGGATCTCGAGGACCGGCAAGAAGGAAGCCTATCTGGATGGAGAGCTCCGTAGCAAATGGGATGAGTGGAGAGCAGACTGGTGCTGGATTGTCGAGGAGAACCATGACCGTTTATCGCCCAGCGCCAAACCTCGAAGAGGCGCGCGGCAACGATTGGAGCAGTCTGGCCCCGGAAGACGCTAGGCTGAAGATCGCCGTCATCCGGATCCTACGCCTGAGGCTTGCCGGACTCACTGTAGGTGCTGTTGGCGCAGATTTCCTTCATCGCCGCATCGCCCCCTGCAGGAGAGGAGGAGACCTGCCTGGGAGTTCCAGAACGAGGCGGATATCATGAGGCTGCGCCCGGGCCTCAACTTCAATTTCACTGTCCTGGAACTGGACGCGATGCTCTTGGAGCTGTTCAAGCATGATCCTGAGCATCCCGGAGCGCTCGAGTTGCCGAAGAATGTCGTCCCGTTGTGCAACAATTCCTCGCCGACCGCATCCGTGCAATGATGCCGCAGCGACTCGCATGGAATCGCTCCAACCCGCAATAGCCTGCAGATGACGCCGGCGAAAGTGTTCTTTTGACAGCCGGGTAGAAGTGCCGGTCTGCTCGATGAATGTAAGAGCCTCACCCATGACACTACCGATGATGAGATGCAGCGATCGCCACTGTGCCGAAGAGGCGGCAAGCAGCTACTACCGCGGGCGCAGTTCGGATTCACCGTGGAGGAGGCAGAGGCGCAGAGGCGGCAAGCCTTGTCGAGCGAGGGAGTTTGCCGGGCGAGGAAGAGCTTGTCAGCCCGGCCGAAGTTGAGCGAGCCCGCCGAGGGCGCCTCCTCCTTCGCACAGCCTTTTGCCGCGAGCGGAGCCCCCAGCTCCACTAAGAAGGCGCCTCCGCAAGGCGGAGACGTGGCGGGCGGCAGACGGGTCAACAACCGCCCGGCGCATGCGACGCGCTTCCACCGCTGCAAGCTGTTGCTGCGGGAGCACCTCACGCCGCCAAGGCAACCGGAGCGGGCCTTCCTGCATCACCGCTTTCGCTTCCCCGCCAAGCGGCCAAGGGAACCTACTCCTCCGCTTGCCGCACTAGAGGCGCAGCCAGACTTTGATCTCTCCGCTACCAGCTCCGACGAGGAAGAAGAAGAGTAAGATTCTTTGCGGCATTTGTAGTTCTTCGCTTGTTGCTTTGTCTTGTATCTCGATTTGCTTCACTCGAACCCATTCCTTTTCGTGACGCCGCCCGTAGAGCATCAAGAGAGCCAAGGCCCCAATGATTGTCATCGAGGACGAACCCACCATGACAAAGAGGAGGCGCGTCCGAGACCACCTTTCCGGACGCGGCAACTCTTCCTCAAAGCAGCCCCCAACGCAGCCCCCAGCGTAAGTATATGGTTTACTTCCTGCTGTTAGGTGTGCATGGGTGCCCTTTCTTTGCTGATATCTGACTGCTGATTTGTGTAGGAGCAGGGCAGCCTTACCAGGAGTGCCTTGAAGCCGCCTCCCCGACATGCCTTCGCTTCGACTACACCGCCAAGGGAGGATTCCCCGCAAGGGAGCTGTTCTCCGCAAGGGAGACTTCTCCGGCAAGGGCAGTTCTCCGGCAAGGGACAGGCTTCCGCAAGGGACAGCTCTCCAAGAAGGGACAAGCACCAATGATCCTCAGTGGCGGAGACCATGACTGCAGAAGGTAATCCTCTTGCTTGAAAACTTTCCTTGTGTTCTTCTTCTTCTGCTTTCTTTTTGAATATTTGCTTGACTTTTCTTCATTTTCTGGTCGTCCACAGAGCCAATGGAGACCGAGGCCGCCGGCGAGGAGGACGCACGCTTAACATCGACGACGCCACGCTTATCGAAGAAGAAGCTGGCCGACGAGCCCGGCCGCGAAGAGGCCGCCAAAGCTGCCGCCCAGAAGCCGGGCGAGGGGTCCGGGCGATCGCGACCGACGGCCCCGAGGCCGCAGGAGCGTCAGGCGCTACGCCGACCGCCGATCCTCCGCCATTGCCGCGGCCAGTTCAAGAGCTTCCCAGCCCCGCTTATTTGAAGGCTGGTGATGGCGTCTTCATCAAGCTCCCATGGGCGTCGAGCTCCAGGACGCCGGCTGAAGGAGAAAATTTTGATGAAGAGCTGCTCGCCTCCGCTGGACTGACGCTGGTCGACGCGCCAAGCAGCAGCAGCGGCGAAGTTCGAGGAGGAGCAGCCGCCGCGAAGTCATTGCCGCTTACCGCGCTCGGCCGACAAGCCGTTGAATCCCGGAAGCGCTTTGTCAAGGCGGAGCAGACATCGAGAAGCGCATGAGGAGCTCCGGCATCAACCAGGAAGCTCTCCGGTCCTGGCAAATGAGCGGAGCAAATCACCGAGAACGCAAAGCCTTCCTCCTCGAGAAGGTCAAGGCCGAGAGCAACAGCTGCTTGCCGCCGAGAAGCTATCTGCGCAGGAAGGCGAAGTTGGCGCAGAGGAAGGTTAATCTTGACAGCCATGAGGAGGATCTAGCCACGCGTGAGCAAACATTTGGCGGGCTCTCAAGGAAGCAAAGGATGCTGCCGCAGGCTGCCGAGGCCGCCAAGAAGGAGCCGGAGACGAAGGTGATGCGGTGGAGGCCAATCTCAAGGAGAGCGGCGAGGAGCTTGCTGCACTCAAGCATGAGCGCCAGAAGGACGCCACACTCTTGGCGAGCTGCAGGCCGCCTCGCCGAGAGGACCAAGGAGCCAGCGCCGCCAAGGACTCCAACGCAGATCTTGAGTTGAAGCTAACTACTTTTGACTCAGACAATGACGGCGCCAGTGGGAGCAGGAGGTGTCCTTGAAGGAGAAGATCAAGGCCGACGAGGCGCTGGCCGTGAGGGCCGCCGCCTGTAACACTTTTAGGGAGAATGTGGAGCATCGGACCGAGGGTCTCGTGGATGTTGCCGCAGCCATCGGCATGTGAGCTGGCGCACTGGGATGGAGGACCTTGGGTATTCCTCGATGAGCACCTCCACCCGGCCAGCCAAGCTCAGCTTGTTCTTCAAGGCGTGCAGGACGGCCCTCCAATGACTCGGGAAAAAATCCCAAAGCAGCCGGCCGAGGAGTCGCACCAGATCCGTGGGACCTCTTCAAAGGTGCCGATGAAGGTGGCCTTCCGCAACCTGTGCCTCAACCTCACCAACGCCCTCAAGTCCTTGCTGCCGGATGTCGATGTGGAGGCGCCAAGACCCTTGTCGCACTCCATCGTGGGACAGTGGTGAGCGGGATCAAGAGGGTTGAGGGCATCGCGTGAGATTAGGCCGCCCACTTTCTCTTTTTCTGTCGCCATCGTCATGTTATGAGAACAATCTATCGTGAGTCATGACAAGCTATCTTGTAATATAACTCTATTTCGGTAGTGATTGCTGTGTTATTTCATTTACTTGATTCCTTCCTTTGTATGTTTTTGCCCCACGCTTTTAGGGAACTTGTCGGGCACAGGCACCGGGTCATGAGCTGCTGAGTGCGGACGCCAAGAATGGCCGGGCGGTGCCGCTCCGACAAGTAACCTTGTCGCAACTAGTCGCAGCTCACTTAAGTTGTTGAGCGGACTCAAACAAAGTAAGGGCGCAACTAGCTACGAGTTGGTTCCTCCACAAGACAGGTTTTCCATACAAAGTATGGTCGTTCGAGGAAGATAACTTAAAAATTTTAAAACTGATTGCTCAAACTTTAGCAACTTAGCTTTTCTGTCTTTTGCTTCCCGGTAAGGCTAGATTTCCTTGAGCGACGCTTGGTCCACACCATTATCTTCTCCTTTCCCCCCGGCAAACTTGTGGGCGAGGGAACCTTCCTTTCTTTGAGAAAGAGAAAGAAGAGAAAATAAAGATATGGAGCCTTATGGCTCGTTATTGCTTACCGGGGTAGGTGTTGCACAAAGTGTCGATAACGATGCAAAATAGAAGTAGAAAGCATGAAATTGACAAGATGTGCTAAGCACATTAGCTTTTACTTAAGCACGGGTCTGCGCCTCGCTTTGTACAAAGGATTACATGCAACATCGGCAAGACTTGTATAAAGGTGGTTGCCGGAACGGGTTCCGCAACCGCGCTTCTACGGTAAAACTTACGAAGATGCTCAATGTTCCAGGAGTTGCTCACCGGAATGCCATCTTCGGGTCTCTGGCATGACAACGCTGTGCCTAGTGACTCGCTTCACCCGGTAAGGGCCTTCCCACTTCAAGCGCCAACTTGTTGGAATTCTTGGCGGATCGAACGCGCCAAGAACAAGGTCGCCTTCCTCGAGACTTCTGCATTAACTTTGCGGTTATGGTAGCGGCGCAAAGCTTGCTGGTATCGAGCAGCTCGCATAAAGAGCCTCAAGACGATCCTCCTCAAGGAGCAGCGCGTCATCTTGTCGTGAATCGCTTCTTGCTCAAGCTCATCATAAGCGCAGCACTCGAGGTAATCCGTGATACGAAGTTCCGTGGGGAGAAATGCCTCGCTCCATAGACTAGAGCGAAGGTGTCTCCGCCGCTGGCTCGATTTGGCATCGCCTCGACGACCAAAGAACCACCGGCAGCTCCACAATCCAGCTTCTTTCCGCACTTGTGCAGCCCGTCGAAAGTTCTGGTCTTGAGCCCGCCAAGAGCACTTCAAAGATTCGCCCTCTCCGCTTGACCGCTACTTCTCGGATGAGCAACAAAAGTGAAGGCACTCTTCGCGCCAAGATCTTGGACATATCGCATGAAGGTGCGGCTCAGAATTGGCGTGCCGTTGTCGGTGATGATCCTCGTTAGGGATTCCAAACGGCAAACAATCGACCAAGAACTTGATCACGACCAGGCTGCCACCTTCCTCATCGCTTCCACTTCCGCCACTTTGTGAACTTGTCGATTGCAACGCATAAGTACTCAAAGCCCCGATAGCTCGGGGAAAGGGGCCGAGGATGTCGAGCCCCTGCATCAAAATGGCTGTGATAAAGGGATCGCTCGGAGAGCTTGAGCCGTTTGGTGTATCTCGCTTGGAATGGAACCGCACGCTTCACACTTGGTTACTTGTGCGCTTGCATCCCGGAGGGCTGTCGGCCAAAAGAAACCTTGCTTAACGCTTTTGCCGCAAGTGCTCGGGCGCCAATGTGGTGACCACATATGCCTCCATGTATCTCTCGCCAACAGCTTTTGTCCGTCGTCCCGGTGAATACACTTCTTTTTCAGATCGTTGAGTCTTCTTCATGCAAAGGTACCGTCGACAAACCGGTACATACTTGATCGCCGGGCTACTCTTTCCGCTTCTTCTTGCTCTTCGGAAGTTCTCCGTCTCAAGGAAATGGACAATCCGGCTGTGCCCATGCCGGAGCTTGGCTCGACAACAAGGACTAAAGGCACATTCGCGCTGTGGGAACATCCGCTTTCACTGGCCGAGAACCTGCGGCTCAGCCGGAGCTTGACGTTCCCGGCAAGCTTGCCGGAGCAAAACTTGTCGGGAGCGCCCGCTTCAACGAAACAAACCCTAGGGCTTGTCGAGCAACCGCTTCCTCAAGACTGCTGGTGTTGATCTTGGGGATCTTCTTGGTGGCGGCTTCTGTGAAGCTCGCCGGAAAATAGTCACCAGAGATCAACTTCCTCTTCTTGCTTTGTCCGGTTGATGGCGTTATGACGACGGTTGAGTCAGCTTGAGCACAAAATCCCTAGTTCCATTGTGTAACTTAAGTGCAGCAAGACTTCGACAGTGCCATCGGCAATGTCATTCTCGAGCTCTTGGAACATGTTCCATTTGTAGGCCGTCAAAGTGCTCTTCTAGCTTTCTCACTTCATCAACATAAGCTTCCATCAACGGACTCGAGTAACTCTTGTTCACTTGGCGGATGACAAGTCGTGAGTCACCCCGATAATGAGCTTCTTGATCCCAAGGTCTATCATGCGATCCACGAGACCGGCAAGCAAACCTTCATACTCGCAAAGTATTGTTTGTTGCATGCTCCTTGGGAAAGTGCATTTGACTACGACTTGAGGTGCTTCTCCGGTGGGTGCAACAAGTTGCACGCTCAAGACCGCGCCTTTGCAGCGAGAAGGCACCATCAAAGTACATCAACCACTCTTTGCTTGCTTCCTTGACGGGATGCTCAAGCTTTCTCGAATTTCTTCATCTTGGGTTAAGGCGCCCATTCTCGCTATGAACTCCGCCAATGCTATGCTTTGGATAGTTGAAGTGCTCTCAAATTTGAGGCCAAAGCTTGACAGCCCAAAGGCCCACTCGACAATCCTGCGTTGCCTCCGGATTTTGCAGTATCCTCTTCAGCGGAAAACGAGTGACGATCGCGTGATCTCATGTGCCCGGAAGTAATGGCGCAGCTTTCTCGAGGCCATGAGGAGGCCGAAAGCAATTTCTCGCACACCGTAGTACCTTGACCTAGCCCCTCGCAGAAGGGAACTAACAAAGTAAACTGGGCGTTGCACTCTTCTTTCTCAGATCTTCTCATGCGCTCACAGAGATCCATCCTTTTCGGGACCAGAGCTTGCCGGTGAAGCCCCCTCGCCGTCGCTAGATGCATCTCGCCATGGTGGCTAGCTCATCATCTCGCCTCCTCTCCGCTATTTAACGCAGCACTAACCACTTTGATTGGTTGCCGCTTATATATAGCAGCAACTTCTCTTGTGGCTTAGGTGCGACAAGTGTTGGAGTGGAGGATGTGTATCTCTTCAAGTCTCCGCAGCCGCAGCCTCCGCTTCAGAGTCCATTTCATTGGACCCGCCTTTTTCAAAATTTTGAAAATGGCAGGCGCGCCAAGCAGAACCTAGAGATAAACTCGCCGAGAGCAGCTACGCAACCGGCAAGTCTTCGTGACATCCCCGACGCGCTTTTGGTGCTTCAATCTGCTCAATGGCCTTGATCTTGTCTGGATTGGCTTCAATTCCCCGGCCGAGACACGTAAGAACCCAAGAAGCTTGCCGGAAGGGACTCCAAACACACACTTCTCGTGGTTGAGCTTTGAGGTTGATCTTGGCGCAGATTTGCAAAGGTTTCGTCTAAATCTTGAATCGAGTCGCCTTTGTCCTTGCTTTTTGACCACTATGTCATCCATGTAGGCTTCCACATTTACGTGCATTTGCGGCTCAAAAGCCGCCATGGACTACTCTTGCAAATGTTGAACCAAAGATTCTTTAATCCGAAAGGCATCCGCATTTAAACAAAGAGGGTGCCACATGGGGTGATGAATGCAGTCTTCTCTCATCCTCTTCTCGCCATGAAGATCTGATGATATCCTCGAGTATGCATCCGTAAATGAAAGCAAGTCACATCCGGCTGTGGAGACAACAATCTGGTCGATGAGCGGCGAGGGAAATGGGTCTTTGGGACAAGCTTTATTGAAATCGGTAAAGTCGATACAAAGCCTCCATTTCCCGCTTGCCTTTGCGCATAACTACAGGATTGGCCAACCACGAGGATGGAGCACCTCCTCGACAAGGCATGCCGCTTCCAATTTCTTGATTTCTTCTGCGATGAATTCTTGGCGCCCACCGCTCGCTTCCCGACTTTCTTCGCTGACGGGCCGCCAAGATGAGGACAAACGGCAAGATGGTGCTCAATTACTTTCCGGGAACACTGGGATGTCGACGGTTGCCATGCAAACATCGCCGACGTTCGCCCATAGGAAAGCAACGAGCGCGCCTTCCTATTTAGGGTCGAGAGTGGCACCGATGGTGAAGGTACCACCAGTGCTGTCCTCCTTGGCGACACCTTCTTGGTCTCGTGGAGCTGCCATCGCCTTTCATACACTTGCCGGTGGAGCTCGGCGGTGCGTCCTCGACGGTAGCGTAGCGCCCAAGAGGTGCGCTTGCGGAGTGGGCATCGAGCTCTTGCCGGACTTGGTCTTCTTCTTCCCCGGAGCTTCAATGCAAGTGGCTTGCAATCTGCCGCTGCCGCTTCCCGGTAGAGATCTTGTCGGCGCAGATAAGAGCATCCTTCTTGTCGCCAGGACAGAGATGACGCTATCGGGCCCGGCATCTTCAACATGTTGTATGCATAGTGATAGGCTGCCATGAATTTGGCGAAAAGTGCCGGACGGCCAAGTATCCCATTGTAAGGCAATGGAAAGTCACCAACGCCAAAAGTGACCTCTCTACCCCGAAGTTCAACTTCGCCGCCAAATGTCACCGCAACGTGATCTTTCCCTTCGCCTTGCTCCTTCCCGGATTGATTCTTGAATGTGCCGGTCTCTTCGAGCTCGCCATCGTGGATCCGGAGTTTCGGAGCACCGCGAGGAGATCAGGTTCAAGCCGCCCCGCTGGCCAACTAGCATCTTAGTGACCTTGAGGTTGCGGATAGTTGGTGAAACCAACATCGGCAAGCACCCAACCGCAGCTTACGCGATCGTGGTGGTCCTCAATATCAAAGATGATAGGCGATCGACCATTTCAGAGGCTTGCGTGACTCGACGGATGGTTCTCGCCGCATTGACTTCCCGCATCCACCGCTTGAGCCGGCGGTGTGAAGTATGCAGAGAAGCACCGCCACAACGCACAGGACCTCTGTGGCTTTCCGGAACTCCCCGCTCGTCGGTCTCATCATCATCCATGTCTTCATCATCGCCGCCGCTCTTCATCCTTGTCGCGCCGCTGGGAGGTCTGTCTCCTTGCCGCTGCTTGGCCTTGCAAGGCGTCCTCCCTCGCCCGGACGCTTTCTTGCTAGCTCCTCCAAAGACCTTCCTCGGCCTTCTCCTTGTCGCCGTCAGATTCAGCCTTCGCTGCTCGACAAGCTGCTCGACCTTTTTGCAGCCTCACGGAGGTCATGGCCCTTGGTGTGGTGGATCTTGCAAGATCGCTTGTTGGAGCCGCCCTGCTTTTCGCCATCGCCATACCGACAGCTTGGTGTGAACGGCAACCTCCTTGCCGAGCTACCAGCTTTGGCTTTCTTGGCGCCACCTCCGTTGCCGGATCGCTTTCGACAACCAGCACATCTTTGCCTTTCTTCTTCTGTTGCTCCACCGCCGGTTTTTTCTTTGCCGGGCGGTCTCCTCACTATCGATCCTCCGCTTCAAAGATTCTCTCCGGGAATCTCCTCCCTTCCTCAAAGACGTGCACACTTGTCGGCCAGGGCATATAGCTCATCGATGTCTCTCGATCTTGCACATCGCCATCTCCTCCTCAGATCCTGCGGTTTCGCGACGCTCGATGGAACGCTACTGATTACAGCGGCAGGGTGGACATCCGATGTTGTCAGACGCGGCTGAATCTTCGAATGTACTTGGCGCAGGGCTCTCCTTCCTTCCGGGCGAAGCAGATGAAGGTTGCTTTCTTGGCCATGGGGCTTGTGGCCACCGTAAAGGCGCCAAACAAACCGATGGCATAGATTCGCCCAAGAGGATATGGAGTTGTCCGGCAAGTGCATGAGCCAGATCTCGACATTGGGCTTGAGCACCGCCAAAGTAGTTGGCAAGGGATCTTGTCGCCTCGCCCGGCAGCTTGCACCGCGATGGTGTAGATGCCGAGGAACTCCGACGGATGCGCTCTTGCCGCCGCATTTCTCGGGTACGCCCGGCTTGAAATTCTTCTTGCTAGGCCATCGACTTGCCGCAGTTTCACGAAAGTGAACGCAGGGCAACTCTATCACAGACGGCAAGTCGCTCGTTCTTCTCGGGCGCATGCATGTCGACAAAGAGCCCAAATAAGGCTGGTCGGATTGACGCCGCGATTCTCTTCGGCGCCGATGCAAGTTAGAGTGTCTTCTTGTCGTTGCTCGCGTGAAGAACTTGGCGCCGATCGCGACAAGCTCGTGGATCCGGCGATGCGGTGGAGTCGCTGCCGAGGTGGATCCGCGAAGTCGGGCGATCTTGGCCTTCGGGCGGAGAGTGCATGGTGGTTGCACCCCACCGGTTTCTGCCGCCATCGGCTCATGTTTGGCAGTCCGCCGCTGCAGAACGCACTGGGCCGCCGGAGCCGCCGCTGGCAAAGCCGATGAGACTCGAATGGTGGCCTTCCATTCATCGACCTTGTCGATTGTTGGAGGGTAATCCAGAGCGCTTGAGCTCTCGCCAAAGCTTCGCCGGAGTGGTGGGTGGCGATGGCGAACGGCGCGAGGAGCGGATATGCTCGGACTTCTAACTATGTTAGAAGGAGCAGATCCCGCCCAGCGACCGTGCTTCGCCGCGCCAAAGATGTTGGCGTGCATGCCGGTCTTGAGCATCCCGAGATCCACTACCGATCTTGGTCCAACGAGCGTATGGCGCTAGTGAATACCATGACGCCACGGGTCCCGCCTTCCCCGAGACAAAGCGCTGTGCATGTAGGGACGCCGAGGTTCGCGCAGCCTTGTCCTTGGACTTGGCAGCACCGTGGCCTCTGCCGACGCCCATTCTTTCGCGGCTTCACCCCACCACCCGCTTGCTCCGGCGTGGTGGTGGGTTCGACGCGGACGGAACATCTGCCGCCGAAGCCTTCTTCTTCGGTGGCATGTCGATGAAGACGATGAAGATCTAGCTCGTGTGGACGCCGGATCAGGTTCACACAATCTCGACGCCCCCTACCTAGCACGCCAAAGATGTCGGGGCAGGCTGATCTGGCCCACGAACACCTATGGGACCGGCGGACCGAGCCCCTTTCGGTTCGGCGGGGGGCGGAGGTTGCACGAAGAGCAGATCGAGGCGAGGCACACGAGCGGTTTTACCCAGCTTCGAGTTTCTCCGAGAGATAACACTCCTACCGCTGCATGTCCGAATGTATTGAGTTCTTGCTCGGAGCGCTTTGAGTGCTACAAGACACACAAGTCGCTAACGAGACCGAGCGTGAGTGTTCTCGAACCCCTCTACGCTATGCATGGGCCTCCTTTATATGCTAAAGGGGTCTCCGGTGTGGCAACGAGAATGGGTAAAATGGAAAAGGAGTGGTTGGTACAGCTACTTGTATGCAGTGTATCATACCTAACCTCGACGGCAGGGACAAAGGCATTAAATGCTCCGCTTCACGCCGCCCTAACAAAGGCAAACAGTGGACCGTCAGGGCGCCACCGCTTGCCGATGGCAATCTTGTCATTGTTGCCACATCAAGGCTTCCGCTGGTCAAGACGGCCTTCTGCCACGCTGCTACCGAAAGGTCCTGTATGCACACATTAGTGGACGTCTGGAGCGCAGTACGGAGTGGTGGTCTGCCGCGGCAAGCGCCTTTGCCGCGTTGTTGTCTTGTCGCGTCCGGAAGCTTGTCCCTCATCGGGCCTTCCTGCAAGCTCCTCTTGCCGGGCCTTGTCTCCTAGGCTTGAATACTTTGTTCTTGAATGGCTCCAAAGGAACCACGGAGGACCTTGGCGGTCACCCGCAAGCCTTGTCATGAGGGTCTGAATCGCCCGTGCACAAGTTCGGGATACTAGGGTACCCCTACCTAGTACACCGACAGGAGCCCCGGCCTGGCCACACATGGTGCCGAAGCGCTTGGGCCGCACTCCAAAACAGGCACGGCACGCTGCTGCCTGGGTTACGCCGTAACTCACCCCGGACCCACCACGCCCTCCAAGAACGGCACGCATCAAATGCGGCGTCGTGTGAGAGATCGTGGGCGAGATCGTGGGTGGTTTCTTTATTCGGAACGATGGAACGTCCGCCCCCTCCCTCTTTATAAGCAGGGGAAACAGGGGCAGTTTGCCCATCTCGCCAGTTGCTGTCCAATCTCGAAAACCTGGCGCGCCAAAGATGTCGGGGCAGGCTGATCTGGCCCACGAACACCTATGGGACCGGCGGACCGAGCCCCTTTCGGTTCGGCCGGGGGCGGAGGTTGCACGAAGAGCAGATCGAGGCGAGGCACACGAGCGGTTTTACCCAGCTTCGGAGCTCTTCGGAGAGATAACACTCCTACTGCTGCATGTCTGAATGTATTGAGTTCTTGCTCGGGAGCGCTTGAGTGCTACAAGACACACAAGCTGCTAACGAGACCGAGCGTGAGTGTTCTCTCGAACCCCCCTCTACGCTATGCATGGGCCTCCTTTTATATGCTAAAAGGGTCTCCGACAGTGGCAACGTAGACAAGGGTAAAATGGAAAAGGAGTGGTTGGTACAGCTACTTGTACAAAGTGTATCATACCTAACCTCGACGGCAGGGGACAAAGGCATTAAATGCCCGGCTCACGCCGCCTAACAAAGGCAAACAGGGACCGCCGTGGGCGCCACCGCTTGCCGATGGCAATCTTGTCGGCGTCGCTTGCCACAGCTGGCTCCGTCAAGACGTTTCTGCCTCGCTGGCGCTACCGAAAGGTCCTGTAGGCGACACGTTAGTGGACGGCCGGAGCGCAGTACAGTAGTGGTCTCGGCAAGCGCCTTTGCCGCGTTGTTGTCTTGTCGCGTCCGAAGCTTGTCGCTCATCGGCCTTCCCTGCAAGCTCCTCTTGCCGTGGGCCTTGTCTCCTAGGCTTGAATACTTTGTTCTTGAATGGCTCCAAAGGAACCACGGAGGACCTTGGCGGTCACCCGGCAAGCCTTGTCATGGAGGGTTGTAAATCGCCTCAGGCACAAGTTTGGGATACTAGGGTACCCCTACTCTAGTACACTGACATTCGTGTGATTTGTATTTCTGGGAAGTTGCTGATGTGGGGGAATGCAACTACGCTGATTATTTGGTTAGCCGAGGAATCCCAATACTAGCAGGTTGGGGTGTTGGACAAGTAATCAAGGAACGATGGAAGAGGAAGATGCAGAGCAGAAGGTTAAAGATGCAGTTCCTCGATCATGGCCAAGCAACAAATGGCCGTAACAGCCTTGACAAAGAATGAGGAGATGAAAGAGCTTGTGAAGATAATGGGCAAAATCGATGTGCTCAGAGGATGATTGTCTCTTTATTTGAAGTGTATGTAGCACTCGTGATGTATTCAAGTGGCTACGACATGAGCACTTTCTTTGAAACTAGTAATGAATGAAACATGTGTAGCAGTTTGGGCGTAGTGTTGTGAACATCTAATGATTTCTATTAACGGAAATCAGGGGTATCCCCTTTGCTCATAGAAATAAATAACAGCAGAGGCCCTGTCGGGTCAGCTTTGTTCTCATTCGAAGACGTCGAGCAAATTGCAGTCCAACAACAAACTATGTCATCAAATTCAAGTTTCACAGCCAAATATGAGTACAACTAAACAACAATGTCATCATGTTTTAGTTGTCATACAATCACCAAACACAAATCAGCATACATAACAAGTGATGTTCTCACAAAGAAAATACTAAACAACATGTTCATCAGGTTTGAGTTGTCATAGAAACACAATTTCACATAGTAGATAAAAAACGCCTTCTCGACAGTGCAAATACGACAAAAGCAATGTAATCATCATCCGCAGCAGCAGCGTCAACATCTTCGCCATGTGTATCAGTCTGAATCGTGATTCCCCACGGTGTCATCTTCTTCTTCGTCCTCAACATCCTCGAACGTTGGCTTCTTCTTGATCAACTCTTGTATGTCCACAACACGACAGGCAATCTTTTCGCCGGCATCATTGACGTGATGGTTCTCAAAGATATTAGGAACATCTGTGTTATCTTGTACATCAGGACAGTGTAAGCATCATCTTGTTGTGCAACTTCATTAAACGAATTCATCTGCTCAAACCTTTGCAATACTCTCTAGTCATCGCTACATGCAAATGTGTCTTCCAAGAAAAATATCTGTGTTGCTTGATTTGCCAAAATAAAAGGCTCGTTGATGCAGTACGCCGCCTTGACATTGATGGATTTGAAATAATCATCAGCTCTGGGTTTTGCGATCACGGAAAACAGGTTATACCAACGACAAAGACAATGTAACCACACAAAGTGATGATCCTCGAAATCGAGATATACTGCAATCGAACAATGTCTGTTATGTTAGCATACATCTCAGCTTGTCTCTTTGTCATACGTGATCCGTGCTCATGATGGCAATCGCTTTTGTGTCTTCCTTCCTTCGTCTCGCAAGGGTGTTGTAGCGCACATCTCCAACAACGCAAGATTCATAATGTCTTACCCAGTATCGTGACCCATTGCTAGTGATTAAAGGGCATCATCAACTGCCTGCCCATCCTCCCGCATCTTCTTAACCTATGGTTAGAAAATAGACAAGTTGATCCTCTTATGTACTCAATATATTAAAAAAAACTGATAGTGCACTTCAAAATCTTACATGGTTCTTGAACCATTTCGCAAATCCTGCCATAACAGTTTGTCAATGTTTCTTGGATTTTGCGGCAGTAACTCCTCTTTGTAGATGCTGCACAACATAGTGATCGCGTCAAACATCTAAATATATAAGAATGTGCTACAAGTTTAGTAGATTACGATGTATAAGCTGCAGATCGCACTTACTTGATATAAGGTAGTATCTCAGATGCTTATTCAACACATACCAAACCATTTTGTCCAAATCTTTAGGTTTGTCCTCTTGTTGACTCTTCCCTGTAACTCGAATGTAATAATCGAAAACATTGAGCCCGGGATTGTCTTCACCCACCTCTTTGCTAAGTCGATCAATTTGTTTCAATGTATTTTGAGAAGAATGTCAACGCTCAGAGCAATGTAGGCCTCTGCAATGGAACCCTCGGGTCTAGCTCGTTTCCTAACATAGCCCTTGAAAGTGCCTAGCCGCCTTTCAATAGGGTACATCCAGCCATCTTGTCTTTGGACCTCTAAGTAGTGCCTCATCGTAGATGAACAGCCAAATGCACCATCACATCAAAGAAAGTCGGAGGATATATCTTCTCAAGGTCACATAGGATAGTTGGTATCGTGGTCTCTAAGACGCCTCCAAAGCATCTATCCTGATATTTCTACTGCAGAGTTCCTCAAGAATTGTCCCAACTCGCAAATCGCTCAGATAAGTCGTATGGCCCAATCCTATAAGGATAACAGGTAAAACCCTTTGAAGTAGGACGTGGCAGTCATGAGTTTTCAACCCTTGTACCTTGTTTCCATCTCAGACCGACTCTCCTTTCGTGGTTGGAAGCAAATCCATGTGGGAATCTCACACGTGATGACAGACCTCGCAGAATTCTTTTCTTTTTACCTTGTCCAAGACGCATTACCGTGGTGGCATATCCCATGGTTTACCTTCATCTTGCACACCGCAAATCCTTTTTGATACCTGTGTGTCAAATCAATCCTAGATTTTAAGGTATCTTTCGTCTTGCCTTCAATGTTAAGAAGTGTGCCGATAATGCTGTCACATATATTTTTCTCGATGTGCATCACATCAAGATTATGCCGCAGATCCAAATCTTTCCAATGCTCCAAGTCCCACAAAGTGGACCTGCGGGTAAACAATAATCTCTCTTCTACCGTGCCACGCTTCCTTTTCCCGCTTCCATTACCAGGATGGTTTCCTGGTGTAATATGCCTGACCTTCTCTAATTCCACTTGCAACTCATCGGCGATGAGCCTCTTTGGTGCATCACGGTTTTCATTCTTTGCATTGAACACATGTCTTCGGTATTTTCTAGGATGCCACTTGTCCTTGGCAAGGAAATGGCGCTGTCTAATGTAACAGATCTTGCTAAGTATTGCGTATGACAGCGGATTCCTGTCACAGCGAACACATGCATTGTAACCATGTGTCGTTCGCCCTGACATAGTGCCAAAGCCGGATAATCATGGATGCACCAAATTACAACAGCACACAGAAAGAAATCAGTTGGTGGACTGCTATATAGGTCTCGAGTGAGAACACCCTTTCATAGCTGTTGAAGTTCCTCCACAAGAGGCTCCATGAACAAATCAAAATCCTTTCCAGGAATTTTTGGACCTGGGATGAGCAAGGCCATCATGTAGTTTGATTCTTTGGTGCGTACATTTGGAGGCATGTTGTAAGGATAACAAGCACCGCCACATGCTATATGTGGCGCTTTGGTGGCCAAATGGGTTAAATCCATCTGAAGCTAAGCCAAGTCTAATGTTTCTCGGGTCAGCAAAGAAACTCTTTGTGTTTATCATTGAAGCTTTTCCACTCACTACCATGAGATGGATGGCTCATTACATTCTCGATCTCTGTACTCGGGTTCCTAGAATGCCACAAGACATCCTCTCTTGTTTCAAAGATCATGAAACAACCTACGCAATCTTGGTGTAATTGGAAAATGTCTCGTAACATTATGAGGAACCCTCTTCACAAAGATCGCCATCTTTCCATCTTGATGATTTGCATTTCGGGCATTCACTTGTTGGCATAATCCTTCCTAATGTAACACAATTATTCTTACAAACATGGATCATATCATATCCAATTCCAACTGCATCAAGGAAATTCTTCATTTTCTTTGTAGGGTGTGTGGCAGCTCAGACGATCTGGGAAAGATTTATGGAAAGCGTAGCCAACATCGCATCGAATGATTTGTTGGTCATCCGCTCAGATGTCTTCACACGAAGAAAGGTGACCATAGCTGAGAATACTTGGCAGCTTATTTCGGGGTGACAAAGAACGTTGCATTGTTCCAACATGCGGGCCCACCATTTTTCTTCAGAGGTGAAAGTTCACGGAATGCACGAGCATTTCGTAGCATTGTTTCAATGTTGGTCAAACTCACCGGCTCCACCATCACCACCTCCTCCTCCTCTTCCACTCGAGCATCGTGCGATCAAGATGGTGATCTGCTGCTTCCACGTAGTCAATAACGTTGATGTTCACAGCTTCACCATGATGAACCCACCTAGTATATGTGACCGACATCCCATACAAGTGTAGATGATTTTGCACGGATTGGTAGGGTCTTGTAACTGAATTCATATAACTGCTACACGAGCAGAGCACATCTGATTTTGGACCATCGTACTCAGCTCTGATAAAGTTCATGAAGTTTTCAACCCCCTCAACATATGCAGCGGAGAATCTTCGAGCAGAAGTTATCCAAGTCTTGTCCATCTGTTAGACATACAAATTAGTTCCTCTACTAGATATTACAGGAAAAACATATATTCTTTTTTATGAAGTCCAGAAAAAAATACCTAGGTCGATGTCTAAAGCTATGGCAAGATATTTGGACGAGCAGATCTAAGTAACGAAATATATGTAAAGCTAATTCAGCAAACAGATTTGAGTGCTAAATTATAGCAGGCTGTTTCAGCAGTCAATGAGGCCGAGCACACAGCCATCGAACTATCGGAGGCCATCGCAGCAACAAAGATCGAGTATAAAACGGTGTAGAGCTATTTCACCTAACAGATTGGCTACTAGACCATGGCAGTTCACGCCACAATAAATATATGGCATGATATTTTAGCAACTAATCGGCCTTGGCATGCCATCTCAGCTAAGAAGATTGAGTGCGAACAGAGGCAAGGAAGCTTCTTAAGCGAGCATATTGATAGTAAACTACTTGACAAACAAAGGAGATTAACAACGCTTCTATCGCCTAACATTCAGTGCTACAATCGACATGAACGGGCCTCGCCTAGAATGCGCGTGCATCGTGGGAGAAGCGACCGTGCGCTCTCCACACGAACGTTGCCGGTGGTGGCGGCTGACGCCGTGCGCCCTCCACAAGAACGCATGCAGGTGGCGGCGCGGCTAGTGTACGACAGTCTACGAGAGCGTACTGTGGAAGTGAGAGGATCGCCGTGCGTCTCCTCGACGAACCGCGACGTCGACGTATCGGCGAGGCGGGGAGGGCGGCTTTGGCGGAGCGAATGGAGTGGAGGGGGGACCGGGGGAGGGGGGTTTGGGGAATATTTGGCCGAAGGGTAGTTGAATCGAATTTGGGGGGAATTTTTGTGTGTGTGTGGGGAGGATTTTTCGCGCGATGGGCGGGGAGTTTGGCGCATGGTCGGTTTCTCCAAGTGCAGTCCCACGTGTCGCTGAAGAGGCAAGCGAAGCGCGTTGCCCGCTTCGTGAGCCGTGTGCAGGACCGAGCGTGTGTGGGATGCAATGCGACCGCGACAGGAGTGATGTGAGTGTACCGCCTTTTTTCCTTTTAAACTAGGTGCTTCGCCCCCTAAAAAAAATGTTGCTTCGTGCGATCCATCGATACTACTACTAGTAATCTGGTAATCCCGACTAAAACGGCGCGGCCGGGTCTTTTCCCGCGCAATATGCTGGGAGGTTGGCTTAGTTGGGTTTTTTAGATTTGTCTCGGTTCAATAAATAGCAGAGTTGGTGATGATGGTGTGCCTGCCATCCTGCAATATAGGTCGTCCGATCTATATCTAACGGATAGGAAGGAAACTATGACAATTTACCCGCACTCCTCTCCACATTTGCAGATAAGGCTTTCCCTCATTCATCCTTTTCTCCCACAAGATCTTGATCTTCTGTGCAACGCACGGGCATCTTGCTAGTACTCCTACGATATGTATATGATTGTGAAAGTTCATATACACCGACCAAGATTAATGCAAACACGGCAGATTTTCATTACATTTCGAACTTTTATAGGACAGAAAAATAAAAGAAACCCGACCCTAAACCTATTCTACGGCGGAGACTGACGTCCTCCATCTGCGATCTCTATGTACGGGGGCGGGGTTCAAGACCCGTGAAGTGAAGGTGCGGTCTCCGGCGAGGAAGAGTAGAACACTGGATACGGACCGGCCAGTTGGCACACCATGCCCTGCCGCCTCCCATGCCCTACTCATCCTCGGAGGAGTCCCCGACCTCAGCGGTGCCGGACGTTGGACGGCGGCAAGTAGGACGCGTGGCTGACGGTGCTCCCGTCGTCGGACGCTAGTGTGGCCACCTCTTGTGCGGTCGCGTCCGCGTCCCGCTACGCCGCTATTGCGTCGCGAGAGGCGACTTGAGCGAGGGCGGCGACCTCGAGCTTCATCCCCGAAGACAAGCCCTCCCGCAGAGCGTTCGCACTTGCGATCATGGTGGATGTGGTGCCAGGTAGGAGGATGATGCGCTATGTTGTGGAGGTTAGCTAGGCGTTGCCGCTTTAAGTAGCGCATTCCGGTGAGGCCAAGCGTCCGGGTGCGTCATTAAGTCGCCGGAGTTGGTTCCTCGGGCACCGAGCCTCTTAACGACGACATACGAATCTGAGCAGACGACATGAATGCGGGTAGCTGGCGCCGGCTGGAAACGCCGCTGACGGCGCGAGGGACGAGGGCTTTGGTGTGCCAGGGTAGTCAGCTGCGGTCGTGGCAACGCTGGAGATGCCATATGCTCAAATGCGATCCCCGCATGTCATTGAAAAAGCAAGACGACCCGTCATGGTCTCTGGTCCAGAGGATGCAGTTGGCCGCGCTACACCACTCCGCGGATGTGTCGCGGCGCCCCGTGCATCCTTGATGAGCCGGGTGTTGGGGTGTGTTTGGACTGTGGCCAAAGTGCACCTTACCAAAATTTTAGTCATGACCCCAATATTGGTCTTTGTTTGGATGGTTGCCATTTCTTTGGCATGCCAATGAACTCTAGCCAACTCTAGTTCATTTTTCTTGCCAATGTCGGCCAAATCATGGGCAACCAATACCTCAACCAAAATTTTTGGCTACCCAATGCTTTGATGGGGCAACCTTGGGCACAAACCAAACATACCGTTGGTCGTGCCACGACACTAACGCCACCCTCGGCACACTGAAACCGACCGTGTCTATCGACGATATGAGCGTGTCGCTCACCGCGGTCACCGTGTCCAGAGGCGGTGCTGGAGCTGCCCCCTGTTGTTGGCCCCAACGACCCACATGAACGGTTGTCGGTGGCGAGGAGGTCGTGGGCCAGCTCCTCCATTGGACTACTCTGCGCTATGTCGGTTTCCCTGTTTTCCCGGCCATATTCGAGCATCGATTGCTCGCGTTGCGCATTAGGCCTTTCACTATGCAGGCCAAGCGAGACAACTTATTGTTTATTTGAGCCGTTCAAGTGTAATCATGTGGCGTTTGCTTATTTCTCATTCCTCACCAACCCTCTTCTCCATCGATCATGTCGCCCTCTAGTCGAGTCCATCCTCCCGCATGCCTCATTTGAACACTCCGCCGAGTATCATTCGCATGTACCCATCCTAGTCCTCTTTCAATAGATCTCTGGACCCCGAGATGAAATCGAGAGGGAACGAGTGGGGGCACATGATACCTAAGGCGGATTCAAAATTTTGAACCGGTGATCATAGCATCCGCAAATCATATATAAAGGGTTTCAGTGTTCGTTTCATTTTGAACGTACAATATACTCCCTCCTATCCTTTCTACTTTACATACTCCCTCCGTCTAGGTGAGTAAGTCATCTTAGGCTATGCACCATGACCAAGGAGGAGAGAAAAACGAGAGACATTAATGTCTATTTGCTAATTAATAGTATTGCATGCAATGAACTAACCACTGCATGTCGTGTTTGATAGTCTCAAGTCATTAAAAGCATGCACACCCTTATCTCTTATTGGTTGATATGTCAAGAAACAAGAAACGAGGTAGAAGTTAATGCACCGCGCCTAAGTGTTTTGGGATTATTTGGTTTTCGTAAGATGACTTACACACCTAGACGGAGGGAGTATAAGTTTTATGTGTAGTCAAAGTATCTCTACTATGATAAAAAAGGTATCAACATTCAACAACGCCCAATCAATATCGTTAGATTCGTACGTACTCCTAGATTTGTACTCAAGATGGTTTCCAATTTGACTATTGACAAGATTAATAGTACTCCTTTCACATAGGTGAGTAAGTCATCTTAGGCTGTGCACCATGACCAAGGAGGAGGGGAAAACGAGAGACATTAATGTTTACTATTTGCTAATTAATAGTATTGCATGCAATGAACTAACCACTGCATGTCATGTTTGATAGTCTCAGGTCATTAAAAGCATGCACATCCTCATCTCTTATTGGTTCATATGTCAAGAAACAAGAGACGAGGTAGAAGTTAATGCACCGCTACCACGTGTTTTGGGATTATTTGGTTTTCGTAAGATGACTTACACACCTAGACGGAGGGAGTACATGAGATGTATAATGTGAAAATTATATCATTGGAAACTCCTTTCACATCTGAAATAGACCATATGCTTTGTGTAAGTTGCATGTCATATATTATTACTACATTTGGTCAAAGTTAGCCTCGAAAAACGCATTAGACCCTGTATGCTTTGTGTAAGTTGCATGTCATATATTATTACTCTAACATTTGTGTAAGTTGCATGTCATATATTATTACTCTAACATTTGGTCAAAGTAGTATAGTGGAAGTGGTACTCCGACGTAGGTATCCCTGCCTTACCCTCCCTTTCGGTCACTTCTTGGCGGACCCCATGCTTGCTAGGGCCCCGCATGTCGGTTACTCAATGGGTTCGCCACGTCGAGGATCCTCATCCGTAGTATACTCCCTCTGCTTTTTATTTACTCCACATAAAAGCGGAGGGAGTGGTGGTATAATAAATGGCCTTGAGCGGGGAGGGGAGGACGTCGGTTTGCTCTCAATTGCGGTCCCACAAGCGGCGAAAAACGCAAGACGAAGCGTGTTCCATTCGGTGAGCGGCGTGGAGGGTCCAGCGTGCGGGCTGCAACGCTAACGCGACAAGAGCGATGTACAGATCAAAACCGATTGACCGTCGTCACCGTAACCACTATTCACACGGAACCCACGCGCCGCCCACGCCAGCCACTACCCTAAGACCACACCAAATCTCCAGCCCATTCCCCCACCTTTCGATCCCCTAGCCCGCATTAAGCGTCCCCTAGTCGTTGGAAAGCCATGGTGCGCCGCACGATCACTTACTACAAGATGTCGATTTGAGCGCCACAGAAATCGGCGGCGGCGATCGGCGCCAGACCTCTGTTCCCAAGCTCGCTGCGGCGGGCCAATCCTCGAGTTCTTCCGGAGCCAAGCTACGAGGAGGAGGAAGCCGATCCAATGTTCATCATGCGGAGGTCGCGCGAAAGGCCTCCGATGGGTATGAGATGATGGACGTCGACTTCCTGCCGGCGTCCGAGTCCCCATGGTGCAGGCGGACCAGCGGTTCAACATGGCGATACTAAAGGAGGACCGGGAGGCAAAGGCTCAACTCGACGCGGAGCGCACGCATGCCGCTGCCATCGAGGCTCTCCGCAGCGGAACCGGATGTCGTGGATGTGAACCGGGCGGCGGAGGCTCAACTTGAGGCGGAGCAGCGGATGCCGCTGCCATCGAGGCCTGCTGCAGCGGAACCGGACGCCCCGGATATGAACCGGTGGGAGAGGCTCGACTCGATGCACGAGCGCGCGGATGCCGCTCTCATCGACGCCTCCTCGCGGCGGAACCGGAAGTCCCGGACTTGAACCAGCGGCGGAGGCTCGACTTCGACTCGGGCGCCGCGGATGCCGCCGCCATCGAGGCCCTCTGCAGCGTAACCGGATGTCCTCGACTTGAACCGGCTGTGCTCTCGTCCGCAGAGTGCCCGCGACGCTCCACTTGAACGAGTAGGCGGAGGCCGAGGACAACCACGGTGCGGAGACACACGTCGGCGTGACGGCCGGTTCAAGGCCGGCAGCCAAAGACGACGAGGCCGTCTCTTTCTGCGGCAAAGTGATAGTTTTCTTTATGTTGTTGTTTTTATGGATCTTTGCTGTGTAAAACATACTATTTGTTATGAAAATCGCTGACTTGGGTCAGTCTACCATTTCAGGCGGTTGGATGAATATCCCACGTCTCCTAACCCTTCTTTCCTTCTTCCTCACCTCTTCTTCTTCCCCAATGCAGACCACCGCACGGGCCGTACGGATACTCCCCAACATGCGTTTGGATAAACATACTCTATGAACGAAAATTATGTGTCAGCGATAGGATGGCTGAGTTTGGTTTGTTCACATGCGACAGCACGTGTCAGTGAGGGTGTGTTCCCTTGGTTGGGTTTGCGGCGTGCGGGAAGCGTGTGTGAGGTGCGGTGCAACCGCGGCGTCGTGGAGCGACCGTGTGAGGGTGCGGTGCGATCATGACAACGGTATGCAAGTGTACCTCCTTCTCATTTTGAAAACTTTAGGAAAGCTAGGCATAAATGGGTGGCGAAGTTTGGAAATGCTAGGCCTAGACCCATACAGGATAAGTACGTGCATTACTAGGAGTACTAGTGTTAAAAAAGAAAGGTGGGGTTTTCCTTCGCGGGATTTAATCGATACAAATCCTCGTTTCACGTGTCAATTAATGCGTATTTTTTTCTCGAAAGACCAAAGAGCTAACCATCTCATTCCTCATCGCTTGATTAATGCAGCGCCATGCAAACGAACCTTCTCACTTTCGCATGCATGCAGGGGATATTAATGTCCTTGGTTGCTAACCCCATCAATTTTGCCTCGATTAGTGTTAGTGGCCCTTTGCAAATTGTAATTTTGATATACTGGCCTTGTGTACAAAAAAATGGAGGTAGTAACTATATTTGAATTCCTTGCCCATTGCGGTGACGTCGACGACTTTTTTTGTGTGGTTTGGCGAAGTGCGTTCGACGGAGAACACCATTGAGGGAGACCATGGTAAGTCGTTCGCAAGTGCCGCCTGCAAGCCGAGACAACTGCCTTATTTCCATCTAGGAATTCCTTTACTAGTACTACTACTAGGAGTACTAGTGCGGTGAGATGGTTTCTCGAAGAAGACGATGGAGAAGCGGAGTCAGCGAAGAGTGAAATGATAGTTGCTTCATCCGTGCTTTGTGATTTGACGCCTCCTGCTTTGTGATTTGTGATAGAAGGGATAGGGAGTAGACTCTGTGCTCTATCTTTGTACTACATGCGTCCAAGCATGGGAGAAAGAGGAGAGACGTTGCATTTTCCTATTCCTTCAATCAATCAATCGTGGAGCTTCGGTTCCATTCTTTTGGCTTTGGCAACACCGTCCACAATGGTTCCCACGATGCCAAAAGCTATTTTCACATTTGGCTACACATTGTGGATGCCCTTAACCGTACCACTTGGTTTTGCTCCTGTGTGCTATCTATACAAATCTCAATTATATTGATCTAAAAAATTATAGAATCAAAGATTAGTAAAAAGGAGGTGATTTTGCCGCGCGGATGGCGGGGGAGGTTTCTTATTTTCGGAGGACGTTGTCCTGGCGGTTTTCTAACATGCGATCCCACATGTCAGTGCTTTACCAAGCTGATCCGCGTCCCACCTGAGGCAGAACAACGGCAGAAGCAACACATGGTTAAGTTGAAGAAGATGAGGGAGAAGCGGATTCAGCAACGAGTGAAATGATGGTTGCTTCGTCCCTCCAACTTCTTTTTTTAGCATTATTACTTTGTCCCTCCAACTTAACTGCGGGAAAGGTGCAGCTTTGTGATTTGACGCCTCATTGCTCATTACTACGCCGGCGCCATGACTGGGTGCTTCACCCCGGCTGCTCTATCAGATTCGGTATGGCGCCATGACCGATGTCCCACATGTCGTGAAAGGGACTAGAAGATTTATGAAAGCGGCGCTCGACTCTTCTGACGGAGGAGTAGACGACACGATGGCCCATTGAATCTGTCACATGTACCGTATAGTACTATAGTTTTGCTGTTTCGCATTTATCCATCGATACAAACCCGATTAAGCAGGAAAGGGCGGGATTTTTCCCGCGGTAGATGATAATGCGCCATACATTTCAGAGGCAATTTTAATCTATGCAAACTGAATAACTATAAGTAACAATATGATATCTAGTAAAACTAAAAACACATATGATTTATTGTGTTAGAGTGTAGTAGTAGTGCTGTATTGCATAGTTGTTAGATGCAACATGCGAGAACGTGTAGAATGTAGTTTTGGAGGGCCTACAGAGAGAAAAACGTAATACGGTCACCGTACTTCAGAATAAGCTGATTACAGTCACTATATACGTTTTACAGTGATTATCCGGTCACTTGCTCATAGTTCAGCATCGGATTGCACTCTGTTGACCGGCCAAATAGTCTGCGTGGCGCCATGTTAACTAGTTAAATTGACCACGTTCCTTGTGGGTCCCACCTGTCAGTTCGCATAAGGAAAAGATCAGATAAACACAAATTTATGGTAGCGACAAGGCTCCAACTTCGCTTGCTGGAATCACCTGGTTGTGTATGTGTGCAGCCGAGGCACGATGTGTGCGCATGCACGTGTAGGTTGAGCACTTGAGCATGAGAGTGTGTGTTGGTCGTGTGGTGTACTGGTGTGTGCAAGCATGCGTGCGTGTGTGCAAGCATGCGTGCGTGTGTGCATGTGAGTGTTGCGTGCGTGCGTGGCTGCGTGTGTACGTGTGAGTGTTGCGTGCGTGCGTGGGTGCATGTGTTTGTGTGAGTGTTGCATGGATGGAGTTCGTGTGCATACGTGCGTGTGTGTATAATCACCACACCAGCTCACGTGTGTTAAAACAGACGGCTCAGCATACCAATACAAGGCCACCTTGTCCGCTGTGCCCGTGGTCATGACTTCGAACCACCATTAAAATATTTTTTTGTCGTTTTTTTTCATTCTTACAAGCAAGATGCCCGTGCGTTGCACGTAACATCAAGATGCATATGTATGACTTGTTTATCTTGTGAGAGAAAAGGATGAACGAGGGAAGGCATTATTTGCAAATGTGGAGAGGTGTGTGGGTACCTTTTTGCAAAATTGCCATAGTTTCTTTCCTATCCGTCAGATATAAATCAGACGGCCTATATTGCAGGATGTCAGGGACACCATCATCACCAACTCGCTTTTTTTATAAGAGTGTATTTTATGTATTTTATAATAGTGTAGATGTAGAGTAGATACAAGTCGGCAGGTGGGCACGATGTTAGTGAGATAATGTGATGCAACACTAGAGGTGCCACGTGGAGCGTTTAATCGTCAACTAGTCATGTCATGAGCAAATACAAAGTTGTACGGTGAGCCGTGATCGTATAATAGCCACTAAACGTAAACGGTGACCGTAATGAGTGGATTATGAAGTCCAATGTATGTATCGTGCTTTCGCTTCAAATACAATGATCGTCATTGCATATATCGCGAGAGAAAGATGAAACACGCGTGAATTTTCCGGGGGCTTACTTTTATAGGACCTGAAGATAGTTTTATGTGCATACGTGAAAGGGGCGTACAGGGGGTATGCGATGGAGAGAGAGATGCTCTTCGTTTCTCTTTATTATGACTAACTTTGTATATAGTATAAAAATATACAAATTCACAGTGCGGAATAAATATCATTGTGGGCACCATGCAATGCAAATTAGCGTTCATACTCCTCCATATAACTTTGTAATGTTGTATATATGTAGAAACTCTAAAATAATTTTTGGCCACACTTTATTCAAAAGGAATGTTGTATGAGAAATAAACGTGAAGAGAGGGCTTTTTAGATCAATGGGGTACATGATGTAACATGTGTGAATGTGTAGTTGATGCATTTGGCGGGGCCTAGAGAGGTATGTGTGTGTATTACGTATTCGAGAGAGGCATGGATAGAGGGGACAACGGGGGGCGTGGGAGAGATAGCACGAGAAATGAGAGTGGTCTAGAGAGAGAGAGACGAATATGACGTCACGACAAGAGATTCCATTCCCTTGAGTGTGTATATGCAAGGGGGGAGGGAATAGAGGCACCAGGAGAAATTTTCTGTGTGTGTGGTGTTTGTGTTGGTATGTGTGGGTTGGAGAAGATAATGAGACGTGGGGGCAGAGGGTGTGTCACCGCATGAGGTCCAGTGGGTCGAGGTGAGGCCCTTCGTTCGGTTCCGTCCTGCGCCACATTGGTCGGCCCATGACACATTTAGGAAGACCCATGGATGACTAGTCGTATAAGACAAAGATAGCAGAATTGTGAAGGATTCTGTGTCCATTGACAAAGCCGGCTAGGATTTGTAACCCTAGGTTCTTGGACTAAGGTAACCCCTTTATCTCTGATATTACTATTCATCCAACGTAACTTTAAGGGGCATCCTACAAAATGCTCTGCTAGAATCATACTAAATCGATTAGGAAGAGAGGTGTGAGATAATGCGTGAGAGACATGCATAAAGATAATGTGCGTACATGAGACACGTAGGCAGGTCCATGTATATAGAAAGGGTCGATGAGGATTGTGCGTGTGTATGTTTGCGAGAGGAAGAGTGCTTGTTATAAAGGTTAGTGAAAACAGTTGTAAATGGTTACGGGAGGGAGGAAGGGTTATATCTAGAGCATGTGTGCGAGAAAGACACCTCGGGAGAGAGTGTGTGAACATGTGTGAGAGACCACCGATGGAGAGTGAAACTACACGTAAAAGACTACTCTACACATTGATTAAAGATATAAATTGTATCCAAATATTAGGATGGGATCATGATATTTGCAACTCGCGTATGGAGCGGTCATTGATCCATCAGACATCTAGATTCTATCGAATTTGAGCATGTCTATGTTATTATTCGACACAATTGATCCACATAGTTAGTATTTTGAACTCCAGACAATGCATCACTTTAGCAATCAAATATAAACGTGAGTATAGTTCATGTTGTGTGTGTAAAGCACATTATACATAATGAAAGTTACACAATGGACATTTATAAATAGCTACCTATGAACTAGCATACATTTGAATTCAACCTAAGGTGGTTTAAAAAATCGAATTCAACATGAAGTCCATTCAATTATTTGAATTTGATATCATGGCATTTGTAAACCATACCTAAACTATGGGGGTACCAATCTTTGCTCTGATTTTCTACATAATAGCATATGTAGTCGTGTACAAAATAGATTCAAATTTAGCTCCTCCATTCCAAAATAATCGTAGTTATAGGATTTTCAAGTGTCAAAATTTCAAAAGGAAGCAGATAATTTAATGAGGTTTTCAAACATACAAGGTCAAATATAACGTTGTCTATTTAGGCCAATCCTCATAGTTCAAGAGTACTCTAAACGTGAATGCTTGTGTTTCAAAATTTCGAACGAAGCGCCAAAAGAGCCTCTACTACTTGAAAACCGCGTGAGACCAATGTTTGGTAGTACAAGGAAATTACTTTTCTAATAACTCCGACCTGTGAAACCTACCGGCCCGACGTCCAAAGGTCTAAACCGGGGTAGGTTTGTAGCTTCATCTAGACGCCACGCAACCGCCTCCGAAAAACATTCATACACAATGGCCGCCTAAGCACACATGCGCGTGAAATCGCTCCCGCCCACTATTTGGGACACCTGGGATTACCATCCTACCCCGACCCGCAGCAGGTCCGAAATTAAGAGGGGGCAAAGTTTGTACTTTCCCCAAATTTCAAACAAGCGCGTCCCCATCTTACATTCAAAAAGCCAAAAACAAGCGCGTCCCCTGCATCAAACATGGTTCCCCCACCCGTCCGATTCCCCATTCGGTACTCCGTGGGAGCCAAAACTACCTCTCCACCAGCCGTGAAACCCGGCGTCCCTCCGTCCCACCACCGCATCCCACCCATCAACCGCTGCCCTCCTCCATCACGCCGAGCCGATACCCGACGCCGCTGCCCACCGCAACCTCAACCGCAACGCCCTCCACGGCTAGTAGTTGAAGCCGAGGCCGAGCCGTCCGTGCACTCGAGCCAGTTCAACCACGCCGTCCTGCGCCTCACCGCTGCCGCTCCAACTTCGCCACCCTCCACCACACCGGAGCTGTTCCTGCTACGCCGTCCTTCGCCGCCTCGGATCTGCTTCCCCTCCGCCGACAAATGGCCACGGCAACACAGTCAAAAATTTGGCCATGGGTTCGTCCAAGCTTGCACCCTCCAGAACACCGGTTTCCCCGGTAAAAGGAAGAAGATCGCCACGACATGTGGAGGTGACCACACCGGCAACTGAAGAAGGTACTCCTCTTCCCTTCTTCGTGCAAATCTTACGTCTCTGCTTGCACGGTATTCATCCCACAGAAGACACTAGTTAACCGCTTCTTCTTGATACTAGATGTTCCTAGTAACTCGCGATGCACAAGGTTTCTCCTCATATACTATTTCACCTTAGCTAGAGGTCCTTCGCCCCCCTGAATTTAAATTTCTGACCAGTTTATTCCCAATTAACGGAAGCATTCCCTAGCGTAACAGGCGCTAGTACGACTATTACGCCGGGGAAGCAGCGCCCTGGTGTTTATCTTAGGGGCGTCTGCGGCCTAGAGCTACTGGCACCCAATCTGGAGGTTGGCCGGGATAAAGGGATGGCTTGGGGGCGCTGCCAAGCACGACGGTGGTGTGAGGTCGATGGGAGGGCGGGGCGGCGGAGGCACGGGTCTGGGCTGGTGGTCGCTGGCGGTTCGAGAAAGATCGTCAATAGTGACTGGCGGGAGGTAGACGAAGGCCATTTGCCCATTCCTTATAGATCGGACGGTTCATTAAAAACATCGACTGACCTATTTATTTTCAACATCGTTATCTTAGATATGACCACATGTGGTGGTGTCTTTGGAGGAGTACTGCATTTCTGTGCTCATATATTACAAAATCATACGGAGTAGAATCTAATTTTGTTTGCCATGCAATGTTGTAGAGCTATCATATGTCTCATGTCATTTATTTTTCAGCCACTGTTATCTCGCTACTTTTACAAAGGCACTAGTTACGCACACACTTCATCCATACTCTCACTATTGTGTTTTTATGCAAGGGTATTTCAGAGTCTGCCGAAAGGGAAGCAAAAAAGAAAAGAGACAAGTCGTGCCAGCTTTCTACGCGGCTAGGCGCATCACATTACAGCGCTTTAAAGGGTGTAGTCTGAGCAGATGGAGACGGTAAACGTTGCTCTGGAGTTGATGACCTCGCTCGCAATGAACCACCATCCCAGGTACTTGCTTTAACTTCGCGGTGTCATATGTGGTTGCATGTTCCATATGGTGTCTAGCTTGTATTCGAATGGCCGAAGTCGGTCTTTATTAAGATAAGGAAAGATATTTTTACATGAACCACTATCCAGTGAGCACGGAAGACAAATAGCTAGTCGTAATCGGCCGAGCCAAAGTGACAAGCCCAACAAAGACAGGCATCACCGGAAGCCAACTAAAAAGCCGCGATGGTGGCGAAGCAGCCCGCCTCCCACCGTGCTCTCGTGTCCTAGATGATCATGTTCACCACTCCACCGGATGTCTAGCTTGTATTGCTTACAATTTGGTTAAATTGCATCCGCTTAGCTTACACATTATACCTTTGAATATGAAATGCCTTTACATTTTTTGGTACATACTAGTACATCCGTATTAACCATGTTCTTACATCAAACTAATGTTCTTGTGTATCCCTCATCAATCACTTATGACGAGGCAGGCAGGCAAGGGACTACTCCTCATTTAAAGAATGCAGCGTCGGCCTCCGACATGATTCTCAAGAAACAGAAATGCTAGATGAAGATAGTGAACGTAGCTCTGTAGTTGATTACAACATTTCCCTACACTAGCATCGCAGTGCTTGCTCTAACTTGGCAGCGTGATATGTGGTTGCATGTTGCATATGGTGTCTAGATTGTAATTCTTCCAATCTGGTTAAACTGCATGTGCTAGTCTCGCTTAGCTTATACTCCTGTAAATGTGACATTATACATGTTAATGTGACATGCCTTCCTGTATTTAGTACATAGTACATCTGTCTATTAAGCATGTCCTTACATAAAACTATTGTTTTTTTGTATCCCGCATCAATCAATATGAAAAAGACACCTTTAGTATATGCAGTGCGATATTAGTTGCATCTTTCATATGATTTATAGCATGCACTCCTTCTAATTTGTTGAAATTCCATTTATGATGTGACGCTTTTAACTTGGCAGAGTCATATTGGTTGCATCTTTCATGTGGTGTTAGCTTGCATTGCTTCTTATTTGCTGGAATGGTTTCTGCTTAGTTTACACAAACAGTTGTGAACATGCCATGTCGTCCTGTTTTTCGTACATATCCCATCCTGGTATCATGTGTTTGCCTTACATCAAAGTAGTGATTGTCAGTATCATGCATGAGTGAGTTTTGAAGAGAGAATTTTATTGCTTTTTCTTGTCGGTTTTACTTGACAATTCAAAATCAATAAAGCGGAAGGAAGTTAGCAAGGCAGCGGATAAAGGTGCTCCTTCCAAACGGAGGGCCTCTATAGTTTCTACTCCTCCACACCCCAAGATGATTTCCAAGACAACACATGCATAGACACTCAACAAAGTTGTGTTTATGATGAGCACATCTCCCCTAGTGCTTTGCATCACCGCGCTCCCTCTAACTTGGCAACGTTATATGTGGTTGCATGTTATGTGTGATGTCTAGCTTGTATTGCTTCTAATTTTGTTGAATTCCATCTGCTTACTCTACACATTATACTTGAATAAGACACGTGTTCCTATTTCTAGAACATACAATATCATCTATCACACCATGTTCTTACATCAAATTACTACTGTTGTGTAACCTGCAACAATCACTTATCATAAGACACGTTTGACTTCGGAGTGTGATATAGGTTACATCTCACATTCTTTTCTAGCTTGTACTACTAATTTGTTGAAATGGCACTTATGACGAGACAGTTTTAACATGGTAGAGTGATATTCGTTGCATCTTTCATATGTTTTCTAGCTTTCATTGCTTCTAATTTGTTGAAATGCCTGCTCCTTAGTTTACACATCATAAGCTGTGAATATGCAATGCTGTGAATATGCACTGGCACTAATGACAAGAGACCTCTAACATGGTAGTGTGATGTTGTTTGCATCTTGCATATGATTTATTTCTTGTACTGCTTCACATTTGTTTAAACGCCATTTATCTTTGAGACACCGTTAACTTGGCAAGAGCGATATTTGTAGCATCTTTCATATGGTGTCTACCTTCCTTGCATTGCTTCTAATTTGGTGAAATGTCTTCTTCTTAGTTTACACATCATAGTTACGGTTATCTCTTACATCCTATTTTTCATACATATTACATCCTCCTATCATGTGGTTGTCTAACATCAAAGTTCAGTTAAATGCGCATCACGCATCAATTTGTTACGAAGAACTAAATTCTTATTCGCTTTTTCTTGTCGGCTTGACTTAACATGGCATGTAGAAAGAGGAAGAAACACGTAATGGCAGGGAATGAGAAGCGGATGAATCCTGCAGATTCTACCGGGTACTGATGGTGCAATAGAAGGTGAAAGTCCAGCAGAAAATTCTACAAACACGGCATCCCATGCTACACGAGCTGCAAAAAAAGCCAAACAGAAACAAATAGCTGCCACCAAACAAGCAGAGACAAACCTAGTTCTTGCAACACCTACCATAGTACTACCACCACGACATACTCGCAAGGCGTCAACCGAGCTAGCAAAGACGTTCCCAAGCTCCCTTGCCACTGACACTACTTCCCAAGCACTCTTGACACAAGACGAGTTGGCAATATCGATGAACCTTGTGAGCTTCAACAGCAAGAAGGTAGTTGCTGGAGTCAAGTTACAGTTGCATGCTTCTTTATATGTAGTCTCACAGTTTGATGTACACTAACACTTCCTATGTTCGTTATTGGACTAGCACCTAGGTGCAAGAGGAAACAAACATCAAGGATAATGCTCGATAGGTTAACTAAATCTAGAGGAGGAAGAATGGAGATCCGTTTTGAGGCAGGTTTAAAAAGGCCACGTGATGCTACAGAGTCAGCCGAGTTAGTATCAGAGGCAGCGGTTGCCGTTAGGTGTCATGTACGTATCCTCCCAACATGGATTCAAGACAGGAATGACAAAGACGAAACCCAGTTCAACACCTTCCTCGACCATTTATCTGTAAGTATGGTTATGTATGGAAACTAGTAATATCGTCTTGCTCTGTCCCATACTTTCTAGGTTGCTGATAATGAAAATCCCATAATTTTCAACAGATGAGATTCAAGTTGGATAGCCAAGATGATGGAACCAGACAAGCTTGCACCCATGTTTTCAAGTCTACTCTGTGACAGTATCGGTATAACTTGAGGAAAACTCACTTTGAAGGCAAGGCTAACAGTGAACTTTCCCAAACATCTCCAGTGGAAAATATATCAGATGAATACTGGAGGGGCCTTGTTAAACACCGTCCGATCCGAATTATCAGGTACATTATATATATATGTGATCAGATCACATGTTGAAGTCCTATTGACGCATGTGCCACACTAATCTATCTTCTTGTAGGTGAACTGTTCAAAGAACAAGGCCAACCGTATGAAAGTGAAATTCCAATGCATTTACGTGATCTTGTAGCTATATTGCACACGCGAGGCTCTTGTAATTAGTCATTGTTTCACTCTTTTCATTGCACCATATTATTAGATCTATATTGACTTGTTCAAAATGCGAGGAAAGCCCGCAAGGACCAAAAAGTACCTGAACCACATGATGTGGAAATCTTCAAGGACTGTCACACCAAAGAAGAAGAAGGGCATGACTACACCGGTCAAAGCCATTGTTGTAAGTCCTTAATCCTCATGCCTTTTAACTACTACTTACTCGACTTGTGCCTTGAATCGCATGGTTTGCAGCCAATGTCTATTACTCTTTTCAATTTTATACACAATTGTCTTAGCGTATCATTGCACCTTACAAGGTTTAAAAGGGAGGAGTGATGCTCCTTTGATCTTGACCCGTAATCTAGTTCCGCGGCCGGACTTGCCCACACAACGTTACAATTGCCTGTTTGTCTGTTCTCAGTTGTTTTGTGATATGAATGATGTCATACTATGCTTACCATATTATAAACTTCGTCTCTTTATCCTTAGCCCTCAATACAATGTGAAGAAATAGACAATACATTAGCGATGGTACATGGTCATATGTTTGGAACCTGGTTTTATTATGTACTTTGCAATAAAATACAACTAATATTTTACATGGGTTCACCAGAATAAGTTACGTATATAGACCAAAGCTATTTTGTTTGGTTTTGCTGCCTCCTTAATATCTTCTGCTCGGGTACTACTAATGTAAAACCTCAACTTTTCAAAGTGAGCTATGGAAAAATGGTGGAACCGCCACCTTACGAAGGTGGCGAGGCAACTATAACAAAGCAATGTCGGCTCTTGCCGCGGTGGGTCAAGACTGTCCACTAACAAAGTGCCAAAAGCACGTTCTGCGTATCTTGGGTTGGTTGGTAAGGCAATATCGTCCGAACTGCCTCATGATCAAGATATGCAAGCTCAAAGCAATGTTGTATCTGCGCTCCAGACACAAGTCCATTCCCTGACAGAGGCCCTTTGTGAAACAAGGAGAAACATTGCTCAATGTCGTCAAGATATGCATAGTTTTGAAACCATACTATCAGACATTTGCTATGTTGTTCAGGAGCCTAGGGGAAATGAAGGCGAGGGTTATGGTGCTCCATCGGACAATACATCATGAAAACATAACAGTTCGGTCAAATGAACCGAGCTTCTGAACTTCTGGTGGTGCATTTATCTGCTAGACTGTTAAGTTTTATGCCAACCTTCCTTTTGTTATATAGTTGTAATTTGTTTTGGTGCGATACAAAATTTATTCTTAACGCGCAGCCACCGGTTGAAGAAAACAACAAGCCATTTTTGTATAGTGTAGGGTGTTCCCTATATTTGCACTGGTGGCGATCTTTGATGCCGAGTGGATGTAATCTGTGCAATCGCCTTAATAGCCTAGCGTTAGTTTCGGCCTTATTTATTTCCTAGTCTTATTTTTCCCTGGTTTGCTAGTGGCCGCAACTACCCATGGGCCATATACGGGCCGTAGGATCCATGGGTCTCCTACGGGCCTTTGATAAATGGGCCTGTAATCGGTGGGCCTCAGGCCGTCGATAAATGGGCCTGTAATCGGTGGGCCTCGGGCCGTCGGATAAATGGGTCTACATGGGCCGTAATCGGGCGTAATTGGTATCGGCCCAGCACGGTAACGGGCCGTTAACAGGCCGTAGGACTGCAAAAGCTTAATTCTGTCACAGGCATAACGGGTCTTTAATGGGCTAGAATATAGGACGGGCTGGCCAGAAACAGGCTGACTCTTGCCATGGGCCGAATTTGGCCCATTAGGGTAACAGGCCAGTAACGGGCCGACTCTTGCCATGGGCCGAATTTGGCCCATTTGGGGAATGCCAGTAACGGGCCGACTCTTTCCATGGGCCGAATTTGGCCCATTAGGGGAACAAGCCAGTAACGGGCCGGAAGTAATCGAGGGCCGAAAAGGAGCCCAAGAACGTATGGGCCATCAATAGGCCGAAAGCTAACATGGGCTGGAAACGGCCCATGTAAATCACGGGCCGTTAACGGGTACAAAGAAAATTACTGTTCATTATGGGCTAGAGTCACCGTGGGCAGTAAGGGCCGAAAGATACGAAGGCCTCATATGGGCCGAAAGACGTCGTGGGCCATACATGGGCCGAAAGTGAAATGGGCTGGTGTTATATTCGACGGCCCACATGACGTTGTTGGGCCGATTTCCTTTAGTGCATAACGGGCCGTGAGTTAACGGGCCGTAAAATGGGCTATTTGCGAAGAGACCGTTAACAGGCTTTTCATGGGCTAGCCCGTTAACTTTTGACCAAGTCAAACGGGCCGGCTTTGTAAGCTAAATGGGCCAGTGGTGGGTCGTGGCACGTGTCGATATATCATAGGCGCCTATCTGACCCATCGACGCTGACGTGTTTCGTCCGCCAATAAGAATTTTACACGTGGAAATTTCCCATTGGTCGTGGTACATTAACGGGTTATTGGATCCAAAACCCGACCCGATAGCTTAACGGCGTTCGTTACGGTGGATGCCACGTGTCGGTCACCCTTGACGAAAGCACTTCGCGGACGCGCGATTTATCGTCATGGAAGTGGACACTTCCGTGATGATAATTTTGGTAATGTCATGGAACACTTCTACGACAAAGACAGGTATGACTATCTTGATTCTGTCATAAATTTGTCATGGATGTACATGCATGACAAAAAACGCGACCTACTGTGACAAACACGTATCATCACGGAAGTGTATTTTTTTTGTAGTGTCAGCATCCGGCGGCCGCACATAAGTGCCCTCGAAGTTATCCAGGAATGCATCTGCCAGGTTCTCCCAACTTCCAATGGAGTTTGCCGGCAAGTTGTTTAGCCAATGCCGAGCCGGCCCTTTGAGTTTTAGCGGGAGATAATTGATGGCGTGTAGATCATCCCCGCGGGCCATGTGAATGTGGAGGAAGAAATCCCCTATCCATACTCCGGGGTCTGTAGTGCCATCATATGATTCAATGTTTACGGGTTTAAACCCTTCTGGTAATTCATGATCCATTACTTCATCAATGAAGCATAGGGGGTGTGCGGCGCCTCTGTGCCGGGCTATATCACGACGCAGTTCATACGAGTCTTGTCTGCTGTGTTCGGCCCGGCCGGATTTGCTTTTAGTATATCCGGCGTGACGGTTGTCGTCACGCGTTGAGGCGCGCCCCCGTGATCCGTAGATCGATCTTGCATGTCCTGCTTTGTTTTCCAATACGTCTCGCAGGTCCTTCGTATTACCCCGGGCCTTAGTATTTTTGTTTGACTGGCGGCGGGGTGCGGGCTAGACTTCGGCCTGATACACCACTTTGTCTCGGCCACGAGGTGGCCGGTCAGCCGCATCATACGCTGGAAGCGTAGGCTTTAATGCTTTCTCCTCGAATTGGGGTAGCAACCTGCGCTTTGGGTAACTCTTGGTTGGGCGCTCGAGTTCGTATTCCTCGGCCGCTAGGACCTCAGTCCATCTATCCGCTAGCAGATCTTGGTCAGCTTGAAGCTGTTGCTGCTTTTTCTTCAGGCTATTTGTTGTGGCTATAAGCCGGTGCTGGAAGCCCTCCTGTTCGACAGGATCCTCAGGCACGATACATTCTTCGTCACCGAGGCTCACCTCGTCTTCAGAGAGAGGCATGTAATTGTCATCCTCTGATTCTCCGTCTGCTGCCTGTTCCTTAGGGCTAGCTTGCCCATCCTCCCGCGCGAGGTCTGGCTGGATGGGATTATCTTCGTCTTCGGCACTATCCACAGTGTTATTGTTTCTTGTGCCGGTATCGCTGCTTTTGCTATGGCGGGGCTTAGAATGGCGCTGCTGATGTCGGTGCTTGGGTTGCTCTTCGGAGGGATTATCCTCTGTTGCCTTATCGCCATCGCCTTCTTTGGGGGTGTCCACCATGTATATATCATATGGTGAGGTGGCAGTCCAGCGCCCTGTGGGTGGTGGTTCCTGTTCGTATCCTGCATCGTCGTCCATACCGTCGATGTCTTCGGAGCCGAAATCAAGCATGTCGGTTAGATCGTCGACAGTGGCTATTAAGTGGGTGGTGGGTGGGGAACGAATTTCTTCGTCGTCCACTTCCCACTCAAGCCGGACATAGTTCGGCCAAGGGTCTCCTGACAAGGAGAGAGACTTTAATGAATCAAGCACGCCGCCCAAGGGCGAGTGCTGGAATATATCCGCGGAGGTGAACTCCATGATCGGTGCCCAATCAGGTTCGATAAACGCGGACTGGCGGGCGTAGCCCGAGGCCAGGGATGAATCCAAGTGTCCGGCAACACAGGTCTCATAGGAGGTGAAATCAGTATTCGGCTCTATCGCCACTGAGTGTGCGGCCTCCATGGCGGGGTCCATCCACCCGTCCTTGGACGGTGCACTATGCTCCGGAGTTAGGGCCGGAGTAGCCACAGGTGTGATCTCCTGAACACCGTCTGACGGCAGAGTTAGGTCATGCTCGTCGTGACTGTGCGGCGCACCTGACATAGGCTCGAATCCGTCAAAGATCAAGTCTCCGCGGATATCGGCCGTATAGTTTAAATTTCCAAACTTGACTCGACGGCCAGGCGTAGCTCTCGATCTGCTCTAGATGGCCAAGTGAGTTGGCCCGCAGTACGAAACCGCCGAATACGAAGATCTATCCGGGGAGAAAAACCTCACCCTGGATCGCATCGTTGTTGATGATCGAAGGAGCCATGAAGCCTTATGGTGACGACATAGTGGAACTCTCAATGAAAGCACCAATGTCTGTGTCAAAACCGGCGGATCTCGGGTAGGGAGTCCCGAACTGTGCGTCTAAGGCGGATGGTAACAGGAGGCGGGGGACACAATGTTTACCTGTGTTCGGGCCCTCTCGATGGAGGTAATACCCTACTTCCTGCTTGATTGATCTTAATGATATGAGTATTACAAGAGTTGATCTACCACGAGATCGTAGAGACTAAACCCTAGTAGCTAGCCTATGATTATGATTGTTATTCTATGGACTAAACCCTCCGGTTTATATAGACATCAGAGAGGGCTAGGGTTACACAGAGTCGGTTACAAGGGAGGAGATCTACATATCCGAATTGCCAAGCTTGCCTTCCACGCAAAGGAGAGTCCCATCCGGACACGGGACGAAGTCTTCAATCTTGTATCTTCATAGTCCAATAGTCCGGCCAAAGGATATAGTCCGGCTGTCCGAGGACCCCCTAATCCAGGACTCCCTCACTTGGCAATATCAAGACTTTTTGTGTGGGTTTGTTGAAGAAGTTAGCACCTCCTTTGCTTAAGGAATTCGAGGGATTTCGGGGCGTTCGGCCTGGACAGGACCCGTTCACACCGTGACGCACTACTAGGTCACTTGGTGTGAGCGCTCCATGCAAATCCAAGGCCTCCGCAGCGGAATCGGTACTGCTCAAGACACTTGGGTTTGATTGTGAGGATCTGGCGGTCTCCGAGGACGCGCTAGGTCAACTGAGAGAGGTGTTTGACTCACCGCTGCAGGAGCAGCAATTGAGGGCGATTGCAGCAATCTTTGGCAAGGCAATTCCTCTCAACTTGGGAGCTGACCTGGAGAGCGGCGAGATGGTGGCCGTCTAGGTATCTAGCAGGGGGATGGTACGGACACGGAGCGATTGCCTCCCATGTCGTACAATAACTAGGAGTTAGTTTGTTGGAATGTGAGGGGACTCAATAGCCCTGCTAGAAAGAAGGCTCTTAGAGAATTTGTAGAATCTCTACGAGTAGCTATCATTTGTATCCTAGAAACTAAGTTGGAGACGGTCGATCAATTTGTAATAATGCAATGTTTAGGTCCAGCCTATGATGGCTTCTACTACTTGCCGGCTTCGGACACTCAGGGTGGGATCTTTGTGGCGTGGGATTCATCGAAGGTGCAATTGACAAATTTTGTCAATGATACTAACTTCACAACAAGATATGTATCCCCCTTGGAGGGACCGTCATGGTGGCTCACAGTGGTATATGGACCGCAAGAGGATGCCCATAATATCATGTTTCTAGAAGAGCTATCGGCGAGGTGGCAACTTTGCCCTGGTCCGTGGCTGGTTTGGGGAGATTTCAACATGATCTTAAATGCAACGAACAAGAACAATGCTCTTTTGGATCAGAGGATGATGAGCAGGTTCAAAAGGTTCATGGAGGACAATGCGCTCAAAGAATTATTCTTGCATGGGCGCAGATTTACGTGGAGTAGCGAAAGGGAGGTGCCTCTACCGACCAAGATAGACAGAGCATTTGTCTCTATTGATTGGGAGTTGGACCATCAGAATGCTTCTTGCCGAGGCTCATCTACCTCAACTTCGGACCATTTTCCCTTATATTTATCTCTCGAAGAGCATATGCACTATAAGAAAAGATTCAAATTTGAGAAATTTTGGGTCAAGCTGGATGGTTTTTTGGAGGTTGTGAAGGAGGCATGGGTTTGTGACCCAGCGATCATGGATCCGTTCCATCGTTTGGACACGCTTCTCAGGAACACGGCTAGGAGTCTTGCGATTTGGGGTCAGAAGAGAGTGGGCAATATCAAGCTACAGATTGTGGTTGCAAAGTTAGTGATTTTGCAGTTTGATTACGCTCAAGATTTCTATCACCTGTCCACGGAAGAGCGTAGAATGAGGGGTATGCTCAAGCACTTGGTGCTAGGCCTCGCCTCGCTGGAGAGAACAATATCCCGCCAGAGATCACGGATCACTTGGCTGCACAAAGGCGATGCAAACTCTAAGCTCTTCCATCTGGTGGCCAACGGGAGGAGAATGAAGAATTACATACCTGCTATACATGTGTATGGACAAATCATTGCTGATCAAGCTGGCAAAGAGGAGGCCTTTCTTAATGCTTATAGAACTTTTCTTGGCAGGGATGAGGCAAGGGAGCATACTTTGGACTTGGCCTCTCTGGGTGTGACAGCAGTGGATCTTTCTGAGCAAGACTTAGTCTTCTCGGAGGAGGAAATCTGGGCGGTTATTAAAGAGATGCCGTCGGATAAGGCGCCAGGGCCGGATGGATTCATTGGGCTGTTTTTTCAAAAAGCTTGGGAGATTGTAAAGGGAGACCTGATTGCGGCTCTACATAAGTTGTTCATTGGCAATGGAGTTGGGTTTGGGAGGCTTAACCAAGCACTCATAACTCTAATCCCGAAGTCTCTAGAGGCATGTGGCATTAATGATTTTCGGCCGATAAGTTTGGTTCATAGTATGCCAAAGCTTGCCTCCAAGCTTATGGCGACTAGATTGAGGCCGAGGATGGGAGATTTGGTGCATATTAATCAGTCAGTGTTCATCAAAGGCAGAAATATACACGACAACTTCTTGTTGGTGAGACAAATGGCACGGAGGTTACATAAGCGAAAGGCCAAAGGTGTGATGCTGAAGCTGGACATATCGAGGGCATTCGAGTCACTCTCATGGCCTTTCCTTTTTGAGGTGTTGCGAGCAAAAGGATTTTCAGTGAGATGGATTGATTGGGTTGCCACCCTTCTCACGTAGGCTAGCTCTAGAGTAATTGTGAACGGATCGGCTGGTGCCAAGTTCATGCATGCTAAAGGCCTCCGGCAAGGGGATTCTATTTTGCCTTTGCTCTCCGTGATAGCAATGGACGTTCTTACCTATATTATTAACAAGGCTCGGGACTCCGAGGTGTTAAGCACAATGAATGGTTGCAGCCCGTTGCAGAGACTATCACTGTACGCTGATGACGTGATCTTGTTTATAAAGCCGAACATCATGGATCTGCACTTTGTGCGCGAAGTTTTTGGCATCTTTGGAAAAGCTTCGAGACTTAAGATCAACTATGCAAAGTCGGCAGCAATCATGCTAAGGGCAGATCAGGAGGATGAGCAGCTGGAACAGGGATGCTCTGCCATGGAAGATGGGGTCTTTCCCATGCAAGTACCTTGGCTTGCAGTTGAGTATCAAGCAGTTGAAGCGATCAGAGTGGCAACCAATGGTGGATGCAGTGTTGCACATTCTTCCTAGATGGCAAAGAGGCTTGGTGACATGGCTAGGGAGATTGATTTTGGTCAACCAGGTTATGAGAGCTAGAGCGACGCACCACCTGATCGTGGCCGAGGCACCAAATTGGGCCTTGGAGAGAATTGACAAGGGGTGCCAGGCATTTTTTGGGCCGGTTCCGAAGAGGTGCATGGAGGCAGATGCTTGGTATCATGGAACAGAGTGTGTCGCCCAAAAGAGTTGGGAGGGCTTGGCGTCATTGATTTACACAAGCAAGGGATAGCTCTAAGGCTGAGATGGGCATGGCTCTTGAGGACCGATGAATCGAGACCATGGCAGGGGCTGAACTGGAAGCCGGATAAATAGGTCTGTGCGGCTTTTGGTAGCCTGGTGAAATGACAACTTGGTAAGGGCACAAAGGTACTCTTCTGGATGGATCGTTGGATCAATGGCGTAACAATTAAGGAGGTGGCTCCACTGGTCTTTCGCCAGGTCAGGACTCAAACCGCCAATAGAAGATGTGTACGAGATGCACTTTGGATGCATGCTTGGATGGAGGATATTGGCGGTGAGCTGGACACGGAGGGCTTGGCACGGTTCATTAGGTTGTGGGAGATTTTGTTGGAGATACAACTGGTGCAAGACAGGGAGGATAAACCGGTTTGGGATTGGAACAGGGATGGAAAATACACGGCCTCCTCGGCATACAAGATGATGTGTATTGGAGGGGTTAGATTTCAACATCATGCTGCAATATGGAAGTGTTGGGCACCTCTAGTCTGCAAACTTTTCATGTGGCTAGCCATCCAGTACAGGCTCTGGACCTCGGACAGAAGATGGAGACATGGAATGCAGGAGGAGAGATCACCGTGTTTCCTATGTGATCAGGAGGAAGATACTGTTGACCATATTTTGCTGCAATGTGTGTTTGCTCGGCAAGTTTGGTACATGTGCTTCGACAAAATGGGGATTGACGTGACCCTATGTCCTTCGCTCAAGACAGTATTGGGAGATGGTGGTCGGGAGTGAGCAAACGGATGCCAAAAATGCATCGGAAGGGCTTTGACTCTGTTATCATGTCGATATGCTGGAACTTATGGAAGCTGCGCAATGGAAGGGTGTTCCGCAGAACGGACTTGCAAAACGAAGGAGGCACAGTGGACCTGATCTGGCAAGAACTAGAGCAGTGGACTAGGGCTGGAGTGACCGGAGTAGCTATGTTTTGTGAGTAGTAGGCTATGGGTTATGTTAGGAGGCAGTGGTAGGACTATGTAGGAGCCCTACCTAGCATCGTTGTATCTCTTGTACATATCTTTCTTTCGTCTATAAAGCTAAGGTACGCCTTTGGCGTACCCTCGAAAAAAAAGTCCCAGACTTGGTGTTGGTGTTCACATTTTTTAATTTATTTCAGGATTTTCGACGATGATATTTCAAGTAGGAGGAGACGTTCCCGTCGACTATAGAGGCATCTGCAGTGACTTCATCATTCTCAACATGATATGCTAGCTCACTCTCTCGGAGATGCTCATAGAGATAGGGGGTGCGTGCGTGTAGAGTATATGCATGTGTATGAGCGTCTGCGTCTGTACTGTGTTAAAAAAAAGGAGTTTAGTCATTGTAGACTTGGCTTTCTTGACGTACTCGACTGGGACCCAAAATCCTTGTTACAGAGTATAGATACCCTTTGCAAGGTAATATCTCATCTTATAGCTGTAAGACTATATCTGAGTCTGGAGGTAACAAACAATTTGTCTTTGCACAAATGCAATAATATGTTAGGAAGGATGTGAAGAGGGCATTCGAAGTGCTCCAAGCTTGTCTGGATATTGTCCATAGATCTGCAATGATGTAAAAATCGAAGACATTATGGCAGCTGATAACATGTTGTGGAGGATGGGCGCGAATGGGCACCCCGCATGCATGACTTTTATAAGCACGAAGTATAGGTCCGCCTCGAAAACAAGATGCATAGTTTATATGAACTTTGTAGAGATGCATCGATATATTCAAGACCAATGGGTGCACATGCAACTTATCAATGATCTTGTGAAGCATATATGGATCCACACTGGATTTTGTATGAATTATACACTTTGAATTAATTTTATGTTTTAACTACGTATTTTCATGTACATTTTTTTATTTGCGAACAGTACTCATTGTTTCGGGTATTTGTAATATCAAGTGATCGACGTGCATGTGTTTACATGGATTTGAGAGTTTAAAATGAGGGTTTTGGTTGCAAGGGAGAACATTTGAGGGGCTGGCCGGCGATGTCTGTGGACTATATCCAGATGCGCCCATAGAAGTTAGAGGTCAAATTTGCTTAGTCCGGTTGTAGATGCTCTTAAGAGGCATTCCTTACATGCACAAAGAGTTGAGGTAGGAAATTCCTATGTGAAATTTCAAGTTCGCTCTAAAGACAACGATTTTGAGTGGGTACTTGTGGCTCTTTGATAACTTTCAAGTTTAGAAAAATAATAAATATTAGTTATTTGTCATCCTTCTAGTTGTAAGGTTTTAAGTCTAAGGTTGCCTTCTTCGGCAGTAGACTCTACCACATCAGTAGCCGCAAGCGAGCATGGATCGCAGTCTACCTAGGTTCATCATGGAAGTAGCCCATTGATCCTACCTCCATGGTATATGGCGGTAGGGCCAATGGTCGAGATCATGCTAAACTTTTAAAATGGACCAAATCATGTTAATCTTGTGTTAGAAGATCAAAACACTGATTTTAACCCTTGACTGGCGAACCAGGGAACCTTTTTCATAGGTGGTTGCATTTTCCATTTGTTGGCTTTAGCTGTTTTTTTAATTATTTTTATTTTAGTAGTTTGGTTTTCTTTTCGTTGGCTTTATTCTGACTTGTTGTTCTCTACGTCATCTTCATGTGCTTCTTCTAATACAAACAACTTGTGTTATGACACGTATTTCTATGGATATGTTTTTTTTTCCTAATATTGACTATACTACTTAGCAATAAATCTTCTTGTAATTCTCTTGCCAAAGTTCATTCCCTAACTTGTTTGATGAAATACAATAATATTTTTCAATTGTTTTTGGGGAGTATTGTTGTGAATGGTCAAGAGCGTGCAATTGAACCCTCAGTTTTTAGACGATACGTAAACATCTAACCATTGCAGATTCATGAATTTCATTGACATACCTGGTAAATGGTGCCTATCAGGGTCGGCCCTAGTATCATGAAGGCCCAAGTGCGAATAAGTTACAACGGACCTAACAACCATAACAGAGTAACATAAATACTTTCACGATATATATCGCATATCATAAAAATCATTATAAAAATAAAAACCTCAAAATTGTATTTTTAACTAGCAAATAAAGTCTTAATACACGATAATTATAATATATGTGATTATATGATGCAAATGATAATTATAATGTAATGCCCGTGTTTATTAGAATAAATAAGGTTTTGGTAATTGGAAATTAAAAGAAATTAGCACACGATGGAGTAGTAATTATCCGCTTAATTAGATAAAATCAATCATTGGCAATCATTGGTTAGTACTAAGTAAGGCCTCCTTTTGTTTAGAGGAATCTTGTAGGAATTTCATAGGCTTTCTATAGGAAAAATTACTTTAGAGCTCTTTGGTTTATAGGGATGGAATCCTATTCCTATGAAGGAATTCTTCCTATCCTCCACATTTCATAGGAAAATAAACATTAGCCTAGACTCAATGAAAAAAATCGTATGATGTGAATCAAAGGGCATCTCCTTTCCTATTCCTACTCATAGGATTTGAGATACATACTCATCTCATTTCCTATGACTTTTCTATTTCTACGATTTTCCTACCCTACGAAACAAAGGAGGCCTAAGAGTAGTCAACTTAATTCCTTAGTGTGGAAGGATATGCATTAGAAGAACATGCTTGTAGAGCCTTCGGGTAGGAGGGCCACATGTGGGTATGGTACAAGATATTTTGCAGCTCAAGCTTGCACTTATCTGTAGAATTTAATATTTTGTTGAGTCGGCTAGGCGCGTGTGATGTAAAAGTACAAGCAGCTGTAAAATCTAGGGACACCGAGGCTGTAGATATTTCTGAGTTACACTTATCCAGCTCTATCCCTTCCCTGCCATGCCTACATATAGAGAAGCAATACCACACTGTAGTACTCATCCCAACATGCAAACCAGTTCACTAGCTAGCTTTGCATGGAGTAGAATCCTGTGATCGGCAAGAGCGCTCGGGAGGAAGCAATGAGTCAACGAGTCAGGTAAGCATGCGTTCCATCTAGCCTTTCTAGCTGTCCTATTCCTTGTTTGTCTCATCGATCATGCCATGCTCCATAGCTAGTAGTACTTCTGAAGCTCTATAATGTGCACTGTTGATGTGAACTGATTCCTGTACATCTCTTGAAGCTAGTAGCATGCATACCACAGTACTACCTTTTGGTTTATGTTCACGGTGGAGAAATCCTTGGTTCATGCATGTGAGCACATGGATTAATGGCTCATGCATGGATGGTTGGTTCTGTGGAAAGCCTAGAGATATTTATCTTGTTTTTGCATGTATTTCCTCTTGCTAATCCTTGTCTAGTAAATTTTATAAAAATCTGGTGTCACGATGGCAAACATATTGTACCAGTCACAATTCAGGTATGGGACTGTCTGAGTTCTCCGCTAAGAACTGTTGGGGATGCAGTAATTTGAAAAACAAATCCTACGCACATGCAAGATCAATCTAGGTGATGCATAGCAATGAGAGGGGAGAGTGTTGTCCATGTACCCTCGTAGACCGAAAGCGGAAGCGTTATGACAACGCGGTTGATGTGGTCGTACGTCTTCAGAATCCGACCGATCCTAGTACCGAAAGTACGGCACCTCCGCGATCTGCACACGTTCAGCTCGGTGACGTCCCATGAACTCTAGATCCAGCTGAGAGTCGAGGGAGAGCTTCGTCAGCATGACGGTGATGATGAAGTTACCGACGCAGGGCTTCGCCTAAGCACTACAACGATATGTCCGAGGTGGAAATCTGTGTAGGGGGCACCGCACATGGCTAAACAATCAACTTGTGTGTATATGGGGTGCCCCCCTCCCCCGTATATAAAGGAGGGGAGGAGGAGGCCTGCCGGCCCTAGAGGGTGTGCCAAGAGGGGGGGAATCCTCCTCCTAGTAGGAGTAGGATTCCTCCTTTCCTAGTCCTACTAGGAGGGGGAAGGAAGGAGAGGGGGAGGGAGAGGGAAAGAGGGGCCACGCCCCCTTCCCCTCGTCCAATTCGGACTCCCTTGGGGGGCGCTACCTCCTGGCTGCTGCCCTCTCTCTCCCATAAAGCCCACTAAGGGCCCAATAACTTCCCGAGGGGGTTCCGGTAACCCTCCGGCACTCCGGTTTTATCTGAAACCTCCCGAAACCCTTCCGGTGTCCGAACATAGCCTTCCAATATATCAATCTTTATGTCTCGACCACTTCGAGACTCCTCGTCATGTCCTTGATCACATCCGGGACTCCGAACAAAATTCGGTACATGATAACACATAAACTCATAATACCGATCGTCACCGAACGTTAAGCGTGCGGACCCTACGGGTTCGAGAACTATGTAGACATGACCGAGACTCATCTCCGGTCAATAGCCAGTAGCGGAACCTGGATGCTCATATTGGTTCCTACATATTCTACGAAGATCTTTATCGGTCAAACCGCATAACAACATATGTTTTTCCCTTTGTCATCGGTATGTTACTTGCCCGAGATTCGATCGTCGGTATCTCAATACCTAGTTCAATCCGTTACCTGCAAGTATCTTTACTCGTTCCGTAATGCATCATCCCGCAACTAACTCATTAGTCACATTGCTTGCAAGGCTTATAGTGATGTGCATTACCGAGAGGGACTAGAGATACCTCTCCGATACTTGGAGTGACAAATCCTAATCTCGATCTATGCCAACTCAACAAACACCATCGGAGACACCTGTAGAGCATCTTTATAATCACCCGATTCACGTTGTGACGTTTGATAGCACACTAAGTGTTCCTCCGGTATTCGGGAGTAGCATAATCTCATAGTCATAGGAACATGTATAAGTCATGAAGAAAGCAATAGCAACAAACTAAACAATCATCATGCTAAGCTAACGAATGGGTCAAGTCAATCACATCATTCTCTAATGATGTGATCCCGTTAATCAAATGAAAACTCATGTCTATGGCTAGGAAACTTAACCATCTTTGATCCAACGAGCTAGTCAAGTAGAGGCATACTAGTGACACTCTGTTTGTCTATGTATTCACACATGTACTAAGTTTCCGGTTAATACAATTCTAGCATGAATAATAAACATTTATCATGATATAAGGAAATATCAATAACAACTTTATTATTGCCTCTAGGGCATATTTCCTTCAGTCTCCCACTTGCACTAGAGTCAATAATCTAGATTACACAGTAATGGTTCTAACACCCATGGAGTCTTGGTGCTGGTCATGTTTTGCTCGTGAGAGAGGCTTAGTCAACGGGTTTGCGACATTCAGGTCCGTATGTATCTTGCAAATCTCTATGTCTCCCTCCTTGACTTGATCGCGGATGGAATTGAAGCGTCTCTTGATGTGCTTGGTTCTCTTGTGAAATCTGGATCCCTTTGCCAAGGCAATTGCACCAGTATTGTCACAAAAGATTTTCATTGGACCCAATGCACTAGGTATGACACCTAGATCGGATATGAACTCCTTCATCCGGACTCCTTCATTTTCTGCTTCCGAAGCAGCTATGTACTCCGCTTCACACGTAGATCCGGCCACGACGCTTTGCTTAGAAATGCACCAACTTACAGCTCCATCGTTCAATATAAATACGTATCCGGTTTGTGACTTAGAGTCATCTGGATCAGTGTCAAAGCTTGCATCGACGTAACCATTTACGACGAGCTCTTTGTCACCTCCATAAACGAGAAACATATCCTTAGTCCTCTTTAGGTATTTTTGGATGTTCTTGACCGCTGTCCAGTGATCCACTCCTGGATTACTTTGGTACCTCCTTGCTAAACTAATAGCAAGGCACACATTAGGTCTGGTACACAGCATTGCATACATGATAGAACCTATGGCTGAAGCATAGGGAATGACTTTCATTTTCTCTCTATCTTCTGCAGTGGTCGGGCATTGAGTCTGACTCAACTTCACACCTTGTAACACAGGAAAGACCCCTTTCTTTGCTTGATCAATTTTGAACTTCTTCAAAATTTTATCAAGGTATGTGCTTTGTGAAAGTCCAATTAAGCGTCTTGATCTATCTCTATAGATCTTGATGCCCAATATATAAGCAGCTTCACTGAGGTCTTTCATTGAAAAACTCTTATTCAAGTATCATTTTATGCTATCCAGAAATTCAATATCACTCCCAATCAACAATATGTCATCCACATATAATATTAGAAATGCTACAAAGCTCCCACTCACTTTCTTGTAAATACAGGCTTCTCCAAAGTCTGTATAAAACCATATGCTTTGATCACACTATCAAAACATTTATTCCAACTCCGAGATGCTTGCACCAGTCCATAAATGGATCGATGGAGCTTGCACACTTTGTTAGCATCCTTTGGATTGATAAAACCTTCGGGTTGCATCATATACAACTCTTCTTCCAGAAATCCATTCAGGAATACAGTCTTTATATCCATTTGCCAAATTTCATAATTATAAAATGCAGCAATTGCTAACATGATTCGGGCGGACTTAAGCATCGCTACGGGTGAGAATGTCTCATCATAGTCAACTCCTTGAAATTGTCAAAGACCTTTTGCAACAAGTCGAGCTTTGTAGACAGTAACATTACCGTCAGCGACGGTCTTCTTCTTGAAGATCCATTTATTCTCGATGGCTTGCCGATCAACGGGCAAGTCAACCAAAGTCCACACTTTGTTCCCATACATGGATCCTATCTCAGATTTCATGGCCTCAAGCCATTTCACGGAATCTGGGCTCATCATCGCTTCCTCATAGTTCGTAAGTTCGTCATGGTCAAGTAACATGACCTCCAGAACTGGATTACCGTACCACTCTGGTGTGGATCTTACTCTGGTTGACCTACGAGGTTCAGTAGTAACTTGATTTGAAGTTATATGATCATCGTCATTAGCTTCCACACTGATTGGTGTAGTAGTCACATGAACTGATTTTTGTGATGAACTACTTTCCAATAAGGGAGCAGGTACAGTTACCTCATCAAGTTCTACTTTCCTCCCACTCACTCCTTTCGAGGGAAACTCCTTCTCTAGAAAGGAACCATTCTTAGCAACGAATGTCTTGCCTTCGGATCTGTGATATAAGGTGTACCCAATAGTCTCCTTTGGGTATCCTATGAAGACACTTTTCTCCGATTTGAGTTCGAGCTTATCAAGTTGAAGCTTTTTCACATAAGCATCGCAGCCCCAAACTTTAAGAAATGACAACTTGGGTTTCTTGCCAAACCATAGTTCATAAGGTGTCGTCTCAATAGATTTAGATGGTGCCCTATTTAACGTGAATGCAGCTGTCTCTAAAGCATAACCCCAAAATGATAGCGGTAAATCAGTAAGAGACATCATAGATCGCACCATATCTAGTAAAGTATGATTACGACGTTCGGACACACCATAACGCTGTGGTGTTCCGGGTAGCGTGAGTTGCAAAACTAGTCCACATTGTTTCAAATGAAGACAAACTCATAACTCAAATATTCTCCTCCACGATCAGATCACAGAAACTTTATTTTCTTGTTATGATGATTTTCCACTTCACTATGAAATTCTTCGAACTTCTCAAATGTTTCTGACTTATGTTTCATCAAGTAGATATACCCATATCTGCTCAAATCATCTGTGAAGGTCAGAAAATAACGATACCCGCCGTGAGCCTCAATGTTCATTGGACCACATACATTGGTATGTATGATTTCCAATAAATCTGTTGCTCGCTCCATTGTTCCGGAGAACGGAGTTTTAGTCATCTTGCCCATGGGGCATGGTTCGTAAGTACCAAGTGATTCATAATCAAGTGATTCCAAAAGTCCATCAGAATGGAGTTTCTTCATGCGCTTTTCACCAATATGACCCAAACGGCAGTGCCACAAATAAGTTGCACTATCATTATCAACTCCGCATCTTTTGGCTTCGATATTATGAATATGCGTGTCACTACTATCGAGATTCAACAAAAATAGACCACTCTTCAAGGGTGCATGGCCATAAAAGATATTACTCATATAAATAGAACAACCATTATTCTCGAATTTAAATGAATAACCGTCTCGCATCAAACAAGATCTAGATATAGTGTTCATGCTTAAGCTGGCACCAAATAACAATTATTCAGGTCTAAAACTAATCCCGAAGGTAGATGTAGAGGTAGCGTGCCGACGGGGATCACATCGACTTTGGAACCATTTCCCACGTGCATCGTCACCTCGTCCTTAGCCAATCTTCGCTTAATCCGTAGTCCCTGTTTTGAGTTGCAAATATTAGCAACAGAACTAGTATCAAATACCCAGGCACTACTGCGAGCATTAGTAAGTTACACATCAATAACATGTATATCACATATACCTTTGTTCACCTTGCCATCCTTCTTTTCCGCCAAATACTTGGGGCAGTTCTGCTTCCAGTGACCAGTCCCTTTATAGTAGAAGCACCCAGTCTCAGGCTTAGGTCCATACTTGGGCTTGTTCACTTGAGCAGCAACTTGCTTGCCGTTCTTCTTGAAGTTCCCCTTCTTCCCTTTACCCTTTTTCTTGAAACTGGTGGTCTTGTTGACCATCAACACTTGATGCTCCTTCTTGATTTCTACCTCCGCAGCCTTTAGCATTACGAAGAGCTCGGGAATTGTCTTATCCATCCCTTGCATATTTTAGTTCATCATGAAGCTCGTGTAGCTTGGTAGCAGTGATTGAAGAACTCTGTCAATGACACTATCATCAGGAAGATTAACTCCCAGCTGAGTCAAGTGGTTGTGGTACCCAGACATTCTGAATATATGTTCACTGACAGAACTATTCTCCTCCATTTTACAGTTGTAGAACTTATTGGAGACTTCATATCTCTCAATCTGGGCACTTGCTTGAAATATTAACTTCAACTCCTGGAACATCTCATATGCTCCATGACGTTCAAAACGACGTTGAAGTCCCGGTTCTAAGCCGTAAAGCATGGCACACTGAACTATCGAGTAGTCGTCAGCTTTGCTTTCCCAGACGTTCTTAATGTCATCAGTAGCATCTGTAGCAGGCCTAGCACCTAGCAGTGCTTCCAGGACGTAATTCTTCTGTGCAGCAATGAGGATAATCCTCAAGTTACGGACCTAGTCCATGTTGTCGCTACCATCATCTTTCAACTTAGCTTTCTCTAGGAACACATTAAAATTCAAAGGAACAGTAGCACGGGCCATTGATCTACAATAACATAGACATGCAAAATACTATCAGGTACTAAGTTCATGATAAATTAAAGTTCAATTAATCATATTACTTAAGAACTCCCACTTAGATAGACATCCCTCTAATCATCTAAGTGATCACGTGATCCAAATCAACTAAACCATGTCCGATCATCACGTGAGATGGAGTAGTTTTCAATGGTGAACATCACTATGTTGATCATATCTACTATATGATTCACTCTCGAGCTTTCGGTCTCAGTGTTCCGAGGCCATATCTGCATATGCTAGGCTCGTCAAGTTTAACCCGAGTATTCTGCATGTGCAAATCTGGCTTGCACCCGTTGTATGTGAACGTAGAGCTTATCACACCCGATCATCATGTGGTGTCTCGGCACGACGAACTTTCGCAACGGTGCATACTAAGGGAGAACACTTGTACCTTGAAATTTAGTGAGAGATCATATTATAATGATACCGTCGAACTAAGCAAAATAAGATGCATAAAGGATAAACATCACATGCAATCAATATAAGTGATATGATATGGCCATCATCATCTTGTGCCTTTGATCTCCATCTCCAGAGCACCGTCATGATCACCATCGTCACCGGCGCGACACCTTGATCTCCATCGTAGCATCATTGTCGTCTCGCCAACTATTGCTTCTACGACTATCGCTACCGCTTAGTGATAAAGTAAAAAAAAACAATTACAGGGTGATTGCGTTGCATACAATAAAGCGACAACCATATGGCCCCTGCCAGTTGCTGATAACTCTGTTACAAAACATGATCATCTCATACAATAAAATTTAGCATCATGTCTTAACCATATCACATCACAACATGCCCTGCAAAAACAAGTTAGACGTCCTCTACTTTGTTGTTGCAAGTTTTACGTGGCTGCTACGGGCTGAGCAACAACCGTTCTTACCTACGCATCAAAACCACAATGATTTTTCGACAAGTGTGTTGTTTTAACCTTCAACAAGGATCGGGCGTGGTCACACTCGATTCAACTAAAATTGGAGAAACTGACACCCGCCAGCCACCTTTGTGCAAAGCACGTCGGTAGAACCAGTCTCACGTAAGCGTGTGCGTAATGTTGGTCCGGGCCGCTTCGTCCAACAATACCGCCGAACCAAAGTATGACATGCTGGTAAGCAATATGACTATTATCGCCCACAACTCTTTGTGTTCTACTCGTGCATATAACATCTACGCATAGACCTGGCTCGGATGCCACTGTTGGGGAATGCAGTAATTTAAAAAAAAATCCTACGCACATGCAAGATCCATCTAGGTGATGCATAGCAACGAGAGGGGAGAGTGTTGTCCACGTACCCTCGTAGAATGAAAGCGGAAGCGTTATGACAACGCGGTTGATGTAGTCATACGTCGTCACGATCCGACCGATCCTAGTACCAAAAGTACGGCACCTCCGCGATCTGCACACGTTCAGCTCGGTGACGTCCCACGAACTCTAGATCCAGCTGACTGTCGAGGGAGAGCTTCGTCAGCACGACGATGTGATGACGGTGATGACGAAGTTACCGATGCAGGGCTTCGCCTAAGCACTACAACGATATGACCGAGGTGCAAATCTGTGGAGGGGGCACCGCACACGGCTAAACAATCAACTTGTGTGTCTATGGGGTGCCCCTCTCCCCCGTATATAAAGGAGGGAGGAGGAGGACGGCCGGCCCTAGAGGGCGTGCCAAGGGGGGAGGAATCCTCCTCCTAATAGGAGTAGTATTCCTCCTTTCCTAGTCCTACTAGGAGGGGGAAGGAAGGAGAGGGGGAGGGAGAGGGAAAGAGAGGCCGCGTCCCCTTCCCCTAGTCCAATTCGGACTCCCTTGGGGGGGCACCTCCTGGCTGCCGCCCTCTCTCTCCCCTAAAGCCCACTAAGGGCCCAATAACTTCCCGGGGGGTTCCGATAACCCTCTGACACTCCGGTTTTATCCGAAACCTCCTGGAACCCTTCCGGTGTCCGAACATGGCCGTCCAATATATCAATCTTTATGTCTCGACCATTTTGAGACTCCTCGTCATGTCCGTGATCACATACGGGACTCCTAACTACATTGGGTACATCAAAACACATAAAATCATAATACCGATCGTCACCGAACGTTAAGCGTGCGGACCCTACAGGTTCGAGAACTATGTAGACATGACCGAGACTCATCTCCGGTTAATAACCAATAGCGGAACCTGGATGCTCATATTGGTTCCTACATATTCTACGAAGATCTTTATCGGTCAAACCGCATAACAACATACGTTGTTCCCTTTGTCATCGGTATGTTACTTGCCCGAGATTCGATCATCGGTATCTCAATACCTAGTTTAATCTCATTACCGGCAAGTCTCTTTACTCGTTCCGTAATGCATCATCCCGAAACTAACTCATTAGTCACATTTCTTGCAAGGCTTATAGTGATGTGCACTACCGAGAGGGACCAGAGATACCACTCCGATACTCGGAGTGACAAATCCTAATCTCGATCTATGCCAACTCAACAAACACCATCGGAGACACCTGTAGAGCATCTTTATAATCACCCAGTTATGTTGTGACGTTTGATAGCACACTAAGTGTTCCTCCGGTATTTGTGAGTTGCATAATCTCATAGTCATAGGAACATGTATAAGTCATGAAGAAAGCAATAGCAACAAACTAAACGATCATCGTGCTAAGCTAACGGATGGGTCAAGCCAATCACATCATTCTCTAATGATGTGATCCCGTTAATCAAATGACAACTCATGTCTATGGCTAGGAAACTTAACCATCTTTGATTCAATGAGCTAGTCAAGTAGAGGCATACTAGTGACACTTTGTTTGTCTATGTATTCACACATGTACTGTTGGGGATATAACTATTGTGTAAGCCGCCCAGGAGGGGCCGGGTTACGTAATGAGATCACCAGACAGAAGCCCAAGTCCAAGCATGAAGATGGCGTCTCAACAAAGGACCTAAGGCCCACAGGCGACTTAAGGCCCGTTGTAGTAAACCGCCATGATGGCAAGACTTGTATCATAAGGTAGACTTGACTAGTCACCGAGCCGGACATTGTTTATAAGCCGGTCGGGACTCAGTAAACTGCTGTGGTGTCAACCCGTGTATATAAGGGGACGACCTGTTGGCGGCTTAGGGGAAGAAACAACCAATCGAGAACCGAGCATAGCGTATTTCGCTCCCTGGTCATCGAAACTTCAAGCAATACCAACCCAACTAGATGTAGGCCTTACCTTCACCGTAAGGGGCCGGACTAGTATAAAACCTCTCGTGTCCTTTGTCCCAATTAACCCCTTTTAGCTTCCTAGTTGCGATGGCTCCACGACTAAGTCCTTGCAAGAGGACATCTGCCGTGACAATTCCACGACAGTTGGCGCCCACCGTGGGGCCAGCGCACGGTGGTTTGAGTTCTTGAAGGGCAGCTTGAAGGGCTCAAGGGATCTGTGATGGGCCGGATGACCAAGAGTCGTCGCGGCAAGATCTACGTCGACAACGAAGGCTGGGGCCCCGAGGCCGACTCAATTGAGTACGGGTACCGGGTCCCCTTTGGCGGAATCCACGTCTTCATTGGCCGGATTGGTGAGCCGGGCCCAGAGCCGGACAGCTGCACCGACCTCATTGAGATGGCTCAGTGTGCGAGACCCGCCCGGATTCAACCTACCATGAAGCGTGCCTTTGTGGGTTGTATTCACGAAGAGGCACTTTCTGAAGGATCTAAAGATGGCGAAGGGACGGCCGTCCCATCAGATGATGATTCATCCTCCGGTTCAACAGATTCTCTGTATCAGGTCCAAGAAGGCATGCTTGGGGGCTGTTTTGACGACTCTAGCGTTCCATATTGCTATGAGCCGCCAAGCTGGGCAGGAGTCTTCATGGCTGGTACCCAACCCGGCCAAAACTCGACGGCTGCGACAGCAATAACGTCCGGGTCGAGGCGGTCGGGCAGGAGGCCCAGCAGCGCCCGCCGGCTCAGTCTTGATAGATCTTATGGACAAGTTGGCGGCCTGTTAACCACCACAGTTATTCACCGCAAATCCGGATGAGCATAACGCGGAGGTGGCAAAGGTGCGTGAGGAGATAGCCACGGCCAAGGAGGCCTTGGCGGTGAGGACACCAGGCTAGCTGCGGGCGGGCGGCTTTGGATGCACGGCGCAGCGACTCCGGTCGAGAGGCTTTCCGACAACATGAGTCTGAATCGTCCAATGAGGTGATGAGAAGGAAGCATCGGAAGACCAGTCCCGTCACGCCTCCGGTTTCGACCCTCGAAATCTCTTCACGACACGGAGCCGGGTCCTAGCAATCTGCCCGAAGCCAATCAATTTGTGACACCCGGAGCTGGAGGGCGGTTCAGCCTCGAGAGATAGCACCTCTTCACGGGAGCATGGCCCGCCCGATACATACCGACACCTCGGGCCACTTCTCCAACCCCATGGAGAACTTGATAGCAGCATCGGCGCGTCTGGCGGCTCTTCCAGTGGATGGTGATGACCCGACGGCGGTGGAAACCCAGAGGGTTAGGGATCTTCTTCAGACGGCCTTGGCACACCAAGAGACCTATTCTTATAGCAGGGACAGGATTCATTCCACTCCTTAGCCTTGGATAGCACCTCGTCCAAACCGGAGTCCGAGTTACAGCAGGCACATGGAGTCGGAAGCTTTATCAAGCAATGCTCAGCGTCGCAACCAACCCGGCAGCTATAACCCGGTGCAGGATCGATTGCGTCAGGAGGATGAACGGGCGGCTCAATTAGCGGCTCAGCAGACGACATATGATGGTCTCCCAGAGTATCCAACGATTTACATTGGAGCGGGAGTAGCCACTAGAACCGGTGGTGTCCCTTATGCAGTGCGGCTCTGCGAGATGTGCGTCTGCCCAAGGATTTCAAGGGACCTCGAAAGGTGCCGAATTACACGGCCGACTTACGGCGGGGCATGGATTGAAAGCTACGAGATGGCCATGGAGTTATTGGAAGTCATGACGGCAATGGCTAAGTATTTCACCATGATGTTAGATGGAACGGCCCGATCTTGGTTGAAAAGTTTGCCTTCCAATTCCATCAGTTCATGGGCCGAGTTAAAGGCCTGGTTTAACCAGAACTTTAAGGATACTTGCAAGCAGTCTATGTCCATTGTGGACTTGACCAATTGTAAGCAGGAGGAGGGTGATTCCATAACTCATTGGGTGCGCCGGGTCAAGGAAATAATACATTCATCTGATAAGATCGACGCCGGCTCTACGGTACTTATGCTCCATCAGAATTGTCGTTTTGTGCCGCTGAAGCAGAAGCTGGGGCACCTTAAGCGTGATTGCAATGACATGGTTACGCTGATGGCAGCTTTGGTTAAATATGCCGATTCTGATACTACCGATGATCCCGCGTCTGAGGAGGAAAAGACAGGGAAAGGAAAGAAGAACAGCAATGGAAAGGGTCAGCAGCAACAACCGGTAAGTCAAGGTGGCAACAAGCGTAAGCCGGAAGGTAACCCGGCGTTTGTGGCCAATGCTAATGCCCAAGGTAATAACAAGAGGCGTAAGGGGAGAGCACCTCCACGATCTGGTGGCTCAGGTCCATCTCTTGAGCAGCAAATTCTGCCACCCACTTATGGAAGGACTGTGCGATCATGAAGGCTTTCAAGAATTCAAACATGTTTGCTGGCAATCACGGATCAGGCAGCGGTTCAGGAGCAGGTGGTTTCCATGGCCCGGGTGGCGGCTCAAGTTCCGGTTTTCAAGGAGGTCAAGGTGGCTATAATCAGCAGCAGTCTGGTCAAGGAGGACAGCACCAGCAGTAGTCAGGTTATCAGAGCCATCCAAAATAGTTGAACGGTGGGCAATACCATGTGTTTACCACTAACTTGTGTAAACGTGACGGAAAGGTTCATAAAAGGGCTGTGAATTCGGTTGAACGGCGGTTCCCGTTACTGAGGTGGTCGAGCAGCCTATCATTTGGAGTAGAGAAGATCACCCCTCGGGTTGATAACCGGGTCGGTTAACCTTGGTGGTGGCCCCTCGAGGTTGGTGGATATAAATTCACTAAGGTGCTCATGGACGGCGGAAGCAGCATCAATATTCTCTATTATGAGACATTTTGCCGTATGGGTTACGGTGATAAGGACTTGAGGACGTCTAACACTGTTTTTCATGGGGTGGTACCGGTAAGTCGGCATATCCCATTGGAAAGATCGAGCTGGAAGTGGCTTTTGGAGACGAATATGATTCTGTAGGCTGAGAAGTCGACGTTTGAGGTAGTCAAAATCAGAGCCCATATCACGCTCTGTTTGAATGACGGCTTATGCCAAGTTTATGGCACGGCCGTGTTACGTTTATCTGCAGCTCAAGATGCCGGGTTACAAGGGCACCATCACTGTGCATGGGAGTCGAAAGGTGGCCTAGGAATGCGAGGAAGGCGATGCGGCTTATGCTGAATCCGTTTGTGCTGAAGAGGAGCTGAAGTTTTATCAAACTAATGTTGACCCGACAGATATGACCTCTTTGAAGAAGCCAACCACGGAGCAAGACTCGGCGTTGAAATTTAAGTCGGCCGCCGAGACAAAACTGGTTGACTTCACTCCAGGCGACTCTTCCAAGCAGTTCAGCATCAGTACCAATTTGGATCCCAAATAGGAAAGCACGCTCATCGAGTTCATCCGTGAGAACTGGGACATCTTTGCATGGAAACCTTCTGACATGCCGGCTGTCCCGAGAGAACTCGCTGAGCACACTCTCAATATTGATCCAAAGTATAAGCCGGTCAGGCAGTTTCTCCGGTGGTTCAATGAGGAAAGGCGAAAGGCTATAGGGGAGGAGGTCGCTCGGCTCTTAGCGGCCGGGTTCATCATGGAAGTTTTTCACCTGGAGTGGTTGGCTAACCCGGTGCTTGTGCACAAGAAGAACGGCACCTGGCGGATGTGTGTGGACTACACAGACTTAAATAAAGCTTGTCCGGCTTATCCCTTTGCTCTACCCCACATTGATCAAATCATCGATGCTACAGCGGGCTGCGAGCGGTTGAGTTTTTTGGATGCTTACTCTGGTTATCACCAGATCAAGATGGCAGTTAAGGACCAGGAGAAGACGGCTTTCATTACTCCATTTGGAGCCTTCTGCTATGTGTCAATGCCGTTTGGGCTCAAGAGTAGCCAGGCGACTTATCAACGGTGTGTGCAGAATTGTCTCCACAATCAGATTGGGCGCAATGTTCATGCTTATGTGGATGACATTGTGGTGAAGTCCAGAGAGAAGGAAACCTTGATCTCCGACTTAAAGGAAACCTTTGATAATCTCCGGGTTTACAAGATGATGCTTAACCCGGACAAGTGTGTATTTGGTGTACCTGCAGGCAGACTTTTGGGATTCCTGGTCTCAAACAGGGGCATTGAAGCTAACCCGGGGAAGATCAAGGCGATTACCTCCCTGGCTAAACCGGTGTGCATCAATGATGTTCAGCGACTGGCGGTTCGCGTGGCTGCTTTAAGCCGATTCATAAGCCGGCTAGGGGAGAAGGCTCTACCGCTGTATCAGATGATGAAGAAAACAGACACCTTTATGCAGGTGAGGTCATTGATCTTGCCTTTGAAGATTTAAAGAGACAATTATGCGAGCCGCGATTCTCGCAGCTCCAATTGATAAAGAGCCATTGCTATTGTATGTTCTTGCTAACTCACGTGTTGTTAGTGTGGCCATTGTGGTGGAGCGTAAGGAGGCGGCAAGGAGCATCCAGTTCAATGACGGTTTATTACATCGGTGAGGTGCTTATAGAGTCCAAGCAAAGGTATCCGCATTGGCGAAACTTGTTTATGGGTGTTTATGGCAAGCCGGAAGATAAAGCGATACTTCTGGGTCATCCTATAAGCGTGGTAAGTTCAGCCCCTTAGGAGACATCATCGAAACAGGGGAAGCCACGGGACGAGTTGCCAAGTGGGCCATCGAGCTTGGGCCTCACGGTTTGAAGTATATGCCGCCAAGACTATCAAGTCTCAAGCCCTAGTGGACTTTATCAATGATTGGATGGAGTTGCGAGCACCGGAAGAGAAACCGGATAACACGTATTGGACTATTCACTTGATGGGTCGAGGCGGTTGGAAGGCTCGGGGCTGGAGTTGTTTTAACTTCCCCCGGTGACAAATTTTGCTATGTGCTCCGGCTTATGTTTCCTGTACTAACAATGCAGCTGAATACGAGGCTTTACTCCATGGCCTCCGGATGGCCAAAGAGATGAATTTGAGCCGGGTGAGATGCTTGGGCGATTCAGACCTCGTCGCTCAACAGGTGTCAGGCACGTGGGATTCTAAGGATCCCCTTATGGCGGCTTATCATCGTGAAGTTGATGTGGTGGCTGGGCACTTCAAAGGTTATCAAGTAGAGAACATTGATCGAAGGAAGAATGAGGCGGCTGATGCTTTAAGCGGCTGGGGTCTCGGCGTAATTTGGTGCCGCCTAATACTTTTCTTGACATTTTGCATAATCCTACGTCAGAGTGCCTCTGAGAGGAAGAGCTTGCATGCAGACCGGAGGCGCTTGGTGGCGGCTTTCCATGCCATCCCGGACTGGACGGTCCCATACTTGGCCTATATGACCCGGGGAGAGTTTCCTGAGGACGAGACCTTGGCAAGACAAATCATTAGGCGGTCCAAATCCATGACGATTGTTCATGGCAAGTTGCATCACCGCATAGCGTCATCGGGCGTTCAACGTTGTGTATCACCTACGGAGGGTCGGGAGATACTTCGGAGATTCATGAAGGTGATTGCGGTCATCATGCCGGTTCAAAATCTCTGGTGGCCAAGGCTTTTCTTCATGGTTTTATTGGCTGACGGCTCATGCTGATGCGGAGGATCTGGTCAGCAAATGTGACGGATGTCAAAAATTCTCATGACGAGCTCATGTGCCGGCTCAAGAATTGAGGATGATTCTGATTACTTGGTTGTTTGCAGTCTGGGGGCTTGATATGGTTGAACCTTTCAAAAGTTCTAAAGATAAGAAGACACACCTGTTGGTGGCAGTGGATAAATTCACCAAGTGGGTTGAAGCAGAGCCGGTCGATAAGTGTGATGCAGCCAGTAGTTCAGTTCATCAAAAAGGTGATCTTTTGTTTTGGTTTTCCTTGCATTATAAGCGATAATGGTACTAATATCTCCAAGGCTGCCATGGAAGAGTTACATCAACGAGAGCACATCGACTTGATGTTTATTGTTGCTCACCCCAGTCTAATGGTCAAGCGAAAGAGCTAATCAAGAGATCTTGAAAGGTATCAAACCCGGCTCTTAGTTCCTTACAGGCGAACTCCGAGTTGTTGGGTGGAGGAGTTACCCTACGTGCTATGGAGCATCAACACAACGCCTAATGAGTCTCTTGGTTATACACCTTTCTTCATGGTGTACAGGGCAAAGGCGGTTCTGCCAAGTGACATCCGGCATGATTCACCCCGGGTGGCGGCTTACGTTGAGGCTGATAATGAAAAAGCTCGTCATGATGCACTTGACTTGTTGGATGAAGAGCGAGACTTGGCGATAGCCCGCTCGGCGATTTACCAGCAAGACCTGCGCCGTTATCACAGCCGCCGTGTTAGAAGAAAAACTTTCCAGGAAGGCGATTTAGTGCTCCGGCTCATCCGGGATCAATCTGATATGCACAAGTTGTCCCCTCCTTGGGAAGGACCTTTTGTGGTCATCAAAAATCTCAACAACGGGTTATATTACCTCATTGATGTTCGAGAGCGCAAAGACTCACGTAAGTCGGAGGAAGAGACCCGCCGGCCGTGGAACATAACGCATCTCCGGCCCTACTATACTTGAGCCACCGGCTCTCAGAGTACATTTGTTTTTCTTTTTTAACAATGTATATATTATATAAAGCAATAAAGCAGGACCTCTTTCCTTTCCATCCTACAAGGTTTATGTGTCTTCTTTACCAGGTGATGGAAATGACTAACAGGGAGCGGATCATATCTGAATCCAGTTTTCCCTTTGGTCCGGCTTATGATCATATCTGAATCGAGCCATGGTCACTTGGGGGCTTCCTATTCAAACATAGGTCGTATTCGAACCTAAGTGAACATAGCTATCGATACCCAATTAATCGGCATACTGCCAAACCCACTTGGGGGCTTCTTGATCATATTTGAATCATAGCTTAACCCCTTTGGGTCTGACGTGGATCGTATTCGAATCAGCATCATTAAACAACTCTCATGGTCACTTGGGGGCTTCCTGTTCAAACATAGGTCGTATTTGAACCAAAGAGAACATAGCTGTCGATACCCACTTGATCGGCATCGCCAAAGCCATTGGGGCCTATATGATCGTATCCTAATCTTAGCTTAACCCCTTTGGAACGGTTCTCTTGATCATATTCGAATCGAGAGGCCTTTTAAAATTAGGTTTACTTTACTCTATAAGAGTGAATAATATTAAGGGCAGGTAAACATTATATGTGCCAATTTTGAAGTTAAGTGTAGCTATGCATTTTTTGGGATCGAGTAAGCGGTAATGTATGCCTTAAACCGGTTGATACTTATGATGTTTTGGTTCATACTCCGGGTTAACATTATTTTACACGACCCCGGATGTGGTGAGACGCCAAAGGATTTTTTTTGTTTTTATACACAGGGTAAAGCAAAAAGCTTTTGATGTTAAGAAGCAATTCAAGCAAGCCGGCAGTATATAATGATAGCGGCTTGAGACATTGTTAAACACCACAAACATGCGCGAAGGCATGACAGAGTTAAGAAGTTTTTTCTACCCTATTACAAGACTCCCCGAGTATGAATAATGAAGCATTGTTTTTCAAAGACTTAAGTGCCAGGCGGGTTACTCCTTTGGTGGACTTGACGACTCCGGGTTATCCTTCTCCGCCTCTTAAATCTGCTTGCTTTGTCACGGAAGGTTGACGAGGTCGATCAATGCCGCTTAAGGCTTGAATTCAACTTGACATCTATTAAGTTGGCCGGGTCAACTTCGGGAGCAAAGGTATGCTTACGAGTTGGAGGGATCAGGCTGACATCATCATAATGTGGAGTTGGAATCCTCCGGTTCTCGTTATCATAACCCGGCTGATACTTTGTAAGATCAATATCGTTGCTGATGATGGTGGCCACAGGACGTACGACTCTCACACAGGTGGTGAAGTCTGATTCATTGAATGCAGACCCGTCTTCCTTCAAGCTAGGATATCCAAGAGCAACATCAGCTAAGTCTAGCTCTAGAACCAATGCTTTGGCCCGGCTTAAGGCGAGTATGGCCCCGGCTCTACCAGATGCTCTCCTTAACTCCTGAATCCGTTGAGGTAACACGGCAAGCCGTTTGAGCACATCCTGCAGGAGATAAGGAGTATCATTTGATAAAGCCACAACGGCTAAAGCACGTTGTGACCCGGTGTACAGCTGTTCCACTAGAGTGTACATCGCCTTAAGCTTGATCAGCATATTCTGCTTCAGGTTGGTACTCCTGGGACCTTCATTTATGCATATAAGATTAAGCCGGAGATCATATCTGAAACAGTTATCAAATGAATCAAGGTGATGTTCAAAAGTTGCACATAGTAACTTACCGAAAATTGCTGAGACTATTTGGGATATCTGTTGCTTTAAGATGGACAGTTCGGCAGTTGCTTCGGCAAAAGCTGCTTCGGCTATCTCGGCCCGGGTCACAAGGGAAGCTTTTTCATCCGCCCAGGCCTTCTTCTCCATGTCAAAATCCTTCTTCAACTTTTCTTGCTCAGAGATCTTTGAATGCGAATTTGGAGTCGGCTTTTGAATCTCAAGGTCTTGGGCATGACCCGGGTCTTGTGTCAGCAATTTGCAATTGAATTGACTGGTGGAGACCTGCAATAATTTGGGTTACAAGTAAGGTTATGGTGAGGTATTATTAAAGTCTCAAGCACTTTACAAGTAAAGACCCTTGACACTTGGGGGCTAATGTATGCTGAAGAAAATTGTACTTTATAATGTCAGATTATGCATATTAAAGTCTCAAGCACTTTACAAGTAAAGATACTTGACACTTGGGGGCTAATGTATCGCTTATTTAAAAGTTGCTATATTACAGCCCGGTTAAATATACTTTCTTGTAAACCGGGTGAGCTAACAGTAAGCCGATATCTAAGTCTACGGCATATTTATCTATAAGCGATGAGACTTGAGGGGCTGTCTGATAAGTAAGATTCAGGAGGAATAATATAAGTTATACCTCAGATTTATCTTGTATCTGTTTCACCATGTCGATTTCAGTCGCGGCTGTTGTGCACTTGATTGAGATAACTTTGAGACTATATCGCCGATGCTTAAGTGGGCATAATCAGCGATGTCCTGTTTGGTCTTCCGGCTTTTGACAAGTTCTTCCTTAGCGGTACATCTGGCAAGAACAGTAGGCCGCCTCGGCTCAACATACTGGCTTTTCAAGAATGCAACTTCCGGTTCAGCCGTCCGGACCGGGCTAGGAATTTCCAGTTTATTGGAGCTATCAAGATTGCCTTCTTGAGGCGGGTCGGAAGATGGTGTCGGAATTTCATGGGCCGGCTCAGGAGGAGGTTGATGAGTAGAAGCATCGAGGCGATGGTTAGGGTTCGGCTCTGTTGCTACCGGGTCTTCAATCGGCTTATTCTTCTTTGCCCTTTTCTTTGGCCGCTTCGCCTGCTATGAATAAAACAAAGGGATGAGTACAAAATATGAGTAAGGCAAAGCATGAGGATAACAAAAGTACATTACCGAGGCGGTCTTGAAGGCGGCATGTTGGATTGCATAGACTCGCGAGAAGAAGGAGAGGTATCACGATAATTGGAGTCGAGATGAATTGAGAGGTGACGAATTAAACCCGCCAAAGGATAAGCGAGCGTAAAGCGGAGATGACCTCGATTCGGCGCTTCACCTTCGTCGAGTAAGCGAAAGAGAGCTCTACATCCTTACTTGTCCGGGTTTGCCTCGGCTCTCAAGCTGTTGTTGCTTCAAAAGAAATTGAGGATCTTGATAAGCTAAGGGATGTGAAAATCTTACTTTCCGGGTCACCCTTGGGTTTTGTGCTTTGGCAAAGGCTCTGAGTCGGAGGAAATTATAGTTACCTCTTCGCCATGAGCTTGGCTGTTTCCAGTGTCTTCCTGAAAGGCGGAAATATCAATAAAATATTAACAAAGGAGTCAAAGAGAATAAGGGATTACCTCTTCCTCATCTGAAGAAGAGTCATCCAATTTGAGCAATTCAGGAATTGGGTTTCTTCTTTTTTGAAGTCCCCGTCTTGGCGTTTTTCCTCTCATTTTTCTTGGATGCTCTGGCTTGTTGGGCGGCCTCGTGGTCATATTTTACTTTCCAGAAATCATCACTGGCCTATGGAAAAGATAAAGAATTATAAGTACAAGAAGGTAAACATATTAAAGAGTATTTATTAAGATTGGTAACTTACTGCAGGGGCCGGGTTCTTTTTGCAGAAGGGAAGTAACCCGAAGGTATTGTTGATAACAGTACCCTCCTTGAAGGATGGGTTGTGGCATCTGCCACATCATCAACAAGTCGTCTGGCTATGGCGCATTGGGTCCTACATTACGCTGTATAGGTGCACATTAAGCGGAGCGGCGGCTTAATGGGAGTATCATAAGTGAAGGACCGGACCAAGTCGATGCCATTTAAACCGTTTCCCATAAGAGCTTTAATCTTCTTGATGGTGGGGTTGAGTGGCGAGCGTTCAAGCTGATCGATTTATCTGCCGGCGGATGGTTGGACTCAAAGGCGCGAGGCGTGAAAGCAGGCGAGGCGTCTCATCGGCGGAGAAGTATCTGACAGTAGAACCATGACTGGTTCCAATATTTGGGGTGACTCGGCAGCTCGGCATAAGGAAGCAGACAGTCTCTCCATCATTTGGATTGAGATACCGCCAAGTTCAAGACTTCGCACGTTAGGCGCTCATTACGCGGTTCAAGTAAAATAGTTCTCTGAATAAAAGCGAGGCTTGGCTCCTCTCGGTACACCTCACGGAAGACTTGGAAATTGCAAAGATTGGACACGGAATTGGGTCCAATGTCTTGAGGTCTAAGGTCAAAGAAATTTAAAACTTCTCTAAAGAACTTTGAGCCGGGAGGGGCAAATCCCCGGCTCATGTGATCCGTGAAAACTATTACCTCCCCTTCTTTGGTTTGAGGCTTCTCTTCAGAGGGGTCAGGGACGCGATAAGACATGACTTCCTTCTTTGGCAAATGGACGGACTTCACAAATTCAACCAGTTTGCTTTTAGTGACAGTGGATGGGACCCAGTTGCAGGTTACAGGAGCTTTGGTCAACTTAGGCGCCATGACAACAGATTGGCCTATTACAAAATAAGAAGTTCCGGTTTAAATTATAACCCGGAAGACAATATCCAAATTACTGAAAGTAGCGGCTTAAAGGGGCCTAATGACGTAAGGATAATTGGGCAATATTATTTAAGCCGCCAAAAGTGTTAGCAACAGTTCAAAAGTTTTAAAGACCTGAGAAGGCGCCAAGGTTCACAGATCAAGTGGGATGCGTTTAAACCGGATACCTGGACAGTTATGTTAAAGGCATTTAACATAAGAAGTTTTCCGGGTGATAAAAACAGGTTTCACAATCTTTTCCTATGATTTGAGATCAAAGGGCTGTTCTGATAAGAAGTTTTTCTAGACCTAAAAACCGATGCAGATGCGTTCATAGGCTCGAATAAGGCCTTTATACAGAGAAAGAGATCTGCTTCGCATCCAAGATAAGGGCGAAAACAACTACTCCAGCTATTCTATATCATTCTCGATCAGAAGTGGTATCTAGGAGGAAAAACTAACAAGGAATGGCTCTAATGGTGATGAACTACGACAAACTCGAAGAAGCACTAATGCAGATCTAGGCAGGGAAGGAAAAGAAACTTACAGGTCTGGAAGAGCTGCGGAGGTTCGCCTACGTGTTTACGGTCCGATTCGAGGTTGATCTTGGCGGCACTGGTCGATGAAGACGAGAAGCTGGCGGGCGTGGCGGAGCTCGAGAGGAGGCAAGAGGAAGAAGACGGCTGGAAGGGTGAAAATGAAACCTAGGTCGTGCCTATTTATAAGGAGAGCATAAGCGAGGCGGCGGGAAACGAGGAGATAAGAATTATTATCCAGCGGCCCCGACGCCTCGAGTTCCGGAACGGACAATAAAGACAGAGATCCATTGGGCGATATGGTGGAATAAAAGGAAAGATGACGTCATGACAGGTTAACACGGATCCAAAGAATGACGTCACGGCGGGTTAAAGAAAGTCTTTTTGCGCAGTCAGAAGACTGAAGCTTTATGTTTTAAGTTATCTTAAGATTGACATGAACATGTTCAAATCAATCTGGGGCCTAATGTTGGGGATGTAACTATTGTGTAAGCCGCCCAGGAGGGGCCGGGTTACGTAATGAGATCACCAGACAGAAGCCCAAGTCCAAGCATGAAGATGGCGTCTCAACGAAGGACCTAAGCCCACAGGGGACTTAAGGCCCGTTGTAGTAAACCGCCATGATGGCAAGACATGTATCATAAGGTAGACTTGACTAGTCACCGAGTCGGACATTGTTTATAAGACGGTCGGGACTACATGAGGCTCTGAGGCGTCAACCCGTGTATATAAGGGGACGACTTTGTTGGCGGCTTAGGGAAGAAACAACCAATCGAGAACCGGGCATAGCGTATTTCGCTCCATGGTCATCGAAACCTCAAGCAATACCAACCCAACTAGACGTAGGCCTTACCTTCACCGTAAGGGGCCGAACTAGTACAAAACCTCTCGTGTCCTTTGTCCCGATTAACCCCTTTTAGCTTCCTAGTTGCGATGGCTCCACGACTAAGTCCTTGCAAGAGGACATCTGCCGTGACAATTCCACGACATGTACTAAGTTTTCGGTTAATACAATTCTAGCATGAATAATAAAAATTTATCATGATATAAGGAACTATAATTAACAACTTCATTATTGCCTCTAGGGCATATTTCCTTCAAGAACGACACTCATTCGGAAGCGTGTCGATGATGGATCCGTAGGAGCGATCGACACTAGTAAGTCGAGTGGTTGGTTCTTGGGGGAATAAATAGCTCTGCTCTACTAGCACCTGTGTGGTTCTAGTCGATGTCAGAGTACCCCTCTTAAGAGTGTAAAAGTTTGAAATTTCACCCCTGTGACTCCCGGGTTGGGAAGCTTGTGCTCATATGTGATGCTAGTTATTTCCTTTCTTTTCTTTAAATTAAACCTCCATTATCTTCCTCTGCCATCAAACTCTTTCTATGCAACTAACCCTTGTGTTTTTGTCACTTTTGCCGTGAGAAGCTCCTTTCGTACCCGTGTGCTTGCTGAGTATGAGATCATATTCATCCTGGCTATTGTTGTTGATTTTGCAGAAGTAGCAAATGATGGATGTGCTGATGAGAATGATGAACAATAGGAGTAGCTCTATAGGTGGGGAATAAATAAAGAAGTTGCATGTATCATAACCTTTGTAATATCTAGTAATGAATAAAGTTGGCTCTTGTAGATACTGGAAAATAATTTGTTTACTAGCCTAAGATGCTTATAAACTTGAGATTTATAAGCATGTGGCGATTGTCATGGCTAAGACCCACTTGGGGGCGTGACATATAAGGTACACGTACTCAATAATAAACAACTATTGAATAAACATTATGGTGAAGTGCGCCTGGGGGAGGGGGGCAAGTGCCCCCTATCCACCCCATAATAGTGTTGATTTTGTATTCTCCAAATCAATTTTTTTAATCATTTAGATATGCAAATGTATTGGGCCTTAGGCTGCCACACCTTTTGCCATGGCCTAGGACTGCCCCTGGTGCCTGTGACCCATTTCAATGCGGTGAGTTCGGCGATGTACTTCATTGTAGATAGTTGTTGTAGTATCTACACATGTATGCACAGTGGTCAAGAATTCAGATCAACGCTTTGCTACATCTAACAAGTAGTTTTTCACATTTTTGTTTTATTCTCAGACATTATTGATTTATCATTCCTAACAATGACACTGCGCTTTGCTAGCGGTGATGTAATGAAACTGAAACCAAACAACTATCTACGTCTAGCTAGAAGTCTTTCAATGTTGAAATTGTATATATAATTGCATATGTAGTTAATTAACAGTTTGTAGACTTCTTTTCACAAAATATTTTATGATAATATGCTTTCTAGGAGGCCCAAGTAATTTACTGTACTGCATGGAAAAAGAAACTATGGTGAACAAATAACAGTAGTTGGGGGTTAGTTAAATGAACTCGTAATATTATATTTTAGAGTATGTGCCATATTTTTCGTATTAAATTCTAAATTTAATTGTTAACCAACATTATCAACAATTCAGTGGCGATGTAAAGTTGGCGTTTAGTGCCAACAATTTGCTTGTTAATGACATATATTGTGCTGAAGGATACAATTATTGTTCATGATTTGGAGAACATAATGTTTGGTTGGATGGATTTTGATTGTAATTTCTAATTTAATTTTAATTATTTGACCTTAGTTCTTCTGTTTTCACTTCGGCACTAATCAAATACATGTCTCTGTCTGGTTCTGGATTGGTCAATGTTACCAGCATAATTAGGAAGAAGCATGTGAGATCTGGGCATGTGTCATCACATAAAATTTGGACACTTACTGGGGTTGCTATCATCATTTCATATATCCACATATTGTGCCATTGTGATCACTAGTTATTTCCGTGCTACATCCATCATCAGTTACATTGCATTACTAGAGATGTTATTCCCATTATCATTTTGCTTTGCACATGATCATATAGAGCTGGCATGATATAGTTGTGGCAAGGTCACCATTTATTCATTGTTCCATATATGGTATGCTCGATCATGGTACACTCTAGTACACTACCAAAGGCATTCATTAGAGCTTCTACATCATGTTTTATTATTTGAGTTGAGTTGTAAGTAAATTCAAAGTGTATCGTTCGTCATTATGGTGTTGCTCCTACCTTGAGAGATCAAATAAAGGATGCGCCATGGCGGTGCTAGATAGGGAAAAAGGAGTTGAGAGAGATAAAAAAGAGAAAAGAGAGGGAGCAACACGGTTATCCTTCTTTTAGTATACACTTGTATTTCAAAGTAGCACCTGGTTTAGCAGGTTTCATGATAAAGTGCTTCAAAATAGCACTATTGCATTCACATAGAGAGTTTTCGTGTATTTCGTGTTTCATACACTAGTTGGGATATTTACGGTATACAACTTGGCTTGCATAGTCCAATGATGAGCTTCCTCAAATGCTCTAGGTCTTTATGACCAAGCAAGTTGGAAGCACACCCCACTAGTTCATAGGACAGATTTCATACACTTATAACTCTAATGTATCTGTTGCATGGTAATCCCTAATCCATGCATTAACATCGATTAGAAGGTCTTCCCATTGCATAATGATCAAGCCTTGTTGATGCGAGACTTTGTTTTTTACTTCTCATAAACCCTCATCATTATTCTACTTTTTTCATTAGTAGTATTATGGCTAAACTCATTGTCAAGTATTGAACGGGATTTGCGTAGTGCATAATATTGCATAATAAAAGTAACTTGGTTTCTTAACCGATGAAGTAACTTAGTTTGCCTTGGGTTGGTGGTAAGATTGCAATTTTGTGATGAAGGTCAAGCAATGTTATGTTTCTGATACAGTTTAAGATTCTTTCTAAGCCCATGGCAATGGGAACATTTAAAGCATTGGTTATTGAAACCCAATAGTATGTTTATTAGCATGTTTTGATGTTACTTGCTTACTATCAATTATAGACTATTGCAATGCAATGCTATCTTTCAAGTTAGACAAAAGTTAGATCGAACTGATCATGTTCATGTTAAGATAGCATTCACAATAGAAAAATGGTTATCATCTACCTTCTATGGGTCGAGTAGGCATTGAGTTTGGGGGTGTTGATATGTCCCAGACGTATCTATAATTGTTGCCTTTTCATGCTATATCTATATCATAATTGCATAGTTTTAACACTATTTTGATCTTTTTTTCTAGAATAACATATTAACTTCATCTCAAGTGTCAGTTGTTATTTTATGCTATTTTTGTAGTTTCCAATAAATTAAATTTTTCAGGAACCAAACAAAACAAGTAAAAATATGCCATGAAGTTTTCAGAAGAGGATGAAGCAAGCCAACACTGGAGCCCCTCGAGAGGGCCCTGAGGCTACCACACGGTGGGACCATGTGGTCAGCCCCTAGGCTGTGAGCCAGGGCCACATGGGGCCAATGAGAGTCTGCTCCATCGCCTCTCGATGCCCCTGCCTTTATATACTCCTGGAACCTACCATTATATTTATCGAGGATTTTTCACCACCGCCACCTCTCTATTTTGAGACAATCCAAGTAGGAGCCCGGTCTTGGTAGGAGGGGAATCCATCAGCGGAGCCACCTTCATCGTCATTGCTGCCACCATGCGTGTCCGTGAGTAGTCCTCCTTAGACCATGGGTACATATCAATAGCTAGATGCCAATCTCTCTCCCTTGTTATTCAATACAACAATCACATGAGCTTCCCTACATGTTTGTGATCCATCTGATGTAATTTGTGGTGTGTGTTTTGCAGTGCGATGAATTGACACTTTATGGTCAGATCTATACGTGATTTGTTTTTAGATTCATATGAGTTCTTTTTAGCATTATATATATATATATAGATATAGATATATATATATATATATATATGTGTGTGTGTGTGTGTGTGTGTGTGTGTGTGTGTGTGTGTGTGTGTGTGTGTGTGTGTGTGTGTGTGTGCTCTCCAATTTATTAGTCTTGCACTGGTCATGTTTAGATGAACAATCTCCAAGAGGGTGTTGTGTATGTTGGTTGGGTTTAAGGTAATCTACCACAGTGAGAGAAAGTGGAAACATATTGTATTTGTGCTATTGCCATTAATGATAAAAAGATAGTTGTGTAGTTGTTTTGGTTACGAGCTAGGGGCAATATACTATCAACATTATGTCATTATGCTCAATGCAATCTTCTGTTTTACTTAATATCTTTGAGATGCATGTTGGATGACGATCTTGAGTGGAGTATTAGCTACAGATGCAGCTGGATAACAGTCTATATATATAATGATGTAATGGCTATATGCAATTAAGCCATGTATAATGATAATCATAAAAACTGTCATTTACTCGTTATAGTGTAATTTGTTCACCACACATATGTTATGCTTTATGGAGGGATGCACTACTGAAGTTATGGAGTCCGGTCCATTCATCTTAATCACTTTCAACCTCGATCAACATTTTTATCTATTGTTTACAGTATGAACCATTATTTAATTTTATTGCAATTATCAATTCCTTCCACCTAATACATTAATCATTGTAACTAGCAAGGCTAGTGAAACTGGCAATCTCATTAGTTTCGTTGGGGACCAAGAAAAGTATTGTAGTTGTGTGCAGACACTGCTCATTTGTTGCAGTCTAAGTGCTCCTACTGGTTTGGTAAACCATATTTTTTGTGAATTTATTGCCAATAGTTGACGCCCTTTTGCTCGGTTCCATAAATAGGATCCATGCTTGTGGCCAGCCAAGTTTCACACAACAACACATCTTTATTGGTTGTGAATGGCGGACCTCTTGCCTTCGGTGCCTTCTTTGTCTAGTTCCCGATGTTTGGTAGTATACACATCTTCCCAAGTCATAATGTATAGACTCTTGACTTTCATTTATCAATTTTAGTATGTATGTCTACTAAAATACCCATCGCAATGAAACAATCATCTCAAATTGATGCGAAAAAAGTAAGGTATCAATGCGGAGCTTCTTGTCAAGCATCCTATTAATGTAGGGGATACAAAAACACATGTGTCTATGTGTCTAGTCGGCCATTTCATCGAACAGTGTGTGGGCATGCCCAACATCGGTGTTTTCGGTCGTTGTCTAGGATCGTTGGAGTTGGTGGTGAGTCATACAATCTGTCCTCGGCACGCCTACTTCCTCCTGCGTCCATCCATCTGGGATGCCCTACCATTGCAACGTCGGAATGGCAGGGCATCATTTTTGGTTTTATTTCTTTTTCTACCAATTTATCTTTTTTTGGTTATATTTTTTTCTTATTTTCATTTCTGCCTTATTTCATTTGTTTGTTTTAATTCTTTTTAAAAATATTTCTGAAAATCCTCATTTGAAAATAGGATTTAAAAAAGTTCACAAACATTTTAAAAGTTCATGTTTTCAAAAAATATTCAACTTTGTAAAAACAAATGTACATCAATTTCTATAAATGTCCACACAAGAAAAAACATGTCATTTTAATTATTTACATTTTCAAAAAAGTACACTCATGTATTTTCAAAAATGTTCACACACATTCTCCCTAAAGTATTGGTGTAATATTTTTAAGTTAAAGAAAGCACAACCACAAATTCTAGTAAACCTAAACAATTTAAAAAAGACAGATGGAGTCTGCGATAGAAGCCTCACTAGGCTACTGATCCACTATAGCACCCTCTGTGCAAGACCCCGACAATCTACAAGTTGTAGCTATCGAAAGGGATGCAATCCTAGAAAAAAATTTAGGGAAGCAATTCCTTCTTTGGCGCTTCAGGCGCCCATTACAGGCAATTCCGTTAACTATTCCGTTAACGGGCGCCTGGAGCACACACCCCATCCCACGAGCTGGGCCGGCCACACGAGCACCTGGAGCACACACCCCTTCCCGCGAACTGGGCTGGCCCACATATAATTATCTTCCAACTATTAAATTGCAAGAACAAAATCCCAGGTGAAGGGAACCGCAGACCTCCAGTTTCAGTTAAAAAAGGAAATAACTAACTGGAATAGTTATCTGCTTGCAACAAGTTAGATTTTTTATACGTCATTAACGCAAACAAACCACGACTTGTTTGTGCCTACTTTCTTTCTCTTTTCATTGTCTCTTTCCTTTTATTAAAATTCAACATTTCAAATTCACAAACTCCTTTTGAATCTCTTGAACCTTCTTCAAATTTGTGAACTTTTTCCTTTTCCTATATTTGTTCTTTTATATAATTCGTGAACTTTTCCCAAATGGATGAACATTTTTCAAAGTTGATGAATTTTCTTAATTTTGACGAACTTTTTTTGACAATTGATGAACTTTTTAAAAATTTGGTGAACTTTTTTCAAAATTGATGAACCATTTCGAAATTTGATGAATTTTTTTTCAATTTCGATGAAATTTATCTCAAAATCATTGAACCTTTTTCAAAATTGATGAACTTTTTAAAAAATTTACGAACTTTTTTTTATCAAGCCGGTTTAATTTTTCTGAAATCCTTGATTTTTTTTCAAAATTTGGTGAGCTTTTTTCTAATTTGCAAACTTTTTCCAAATATTGATGAACTTTTTTCATATTTTGTGTTTTTTCTAAATTCTTGGTTGTTCTCAATATTATTAAGAATTCTCTCTCAATTTTATGCTTTCATTTTCAAAAAAAAATATGGGACATATAATGTGTATTTATATTGTATTGTAACAAGGTCAAATAGAATTGTTTCCTGATTAGGGACAACTAAGTGAAATGCGGCCTAGTGGTTATTGGCTATGGTTGTCAGCGTGTGTGTCCTGAGTTTGTGCTGAGTTCGAGCCGCGTTTCTCTTAGAATTTATCTCCTAAGCAGGGAATTCTGGATCCTTCTAGATGGTCCCCGACTGGTTTTTGCAGGTTTTGGGAACCTTCTAGAAGGTTCTTGAACTGTTTTTTTATGTTTTCCTATTTATTTTTACTTTTAGTTTTATTTTTCTGTTTTTTGTTTTCTTTTTTGTTTTTCAAATTTATTATCCTTTTTCAAAAGTTGTTCAGAATTTTAAAGAAATTCATGTTTTCCAAAAAAAATGGTTCATGAAATTCAAAAAATTGTTACTTTTAAAAAAAAAGTTCATGTCTTCAAAATTTTGCTCGTGTTTTTGAATTTCGTTAGGGAGTTTCAGATAATGTTCCCTTTTTTCAAGAAATGTTGGAGTTTTCTAAAGTTGTTCACATTTTTTAGTTTCATTCGGGAGTTTCAGAAAATGTTCTTTTTTTTCAAATTTTGTTCGTGTTTCAAAAAAATTTCGAGAGTTTACAAAAATGTCGGCATTTTCAAAATTAGTCGGATTTTCAAAAAATATTCATGTTTTCAAATATTGTTTGAATTTCTGAATTTTTTCAAGAGATTCTAAAATGTGTGCATTTTCAAAAAAAAATCGCGTTTTCAAATTTTTTTCTCGAAACATCAAAAAATGTTCCTAGATTTCAAATTTTTTTCGTAGACCCTAAAAATGTTCGTGCTTTCAAATTTGTTTGGAGTTCAAAAAAATATTCCTATTTTCAAACTTTTCAAAGTAAGTTCCCATTTCCAAAATTTGGTGTATTTTTTGAAAAAATATTCAAGATTTTTCAAAAATATGTGTTTTAGCAAACTATTTGACTTTTTGAAAATTATTCACAATTTTGAAAAGGTTAGCACATTAAATAAACACCTTTTAAAAATGCATTTATGAAGTACTGTTCACAAATTTTAAAATATTCGTGTTTCAAAAAGTTATGCACGTTTGCAGAGAAAAGTTTGCACTTTGAACTTTGTACACCCTAAGAGCATCTCCACCCGCCCCCTAGGACACCTTAGGCTCGGTTTTAGGCTCGGCGACGCTTTTTGCCCAAAAACGATCCAGCCACGCCCCCAGGACGTCAAAATAGCGCCGACAAACCCAGCGCGTTGAGGGGCTCTTGGGGGCGCCGTCGGAAGTTTCGACGAATCATGTCTCCCCACATGTCTTTTTTTTGGCCCACTTAATCATTTTCCTCACAAACTTTTGGTTGGGGTGAGACGTGGCTGGGAAGATGCACTCCTATTTCAACCGGATGAAGCATTTGGCCCCCAAGACACCAACTTTTTGGTTTGATGGTGTTCTTGGGGGCTCCAACGGCTGGAGATGCTCTAAGAAGCGACACACAGGAGCTCCCCCTAAGCAGCGCCTTCATCGCCAGTTGCCGCGCCAGCGCTCGCACTCCATGTTAGTGGGCCACGACCCAACTTGTGTTCGCTAACCTCCCCTCAGTCGACTCCCTCACTTTCTTTAGATGAAAATCAACAAGTACAAGTTCAAAAAAAAACAGACCTTTGTCTCCAAAAAAACGGACCTCTAGTTTTTTATAGATTAAAGAAATTGTAGTGTCAAAAAAGTTCACAGATTATTAAAAAGTACATGAATTTGAAAAACATTCTAGAATTTTAAAGGTTATCATGAATTTTAAAAAGTTCACGAATTTAGGAAGAGTTGATGAACTTGGGGGAAAATGTGAGTTCAGAAAGACGTTCACGAATGTGAAGATAAATGTTAATTCGTTTCAAAATTGTCCGTCAATTTGGAAAATATTCAAGACTTTTTAAAAAGAATCGTAAATTTGGAAAAAAGATAGCAGAATTAAAATGTTTGTGCATTTAGAAAATTTCGTGAATTTAAGAAATTTAATTATTTTTTCCTAATATTTCACATTTTCAAAAAGTACGTTAACAGATTTTAACAAATGTGCACACACTTTTATATACACATTTAATTTTTCACATACCTGTTCAACATTTTTTTCAAAGTTAAAAAAATATCCAATTATAAAAATAGTTCAAAATTTTATTAAAAAAAGTTCACAAAGTTGAAATAATGTTCGAAAATTTATAAAAAAAAATTCTTAAGTTTGGAAAAATTCTATGAATTAAAAATGTGTTGGCGAATATGGAAAAAAGTTTGCGAAATTGAAAAAAGGACGTGATTTTTTCGTGAATATAAATTTTTTATGAATTAAAAAATATTCATGGATTTCAAGTGAATTTGGAAATAAATCAAAAATCTTACAAGTTTACAAGTTGCCGGCGTAGTATACATATGCAATTATGCATCTGCGCATCTTGCAATCAATGGGAACAATATATGGACTAAAAAACGGAGGGAGTACTACCAACGACGTGACTTGGCGCTACCAGAACTCACTTATTATTCGGTTCTAGGAGTACGTGACAGGGAACAGCCGATCTAGTGAGCTGCCGCCATTGACATGCCCGTCCCGTGCTGGTCCGTCCGTATACGCACGATGCCTGACCTCCAGAGCAACTAAAACTGACTACTCCTTTTTTTGAGTGGAAACTGACTACTCTTTTTTTTTCGAATGTTTGGTAGTTGATCTACCAAATTCATTGATCAGGAGAAACAGGGTTGATCCAGTTTAAAAGAGAAACCGGACTAAAAACCATACAAACGGCGCCTTTCGGCAAACAACACATACATCCCCCACGAGCCACGGGTCCCTCTGACCGGATCCATCTCCAGGACAATACCCCCAAGAGAGAGCGCGACGCCGAATGGCGCCGCCATCGTCCGATCTAAAACTAGATCAAGGGTTTCCCCTGGAGCACGTCGGGAAAGGCAAGGTGAGAGCGGCTACATCGATGCCTTCAACGAGGGAACGACGCCTGAAAGCGCCGTCATCAACAACTCCGGCCAGAACTGGAGTACGACTTTCGCCGGCAGTCTCACCTGCATAGCCCGAACCCAGGATCCGATCAACCTACACACCGAACCACTATCCCTGCCTCCACAGCCAACCGCACCTCCCCGACAAGCTCGACATGCTTCCAACCTTGCATCTGCATCCCCACTGGACGGAGGATGCAACCCCTAGCGGCACCATTTGTCTCCCATCGGAAGGATGCAACCAAGCACAACGCCATTCATCTCCTCGAGGATGCAACGTCTGTCGGCCATTCCTCTCCCAGCGAAGGATGCAACAACCGCAACGAGGCCATCCTCTCCCTCCAGCCACCTCCATCTCGTCCTCCCACCCGAAGCAGCGTCGAGCTCATCGAACCACCAAACAGGAGGATGCAACACTAGGCGAGGTGCCATTCATCTCCCCACCACTTCACCCGCATGGCCAGCAGAAACCTAGATCGAGCCCTGCTGCCTGCGGAACTCACGCCTCCAGCAGAACCGACGCCTTCATGGCCACCTCCTCGAGTAGATCAGCTCACAGCGCATAAAGGGAGGAAGAACTGCCACCCGTCCGGCTGGGCCCCGTGCGGAAAATCACCGGCCACAAAGACAACCGTTGCTACAGATCCATGTTGGCGCCACCGTGCGACTCCCACGCCCGTCGCGCGCAGATCCAGCTGAGGGCCGGCACTGCCCACGCGCCGCCAGATCTCGACGACGACCACCACGCGTCAGCCGCTCACGCGCTGACCAAGACGCCTCCTCAGCGTCTGCCGTGCTTCCTCGCCTTTGCCACGCCCAAGCCTCGACCCGCGCCACCTCGGCCACTCCGTCGCAGACGCGCCCTAACGCCGCCATAGCCCGGCTTCGCCAAGCTCGCAGTCGAGGGAGATGAAAGGGCCCCACCGCCACCTTCACCGGAGCCGGCGCAGGCTTTGCCGGCCGCTCCTCCATCGGCGGCGAGCGATGGGGAGGGTGGAAAGGGGGGCTAGCGGCGCCGATCTAGGTTTCCCCCGTGTCGCCAGGGAGGGCGACGCTGGGGACGAGTTTGTTAACCTGCCTTATGTTAATGTAGCCAACTGACTACTCCTAAACTAACACGAACGGGCTGTTTGCTGCCTCGCCGACCACTAGGCTGCAGAGTAGTTGACCACTGCACATCCACATGCACGTGAATACGGCCCATCATTTTGGGCTTGTACGGGAAACATGCATATGCCCAAGCAGATTAAACGGAACGGTCGCATAGCAAAGCGGCGTCAGGTCAGGGTCCCTTTTTTCGAGTAGATATTCAAAGGATTGATTTCGAGCTATTCGATGAAAGGATCGACATTGCCAAATTTCTTTCTTCTATGGCACGTCTGTTTTGTATACAAGTTTGAATATCGACTCATCATTTTATAACTTATCCATGTAGGATAAGGATGCCTTTCATTCGCAAAAAAAAGGATAGGGATGCCTTTTTTTCTATTGGAGTGACTATTGATGTTTTTTTAATGTATTCTTACAATATTTTGTTTTTACACACATCATCATCCAAAAATTGTGTGTGTGTGCGCGCGCGCGCGTGTTTTTAAACCAAGCCAAAATATTTGCTTCATTCATTAATTAAGGAGTTGGACAAGAGTCAAAAAACACAGACACAAGATCACTACTCTCCTAGTCTGATTGCACCCAAATGTTTCGCACCCGCTATGGCCCAAAGTCTTGCCGCCTCTTTCTGGATGGCGGGGAGAAGGATGAACGGAGGGGTGGATTTGTTTTCGAAGACGCTTGTATTCCACTCATCCTAGATGGCTTTAGCATAGTGAGGGAAGGCATTGCTCTTCTATCGACTCTTTGGGTTGATGCTCCTGGGTGTTGCCCAAACTAAGAAGTCCACACTAACAAGGTGGAGCCAATCCTTGACCGATCCCCACTATCTTCGTGTGAAACGACATTTGAAGAAGAGATGCTCGATGATTTCTTGCTCCCTTGCAGAGGGACATGGGCCGCTGTTTGGCCATCCCCTCTTGGCCAAACGATCAGATGTCCAGATTCTGTTTTGGATGGCAAGCCAAACAAAAGAAAAACATTTGATGGCGCCCAAGCCCTCCACTCCACCTTGCACATGTTGGTACGAGTGATAACCAGAAATTGTGTGTTATATGCGGAGGATGCAGAGTACTTCCTATATTATTTTTTAGAAATGGAGGCATGCCCCCGGCCTCTGCATCATGAAGATGCATGCAGCCATATTATTAATAATCCGGACAAAGTCATCAACAAGGTCTTACAGCTCGCAAACGGAGCATAACAAAGTGAACAAAAGGGAAATTACATGCTGACATGATCAACCGATATGGTAATAAGAAGGATAGCTCCCTAGACTCCTATCCTATTATGCGAGCGCCATCCGAACCGGTTGAATATAGCCCGAACTACCATCTCCCATTGGTTGCACCCAGTAACCAAAGGCTTCCTGGAGTCCATAGGAGTGAGTAAGGACCACGTACGGATCCAAGCTGTAGCCCTGAAGATAACCTGCAAGAAAGTTAAAATGTGTTGTGTGTTAAAAATCATGTCATTCCTACAGTTCCATATAGCCCATAATAGTGCACATATTCCAATCCGAATACGAGCCGCAGTACTCTGCTCAACTCCAACTAACCACGTCCCAAACAAAGACGCAATATGAACTAGAGGGCTAATGTTGAATGCTAAGTGAATCGTTCGCCAAAGTAATTTGGCAAGTGGGCAATCAAGAAATAAGTGTTGTATTGTTTGATCATAATCACAAAAACAACATCGTGAGCTGCCTACCCATCGCCTTTTAATTAAGTTATCCTTTGTGAGTATCACTTGTTTGTGGACAAACCACATAAAAATTTTAATACGCAAAGGAACCTTGACCTTCCAAATGTGCAACGACCTTAAGAGTGGGCCAGAATTAATCAAATCCGTATAAAAAGATTTTACCATAAAAGTCCCATTCTTAGTTAACTTTCATTGTGACGCATCCGGTTGATCGGAGAGTTGAACGTCTATCAGTCTCCGAACCAAATGCATCCAGGCGGTCCATCTCGCACCAACTAACACCCGTCTGAACTGGATGTTCAAGGGAATAGTTTGAAACACTATGCCTACATAATCCTCCTTACATTGCACAATATTATAAAGGGTAGGATATTGAATGGCCAGGGCGTCTCTCCTAACCATGTATCCTCCCAAAATCTTGTTGACATCCCATTGCCCACCAAGAATTTGACCTGACGAAAGAACAAATCCTTCGTTCTCATAAGTCCCTTCCATTATGGCGAGTCAGTCGGTCGCATGGTAACCTGAGCTAGTGTCTTCGAGTGCAAATACTTATTGCGCAGGATTTGGGATCACATACCCTCCGGCTCATGCTCTAGCCTGTATAACCACTTACTCATAAGACACTTATTCTTAATTTCTAAGTTCTCAATACCGAGACCTCCTTGGTCCTTTGGTCGACACAGAAAGTCCCATCTCGCAAGACGGTATTTCCTCTTGGCCTCATTAGACTGCCAGAAGAAGCAAGATATATAGAAATCAAGTCATTTTCGAACCCCTTTCGGAATTTTGAAGAACGAAAGTAAGAACATCGGCATACTAGTCAGTACTGAGTTAATCAGAACTAGTCGACCTCCATACGACATAAGCTTGCCCTTCCAGCAGCTAAGTTTTTTTTAGTTCGTTCTTCAATGCATTTCCATTCTTTATTGGAAAGTTTACGGTGATGAATCGGAATACCCAAGTAACTGAAGGGTAAAGAGCCTAATTCACAACCGAACAATTGTCTATAAACTTATTCCTCCTCTTTGGCCTTCCCAAAGCAGAACAATTCACTCTTATGAAAGTTTATTTTTAAGCCAGACAATTGTTCGAAAAGGCATATGATAAGTTTCGTATTACGGGCCTTTGCCAAGTCATGTTCCATAAATAAGATAGTGTCGTCAGCATATTGTAGAATGGAGACTCCTTCATCGACTAGATGAGGAACTAAACCCTCAACATGGCCATGCTGCTTGGCCCTACCAATAATGACGGCCAATATATCTGCCACAATATTGAACAGAAGAGGAGACATGGAATCCCCTTGTCTCAACCCCTTATGCGTATGAAAATAGTGACTAATATCATCGTTCACCTTGATTCCGACACTACCCTTCTGGACTTGGGTATCCACTTGGTTTCTCCAAGCTTCACTAAAACCCTTCATACGCATGGCCTGCTGAAGGAAAGGCCACTTTATTTTATCATACGCCTTCTCAAAATCCAGTTTGAAGATAACCCCATCTAGTTTCTTCGAGTGAATCTCATGAAGCGTTTCATGCAGCACGACCATCCCTTTTAGTATATGTCGTCCTGGCATGAACGCTGTCTGACTTGGTTGGATCACCGAATGGGAAATTTGTGTCAATCTATTAGTTCCAACCTTTGTGAAAATTTTGAAGCTCACATTCAACAGACATATGGGCTGGAATTGCTCGATCCGAACTGCCTCATCTTTCTTGGGTAACAACATTATCGTACCGAAGTTGAGATGAAATAACTCCAAATGACCGTTGAAAAAATCATGAAACATAGGCATAAGATCATCTTTAATGATATACCAACATTTCTTATAGAATTCAGCTGGAAACCCATCTAGTCCCGGTGCTTTATTCGGCTTCATTTGTGATATTGCTTCAAGAACCTCTTTTTCAAGAAGCAGTGCAGAGAATGTCATTCTCCGATGTCTGTAATTGAGGAATATCCTCAATGACAGACTCATCTAGCGTCACCGTACTTGTATTCGGGGGTCCAAAGAGTTGCTTATAATTATTTGAAATATATGATTTCAGATTTTCGTGTCCCACTATTGTCCCCTCGTCCTGTTCAAGTTGTATAATTTTCTTCTTCCTATGTTTGCCATTTGCAACCATATGGAAGAATTGGGTATTGTTGTCCCCTTGGACAACCTTAAGCGTTTAAGCCTGCAAAGCCCATTTAAGCTCCTCCTCTCTCAGGAGAGCTCGTAAGCCGTGCTCAGCCTCGGACTTAGTTCTTTGCTCATTAACAGAAAGAAGAGCGTCCTCGGCCTTTAACTCTAGTGCCTCAATTAATTGAGTAAGACGCTCTTTTTCCTGTTTGTAGACCCCACTCTCATTTCTGGCCCACCCTCTCAAAAACTGTCTGAGATGTCTAATTTTGTTTTCCCATCTCTCAACATGTGTCCTCCCACTAACGGGTTTGGCCCACTCACGTGCAATAAGCTCCAGAAAACCTTCTTTCTCGAACCAGCTTTGTTCGAAAGAAAACTTATTTTTATTTGCCACATGAGTAGCCTCAACTGAGTCTAGTAAAAGTGGTGTGTGGTCTGAGATCGCTCTCTGCATCACATGGAGTGACACCAATGGATATTTTTGTTCCCACTCAACACTAGCAAGTACCCTATCCAGCTTTTCATAAGTCGGAATGGGTAGCGAGTTGGCACATGTAAATTGTCTACCGGTGACTTCTATTTCTCTCAAATTGAGACTCTTGATAATCATGTTAAACATCATAGACCAACGACCATCAAAATTGTCATTGTTCTTTTCCTCTCTCCTCCTGATAATATTAGAATCTCCCCCGACAAGTATTGGCAGATTTTCATTCCCACAAATCCGCACTAGGTCGGCCAAAAAGTCTGGTTTGAATTCAGGTTGTGCTGCTCCATATACAGCTACAAGAGACCACCAGAACCCATCTAGTTTTGATCTTACCCTGAACTTAACCGAAAAGTCTCACTGAACCACATTAAGCACCTCGAGTGTCTCACACCGTACTCCTAGTAAAATCCCGCCGGACCTTCCTCTAGGAGGTAAAATGTGCCAATCAAAATCAATCCCACTCGAAAGAGTTTGGAGAAATTGTGACATGAAATTATCTCGATCAGTTTCCAGAAGTGATATAAACTCTAAGTGCTATTCTATTGTTGTTTCTGCTAAGAACCTCTGTTTAGCCAAGTCAGCTAGACCTCTGCTATTCCAAAAGATTCCTTTCATAAATCATCATGAATTTTTTTTCTTAAGTTTAACTCTAGCACTTCTACGTATTGCCGATGTAGGATAAATTTTCCGCTTCCAGGTTCGTTTGGGCTTCTCCCCAACACCATGCGGAACAATAAGATTATCAACGACAGAACTAGCGCCCTCCCTGAGGAGCGGTTCTACCGTGTCGGCATTCTCCGATCCCTCTTCATCCTCGGGCTCCACACTAGGCAAAAGGTTATTGCATATATTTGCTAGATCAATCATACCTAGATTGTTCACTTCAGTGTCATTCATCGGTTCAATAGATGCTAGATTACGAATAATTTCTGAAGCCCTCTCCGCTTCCAAGTCTAAAAGATCATTGACGGATTTAACGACCTCATGGTCATTTGATCCCAGAGAGATCCCTAAGTCATTTGCCTTATCCACTATTTCATTCTCTGTGAAATGAAATAATGAACATTTTTTATCAAAAGACATACCTGTAGTAGCCTCGACATTTTGAAGCATGGCTGCCCTCTTGGCACGCGCTAACTGCAGGTCGTCCGCATCCGGCTGATCCTGGATCCGGTTGCTGACATGTCTGCCAGCCGTCACCGGATCCACGATCCCGCCGAAAGCGACAAGCTCCTCTGTCGTCCTCTCCCGAGGAGCGCGCTCCCGACTCTCACGCCCTTCCCCTAGCGTTGGTGAAGGAGGGTAGGGCGTGGTCGAGCGGGCATCGGCCATAGTGGTCAAGGGGGAAGCGGACCATGGAGCCACCTGCTCAGTAGTCCCGTTCCCCCCTTCACCGAGAGAACTGTGTGGCCCCTGACTCTCCAGGACGCCGTGGGCCGACGGAGAGACTAAGACACGGGCCTCCTGCCCGCACCTCACTCCCAGATCTCCCGGGGCCGCCGAGATAGAAAGGGCACCTAGGCCTTCTTGGCCAGGCGCCCCTCCCAAAGAATTCGAGTCGGAAGCGCGTAAGAGGGCGCTGTGAGCCACCTGCTCTCGGCCCCTCCCACACGCGAGCGACTCACCAAGATCCATGCGCCCACCAGGTGTGACTGGGCCTCTCTCTCAAAAACCCTGAGATGCCTGATGAGAGTCTGAAACCTCAAGTATCGTCATCTCCTCGCAGGCCGGAGCCAACACCGGTGGTAACTCAAGCTCCACCGGATCGTCCGCCTCGACTCTAGTGCTCCACAACCGACTAGGAGCAGAACTCGCTCCAAACAAACCAAAATGAACAGTGTTCATCGGAGTTGTGGCCGGGGGTGCCTCTTTGGCAGAACTATCCGCCTTATCTAACTGCTCATTGGGCCCCTTGGCCGGCGCTCGTGAAGGGTTATCAGTCCCCTTATCCTGATCCCCTGGGGCACCGCCCCCCTCAGTTGTGTCCATATCCTCTATCTCATCCCCATCCTGGGAGACCGGAGTATCCTCAATGTCAAGCTCCAGAGGGTACGTGACTCCGGCATGTGTACATCGAACCACATCTGGTATGAACTCAACACTCACCACACTGACAAGCAGCCTCGCAGCCCCTTGTGATCGAGTGAACGGCATGTCTACCTTTTCTGTCTTGCCAATCATAGAGCCCAGACTCCAAGCAATCAAAAAGTGTTTAATCAATTTTTGTGGCACACCAAAGAAACGAACCCACACCTTCTCTAAAGGTGTACCCTCTGGTTCATCCTGTTTCCACTCATCAAAGGCAATGATAATATTAGTACTTGGGACTCTACATAACCCCCACTTAAGAAAATGCATCTGATCCTCTTTAGTGGGGAAATCCACCTTGTAGGATCATCCCTCCAATTTCTCCAGGTGCCACTGATGATTACCCGGAACCAGATCACGGAGCTGCCTCACAATCTGCGCCTCAGTCAAGTGCCCATTAGTAACTCGAACCACAGCTGCGAATGAACACTAAACCACATGCGGTAGAGGATCCACCTCCGGTGTCCCAAAGAACATCAGCTCCTTGCACCACACACCATAAATGTTTACGCCAGGTTTAGGACCGGAAAGAAGTGGGCAATCACCGGTTACATGCTGCGATCGGAGGCAATAGTCACAAAGCTCATTAGTACACTCAGCCACAAAGTGCCCCGGTTCTCCACATCTATAGCAAGGCAGCCTTTTCTTCTTAATAGCCCACTTGGAAAGTTTTTCTCCCTCTGCTTTGTCCGTCGCTTTATCAGCCTTACCGGATCCACCGGCAGCCGGGACGGTGACCGCTGCAAGCGCACTGACCGCATCAACCGCGGCCGTGGTCAAAGTGGATGGGGCGACTGCTGTCGGTGTCAAAACCGGCGGATCTCGGGTAGGGGGTCCCGAACTGTGCGTCTAAGGCGGATGGTAACAGGAGGCGGGGGACACGATGTTTACCCAGGTTCGGGCCCTCTCGATAGAGGTAATACCCTACTTCCTGCTTGATTGATATTGATGACATGAGTATTACAAGAGTTGATCTACCACGAGATCGTAGAGGCTAAACCCTAGAAGCTAGCCTATGGTATGATTGTCGTTGTCCTACGGACTAAACCCTCCGGTTTATATAGACATCGGAGGAGGCTAGGGTTACATAGAGTCGGTTACAAGGGAGGAGATCTACATATCCGTATTGCCAAGCTTGCCTTCCACGCCAAGGAGAGTCCCATCCGGACACGGGACGAAGTCTTCAATCTTGTATCTTCATATTCCAACAGTCCGGCCAAAGGATATAGTCCGGCTGTCCGAGGACCCCCTAATCCAGGACTCCCTCAGTAGCCCCTGAACCAGGCTTCAATGACGATGAGTCCGACGCGCAGATTGTCTTCGGCATTGCAAGGCGGGTTCCTCCTCCGAATGTTCCATAGAAGATTTTGAACACAAGGATAGTGTTTGGCTATGCAAACAAAATTACACATACCACCGTAGAGAGAATAATATTTCCACAAATCTAATCTGCTGACACATCCTGCAGCATGACATCACACCACGGCCCGGTCATTATTCGAACCGTTTTTCACAACCAGCCACTTCACATATTGCGCGGCGGTTTTCTTGGCACGTCTTGTCGAAGCAGAGATCGTGTCCCCTTATCACGGGATTCTCATCAATACGGGCGTGGGTAACCCAACCGCACCATCAATTACGGCGCTTGGGGAATAAGCGAGTTTACCAGGCAGGTGGGGAGGCGCATAGTTTCTTCCGGCCTTATAAAGGGACAAGGATTCACCTTTTTCACCCAAGCCTTCTTCCTCCTTGCTCATCCATTCTTGCGCACTCGAGCTTCAGCACCCAAGTTCGCGTTTTTTATTCTCAAACCACTCCAAGCATGTCCGGAGTGGGAGGCAAGTGGATGGTCTCCTCGGTTACGGAGGAGGACATCACAAAGCTGCGGGGAGCCGGATACTTGGCCGCGGATATCGCGCACCGGCTGCCAGATGCGGGGCAGATCGTCCCTACTCCAGGACCCCATGAGAGGGTGGTATTTCTTACCCATTTCGTCCGCGGACTGGGATTTCCCCTCCACCCATTTGCCCACGGGCTCATGTTCTACTACGGGCTGGACTTTCACGATCTGGCCCCCAATTTCATCCTCAACATCTCGGCGTTTATCGTCGTGTGCGAGGCCTTCCTCCGCATCAAGCCCCACTTCGGCCTGTGGCTGAAGACCTTCAACGTTAAACCGAAGGTGGTGGTCGGCCAACAAGCGAAGTGCGGAGACGCCATGGTGGGCAAGATGCCCAACGTCACCTGGCTCGAAGGCTCCTATGTGGATACCGTAAAGGGGTGGCAATCGGGGTGGTTCTACATCACCGAGCCGCGCGACACCAACTGGGTGGCGGCCCCCGAGTTTTGTTCCGGAATCCCCATGCGGCACACCTCCTGGAAAGAGAAGGGCCTGTCCTGGGGTTCCTTGGTAGAGCTGACCGGACTCCAGACATGTGTCAAAAACATGATGAGCAAGAAAATCAAGCTCGTCAACGTGGTCCAAGTCATGCTCTTCCGCCGGATCCTCCCGTGTCAAAGATGGGCATTCAATTTGTGGGAGTTCGACCCGGCCGAGCACCAGACGCTGCGAGAGCTCTACCACACGATGCACAAGGACGTCTGGAGGGTGTTGTTCAAGGGCGCCGAGGCACCTCCTCCCCTTACCGAGGACCGCGGACTCAGCGCAAAGCGCCCTGCCAATCCGGTAAGCCATTTACATCTCATAAGATGTTCTTTTCCCCAGTATAACCACGCGCGGGATCTAAGCCTCCACGCCATTTAACAGGATTGGGTAGCGACAGCGGAGCAGATCGATTGTCCGGCCCCCCTGCCCGAAGATCCAGCAGATGCTCTCCTAATGGAGATGCTGGTTCCGGCGCCTTATGAGGTGCCGGATAAGAAGGCCACGGGAACTAGGAAGGGTCTCCGGCGCAAGGTTATATCGGACTCATCGTCCGAAAACACCGAGGTGCACTCCTCCCACGAAAACGAGGAGGAGGAAGAGGAAAGTTCTCCCCCCCCCCTCCCAAGTCGCGGGGGACAGGAAAAGGAAGGCCGCCCCATCAGGGGAGGCCGAAGGGTCCAAGAAGGGAAGGACCCTCCTCCCGGACTGCTCCACGACGGCCGCTTTCAGCGGCGAGGAGTGGTTACTTAGGGATAAGCCCCTGGCGAAGTCGTGAGTATCCGGATACCATAACAATTCTTGGTATGTCTTATTGTACTGTTTCTTATCACGCCACACATGATTACACAGTCCATCCCGAGCCCATATCGACGTGTCTTCGTCGGATGATTCTTTGGGCCCATCAGATATGAACAACGATTCACTTCCGACCGCCTCCTCCCCCCGCCCTGCGGACGACGCCGAGGTGTTGTCTCAAAGGGAACTGAACCAAGGGGAGACAGTTCCGGAGGCGCCCCAAGGCGACATTCCAGGCGTAGGGCGCACGAGGGGCAAGACTCCTATGGGCCCTAACGCCGGGGGTAGCGAGTCTAGCCCCAAGCCAAATACGGCGCCGGAACCTCCAGTGGTTCCGGATTCTGTCAGGCAACCCCTCGCTAAGGGAGGCAAGCCGTCTGTGCCGATGGCCTCTGTCCATCCAGAGGCATCGGACAACTTGATGGAAGTGCTTCACGGCGCTTCCATTGACGAAGAGCACCGCACTATCATGAGTGCGGTAGTCAAGAAGGTTTAGTCCGCCAAGAGCGGACTGACTGAAACCTGTGCCAGCCTCCTAACTGGCTTCGAGGTAAGCAACCAAATTGTAATAAAATGTTACAGTATAGACAGTATCCCCTGATGCTCTGTTTGGCGTTCGCGAAGAAAGGCCGAATAGAGGATCAAATAATAATCGCAGGAGTATAATCAAAATGTGTCTATGTGAATAAGCATGCTTCACTGCTGGCCGCGGCCGCTCATACTGCTGAGGTCGCCGCACTGAAGCGAGACCTTGAGCAGTCCAAGGAAGAGCTCGGCCTTACCAAGAGGCAGCTCGAAGAGAACAAAGGTAAGTGACACCCCGTCTGAATATTGATAAAGAAAAATTTGGTTTTGGAACAATAGGATCGTCATGAATTTTGCTAGGGGCCACGACCAAAGTGGCGGCCCTGCAGATGGCGCTATCCGAGGCCGAGGACAAAGCGGCCAAGGAGCGCATCGAGCGAGAGAAACAAGAGGCCCGAGTAGGTGCGGTGCAGCAAGAGCTCCAGGCTCTCGTCAAGAAATACGAGTCCTTGGAGCTTGACTCTAAGACGCAAGGGTCCGATCTTGCGAAGGCCCTCAAAAGCGCAGAACATGCCAAGGCCGAAGCCCAAAAGGCCCTCCAGGAAATTGAGGCGGTTAAGAAGATAGCGATGGGTAAAGCATCATTATGCAAAGCAAGCATGTGAAGGAAACTTTCTTTTTACTTACCCGAGTTCGGAGCTCTCCAGGAGCGTTCGCAGATCTACCCCGCAGTGTATCAGACGTCGCGGAGTTCTACCGGGTCGAGGAGGGGAGCTCGATGGAGAAGTTGTTCTGGTCTCGATATCACGGGACCCGAACACTAATGCCCTTTGAGCGACCAGTTGAAGCAACCGGTCGAAGCTTCACAAGGCGGCCGAACAGGCCATGAGGGGTCTTATAGTCCGGATGTGGCCTGGCGAGTCCCTTCCTGGTAGCTACTTCGGTCTGGTGAGGCGGCTTGCGAATGCCTGCCCACGGTTTGAAGTCATAAAGCGATCCGTCTGCATCGAGGGTGCGCGTAGGGCTTTTGCCCGGGCGAAGGTGCACTGGGCGAAGCTGGACGCCGAAAAGCTGGTGAAGGAGGGGCCACCGGAGGGCAAGGAGCATCGCCACCCTGAAAAGTATTATGACAGTGTCCTGAAGGGTGCTCGCCTTGTGGCGGAGGAATGTGCTAAGGATGTAATATTTGAATAAATGTACTCATGTGAACCTGTAATATGAAATGAGTTCATTTGCGCTATGAAACGCTTGTGAATTTAAAATATTACCTTCTGTGGGGCCGTTTATAAAATCTGAGAGTTGGCCAGTCGTCGGCTTCTGCTGAAGGAAATATGCCCTAGAGGCAATAATAAAGTTATTATTTATTTCCTCATATCATGATAAATGTTTATTATTCATGCTAGAATTGTATTAACCGGAAACATAATACATGTGTGAATACATAGACAAACATAGTGTCACTAGTATGCCTCTACTTGACTAGCTCGTTGAATCAAAGATGGTTAAGTTTCCTAGCCATAGACATGAGTTGTCATTTGATTAACGGGATCACATCATTAGGAGAATGATGTGATTGACTTGACCCATTCGGTTAGCCTAGCACTTGATCGTTTAGTACATTGCTATTGCTTTCTTCATGACTTATATATGTTCCTGTAACTATGAGATTATGCAAATCCCGTTTACCGGAGGAACACTTTGGGTGCTACCAAACGTCACAACGTAATCGGGTGATTATAAAGGAGTACTACAGGTGTCTCCAAAGGTACATGTTGGGTTGGCGATTTCGAGATTAGGTTTTGTCACTCCGATTGTCGGAGAGGTATCTCTGGGCCCTCTCGGCAATGCACATCACTATAAGCCTTGCAAGCAATGTAGCTAATGAGTTAGTTACGGAATGATGCATTAGGTAACGAGTAAAGAGACTTGCCAAGAATTTAGATTGAACTAGGTATTGGATACCGACGATCGAATCTCGGGCAAGTAACATACCGATGGCAAAGGGAACAACGTATGTTGTTATGCGGTTTGACCGATAAAGTTCTTCGTAGAATATGTAGGAGCCAATATGAGCATCCAGGTCCCGCTATTGGTTATTGACCAGGAATAGTTCTAGGTCATGTCTACATAGTTCTCGAACCCGTAGGGTCCGCACGCTTAAGGTTTCGATGTGATGTTATATTATGAGTTTATGAGTTTTGATGTACCGAAGGAGTTCGGAGTCCCGGATGAGATCGGGGACATGACGAGGAGTCTCGAAATGGTCGAGACGTAAAGATCGATATATTGGACGACTATATTCAGAGTTTGGAAAGGTTCCGAATGATTCGGGTATTTTTCGAGTACCGGAGAGTTACGGAATTCGCCGGGGAGTATATGGGCCTTATTGGGCCATACGGGAATAGAGGAGAGAGGCCAAAGGAAGGAGGCCTGCACCCCCTCTGGTCCGAATTGGACAAGGGGCATCCCCCTTTCCTTAGTCCTCCCCCCTCTTTCCCCTTCTCCTACTCCAACAAGGGAGGTGGAATCCTACTAGGACTAGGGAGTCCTAGTAGGACTCCACACTTGGCGCGCCCCCTCCTAGGGCCGGCCTCCTCCCCCCTTGCTCCTTTATATACGGGGGTAGGGGGGCACCCCATGACACACAAGTTGATCTACGGATCGTTCCTTAGCCTTGTGCGGTGCCCCCCTCCACCATATTCCACCTTGATCATATCGTCGCGGAGTTTAGAAAGCCTCGCGATGAGAGCATCATCATCGCCACCACGCTGCCGTCGTCTTGTGGAACTCATCCCCGACACTTTGCTGGATCGGAGTCCGGGGATCATCATCAAGCTAAACGTGTGCTGAACTCGGAGGTGCCGTACGTTCGGTACTTGGATCGGTCGGATCGTGAAGACGTACGAGTACATCAACCGCGTTCTCATAACGCTTCCGCTTACGGTCTATGAGGGTACGTGGACAATACTCTCCCCTCTCGTTGCTATGCCATCACCATGATCTTGTGTGTGCATAGGAAATTTTTTGAAATTACTACGTTCCCCAACATCTGCCCCCATGTAACTAGTACTGAGGTGTTTGGGATAAACCTGAGCATTCTTTATCCCAATTTTGGATCCTTCGAAGGAGGTGTTCAGCACAACGAACCAGGCAATCGGACTATAAGGCTTTATTACTCTCACTTAGCCATAGAAGTCTACAGTTTTAAATTTCGGCGAATCCCCTAGTATTCGGAAGGCCGAATTTGGGGCACTATATACGCTTAAGTCGGGCAAGGCCGACTCCTCGTCCGAAGCGGAAAAAGTCTTTAAGGACTTGAGACTTCTCGAACAGTGACCAGCTCTCGCCTTATCATGACAGTCAGTTTTCGGCTTTCTCTACTGAGGTGCTCGTCCGGAAGAACTGGGACACAATCGTAGTAGTTCTCCCAGTGCTACCTTAGTTGATATTGCGGAACGTAAGGTACCAAAACATGGGAGACGGGCAAACCCAACTATTGACCCAAGACATGATTCGGAGTTGATGCATATAGTGCTATAAGTTCAGGGTGCCGCACTGTCTAAAGTGTTCAGACTTCTCACGCCGTATTTATGGGGTATACTGAAGCCCCTGGCGTACTGGTCGTACCAGAATATACGGGTGCAATTTGTCATAAATAAGAAGACAAGGAAAAAAGAAAGGGTAATGAAATAATAGACTAACGCTATGCATTGTTATTAAATAATACGTCAAAGCGTACGGATACAAGTAGTGCAATAAGCAAAAAATAGGACTATTTGACATGTCCTATCCAAGGGCAAGCTGCGTATGGGTATCTAAAACAGGTATTTCGATCGTTATCAGAGACCACCTGGGGATTCCCTTGTATGTCAGAGCTTCTTGCTTCCTTGGTATTTCCTTCCCGTAATGCGTCCAGCAATCAGACTGCCGAAAAGGGCTTCCAGAGAGTAAGGTCCTGAAAGAGAGAAAATGATAAAGGTATGCAGCCCCTGGGGCGGTTGAGCCGCATTGTGGGACGTGCCCTGGCCGTGCCCCCGCCTATGCCCATGGTATTTTTAGTGCGTAATTATGTACGCGCGGCACAGATTTCGTTGCTTGACTGGGTCTAGGACGAAGGCCGAATTGCTAGGCGAGCTCTGAACGTGCCAGGCGATCCTGCTGCAAATTATTCCGGACTCGCTTGAAGGTGTCCGGGGGCTTTATCGTCGAATTGGCGGTTTGACTTAAAAGGTTGTTTTGTGCTTCTACTGCGAGGGCCGCAGTGTGCTCCTCCGTGCGGAGCGAGCGTTATGTGTTTCCATTTACTGTTATAACCCCACGAGGTCCTGGCATTTTGAGCTTGAGGTATGCATAATGCGGTACCGCATTGAACCTAGCAAATTCGGTTCACCCGAGCAGTGCGTGATAGCCACTGCGGAACGGGACGATATCGAAGATTAACTCCTCGCTTCGGAAGTTGTCCGGAGATCCGAAGACCACTTCCAGTGTGATTGAGCCCGTGCAACGGGCTTCTACACCTGGGATGACACCTTTAAAGGTGGTTTTAGTGGGTTTGATCCTCGAGGGTCTATACCCATTTTGCGCCGTATCCTCGATAAAGCAGGTTCAGGCTTGCTGCCACCGTCCATAAGGACTCGGGTGAGGTGAAATCCGTCAATGATGGGATCAAGGACCAATGCGGCAGAACCGCCATGACGGATACTAGTGGGGTGGTCCCTACGATCGAAAGTGATCGGACAAGAAGACCATGGGTTGAACTTTGGGGCGACTGGCTCCATCGCATAGACGTCCCTTAGTGCACGCTTCCGTTCCCTCTTGGGAATATGGGTTGCGTATATCATGTTCACCGTTTTCACTTGGGGAGGAAATTTCTTCTGTCCTCCTGTGTTCGGCGGCCGGGGCTCCTCCTCGTCGTCACTATGCAGCCCCTTTTCCTTGTTTTCGGTATTCAACTTGCCGGCCTGCTTGAACACCCAGCATTCTCTGTTGGTGTGATTGGCTGGCTTATGGGGGGTGCCGTGAATTTGACACGAGCGATCGAGTATGCGGTCCAAACTGGACGTGCCCGAGTTGCTTCTTTTGAACAGCTTCTTCCGCTGACCGGATTTAGAAACACTGAATCCGGCATTGACTGTCGTGTCTTCGGCGTTGTCGCCGTTGTTGCGGCGCTTGTGTCCGCTATGCGGCGTGGTCCGCCGTTACTATCTTTGGTATCTGAAGTGCCAGGATTCCTTGATGTGTTGTTGCTGCGAGCCAGCCAGCTATCCTCGCCCGCGCAAAAGCGGGTCATGAGTGTCGTGAGGGCTGCCATAGACTTCGGCTTCTCCTGGCCGAGGTGCCGGGCGAGCCACTCGTCACAGATATTATGCTTAAATGCCGCTAAGGCCTCTGCATCCAAACAGTCGACAATTTGGTTCTTCTTAGTGAGGAACCGGGTCCAGAATTTCCTGGCCGATTCCCCTGGCTTCTGAGTTATATGGCTCAAGTCATCAGCATCCGGTGGTCGCACATAAGTGCCCTGGAAGTTGTCAAGGAATGAGTCTTCCAAATCCTCCCAACTGCCAATGGAGTTTGCTGGCAAGCTACTCAGCCAATGCCGAGCTAGTCCTTTGAGTTTTAGTGGGAGGTACTTGATGGCATGTAGATCATCACCGCGAGCCATGTGGATGTGGAGGAGAAAATCCTTGATCCATACCGCGGGGTCTGTTGTACCATCATATGATTCAATGTTTACGGGTTTAAAACCCTCTGGGAATTCGTGATTCATTACTTCATCAGTGAGGCATAGGGGGTGTGCGGCGCCTCTGTGCCGGGCTATATCACGACACAGTTCATACGAGTCTTGTCTGCTGTATTCGGCCCGGCCGGATTTGCTTTTAGTATATCCGGCGCGACGGTCATCGTCCCGCGTTGGGGCGCGCCCCCGTGATCCATAGATCGATCTCGCATGTCCTGCTTTGTTTTCCAATACATCTCGTAGGTCCCGCGTGTTGCCCCGGGCCTTGGTATTTTTGTTTGAATGGCGACGGGGTGCGGGCTGGACTTCGGGCTGGTATGCCCCTCTGTCTCGGCCATGAGGTGGCCGATCGGCCGCATCATACGCTGGTGATGTAGGTTTTAATGCTTCCTCCTCGAGTTGGGGTAGCAACCTGCGCTTTGGGTAACTCTTGGTTGGGCGCTCGAGTTCGTATTCCTCGGCCGCCAGGACTTCAGTCCATCTATCCGCTAGCAGATCTTGATCAGCTCGAAGCTGTTGTTGCTTTTTCTTCAGGCTGTTTGTTGTGGCTATAAGCCGGCGCTTGAAGCGCTCCTGCTCGACGGGATCCTCAGGCACGATAAATTCTTCGTCGCCGAGGCTCACTTAGTCTTCGGAGGGAGGCATGTAATTGTCATCCTCTGATTCTCCGTCTGCCTGCACATTACGGAGGGCTAGCTTGTTCATCCTCCCGCTCGAGGTCTGGCTGGAGGGGATTGTCGTTGTCTTCGGCACTATCTGGAGCGTTATTGTCTCTTGTACCGGTATCTCTGCTTTTGCTATGGCAGGACTTAGAGCGGCGCCGCTGACGTCGGTGCTTGGATTGCTGCTTGGAGGGATTATCCTCCGTTGTCTTATCTCCATCGCCTTCTTTGGGGGTGTCCACCATGTATATATATCATATGATGAGGTAGCAGTCCAAATACGTGGCGTGTGGTTCTTGTTTGTCTCCTGCATCGTCGTCCATACCGTCGATGTATTCGGAGCCAAAATCGAGCATGTCGGTTAAATCATCGATAGTGGCTACTAAGTGGGTGGTGGGTGGGGAGAAAATTTCTTCGTCGTCCGCATCCCATTCGAGCCAGACATAGTTCGGCCAAGGTTCTCCTGACAAGGAGAGAGACCTTAATGAATTTAGCACATCGCCAAAAGGCGAGTGCTGAAAGATATCCGCGGAGGTAAACTCCATGATCGGTGCCCAATCGGATTCAATAGGCTTGCACGCAGGCGGTTCAAGGCCTGTAGCCGGTGATGAATCCGAGGATCCGGCGACACAGGTCTCACAGGGGGTGAAGTCAGTATTCGGCTCTATCGCCACTGAGTGTGTGGCCTCCGAGGCGGGGTCCATCCACCCGTCCTCGAACGGCGTAATCGACTCTAGATCTATGGCCGGAGTAGGCATGGGTGTGATCTCCCGAACACCGTCCGGCGGCAGAGCTAAGTCGTGTTCGTCGTGACTGTGCGGCGCGCCTGACATGTGCTCGAATCCGTCGAAGATCAAGTCTCCGCGGATGTCGGCAGTATAGTTCAAGTTTCCAAACCTGACCTGATGGCCAGGGGCGTAGCTCTCGATCTGCTCTAGATGGCCAAGCGAGTTGGCCCGTAGTGCGAAGCCGCCAAACACGAAGATATGTCCGGGGAGGAAAACCTCTCCCTGGATCGCATCGTTGCAATGATCGAAGGGGCCATCAAACCTTGTGGTGACGGCACAGTCAAAACCGGCAGATCTCGGGTAGGGGGTCCCGAACTGTGCGTCTAATGCGGATGGTAACAGGAGGCAGGGGACACGATGTTTACCCAGGTTCGAGCCCTCTCGATGGACGTAATACCCTACTTCCTGCTTGATTGATCTTGATGATATGAGTATTACAAGAGTTGATCTACCACGAGATCGTAGAGGCTAAACCCTAGAAGCTAGCCTATGGTATGATTGTTGTTGTCCTATGGACTAAACCCTCCGGTTTATATAGACACCGGAGGGGGCTAGGGTTACACAGAGTCGGTTACAAGGGACGAGATCTACATATCCGTATTGCCAAGCTTGCCTTCCACGCCAAGGAGAGTCCTATCCGGACACGGGACGAAGTCTTCAATCTTGTATCTTCATAGTCCAACAGTCTGGCCAAAGGATATAGTCCGGCTGTCCGAGTACCCCCTAATCCAGGACTCCCTCAGCTGCCACATCTGCTGCATGGTCGAGCTCTACTGCCGCAAGCGCGTCTGCAACGGGCGGTGGAGGCGGAAGCTGTCGCGGTGGAGGTGGACGCCTGCCCCTCCCGCCCCGCTGATAACCTCCCCGGTAACAGTCATTGGGACCGGCGACGCCTTCAACAAAGTTGTCGGGTGGAACTTGAAAATGTCATGGTCCGTCATCATTGTACTAGTTATATCCACAGGCGCCACCGGATGACGATCCACGATGCAGCCCCTCACCATATGCATCATAACCGTCATCTCCCTACTGCCCGTATCGGTTGAAGTTTTGACCATCTCTGCTGTATCCACTGTAACCACCATGCCCTTGAGCAGCACGACCCCTTCCTATTGCCGGCGCCTTGGCCACCGACTGCTGTGTTGGGGAACGTTGCATAAAATTAAAAAATTTCCTACGGTTTCACCAAGATCCATCTATGAGTTCATCTAGCAACGAGTCATGGGAGAGTGATTGCATCTACATACCACTTGTAGATCGCGTGCGGAAGCGTTCAATGGAACGGGGATGATGGAGTCGTACTCGCTGTGATTCAGATCACCGATGACCTAGTGTTTGAACGGACAGCACCTCGCGTTCAACACACGTACGGAGCGGATGACATCTCCTCCTTCTTGATCCAGCAAGGGGAAGGAGAGGTTGATGATGATCCAGCAGACGACGGGCGTGGTGGTGGATGCATGAGAACTCCGGCAGGCTTTCGCTAAGCAACTACGGGAGGAGGAGGAGGTGTTGCGGGGAGGAGGGAGGCGCCGGAGCTTATGGGTGCGGCCACCCTCCCTCCCTCCCTTTATATAGGTGCAAGAGAGGGGAGGGCAGCCTGCCCCTTCCTCCAAGGAAGGGAGTGCGGCCAAGAGGGAGGAGTCCATCCTCCCCAAGGCACCTCGGAGGTGCCTTCCCCCTTTAGGAATCTCCCCTTTTTCTTATATCTTGGCCCATGGGCCTCTTGGGGCTGGTGCCCTTGGCCCATATAGGCCAAGGCGCACCCCCTACAGCCCATGTGGCCCTCCGGGGCAGGTGGACCCCCCCGGTGGACCCCCGGACCCCTTTCGGCACTCGGTACATAATACCGATAACGCGAAACTTTTCCTCCGACGCACTAAAATAAGACTTCCTATATATAAATCTTTACCTCCGGACCATTCCGGAACTCCTCGTGACGTCCAAGATCTCATCCGGGACTCCGAACAACATTCGGTTTACTGCATACTCATATTCATACAACCCTAGTGTCACCGAACCTTAAGTGTGTAGACCCTACGGGTTCGGGAGACACGTAGACATGACCGAGACGGCTCTCGGGCAATAACCAACAGCGGGATCTGGATACCCATGTTGGCTCCCACATGCTCCTCGATGATCTCATCGGATGAACCACGATATCGAAGATTCAAACAACCCCGTATACAATTCCCTTTGTCAATCGGTATGTTACTTGCCCGAGATTCGATCGTCGGTATCCCAATACCTCGTTCAATCTCGTTACCGTCAAGTCACTTTACTCGTACCGTAATGCATGATCGCGTGACCAGACACTTGGTCACTTTGAGCTCATTATGATGATGCACTACCGAGTGGGCCCAGTGATACCTCTCCGTGTCACGGAGTGACAAATCCGATCTCGATCCGTGTCAACCCAACAGACACTTTCGGAGATACATGTAGTGTACCTTTATAGTCACCCGATTACGTTGTGACGCTTGGTACACCCAAAGCACTCCTACGGTATCCGGGAGTTACACGATCTCATGGTCTAAGGAAAAGATACTTGACATTGGAAAAGCTCTAGCAAAAGCGAACTACACGATCTTGTGCTATGCTTAGGATTGTCTTGTCCATCACATCATTCTCCTAATGATGTGATCTAGATTATCAACGACATCCAATGTCCATAGTTAGGAAACCATGACTATCTATTGATCAACGAGCTAGTCAACTAGAGGCTCACTAGGGACATATTGTGGTCTATGTATTCACACGCGTGTATTACGATTTCCGGATAATACAATTATAGCATGAATAAAAGACAATTATCACGAACAAGAAAATATAATAATAATCCTTTTATTATTGCCTCTAGGGCATATTTCCAACATGCTGATCATCCGACTGCTGCGCATTTGCCCGAGCCACATGCCCCGACACGTGAGAACCAGCAGCAGTTACCGGTCCCTGGCATGCGGCGGGGAGGGCACGACCGGCTACTGTGCCAGCACCGGCACCGGCCGGCGGCATCTGCGTACTTGGAGCCCCGCGCCCGGCACCACCAGCAATAAAAAAAAACGTGACCATTTCCCTAAAAAAAAATTGAACGTGACCAGGCGTTTTGTTCATGTGACGAGGCGCTGGGTCTCACGACGTCCACAGCACACCGTGTCCGTGCGTTCGGATCGCAGCAGGGCTAGCTTGCTGTACTACATTCGCAATAAAAAAAAAACTTGTTGTACTACTATAGCAAAGCTGGCTGACGGACCAGCGTCATCGTGTGTCGTGTGTTCCGGCCATCCACGGGCGAGACGAGAGTACCGGCGCACCCTGACGATTGACGACGACGGGCGACCTCCGCTCCCGCTACCAAACACGCCGGCATTGTCTTCTCCTCGTCCTTGGTAGAAAGCCAAGAAGACGACCCCTGTCCCTGTGAATGAAACGCGGGCTTCCATAGAACCGTACGTACACCCTACCACTGTAGGCTTCTGTATACCCACAGCTACAGCCGTTGGCTGGCTCGCCGAGTCGATCGTGTGCTGCAGGCCTGCAGGCTGCAGCTGCACATAGACCGGTCGATGGACGACCGTATCTTCTTGGCAGCCGGTACTGTCACTCGAGTCGTTGCCTTGATCGACTCCGATACTGTTGCGCGATACACAGTACAGTGACGCGTACTGTAGCTGATACTCTGGTTGGAGCATCTCGGGGTTAACTGCTGCTACCAACGACGTGACTTTGGCGGCACCAGAACTCACTAATTATATTCAGTTTCTAACCGGGAACGGGCGATCAGCTGAACTGCCGCTATTGACATGACCCTTCCCGTGCTGGTCCATCCGTATACGCATGATGGCACAAGATGGTCAGTGTACAATACTACAAGATGATTGGCACATTCTCATAGATCGGCAATGTACAATGCTACAAGTAAGCCTGGGAATAGTTTGTAATCCAAACCAAACCCAGTCCAACCTATACATGTACAAATCCACCAATCAAACCAAACCAAACCAAACTATAAGTGCTATAATCCAATCCAAACCAAATTGTTTGTGTTTTCAAGCCAAACCAATCCAATCCATTCCCTGGAATTGGTTTGAGACTAAAGTTTCAAACTATGGACGTGGGACACAGACCATGGGTGAACTGGCGGTCGTCCCCGTCTCGGCCACAGTGGCAGCAGAACAAGCGAAAGTAGCCGAGGCGAGCGAGTTGTCCACGAGGCGGCGCCTCCGCAGCAGAGAAGAAGTGGCAGAGGTAGAACAAGATCGTGCTCCAGCCCCACGCGTCTCTACATACTCCGGTCGCAGTACGGCGCCGGCGGCAGCATGTAGAAGCGGTTGCAGGGTGCTGTCATGGGTCTCCAGCGGGTGGCCAGATTGGCTAGATGCTCACATTAGGCTGCAACTCCTTCGTGGATGGGTTCCTTGATAACCTCGTGGACGTGCTCTTCTGCGACGACAAGCTGCACGAGTGGTCTGATGATTTGGTTTCCATCCATGGATCGAAACCATTTGAGACTAGTCAATCTCTTTCCAGACCAAACCAATCCAATCCAAAAATAGGTAAACCCCAGATCAAACTAAATTAGTTTAGGGAATTAGTCTATTTCATCCAGTCCAAAAAGTAGTCCAATAGGAAAACCGACTGAAACTATAGTTTCAGTCCAAACTGTTAGCAGGTTTAGCTCCAAGATGGTCACAGATCAAACTCTATCACATGCTCTCAGATTTAACTAGAACTAGTACTCCCTCCGTCCGGATTTACTTGTCGAAGAAATGAATGTATCTAGACGTATCTTAGTTCTAATTACATCCAATTTTATTCATTTTCACGACAAGTAATTCGGGACAGAGGAAGTACTTAGAAGCGGAGTGATTGAACTCACAAAAGCCATCGCTGCAGCTCGAGGGAGACACAGAACGGGTTGGAAGAGGAGGACACAGGTCCATTGCCGGAGTGGACCGCCGCTCGGAGAAGAAGTGCCGCTTACCTGCTAGTCGGTGCCGATCCATGTTGGAGGGAAAGCTTCAAAAGGGGAGAATGATGGTGGGAGTTTCAGTGGTGAGGTAAAGTTGGCTATATAAGCCGACCGAATCAGCGGGAGGTAATCCAAAATCCTCCCGCCGATTTTTTAATGATGCACGCGAGCTTATGCCATCTCTGTGATCGCATGAGCTCCGCATCGTGCTCCCCGCCCCTGCTTCGGCCGGGCCTGGGTCTCTAGAAACCCCTGATCCGGTGGTTTCTAGCATGCCTGACTGTGAGGTGCTTTAAACATTGTGCAGTGCAGCTCAACTATGAACCCGGGCAAGCAAACAACCTAATTTCTTCCCTTGCACGCCTGCTTGGTTCTCATGCGGGGAATCAAACACGTCACAAGCGAAACCTATCTTCTTCTTTCGTGCAGCCAAGTACGGCTTATCTGATGACTGTTGTGGGCTTGGGCTTGTGGGTACCGGCACTGAACACTCAGCCAAGCATGTACTGTTACGGCTTTTTTTTTTTTTTGCGTAGTACTACACTGTTACGGCGTTGCCGGCGCACAGAGGCATGCATGCTGGAATCAAGCACGACGCTCCTCGATTATATAAACCGGATGCAGATCGAGTAGCTCACGTGAACAGTCCGGGCTAGGCGGCTAGCGAATCTTAAAATGGCGTCATTGCTCAGATCAAGCAGCGTTTCTACCTACAGTATTTTACTATGCATTAAACGGCAGTGTTGTTTAACAAATTCATATGGTTTCTACTATCTAGTATGGAATTTATATTAATCGCACTAGCTTGGTGCCCTCCCGGGGGTGCATGAGCGGAGTGGATTGTTAGAAGTGAAAGAGGGATTGGTGGAATAGTTGTTCGTTGTATTGCTTGAGCCTCGTGGGCATATATATAGGAGTACAATCATCTACTTTGAGTACAAGACAAGCCAGAACAAATCCTAATCTATCTCGTCTTTCCTAATAAAGATTATACTCAACATCCCCCCGAGGTCACAACGGTAGCGACGCAGACGGTGAGACTGGAGAAGAATCCGAAGGTAAGCCGACGGACACCCCCCACAGTCGTAACGGTCAACGCATCGCGGAGTCGTGGCTGGAGTGAAAACCGACGAAGTTGCTCAAGCAGGCGGTAGCCCTTTGTGCCGTTGTCGAGGTAGCCGAAAGCGTGGGTGGTGGAGCCATGGTCGAGGTAGCCGTGCGAAGAATGCCGTGGTCGATGTCGAGTCGGGGTGGCCGGTGTCGAGGAAGTCGCCGTGGAGCCGCGGGCGCAAGGGGGCGCCGAGTTAGCATGGGCGCAGTGGTGTCGAAGTAGTGGTGCGCCGGGAAGAAGATGTTGTTGACGACGCGTCGCGGCGGGTTTGCCAAGCCCGGGGACACATCGTAGACGAAGGCACGCGTCGGTGTTGTCAGCATCGGGCATGCGAGCCAGACGAAGACGAAGTTGGCGAAGCGCCGACCAGGCTTGCCAGTTCGGGACACGTCGTGGATGAAGGCACGCATTGGTGTTGCCAGCACCGGGCATGCATAGATGAGGGACCTGAACGAGCTGTACGCCATGTCGGAGAAGTCGGAGGGGCCAGCAGAGAAGAACTCGACGACGGTTGCGGCGTCCATCGGCGCGGGGCCAATATCACCAACGGTGGTCGGAGTAGACAAAGTGGTCGGGGTAGATGACGACGACGCTGACGACGGGCTGGTGCTAGATGAAGACGGCGAGGTGGATTCGAAGGCCGCGGCCACGGGTAGCGCGGCGCGCGGCAAAAGAAAAGCGGCAGCGGGCGTTCGACGGGCGGCAAATTTTGATTAGGAGTGCGGCGGCGGTCCTCGAAGTAGGCGGAAAACCCTGACAACGTGATGAAGACCGGCGCGGACGATAGTGTTTCCGCGTCAAGGGAGACGGCGCGGCGCATACCTCAGGAGGTCAACGCGCGGTGATGGCGCAGTGGACCGCGGGCGCATGCTTTCTGACCCGAAGAAGCGGCAGCGGCGGCAGGCAGGTCGAAGCGGCGGCGATAAGACCTCGGGCGACGACAGAGACCGCGGAGCATGCGCGCGACAACCCGAAGAAGCGGGCAGTGGAGGAAGTCTGGTCGGTGCAACCGCGGGGACGGCCTCGGGACAGCTGCGTGGAACGCGTGCCACGCTCGCTACAGCCCGATGGGGCGACGCAGCGGCGGCGCGAGGGTCGGTGCTGCCACGGGGACGACCTGGAGCGGACGGCCTCAGGGCGGCGGTGGACCGCGGGCCGCGGCACTACGGCCCGAAGGGGCGACGCAGCGGTGACGCGGGTCGGTGCAGCCGGGAGAAGAACCACGGGGCGGCGGCGCTGCGGCCCGACGGGGCGACGCAGCGGCAGCCCGTTGCTCGATCGGTGGAGGGACGCGCTGAACTCGGGGACGATCTTCACGGGACCTGCGGAGGCGCGCGCAACCGACGGGCCAGGTCGGTCGCACGGCGTAGATGAGGCGGATCGCGGCGGCGGGCGGGTGATCAATCCGATCACGCGCGAGGTCGGGGACGCCGCTGTTGGGGAACGTTGCAGAAATTCAAAATTTTTCTACGTGTCACCAAGATCTATCTATGGAGAAACCAGCAACGAGGGGAAGGAGAGTGCACCTACATACCCTTGTAGATCGCTAAGCGGGAGCGTTCAAGAGAACGGGGTTGAAGGAGTCGTACTCGTCGTGATCCAAATCACCGGAGATCCTAGTGCCGAACGGACGGCACCTCCGCGTTCCACACACATGCAGCCCGGTGACGTCTCCCATGCCTTGATCCAGCAAGGAGAGAGGGAGAGGTTGAGGAAGACTCCATCCAGCAGCAGCACAACGGCGTGATGGTGGTGGATGAGCGTGGCAATCCTGCAGGGCTTCGCCAAGCACCGCGGGAGAGGAGAAGTGAGAGAGGTAGGGCCGCGCCAAGAGGGAGAAGTTCTCGTGTGTTGGGCAGCCCCAAAACCCCCACTATTTATAGGAGGAGGGGAGGTGGCTGCGCCCCCATCTAGGGTTCCCACCCAAGGGGTGCGGCAGCCCTAGATGGGTCTTGGGGGGCGGCCAAGAGGGGGAGAGAGGGGGCGCCCCCTAGGGTGGTGAAGGAAATATGCCCTAGAGGCAATAATAAAGTTATTATTTATTTCCTTATATCATGATAAATGTTTATTATTCATGCTAGAATTGTATTAACCGGAAACATAATACATGTGTGAATACATAGACAAACAGAGTCACTAGTATGCCTCTACTTGACTAGCTCGTTAATCAAAGATGGTTATATTTTCTAACCATAGACATGAGTTGTCATTTGATTAACGGGATCACATCATTAGGAGAATGATCTGATTGACATGACCCATTCCGTTAGCCTAGCACTTGATCGTTTAGTATGTTGCTATTGCTTTCTTCATGACTTATACATGTTCCTGTAACTATGAGATTATGCAACTCCCGTTTACGGAGGAACACTTTGGGTACTACCAAGCGTCACAACGTAACTGGGTGATCATAAAGGAGTACTACAGGTGTCTCCAAAGGTACTTGTTGGGTTGGCGTATTTCGAGATTAGGTTTTGTCACTCCGATTGTCGGAGAGGTATCTCTGGGCCTTCTCGGTTTACACATCACATAAGCCTTGCAAGCATTACAACTAATGAGTTAGTTGTGAGATGATGTATTACGGAACGAGTAAAGAGACTTTCCAGTAACGAGATTGAACTAGGTATTGGATACCGACGATCGAATCTCAGGTAAATGTAACATACCGATGACAAAGGGAACAACGATGTTGTTATGCGGTCTGACCGATAAAGATCTTCGTAGAAAATGTAGGAACCAATATGGGCATCCAGGTCCCGCTATTGGTTATTGACCCGGAGATGTGTCTCGGTCATGTCTACATTGTTCTCGAACCGTAGGGTCCATGCACGCTAAGGTTTCGATAGCGGTTATATTATGAGTTTGTGTATTTTGATGTACCGAAGGTTGTTCGAGTCCGGATATGATCACGGACATGACGAGGAGTCTCGAAATGGTCGAGACATAAAGATTAATATATTGGACGGATATATTTGGACACGGAAAGGTTCGGAGAAGTTTGAAGCTCCGGGAGGTTACCGAACCCCCGGGAGGTATATGGGCCTTATTGGGCCCATGTAGGAGGAAGGAGAAGGAACAAGGGAGGCGCGCCCAAGCCCAATCCGAATTGGGGAGGGGCGGCCCCCTTTCCTTTCTCCTTCCCCTCTTCCTATTCCTACTACTAGTACTACTTCCTAATACTAGTACTCCTTCCTTCCCCTCCAAATAAGATAAGGAAAAGAGGGAAACCTACTTGGAGTAGGTTTCCCCTCCCATGGTGCGCCCCTTGTGGCCGGCCACCTCCTCCCTCCCTCCTTTATATACGGGGGGAGGGGCACCTAGAACACACAAGTTGATCCTTGAGATCGTTCCTTAGCCGTGTGCGGTGCCCCCTCCACCATATTCCACCTCGGTCATATCGTGGCGGTGCTTAGGCGAAGCCTGCGTCGGTGAAACATCAAGATCGTCTACCACGCCGTCGTCTTGTGGAACTCCCTCTCCCCGAGCTTTGCGGATCGGAGCCCGAGGAGCGTCGTCGAGCTGAACGTGTGCCAAGAACTCGGAGGCGCCGAGTAACGGCGCTGGGATCGGCTGGATCGCGAGGAGAACGTCTGACTACTTCCTCTACGTCATCATCGACTCGGAGGTGCCGAATGCTGACCTTTGGGATCGGCGAGGATCGCGAGGAGAACGTCTGACTACTTCCTCTACGTTGTGATCGCTTCGCCACGGTCTCAGGGTACGTAGACATCACTCTCCCCTCTCGTTGCTATGCCATCACCATGGTCCTGTGTGTGCGTGGGAAATTTTTAAAATTACTGCGTTCCCCAGCGGTGGCATCCGAGCCTGGTTTTATGCGTTGATGTCATATGCACGAGTAGAACACAAGTGAGTTGTGGGCGATACAAGTCATACTACCTACCCGCATGTCATACTTTGGTTCAGCGGTATTGTGAGATGAAGCGGCCCGGACCGACATTACGCGTACGCTTACGCGAGACTGGTTTCACCGTTACGAGCATTCGTGCTTAAAGGTGGCTGGCGGGTGTCTGTCTCTCTCACTTTAGTTGAACTGAGTGTGGCTACGCCCGGTCCTTGAGAAGGTTAAAGCGGAGTCTATTTGACGAAGTATCGTTGTGGTTTTAATGCGTAGGTAAGAACGGTTCTTGCTCAGCCCGTAGCAGCCACGTAAAACTTGCAACAACAAAGTAGAGGACGTCTAACTTGTTTTTGCAGGGCATGTTGTGATGTGATATGGTCAAGACGTGATGCTATATTTTATTGTATGAGATGATCATGTTTTGTAACCGAGTTATCGGCAATGGCGAGAGCCATATGGTTGTCGCTTTATTGTATGAAATGCAAACGCCTGTAATTGCTTTACTTTATCACTAAGCGGTAGCGATAGTCGTAGAAGCAATAGATGGCGTAGCGACAACGATGCTACGATGGAGATCAAGGTGTCGCGCCGGTGACGATGGTGATCATGACGGTGCTTCGGAGATGGAGATCACAAGCACAAGATGATGATGGCCATATCATATCACTTATATTGATTGCATGTGATGTTTATTCTTTATGCATCTTATTTTGCTTTGATTGACGGTAGCATTTTAAGATGATCTCTCACTAAAATTATCAAGTAGTGTTCTCCACAGTATGCACCGTTGCCAAAGTTAAATCGTGAGAGACACCACGTGATGATCGGGTGTGATAAGCTCTACGTCCATCTACAACGGGTGCAAGCCAGTTTTGCACACGCAGAATACTCAGGTTATACTTGACGAGCCTAGCATATGCAGATATGGCCTCGGAACACGGAGACCGAAAGGTCGAGCGTGAATCATATAGTAGATATGATCAACATAAGATGTTCACCATTGAAAACTACTCCATCTCACGTGATGATCGGTTATGGTTTAGTTGATTTGGATCACGTGATCACTTACATGACTAGAGAGATGTCTGTCTAAGTGGGAGTTCTTAAGTAATATGATTAATTGAACTTAAATTTATGATGAACTTAGTCCTGATAGTATCTTGCTTGTCTATGTCTGTTTGTAGATAGATGGCTCGTGCTTTGTTGTTCCGTTGAATTTTAATGCGTTCCTTGAGAAAGCAAAGTTGAAAGATGATGGTAGCAATTACACGGACTGGGTCCGTAACTCGAGGATTATCCTCATTGCTGCCTGAAAAAGTTAAATCTGGATGCACCGCTAGGTGCCAGACTCTTCTTGATACTGGCCGACGGCGTTAAGAACGTCTGGCGAGCAAAAGCTGATGACTACTCTATAGTTCTGTGTGCCATGCTTTACGGCTTAGAACCGGGTCTTCAACGACGTTTTGAAAGTCGTGGAGCATATGAGATGTTCCAAGAGTTGAAGTTGATATTTCAACAGAATGCCCGGATTGAGAGATATGAAGTCTCCAATAAGTTCTATAGCTGCAAAATGGAGGAGAATGGGTGCATCGGTGAGCACATACTCGTAATGTCCGGGTATTACAATCACTTGACTCAAGCTGGGAGTTGATCTTCCGGATGATTGTGTCATTGACAGAATTCTTCAATCAACGCCACCAAGCTACAAAGGCTTCGTGATGAACTATAATATGCAAGGGTTAGTAAAGACTATGCTCGAGCTCTTACATAATCTTTGAAAGCTGCGGAGGTAGAAATCAAGAAGGAGCATCAAGTGTTGATGGTCAATAAGACCACTAGTTTCAAGAAGAAAGGCAAAGGAAAGAAAAAGGGGAACTTCAAGAAGAACAGCAAACAAGTTGCTGCTCAAGGGAAGAAACCCAAGTCTGGACCTAAACCTGAAATCGAGTGCTTCTACCGCAAGCATCGGTCCTTTGGAAGCGGAACTGCCCCAAGTATTTGGCGGATAAGAAGGATGGCAAGGTGAACAAAGGTATATGTGATATACATGTTATTGATGTGTACCTTACTAGAGCTCGCAGTAGCACTGGTATTTGATCTTGGTTACATTGCTAATATTTGCAACTCGAAGCAGGGGACTACTGATTAAGCGAACAACGGCAAAGGGCGAGGTGGCGATGCGGCGTGGGAAATGGTTCCAAATTGATGTGATCGCGATTGACGCTACCTCTACATCTACCTTCGGGATTAGTTTTAGACCTAAATAATTGTTATTTGGTGCGGCGTTAAGCATGAACATTATATCTGGATCTTGTTTGATGCGAGGCGGTTATTCATTTAAATCGAGAGAATAAGGGTTGTTCTATTTATATGAATAATATCTTTTATGGTCATGCACCCTTGAAGAGTGGTCTATTTTTAATGAATCTCGATAGTAGTGATACACATATTCATAATGTTGAAACCAAAAGATGCAGAGTTGATAATGATAGTGCGACTTATTTGTGGCATTGCCGTTTAGGTCATATCGGTATAAAGCGCATGAAGAAACTCCATCTTGATGGACTTTTGGAGTCACTTGATTATGAATCACTTGGCACTTGCGAACCGTGCCTCATGGGCAAGATGACTAAAACCCGTTCTCGGTACTATGGAGAGAGCAACAGATTTGTTGGAAATCATACATACAGATGTATGTGGTCCAATGAATGTTGAGGCTCGTAGCGGATATCGTTATTTTCTCACCTTCACAGATGATTTAAGCGAGATATGGGTATATCTTCTTAATGAAACATAAGTCTGAGACATTTGAAAAGTTCAAAGAATTTCAGAGTGAAGTTGAAAATCATCGTAATAAGAAAATAAAGTTTCTTCGATCTGATCGTGGAGGCGAATATTTGAGTTACGAGTTTGGTCTACATTTGAAACAATGCGGAATAGTTTAGCAACTCACTCCAACCGGAACACCACAACTCAATGGTGTGTCCGAACGTCGTGTCGCACTTTACTAGATATGGTGCGATCTATGATGTCTCTTACAGATTTACCGCTATCGTTTTGGGGTTATGCTCTTGAGGCGGCCGCATTCACGCTGAATAGAACACCGTCAAAATCCGTTGAGACGACACCTTATGAACTGTGGTTTAGCAAGAAACCAAAGTTGTCGTTTCTTAAAGTTTGGGGATGCGATGCTTATGTGAAAAAGCTTCCAGCTGATAAGCTCGAACCTAAATCGAGAAATGTATCTTCATAGGATACCCAAAGGAGACAGTTGGGTACACCTTCTATCACAGATCCGAAGGCAAGACATTTGTTGCTAAGAATGGATCCTTTCTAGAGAAGGAGTTTCTCTCGAAAGAAGTGAGTGGGAGGAAAGTAGAACTTGATGAGGTAATCTGTACCTTCTCCCTTATTTGAAAGTAGTTTATCACGTAAACCAGTTACTACTGCGATATCTACACCAAATAGTGAGGAAGTTGATGATGTTGATCATGAAACTTCAGATCAAGTTACTACTGAACCTCGTAGATCAACCAGAATAAAATCCGCACTGCAGTGGTACGACAATCCTGTTCGGAAGTCATGCTACTAGATCATGATGAACCTACGAACTATGAAGAAGCGATGGTGAGCCCAGATTCCATAAAATGGCTTGAGGCCATGAAATGCGAGATGGGATCCATGTATGAAAACAAAGTGTGGACTTTGGTTGACTTGCCCGAGGGTCGGCAAGCAATAGAAAACAAGTGGATCTTCAAGAAGAAGACCGACGCCGACGGTAATATTGCAGTCTACAAAGCTCGACTTGTCGCAAAGGGTTTTCGACAAGTTCAAGGGGTTGACTACGATGAGACCTTCTCACCCGTAGCGATGCTTAAGTCTGTCGAATCATGTTAGCAATTGCCGCATTTTATGATTATGAAATTTGGCAAATGGATGTAAAGACCGCATTCTGAATGGGTTTACGGAAGAAGAGTTGTATATGATGCAACCAGAAGGTTTTATCGATCCAAAGGGAGCTAACAAAGTGTGCAAGCTCCAGCGATCCATTTATGGACTGGTGCAAGCATCTCGGAGTTGGAATAAACGCTTTGATAGTGTGATCAAAGTATTTGGGTTTATCTGAGACTTATGGAGAAGCCTGTATTTACAAGAAAGTGAGTGGGAGCTCAGTAGCATTTACGATATTATATGTAGATGACATATTCTTGATCGGAAATGATATAGAATTTCTGGATAGCATAAAGGGATACTTGAACAAGAGTTTTTCGATGAAAGACCTTGGTGAAGCTACTTACATATTGGGCATCAAGATCTATAGAGATAGATCAAGGCGCTTAATTGGACTTTCACAAAGCACATACCTTGATAAAGTTTTGAAGAAGTTCAAAATGGATCAGGCAAAGAAAGGTTTTTACTGTATTACAAGGTGTGAGATTGAGTCGGACTCAATGCCGGACCACAGCAGAAGATAGAGAGAAAATGAAAGATGTTCCCTATGCTTCAGCCATAGGCTCTATCATGTATGCAATGATGTGTACCGGACTGACGTATGCTTAGGCGTAAGCTTGGCAGGAAGGTACCAAAGTAATCCAGAGTGGATCCCGGACAGCGGTCAAGAACATCCTGAAATACCTAAAAGGACTAAGGATATGTTTCTCGTATATGGAGGTGACAAAGAGCTAGTCGTAAATGGTTACGTCGATGCAAGCTTTGACACTGATCCGGACGATTCTAAATCGCAAACCCGGATCGTGTTTTTGTTAAACGGTGGAGCTGTCGGTTGGTGCAGTTCTAAACAAAGCGTCGTGGCGGGATCTACATGTGAAGCGGAGTACATAGCTGCTCCGAAGCAGCAAATGAAGGAGTGCGGATGAAAGAGTTCATTTCCGATCTAGGTGTTGTACCTAGTGCATCGGGACCAATGAAGATCTTACGTGACAATACTTTGGTGCAATTGCCTGGGCAAAGGAATCCAGATTTCACAAGAGGACCAAGCATATCAAGAGACGCTTCAATTCCATTCGGGACCAAGTCCAAGTGGGAGACATAGAGATTTGCAAAATACATACGGATCTGAACATTGCAGACCCGTTGACTAAGCCTCTTCCACGAGCAAAACATGATCGACACCAAGACTCCATGGGTGTTAGAATCATTCTTGAGTGAACTAGATTATTGACTCTAGTGCAAGTGGGAGACTGAAGGAAATATGCCCTAGAGGCAATAATAAAGTTATTATTTATTTCCTTATATCATGATAAATGTTTATTATTCATGCTAGAATTGTATTAACCGGAAACATAATACATGTGTGAATACATAGACAAGCAGTGTCACTAGTATGCCTCTACTTGACTAGCTCGTTAATCAAAGATGGTTATATTTCCTAACCATAGACATGAGTTGTCATTTGATTAACGGGATCACATCATTAGGAGAATGATCTGATTGACATGACCCATTCCGTTAGCCTAGCACTTGATCGTTTAGTATGTTGCTATTGCTTTCTTCATGACTTATACATGTTCCAGTAACTATGAGATTATGCAACTCCCGTTTACCGGAGGAACACTTTGGGTGCTACCAAGCGTCACAACGTAATCGGGTGATCATAAAGGAGTACTACAGGTGTCTCCAAAGGTACTTGTTGGGTTGGCGTATTTCGAGATTAGGTTTTGTCACTCCGATTGCTCGGAGAGGTATCTCTGGGCCTTCTCGGTAATACACATCACATAAGCCTTGCAAGCATTACAACTAATGAGTTAGTTGTGAGATGATGTATTACGGAACGAGTAAAGAGACTTCCGATGACGAGATTGAACTAGGTATTGGATACCGACAATCGAATCTCGTAAGTAACATACCGATGACAAAGGGAACAACGTATGTTGTTATGCGGTTCCGACCGATAAAGATCTTCAGAGAAAATGTAGGAACCAATATGGGCATCCAGGTCCCGCTATTGGTTATTAACCGGAGATGTGTCTCGGTCATGTCTACATTGTTCTCGAACCGTAGGGTCCGCACGCTTAAGGTTTCGATGACGGTTATATTATGAGTTTGTGTATTTTGATGTACCGAAGGTTGTTCGAGTCCGGATATGATCACGGACATGACGAGGAGTCTCGAAATGGTCGAGACATAAAGATTAATATATTGGACGGATATATTTGGACACGGAAAGGTTCCGGAGAAGTTTGAAGCTCGGGAGGTTACCGGAACCCCGGGAGGTATATGGGCCTTATTGGGCCCATGTAGGAGGAAGGAGAAGGAACAAGGGAGGCGCGCCCCAAGCCCAATCCGGGTGGGGAGGGGCGGCCCCCTTTCCTTTCTCCTTCCCCTCTTCCTATTCCTACTACTAGTACTACTTCCTAATACTAGTACTCCTTCCTTCTCCCTCCAAATAAGATAAGGAAAAGAGAGGAAACCTACTTGGAGTAGGTTTCCTCCTATGGTGCGCCCCCTTGTGGCCGGCCACCTCCTCCCTCCCTCCTTTATATACGGGGAGGGCACCCTAGAACACACAAGTTGATCCTTGAGATCGTTCCTTAGCCGTGTGCGGTGCCCCCTCCACCATATTCCACCTCGGTCATATCGTAGCGGTGCTTAGGCGAAGCCCTGCGACGGTGAAACATCAAGATCGTCACCACGCCGTCGTCTTGTGGAACTCCCTCTCCCGGAGCTTTCCGGATCGGAGCCCGAGGAGCGTCGTCGAGCTGAGCGTGTGCCAAGAACTCGGAGGCGCCGGAGTAACGGGCGCTGGGATCGGCTGGATCGCGAGGAGAACGTCTGACTACTTCCTCTACGTCATCATCGACTCGGAGGTGCCGGAGTAACGCAACCTTTGGGATCGGCTGGATCGCGAGGAGAACGTACGACTACTTCCTCTACGTTGTGATCGCTTCCGCTTACGGTCTACGAGGGTACGTAGACATCACTCTCCCCTCTCGTTGCTATGCCATCACCATGGTCCTGTGTGTGCGTAGGAAATTTTTAAAATTACTGCGTTCCCCAACAGGTGGGCCTTTAGGCCCATCTGCGCCTAGGGTTTCCCCTTTCCCCACCTAGCTGCGCCTTGGGCCATGTGGGGGGGGGGGCGCACCAGCCCACCTGGGGCTGGTCCCCTGCCACACTTAGCCCATGCAGCCCCCCGGGGATGGTGGCCCCACTTGGTGGACCCCCGGGACCCTCCCGGTGGTCCCGGTACGTTACCGATAAAACCCGAAACCTTTCTGGTGACCAAAACAGGACTTCCCATATATAAATCTTTACCTGCGGACCATTCCGGAACTCCTCGTGACATCCGGGATCTCATCCGGGACTCCGAACAACATTCGGTAACCACATACAAACTTCCTTTATAACCCTAGCGTCATCGAACCTTAAGTGTGTAGACCCTACGGGTTCGGGAACCATGCAGACATGACCGAGACGTTCTCCGGTCAATAACCAACAGCGATCTGGATACCCATGTTGGCTCCCACATGTTCCACGATGATCTCATCGGATGAACCACGATGTCAAGGACTCAATCAATCCCGTATACAATTCCCTTTGTCTAGCGGTATTGTACTTGCCCGAGATTCGATCGTCGGTATCCCGATACCTTGTTCAATCTCGTTACCGGCAAGTCTCTTTACTCGTTCCGTAACACATCATCCCGTGATCAACCCCTTGGTCACATTGTGCACATTATGATGATGTCCAACCGAGTGGGCCCAGAGATACCTCTCCGTTTACACGGAGTGACAAATCCCAGTCTCGATTCGTACAACCCAATGCAGACACTTTCGGAGATACCAGTAGTGCACCTTTATAGTCACCCGATTACGCCAGGACGCTTTGGTACACCCAAAGCATTCCTACGGTATCCGGAGTTGCACAATCTCATGGTCTAAGGAAATGATACTTGACATTAGAAAAGCTTTAGCATACGAACTACGATCTTTGTGCTAGGCTTAGGATTGGGTCTTGTCCATCACATAATTCTCCTAATGATGTGATCCCGTTATCAATGACATCCAATGTCCATGGTCAGGAAACCGTAACCATCTATTGATCAACGAGCTAGTCAACTAGAGGCTTACTAGGGACATGGTGTTGTCTATGTACCCACACATGTATCTGAGTTTCCTATCAATACAATTATAGCATGGATAATAAACGATTATCGTGAACAAGGAAATATAATAATAACTAATTTATTATTGCCTCTAGGGCATATTTCCAACAGCCGCTCGGTGGAGACGGGGTGGCGGCGGAGTCCGAGATGAAACCGGCGACGGCGGGCGGCAGGGCGGCTATGATTGGCCGCCGCATGGCGCGAGGCCGCCGGGTCGGGTGATGCAGGAGTTCCAGTCGGAGCAGGGCGGTGACGGCCGGCGTAGATCGACGGGCGGGCCGGCGCGCGAACGGCGGCAGCGAAGGGCCGCCGCATGACGCGAAGCCGCCGGGTTGGAGCAACCGGCGTGCAGACACGCGAGGCCGCCGGGTCGGGGTGACCGGGGGGCAGACGCGCGGACTACGCGCAAGGCCGCCGGGTCGGTGAAGAAGCCGGCCGATCGCGCCGGGTTAGAGTAGAGGCGCACGAGGTCGACGGCGACAGTGGGCGACGCAAACCGATCAAGATTAGACCGGAAAACCAAAAAGAAACCGACGATCAAGATGACCGGCGGGAGAGAGAAAACCCCGGAGCAAGGGCTCGAGGAAAAGACTCTCTAGGGCAGCCGGCCAACACGGCCGGTGGACGAACCCTAGGTACGGGCGGCGGCCCCGGGCGGGTCACAGGCCGACCGCCTGTGGGCGGCAAGGTGCGGAAGCGGCGGCGGCTAGGGTTTAGAACCCGGAAACTGATACCATGTTAGAAGGGAGAGAGGGATTGGTGGAATAGTTGTTCGTTATATTGCTTGAGCCTCGTGGGCATATATATAGGAGTACAATCATCTACTTGGAGTGCAAGGCAAGCCAAAACAAATCTTAGTCTATCTCATCTTTCCTGATAAAGATTATACTCAACATGGATGAATGGAAAACAACATGATCGTCAATGCGTACCTTGCTCGGTCTTAACGGCGAATCAGACTGGCAAATGGAGCGGGGGCGCAGACCAGCTTCCTGTACGCCGTACAGCCAGGGACCCGAGGGGCGTTTGGTTGGTTGGAGCGAGCGAGACGTGACAGGTGATGATGGTGTTATGAATCAATCTCTGACGCCGTGCGCTCCGCAGGATCCGAACCGAGGTCGAAAAAGGCAGAGGTGCCTGATGCATGCTTGCCGGTGCAGCTGCGTGCCTGCGTGCCCGCGCTGCCTTCACAGTGCTGCAGCTCCTCGACCGACCACCCCAAGAACGTCAAGTGGTGGCAGTACGTACGTGCTGTCATCCAGCTCCTGCCTTGTTGTTCTCTGCACCTCTCTCCATCCTGCGGGTATTGTATGATCATTCTCGTTCTCTGATGAGAACGAGAACCCCAATATCAACATGCGAAATGAATGTGAGCAGGCGTTTTGTTCATGGGACGAAGCGCTAGACCTCACCTCGCAAGGTTCACAGCGCACCCCTGTGGATGGTGGCAGGGGCTGGAAAAACTTGGACTACAGCAAAGCTAGCCGACGGACCAGCGTCGTCCGCCGTGTGTTCCCGCCGTCCATAGACGAGAGAACCGCCGTGCCCTGACGACGACGTGCGGCCTCCACCCCCGCTACGAAACACTCCGGCATTGTCTTCTCCTCGTCCTTTGGGAGAGAGCCAAGAATACGACCCCTGTGGATGAGACGCGCGGGTTTCCACGGAACCGTACGTATCAGCTAGTACCACAGTAGGCTCCTGTATACCCACAGCTACAGCCGTTTGGTCGTGGTCGCTGGCTGGCTCCCCGAGTCGATCTTGGCAACAAATTGATTGAGGCTGGCCCGGCGACCAACCGCTCCGTCGGTTCTGTTTTGTATCTGACCGGCCGCCTCTACTGTTACTCGAGTCGTTGCCTTGATTTACTCCGATACTGTTGGGCGATGGACAGTATAGTGACGCATACTGTTACAGATACTCCGGTTGAAGCATTTTGGGATCTGTTGCTACCAACGACGTGACTTTGCGGTACCAGAACTCACTTTAGTCGTGTTAGAATAAATCCGAGGCATATACCGTCGATCATCCGAGGACTAAGCAATCACACGAGCACGACACCGAGATTTGTTAATGAGGTTCATCGATATGGCTACATCCCCGGGGCCTGACTATGGACGCTCCTCCCCATGATACTACTACAATACCGCACCCGGTTGCCCTGGACACCGGCACATGCCGCCGGCTTCCCCTGCGTTCCGGTACTATTATGTTGGCATAGGTTACATCGTGTGTCTAGCCCCACTATATATGAGAGGCCTAGGATACAAGTGTCCTAGTAGGATACACGACTCCATATCCTATCTAAACACAGTATAACTACAACTCCAACTGTAACCTACCTCGTACACTATATTCGACACAACTCCAACAAACTCCACCTTGGCGAATATTCTTCACCATCATGGATTTGCGAACGCGTCAAACTTCCATGTACATTGGACTTGTGCTTATCCCATGAGTACTGCTGCTACTCGAAAGACTCCATATGACTCCACCTGCAACTTGTAGTCCCTTCTTTTCTGGACCATAGTCAATATTCGAGCAAAATTAAGTTCCTTGTTACTCTAGTTTGTGCTCCCAACTTTCAGAGTATCCGTCCAACGCCATCACACACTGATCATTGACCTGCGTGAAAGTGAACAACTCACATATTGGGTGTCACACATAAGAGTTACCTGAACTCAACATCACCGCTCTTCCTTGACCGTCTGCCTGAAACTTGAAGGAATTTCACCATTGCTTGTAGTCATCCCGACTCAAATTCGTAATTGTCTCACCACATGTATGACCAACAGAGCCTGGCACATCTCCATGTCCCGTCATAGCACGCCTCGCCGCTATTACCGCGTCGAGCCTCCGCTGTCCCGGTTGAGTCTCAAGGGTCTCGAACCCACACCACCCATGTCACGCCCAAGATGCGACCCTATCCTAAAGGAACTCGAAGGTCCCACCAAGGATAGAAGCGCATCTTGAAGACGCTTTTACAAGGTGGATATCATTACATCAACATTACATAATAGTGGGGATACATACAAAAGTCATACAATGCCACACGAATACAACATCATCATACATAAGAGCACCATCCGACTACGGATGAAACACAAACGGAAACTCAAACAATATCCACCCTGCTAGCCCAGGCTGCCGACCTGGAACCTATCCCCTGATCGAAGAAGCAGAAGAAGAACTCCAAAATAAGTAAACATCGCTCTCGCGTCATGATCATCACAAAACCTGTACCTGCAACTGTTGTAGTAAACTGTGAGCCACGAGGACTCAGCAATCCCATTACCATGGGTATCAAGACTAGCAAAGCTTAATGGGAAAGGAAGGGGTAAGGTGGTGAGGCTGCAACAGCGACTAAGCATGATATGGTGGCTAAACATACGCAAATAAGAGCGAGAAAAGAGCAAAAGGAACGGTCGTGAAGCTAGCAATGATCAAGAAGTGATCCTGAACTCCTACTTACGTCAAACATAACCCAGAAACCGTGTTCACTTCCCGGACTCCGCCGAAAAGGGACCATCACGGCTACACACACGGTTGATGCGTTTTAATTCGGATCTGGTGTCAAGTTATTTACAACCGGACATTAACAAATTCCCATCTGCCTATAACGCGAGCACGGCTTTCGAAAGTTTATACCTGCAGGGTGTCCCAACTTAGCCCATGATAAGCTCTCGCGATCAACGAAGGATATTCCTTCTCCCCGGAAGACCCGATCAGTCTCGGAATCCCGGCTACAAGACATTTCGACAGTAATAAAACAAGACCAGCAAAGCCGCCCGGATGTGCCGACAAATCCTGATAGGAGCTGCACATATCTCGGTCTCAGGGCACACCTGATTGTCCAAACTTCGGATAGGCGAACCCAGAGTTGTCCCTGGTGGCCACCGGCGGCTGACGGTTTGGACCAGCACTCACGACAAGCACTGGCCCGGGGGGGGGGTAAAATAAAGATGACCCTTGAGAGCGCGACTCCCAAGGGAAAAAGGGTTAGGTGAGGCAAATGTAAAACCAAGGTTGGGCCTTGCTGGAGGAGTCTTATTCAAAGCGAACTGTCAAGGGGGTCCCATAAATCACCCAACCGCGTTAGGGACGCAAAATCCGGGAACATAATACCGATATGACGGAAACTAGGGCGGCAAGAGTGGAACAAAACACCAGGCATAAGGCCGAGCCTTCCACCCTTTACCAAGTATATAAATGCATTAATAATATAAGAGATATTGTGATATCCCAACATAATCCTGTCCACCATGGGGCAATCTTCAACTTCACCTGCAACTAACAACGCTATAAGAGGGGCTGAGCAAAGCGGTAACATAGCCAAACAACGGTTTGCTAGGAAGGGTGACAAAGGTTAGAGGTTCATGGTAATTTGGGAGGCTTGATAGAACAAGGGATAGGTAGCGCAGCATAGCGATAGAACGAAACAACTAGCATAGCAATGATAGTAATGAGATCCAAGGTGAAGGTCATCTTGCCTGAAATCCCGCTAGGAAGAAGAACGAGCCCATGAAGAAGATGAAGCCACGAAGACGAACCAAGCGTAGACGAACGAATCCTCACGATCGCATAGCAAGCAGGAACTATCGAGAAGAAGCACACAACAAGGTAAACACACCACACATGAACATGACAAGATGCACAACAAACATGATGCATGACAAATCTATATGAGGCTACTCATGGCAAGAGATGATGCAAACAAGAGCAACACATCAAGGCAAGTTTAAATGAGGCCGGGAACAACATATAACAATTCCGGCAAGTCCTCATATGCAAATTTCGAAATTGGTACAGATCTGAATAAACCTTATGTTTAAGTTGTTAAACAGCAAGTTAAGATGCACGAAGAGGATCTACACAAAATTCTAGTCAAGTTACATATAAAGTTCATTTAATTCGGAGCTACGGCCAAGAAGATATGAGCAAAACAAGTTAAACATGGCATTGATGCAAAATGCATACAAACCTCAAGCAAACACTCTCAAAACAAGGATGCAACATGATAATATGAAACTACATGCAAAATCAAGCAAGTTTCATATAGAGCACACTCAAAACGGAGCAACGGTTCAACACGCACTATACAAGTTATATCAACAATCTGTCCAAAACAGCAACTAGGCATATTGCAAGCATCAAAACAACATGCTACAGTACCACAATATAAAAACAAAAGTCATGGGCATGATGTACAGGTAAAGAATGACAAAACATGAACACTGAGCTATCAACAGAATTCACTAGAACATGCTCAAACACACATGGCAAGATCGCAAATAATATCAGTTTACAGGCTTTGCAGAAATAACATCAGGTTGCAATGTTTAGAGTTACCAAACAACATGTTACAGGAACTTATCATGGCAAACAAAGGCATGGCATGAATATACTAATTGCATAGAACACCCTTACTGACCATCAGCCAAAAAGGATCAGAAGATATGATGGCAGCCATGCAAACATGGCAAGTTATGACAGATTCATACATGGCAGGAACAACAATAAGTAGGCATGTTTGTGAGCTTGTACCACTCACCACAGAGCATTACATGGCATGACAAGGCAACCAACAGCAAGATGGCATAAATATGAAGCTAATAATGGCAATAGCAAGTTCATAGGGTGCATGGATCACTAACAACAATCATGGCAACAACTGAACTTAATGTTAACAGGCTGACAACAACATTATTTAGCAAATTTCGAGCAAGATATGACAAGCTACAACAAGCTATAAATGCTACCAGGGGCATGGATGGATAGAGCATAACATGTATAACAAAACACCCTTAGTGAATATCTCCATATTATGCATAGAATGACTTGTAGCAGCAGGTTTACATAACATCATAATATAACAGAATCAGCCTAGCAAAACAGCAACAGCAAGTACACTACTTAACAAGCTCGATTCACTCACCACAAGTCATTGCATGACAAGATAAGCATAGCATCAGCAAGAAGACATGTTTATGAAACAAACCAAGGCAAGAACAAGTTCATAGCATGCAAGGATCAACTACAACAACCTTGGCAAAATTGAATAACATGTAAACAATCTGCCAGGAAACATTTTGTAGCAAAAGTAGAGCACGAAAATGACATGCTAGGCTACTCCATAATTGCAAACAGGGGGATGAATGGATAGAGCAAGACCATATGTTCAAAACATCCTTACTTAAGTATCTCAAAATATGCATGGATCTCTCTGTAGCAACAAGTTTACATGGCATCAAAATAATAGCAGAACAGGGACTAAAATCAGCAACATCACGAAGCCCACTGTAAATATGGCATGTCATAGATCAAAACACATGTAGACATCAACCTCATAGGATGCACACATCAATCATGGCAAAAATGACAAAAGAGCATGTTCTGTTAAGAAACAGGAACTAACATTATGAAGCACTTTTGCAACAATGATTCGGGCATCAAGATGAACTCAACTGAACACGATGCAATGGAATGAAATGAAGTACTCGTTGAGGCGAACAATTTGACATATTACACGCACAAAACGGAGCAATGTGCATGGAGTTATGATGCGATCAACAGGGCATAAAAATAACAGCAGATCCGGGGACTTGATGGAATTTCACCTTGGGGACAAAGTGGACGGGGCGATCCGGGGCGGAGGCGTTTGGATCGGGGGCTTGGTGGATCTGGTCCACCCCGATGAGATCTCACCGGAGAAGAACTCCGGCGAGCGGCGGGCGGCTCCGGCGAGGTCGGTAGGCGGCGGAGGCGACGGATCCGGTGAGGAGGGCGCGGGGAAGCGGTCGGGCGCAGGCGGGCGCGACCGAGGCGGCGCGCACCAGCGCGGGAGGCGGCGGCGGGTGGCAAGCGGCGCCATGGGCGGTGGAGGGAGGCGTCGGAGGGCGGCGGAGGTCGCGGCGGGTTGCCGGAGATGGCTGCCACGGCGAGGAGGCGGAGATGGCGGCGGCGGATCGGGCCTCGGGGAGATGCTGGCTGTCGCAGGCGGACGGCGGCGCGACTTCGCCTGGCGCTGCCCGGGCGGGCCTGCCTGGCCGGGCTGGCCGGCGGCGGGAGGAGGCCGGAGGCCAGTGGCGTCAGCGTGAGTGGGCTGCGGCGGCGGCGATGATGACGTGGCAGCCTTTGTGATACGCCGGAGTGAGGTGGCTGGAGGCGGTGGACACATCCGCGCGGAACGGACATGTCCGTTGGAGGAGGAAGATGGCTAGGGTTTGATTTGTGAAAAATCCGGGAGGGGCACATATTTATAGGTAGAGGGAGGTAGGAAAGTCCAAAAGGAGCACGGTTTTCGCCCACACGATCGTGATCGAATGACCGAGAGCATGGAGGGGAGTTTGCTGGGTTTTGGGCCACTTTGGAGAGGTGTTGGGCTGCAAGACGAAAGGGGGGGTTTTGGGCCACGCGGTTAACCGTTGGAGTATCAAACAACCTCCAAATGGCACGAAACTTGACAGGCGGTCTACCGGTGGTATACCAAGGCCGCTTGGCAAACCTCGGGCCATTCCAAGAAAGTTTAACACCCGCACACGAAACAAGGTCTGAGAGGGGCGACGGGCGCACGCGAAAGGTCCGGACTCCGAACGGACAACGGAGAGAACCGGAAGAACCCGAACGGATGCAAGTTTTGAAAAACATGCAGATGAAATGCAGATGATGACATGGAAAAATGCAACACGCGAGCAAATGACATGGCAATGACGGCGAATAACTGGCGGACACCTGGCGCATCGGATCCGGGGCGTTACAACCCAACCCCCACTGCAGAGTACCACCGATCATCACCGACTGATGACGAGTTTCACGTTTTCATCAGACCACTGGGCTCCAGTCCGAACTACGTGCCTCTCAATTTTTCCCCCAGCTGAAATAGGCTTCGATTCTTTGGATCCTTACACCGCAGCCCCTGAATCCAGCTCCACCTTCAACATGACTCCATGGTAGATGATCAGTCCACCCTCGTGCCCCGTCGACTTCAAGCTCTCATGTGCCCACCGTCTTGAATCAACCCCGCGCCATAGTCTTGTCGAAGCCGCACAAGCCCTCGGGGCCTGCGCCACGTGTTTCCACGCCCAGAAGTCGGTTGATACGTCTCCAACGTATCTATAATTTTTGAGATCTCCATGCTATATTATCTACTGTTTCGGGCAATATTGGTGCTTTATTATCCACTTTTATATTATTTTTGGGACTAACCTATTAACCGGAGGCCCAGCCCGAATTGCTGTTTTTGCCTATTTCGTGTTTGAAGAAAAGGAATATCAAACGGAGTCCAAAAGACACGAAACTCCACGGAACCTGTTTTTGGACGAGAAGAAGCCCATTGAGTGCCGGAGCTCACCGAGAGTCCCGGGCTGCCCTCTGAGGGTGGGGCGCGCCCCTACCTCGTGGCCAGCCCGGAAGTCCACCGACGTCCTCCTGCACCCATATATACTCTCGTACCCTAAAACTTCGAGCAGAGATTGGATCGGAAGTTCCGCCGCGCAAGCCTCTCAGAGCCACGAAAAACCAATCGGGGCCCTCTCGGCACCATGCCGAAGGGGCCATCATCACCAGTGGCCATGGAGGAGTATCCCGGAGGGTCTTCATCACCATGAAGGCCAAGGACCCGGAAGGTGGAGGCCATGGAGGAGGAAGCACAAGGGGGAGAACCTCTCCTCCTCTCTTCCGGTGGTGCCGGAGTGCCATCGGGAGGGGAATCATCGCCGCGGTGATCGTCTTCATCAACATCACCATCATCATCACCATCCTCATCTCTTTTACGCGGTCCACTCTCCCGCACCCCGCTGTAATCCCCTACTTGAACATGGTGCTTTATGCCACATATTGTGATCCAATGATGTGTTGCCATCCTATGATGTTTCAAGTAGATATCTTTTGTCTTTGGGTTGATTGATTGATCTAGATTGGTATGAGTTGTATGTTTTACTTTGGTGCTGTCCTATGGTGCCCTCCGTGTCGCGCAAGCGTGAGGGATTCCCGATGTAGGGTGTTGCAATACGTTTATGATTCGCTTATAGTGGGTTGCGTGAGTGACTGAAACACAAACCCGAGTAAGGGGGTTGTAGCGTATGGGAATAAAGAGGACTTGATGCTTTAATGCTATGGTTGGGTTTTACCTTAATAATCTTTAGTAGTTGCAGACGCATGCTAGAGTTCCAATCATAAGTGCATATGATCCAAGTAGAGAAAGTATGTTAGCTTATGCCTCTCCCTCATATGAAACTGTAATAGTGATTACCGGTCTTGTTAACAATTGCCTAGGACAATTCCACTTAACCGATCCACCATTATTCCACACTCGTTATTTATATTATTTAGTAATATATTCTAACTTTATGATAACAACACCTACTTTTATATTTTAGCTCTCCGATATCATACAAAGTTATCCTCTTCATACCCACAACATAGTTTTATTTCTCGTTGCTAGTTGGAAGCAAGCGCATTGGTGCGTAGAAAATGTCGATGGCAGAGATAGGGCTTGAGAGAATATTGATCTTACCTTTAACTCCTTGTGGGTTCGACACCCCATACTTATCACTTCCACCTTGGAAAAGTGCTACGATGATTCCTTGCACTTGGGGATTATCATCGGTCACCATCAGCATCACGCTCCTATGTCTTCGTCGCCGATCCCACCACCGTTGTCAGGACCCCGATTCCAAGTCACATCGATCTAGCCGGTAACACCTCATATCACTTTGCGGCCTCACGCACGGTATTCCCACGGGTGTCGCCTTATCATGGCCCGGGACCGTTTGCGTTTTTTGGCTCACGTATATGATAGTGTCGCTAGCATCCATATGACAGAGAACCCGGGCCGACATGGCTAGTCGTGAACCCAAAGCGGCGCTAACCTATGGGGACAGGCATACATGAATCACATCGAGCATGTCGGTCATCAACGTATAAATTCGGGCTGTAGCCTTTGGGCTAGCGGACTCCGGTATCCCGGCATGGCAGGCTAGGCAGGACTCGAATAACACCGCGTGACATTTCCCGAAGGACAGGACATAAGGCGAAGTGAAACACATGCCGGCCAGTCATGTGTCCAAGCGATAGTGCTGGGCTAACAGGACTCCGGTGAACCGGGCTGTAGCGGACTACTATCGCTCAGAAGCACGAGACTACATTTCCCCATATGAGAGGCTGCAAAGGATAAACAACTAGTTTGTCGGATCCCACACATACCAAGCATTTCAAACATACACACAAGTGCTCAATATGTGTAGATACAACATGGCATCACAACATAACTCTACGACTCAAATATTTATTCATTAGGCTCCGAGTAGCGAGATATTACAAATATGGGTCTCATGACCCAACACTCAGAGCATACAAGTCAAGGCACAAGTGGAAGCTTAACATGTCTGAGTACAGACAACTATAAATGAAAAAGGCTGAGAAGCCTGACTATCTACCAGATCCTGCCGAGGGCACAAGATTGTAGCTGAGGTATCAAGCTAAACGTCAAGTCCAAAGCGGAACTACTAAGCGTAGGCCGACGTCTCTACGCAAAACATAAAATAAGCAAGCGTGAGTACAAACGTACTCAAAGAAGACTTACATCGTAACTAACTACATATGCATCGTTATCAATAAAGGGGTGGTGGAGTTTGTTGCAGCAAACCAGCTTTGACTCGATGGCTATCCTAAACTACATTTAACGCAAGTAACTCTTTTGAGGTGGCGCACACGAGTCCACATATTCACCATATCAATACACCACTATGGACCCGCTCCCGTCTCCCTACGAGAACGCCATCCATAGCAATCGACGCTTATCTTGCGCATTTTAGGATATCCACTTTCACTTGTCTATGAACTGGTATAGGCAACCGAAGTCCTTCTCCGTGGACACGGCTATTCGAATAGATCATATTAACCTGCAGGGTGTACTTCTTCACACACGCTCTCACCACTTACCGCCGTTTACGACATGTACTCGGCAACCTTCAAGCGAAGCCCAACGTGGGTGTCGGCCACGACCTACCTAAACACCCAAGTCCCTAGTCCAGGTTTATCGCCTATTCGGGTTCCATCCGCAGGAGTCCGCCGAGGTTTCCCATACAGCCCCGAACGATGTGTGCGGGGTTCCCGAGACACCAAGCAGGCGAATCGGTACATCAGACACGGTGCCTACCGCAACACAACCCACCCCTACGGTCAGCGTTGCGTGCGGCCCCAAAGATGCTACAAACACGAAACTACTTGCAACTCCGGATTTGGGAACAAGGGTGGTTAAGAAGCCGAGAGGGTCCATTGGTTTCGGGCCCAATGCGTGGTAGTAACTGTTTCATGGATCACAAACACAGAACTCAGTTCACGAGGGCCGGCTGCAATGAGACAACCCACCATGTACTCCTACATGGCCTCTCACCGCTACCTTTACCAAATCGTGTTCACACACTTAGCTCACACACGCAGATGGGACATGTTCACACACCTCCGATTCATCCTCCGATGAATCAGACCTGACTCAACTCTAAGCAAAGAGTGTGCATGACAAACAAGCATGAATGAGTAGGCACAACAGGGCTCAAACAACTCCTACTCATGCTAGTGGGTTTCATCTAATTCTTGTGGAATGACAGGTCATCACGGAGGATAAAGGGGTTCGGCTACGCAGCAGTAAATGTATAAATCGTTGTTGTCCTAATGCAGTAAAATAGAGCAGGAGCGAGAGTGTGATTATATCGGAATGAACAAGGGGTTTTGCTTGCCCGGCACTTCAAGATAATATAGTTCTTCATCGGTGTCATTGATCACATCGTCGATAGCAACGTCTATCGAGAGGGGGCAATTACCGGCAAACAGGAGAGAACTCAATCAATGCAATGCACATTCACATGAATGACATGTCATGTTAAGGTACTGACTTCACCTAATGCAAAATCTAGCCAAGTTAATTGAAGTGGAATTCAAACAATAATAAATTCCAACTCCAAATGTTATTTCATAATTTTCCCTAATCATGATTCATCCTATTCGGTGATGTTAACTTGTTCAAACATGCATGATCATGGCATAAACAGATTCTTCATATTTTTCTGATCATTTTTCATATATAAATTATTTAATTTGGAGTTCTGATTAAAAGTTATGAATATTTGAAGTTTGAACTATATTCGGAATTTCCTATATTAGAATAAATCTAGTAATTAATTTCTTTGCGTACCATGCGTCACAATGACGTTATAGTCAATCGGAGGCGTCGGTGTCAAACCCGATTTGTGGGTCCAGTTGTCGTGGTAATTAGTTTAACTAAAATTTAATTAAAACTAAACCTATTTAGTTAATGTGGCTGGGCCCCACTGTCATTGACTCAGAGAGTCAACCAGGCCCACCCGTGGTCAAAGTCAAAGTCGGCTGCCGGCGTCTAGCCAGCGAGCCCGACCTTGATGGCGGAAAGTGAGTTTGGCCATTCCGCGACCAAACGAGCCGCGGAGGTGGCTATGGGTAGTCAAGGTTGAGCCGCAGCTCTTGGTGGAGTCGGTTGGGGTCGGGCGGCGGAATCGGCACCCGGCGACGACCTAGGCGGGCCGGAGTTCGGCCGAAGACGAACTCGAGGCTAGGGGATCGGTGAGGTGCGGGAGTGCATGGTTAGACCCTATGCGACGTGGTGAGTGTGATGGACACCAAGAGGTGGCGGAGGGTGACCGGAGCACGTCGGCGACGAGCTCATGGCGCGTCGCAGTTGATCTCCGTTCGGTCGCTACACGGCTCGAGAGCGAGAGAGAAAGGGAGGAAGGTAGCTAGGCTCACAGGCAACTCGGAGGAGCACTCGGTGCGGTCGGGACGGGCCGAGCGGGCGACGGCGTTGAAGGGGATCTCAGCTGACGGCGGATCGGCGAGGTCGGTCTGATGGCCTTGGGCTACTCGAGCACGCTGAGGCTCGGCTATCTCGGGTAGAGAGGAGGGTGGCGGAGCTCCTAGACACGGCGAGGAGGGGTGAGGACGGCGGGAGCGCGTCACGGCGACGGCGTGGCTGCAGTGGCGTCGGCCATGGCCGGGGAGCGCGAGGAGAGGAGCCGGGAGGAGAGGAGGTGCCCGAGGGATTCGGGAGAGAGGAGAGCGAACCACGTCGGTGGGCGGTGGAAGCGGCGAGGCGGCGACTAGGTGCGTGGCACCCATGCGGTGCTTCGCCGCCGAGCACACTGCTCGTCAAGCGAGCCAAGCAGCGCCGGGGCTGGGCCGGCAGTGGGCCGGGTAGGTGGCGCTGTAAGCTTTTCCAAACTGTTTTTCTTTTTCTATTATTCTGCAACTTTGTGGAGCTTTTTTTAAAAATACCAAAACAGTTTCAAAAATCACCAAACTGCTCCTGGTCCATTGTTGGAATATTTCCAACATGAAACATTTCTGTTTGGGGATATTTGGGCATTTGAAATATTTTATATAATTTTAAATGCCCAAACTCAAATACTTATGATTTAATTCAAGGACCTTAGGATGTCCTAGAAAATTGTGCACCACTTTTGGCAGAGGCTCTAAACCAAAGCAAAGATGATGAGCATTTTTGAAGGGCATTTCAGGTTCATTGAAATAATTTTTAGTAAACCCTAGTTGAATTAAGAGGGGTTCTGGGGGTTTTCTGTCTTCCCCATTTCAAATTTCATGGAAGTTAAACATGATGCATGGATGCAATGCCACTAGTTACAAGCAAGCTCTAGGGCTGTGACAACCGTCTTCCGTACCAACGGACTCGCGTCGATCCGTCACACTATCTAGCCCGACTCAGGCTCCCAAATTATCTTCCGTGAATGTTCATCCAACACATGATTATTCCATCTTAGTTGGCCTGGCTTCCTGCAACGCCTTCAAGCATACTTGTCGTGCCAATAAAATTTTTCACCCATGTGTGCCACAACTCAAGGTTTCCAGTTCTATCAACTTTTCCACCTCAAACCTGATATCCGTTGGCACCATGATTCTGTATACGACTGACCCGTGAAAAAATTAACTGAGCTCCCTTCACCTGATGCTTATGTACACGAACCAAACCTGACGTGGTACACTCCGTGTACTGATTGCAAAACCCAACCAAGAATGATATTGGTCTTCACGTGACCTGTAGCTCCCTTGCACAATATTCTAATGCTAGCTACTCCCTTCGTCCATTAAAAAGTGTACTTCCAACTTTATTAGAGAGTCAAACTATCTCAATGTTTGATCGAGTTTATACCAAAATATATCAACGTTTGTGAAACCAAATAGGTATATGATAAAAATATATTTTATCATGAATCTAATGCTACTAATTTGATGGCATAAATGTTGGTGTATTATTGTATAAATAAGGTCAAACATAAAAAATATTTAACTTTCCAATAAAATTAAAAGTACACTCTTCAAATGACGGAGGGAGTAATTGCTTTGCCTTGCCCTTGCTTTCCAACGGATGCACAACACACAATGGATATTTCTTCTGGTAGATTTGATCTGCTGCTGCCTCTCTCCGCGTCGGACACGAGGACTCGGTCCTCCTTTTTTTTCTCAAACAAATCTCCTGCAGCTCCTTGTACAGCAGGTATGCCTCCAGATCAGCAGAAGCCTCATGGACTCGGTCCGGCCCAGCCAGTCTGCCACGTCCACGAGCCGACGCCTCCCACGGGTCTTGCGCTGAGCCGTGTGCACCGCTGCGGCTGTGCATGCCTGCCTATGCAACGCAATTCGAGACCTGCCAAACTTGCCGAGATCGATCTCGGATTGCTTGGTTCACGCTGCAAGTGCTTCAGATTGCTATTCAAAAACGCCGACTCCGAATATATCTCATTGCCACTGTTCCGATCCATCGATCGGTTTTAACTCCACAACTACGATCTCTCGGCTTCGCTTCCTCTAATCAACAGCCAACATCCTTCGAACAACCTAGCTCATGATACCACTTGTTAGAATAAATTCGAGGCATATTATTGATCATCCAAAGACCAAGTAATCACACGAGCACGACATCGAGATTTGTTAACGAGGTTCATCGATATGGCTACATCCCGGCGCCTGACTATGGGCGCTCCAACCCATGATATCATATAATACCGCTACCGCTCAGAACCGCACATGCCGCCGGCTTCCCTGCGTTCGGTCTTTATTATGTTGGCGTATGTTACATCGATAATTTCGCTTATATATGAGACACGGGAAGTGTCCTACTAGGACACAACTCCATATCCTTTCTAAACACAATACAACTATAAGTCCAACTGTAACCTACCTCGTATACTATATTTAATACAACTCCAACAAGTCGGTTCTAACCGATCAACCAAGCTGCCGCCATTGATATGACCCGTCCCGTGCTGGTCCGTCCGTATACGCACGACGGCACGGTGCCTAACCTACAAGAGCTAGCTACTAAAACTGACAGCTTTTTAAACTAACACGAACGAGCATGCCCGTCGCGGAAGAAAAACGACTTTCATTATGTACAAACAGAGCAGTTGCCGGTAACTGATTACTCCCTTCGTTTTTAAATATAAGTCTTTTTACAGATTTCAACAAGTGATTACATATAAAGTAAAATGAGTGAATCTACATTATAAAATATGTCTACATACATTCATATGTTGTAGTTTATTTAAAATGTCTAAAAAAATTTATATTTAGAAACGAAGGGAGTAGGCTGCATAGCGGTTGGTCACTGCACATGCAGATGAGCCGGCCGGTTAAACTAAACGGGACAGGTCGCGTCACGGGGGGTCGTCGGGGTCCCGCTGTCTTTGTATCGTAGATTTGCATGGGATTATTTCTAATAATCTTATGAGTGGGTCAAACATTACCAGATTTTCTCTGTTCTATGGCACGTCAGTTTCGTAGAAATTTGAACATCCACTTATTTTTTTAACTTACCCACGTAGGATAAGGATGCCCTTCTTTTTTGGTCTATTTGAGTGACTATTCGTAACTTTTTTCTATTTTTTACGATAAATAACTTGTAAATTACTCATGTAGCATAGCTACTTCCGACTTGAGTGACCACAACGTCCTTAACTGTCGCTGTGGCTGCGAGGCAGCGCGGCGATTGGTTCGGGGGCCTGGTGCGGCTCACCTATTCATCTCCGCGTGGTGCGGGTGGTGGATGCAGTGCCCGCTGAGATCTCCAGTCTGATGTTGGGAACCGATGGGTAGCGTGGTTCTTGGGTTCTTTTTGCTCTAAGATAGTGTTCTGCAGGTCAGTTGCCGGCCCTCATGGATCTGGCCGTTGACAAGTTTCGGAATGCTCCGCCGAAGATTTTTATTGGGTGCTTGACGCGTGTAGATTGCTGAATCGGACGGGATTCGGTCATGTGAGCCCCTATTTCAGACCGAGTAGATTTACGAGGGTGTGACGCGAAGCTGCGGTGCTTGTTGACATTTAGGGACATATCGGTATTTCGATTTTCATGGTGAAGACAGCGGCGGACAACGTCATGGTGGCTGAAGTCTGAGGCCTTGTAATGGTGGATCGACTCTTTGTGGCAGTGAAGACTTTGCTTGGTGATTCGTGACTCGTAACAGCGGCATCGGCAAGTGGGGCGGCAGCACAAGTGGAGCGCAGAGTCTTAGCTTTTAGGGTGAAAATCCAAGGTCTGGCCTTAATTGGTTATGCTTGGCAGTGACCTTGTTGAAGGCATTGTTTTGAGAACGCGGATCTTCTCCAGGATGAAAAGCTAAGATCTACGATCGGGCGAGCACATTGCTTGTGCAGTACTTCCTTCTTGGTGGTATCGCTTTTGGAGAATTAGGACTTCTGTGTGTTGTCTAGATGGTGGTTCGCGCTGCAGCTACAAAAAATTGATCACTGTAGCAGGATCTTTCCTTTTTTTTTTCTTTTTGTCTTTTGGTTGTGCTCATCAGTAATGACTTTACAATATTGCGTTGTCGCATAGGCTGGATGTAATTGGTATCTTCGTGGTATTAATATATTTTCTTTGTCGGAAATACGCACGTTGGCACGGTGCCTAAGAGCATCTACAGTCGGGCGCCCTGAACCCTCCTGAAATGCCCGGGCGGACGCCCCGGTCACGAAAATGCAACTTAGACGGCGCCCCAAATGTGCCTCAAACGCCAGCGCTGACCGATACCTCTCATATGCAGCCCAAATATGGGCGCCCGAACGTGCCTGGGCGCGTCCACCACGTTGGTGCCGGCCCACGCTGGCCCATCCGATCCCACATATATTCCTTCACATCCGCTCGCCGGACCAAACCCTAACCACTTCACTGCACTCTCCTCCGCCCAAGCTCCCGTGTGGCGATCTCCGGCCTTCTCCGGCATGACAAGCAGCGGATGTGATTTCGACCAGTCCAAATGCGTCGACTGATGTATCGTTCCATGTGGGTTGGAGGAGGCAATGATCGTCTGCATTGCACTCCACCGCTCCAGAGAGAACAGCGCCCGGCCGACGGCAGGATCTGTCCGGCGCATCAGGCGCTCGGATCCTCTGTGGCTGGAGCATTGCGGTCCCGGGAGCCTTCAAATCTTCCACTCGCCGGTCCGGCGGTGTACGAATCCCATCAAAACCGGTGTGCCCGTTATGGGAAGGACAGGATAAGGGTGGCGGTGCACATAGACCGGTCGATGGGCCGCCGTACCTTCTTGGCAGCATATTATTTGAGGCTGACCGGGCGATCGACCGCTCCGTCGGGTCTGTCCCTGACCGGCCGCCGGTACTGTTACTCATGTTGTTGCCATTGTGGACTCTTATACTGTTGTCGCGTGATAGACATGCCCGATAAGCTTTCTCGGTCGTACTATAGTGACGCGTACAGTTACAGATACTCTGGTTGGAGCATAGCATCTTGGGGTTAGCTGCTGCTACCAACGACGTGACTCCGCGGCACCAGAGCTCATTATCATTATTCGGTTTTTAGCCTGGAACGGCCGAGCTGCCGCCATTGACATGACCCGTCCGTGCTGGTCCGTCCGTATACGCACGATGGCACGGTCCCTAACCTCCAAGGGCTAGCTACTAAAACTGACTACTGACTACTCCTAAGCTTACACGAACGAGCATACAGCATACCCGTCGCGGAAGAAGAACGGCTTTCATTACGTACATACAGAGCAGTTGCCGGCCACTAGGGTGTAGACCGGTTGGCCACTGCACATGCATATGCACCAGAACGGAACAGGTCGCATCACGTGGAGTCCTCGGGTCCTGCCGTCTTTGTATCGTAGATTTGCATGGGATTATTTCTAGTAATTTTATGAGTGGGTCAACAATGCCAAATATTTTCTGTTCTATTGCACGTCTGTTTTGTAGAAAATTCGAACATCCACTCCTTAATTTTAACTTATCCACGTAGGATGAGGATTACCTTCTCTTTTGTTCTATTAGAGTGACCATTCGCGTAACTTTTCTGTATTTTTTAATGAGAAATATCTTGTATTTCAGTCCATGCCTTCTTTCCTCAAAATGTTTACCACTTCAAAACAATCATTCTCAATATGCATTGGGAGTTGACTCCATCCGTATTTTAAGTTAGCCCATCCTGTTTCGGTAACCTACCAAGATGAAACCTATACAACACAAATGTTATTGGTTCAGTTAGACCATATACCGATAAAGGTTCTGCCCCGCTTTATATATTTTAGCAATGATGAGCAAACATCCAACTGCATACGGCACGACACCACGAAACACACGTCCAAAACAGGATACGAAGGACCTGAGTATTAGCAAGACCACGCCAAATAACTCCAAGCCAACTACAAATGAAAAAACAAAGCGTTGTTTGGAGACGATACAGCCTCAACCTTGGCCAAGCCACCGCGAAGGAGGAGCTGACACCACTCGTTGACGCATATCATAGTTAGACATCATCAAACTTAAAACTACCTTCTTTTGCGAGAAAAACTGGAAACTACCTGACATTTGTCTTTTCCCCTAAGGAACTACTCCCTCTGTAAACTAATATAAGAGCGTTTAGACCACTAAATTAGTGAGCGAAACGCTCTTACACTAGTTTACGGAGGGAGTACGTGACATTTGTCTTTTTAATGGTCTGGTGTTTTGTTAAGAGAACGTCGATCGTTTGGAGGCGTGTGTAGGTGCCGATAGACATGATCCACTCTCGCTTATGTTAAACACCCGAACTTTCCAGTGGCAAAATCTTGGCCATGCAATAATCGAACGTTTTGGAGGCCTACGTTACGTGCCAGCAGGCCTCTGAATCGCTCGTTCAATCATCTGGAGTTATTAATAATCCCACGAACATTCCAGCGACCAAATCTTCGCCATTATACAATGATCAATTCTCCACAGTGACCAACTCTCGTTCTCCACACGACCAGCACGCATCCCATCTGTTTGGTCGTCCCGTCCGCCGTCGCGACGCGCCGCGCTTATCCCCGCTTCCGTCCGCTAGATGCGCGCGGCCGGGAGGCCACTCGACGCAATGCCGGCTGCCATAGATTATTCGGAGGTTTCGTCGTGTGCCGCCTCCGGTCGCGGGCCGGGAGATTTGATCGACGGCGACCGCGGTTCGGCGCAGCTAATTCGGTGGACTTTCCGTGAAGGCTGCGCGAGTAGAAAACAAAGTGTGATGTTTGCGTCTTCGGTGGATGGGAACGGGACAGGAACAGGTACTACGTGACATTGACTCGTCGGGGAATTGCATATGCTTTTTCGGGCAATTTTTTTGCGCCACAGGAAGATGCATGGCGTGCGTGTAGAGTGTAGCGTGGTTGCTTGCTCCCGCTACGTCCTAGGCCAAGTGAAACTTATCTCTTCTGTTTTCGAGGAACCAATTGATCACTGCGATGGACCTGTGGTGACTAGCACCCTGAACACTCAACCAACCAAGCATGCCATTGATTGGGAGGGCCATTTTGGCTCTGGGTGCATATGCTACCTAATGAACAGTAAATTAAATAAGTATTAAGTAAAATTTTAATATTCTGATTTTTTTGGGAGATGTTCTTATTAGTGTAACAAGTGTGTTCGACAATTTTCATGCGAAACGGCATGTCTGCTTCGTTGGTGAGAAAAAACAAAAAAAAAAGTGTAACATTTATCGTTTGACTTGTTTTTTTTTCATACATCAAAATACTTAAGCTTTCCTCCTAAAAATTTGCATGTAGCACTTTTGTGTGACAATGAACACATCTATTTTTTTTTTACATTTGCGAAAAAAAATTAGTGGGCTGGAGCATATCCTTCCGAGAGACAAATTGAATTTCTGGCATTGAATCCATTTATAAATTGGTGCGCAGATCGAGTTAGGCGTTACCGGTTTAGTACGGGGGAGAGTAGTATAGGATCTGGCCTTTAGGTGAGATCATAGAATCAACCCTAAAGTTTGGACGTTTCATATTTAGACAATCCAAAAGATTCTGAAATTTTTCGACAACATACCTCCCGAGTATGTCTACAACTCAAAAAAAAAACAGCTCAAAAACTCAATCTAAATTAGAGATTCAAAAAAGACAAATTCAACGATGAATAGTGTGAGCTATGGGCGAATAGTATTTGACATTATTCATATGTGATTTTGTCTTTTTCGTTTCTCTAAGTGTAGTTCGAATTAGGAGTTGAAACTTTTAAAGGTTCTACATCAAGCATGGATGTGTGTCTGCCAATATTTTCAGAATTTCTAGACATGTTTTCTATCTTCAAAAAGTTTGATCTCATTGCTCTCACCTAAGCCCAGATCCTATACTGGCCTTCCCCGTTTAGTGCATAGGCATGCACGTTGGAGTCAGGCACGGCGACGATCCATTTATATATAAACTGGACGCAGATCGATAGCTCACGTGAACAGTCCCGGCCATTGAATCTTAAAACGGCGTCATGGCTTAGATCATGCACCGTCTTGTGCCTACTCATATTGTTTATTAAAAAAAAAACTCGGTCCTGAGAAATCTCTTACTAGTTCGTCTTTAATAAGAAAGGAAATTCATATTGTACGTTTTGTCCGTGAGAACAATCTACTCAAGATCAATAGTAGAGTTAGTTTGTTTGCCCATACTCAGAAAAAAAAAAGACAAATCACTTAAAATAGAAGAGTTGTTTGCACATACTCAGAAAAAAAAAAGACAAATCACTTAAAATAGTAGAGTTAGTTAGTTTGCTCTTCTATTTTAAGTGATTTGTCTTTTTTTTGAGTATGTGCAAACAAACTAACTCTACTATTGATCTTGAGTTAGTTAATTTGCTCCAACCCCTAAAAAAAAGTTAGTTTGCTCTTATACGTGCACATACACACGAGTCAATGCTCACTTAAAATATCAGAAACACAAAATTCTCTATCCCCGCAGCTCGAGCGTAGATTTATTAATCGTGCTGTAGCTAGCTGCCCTCCCGGGGTAACATGTGCGGTTGCCCCGAATTTTTTATTATTGATAATTAATATTCTAGTAATTCTGAAACTAATAAACACTAATGAGAAATTTGAAAAATAGAAAGGACGCTAGGAATGATAGCGTCCAAGGCTAGACGCTAGTACCAATGACGTCCAAAGCTGGACGCTCTTATAAACAGCGTCCACTGTTTGGTTCCACCAGACGCCACCTGGCTACCTCCGACCTTTAACATGTACCCTTAGCCACCTTCACAGGACCAAAGCTAGACTCCGTCACCTCTAGCCCGCCGTAAATGGCATTCCACGACACCGCCTTCATGAAGGTAACGACGTCCACGGCTGCCACCGCCGCCGGCATTGCACAAGCCATACAATGATTACCCTCTGGCATGCACTCTCCGCCTCCGAGACCATCATTGATCGCCGAACACCGGACACCATGCCGCATGCATGCCCAAGGCAGGGATAGTCGTCTGAAGGCCGCGCCGCCGCACCCAGCAGCCTACGCCGCCTGCCAGCTTTCACGCCGCCACCAGGACACCGTCCGTGGCCGCTTAGGTGCACCGTCGCGCCCGTTGTCCAGCACGGCGTCCATGCTTTCCCGAACTGGCCTGAGCCCGACCTCCTATGCATGTAAGAGCAAACACCCCCGCCGCCGCCTACGTTAACCGGGCGAACGTGCCCTCTGGCAATGACTAGGGAGGAGGGAGAGGGGGAGGGGGAAGCCCAATGACGGTGGCTAGGGTTAGCCTCAGGTAGCTTGAGGGAGCGACCCATAAGGGAGAAGGGAAAGCGGGGAGGTCTCCTGACTAGTTCACCACTCGAGTTGTTTTCTTAGAGCAAAGGAGTGTACTGGAGCACACTGTCCATGGTTCAATCGCTGGAGGCTTTCACCCTCAAGGCAGCCCAGAAAGCAATTAAGTCATAGGTGTAGAATGCATAATTAGACTTGCTTGCGACAGTTTTGGTAACTAATGAGTAAGAAATACATACATTCAAGTGTTGTAAGACGATTTTACGTCTAATTTGGCAAAAGCAAACCGTGCTAGAATGGTACAAATGGGTGTTTCAATGATTTGTTATCGATGCCTTACAACCATCACAAAATATTCAAAGCTCACATATTAAATCTGTTAGAGGAAATACTCTCAGTATAGTTAAATAAAAGCACCTTATCGAACCACATAACCGGACGTTGTTTGTAATAGCGTCCAGCTATGGATGTCATTCGCAATAGCATCCAGCGTGGACGCAGTTGTATATAGCGTCCTTCCTATTTTTAAAATTTTGGCCCACCCATTATCAATTTTCTAATTGCTGCAATACTAATTACTATCAATAAAAAAATCAGGCGGTTGCCAGTGGGATGCATGGGAAACAACATCTATCCTAGTCCATGTGTTGGCTACTCGGTCACCAGTCACCACGAATCCAAGGCAGCACCAGGAATTCACTACGCGGACCACCGGCATGCGCTCGTTCTCGTTCACGCAGCAGCGCCGCTCTCTCGCTGGCGACGGGCGTTTAGTTGGAGCGAGCGAGCGAGAGGCGACGGGTGATGGGCGCGTTGTGACGCCGGTGCGATCCGCGGGATCTTGACTGACGCCGAAAAGGGCAGAGGCGACCGCGCCATGGCATGCGGATGGCGCTGGGTGCGGATGACCGACCGCCACACGCAGGAGGGAGAGAAGATAGGGTGGCAGTACGGAGGGAGGAGAAGTGAAAGTCTCCACGTGTATCGTGCGTGCTGTCCATCTCTCGCCTCGCTGTTCTCTGTACCTGCCTGCCTGCATCGTGCGGATTTTGACGATCATTCTTGTCAAAAAAATAATCTCGTCCCCTCCGTACTTGTACTCTAAGATCAACTAGACCGTAAAGGCGCGGGTTGCCGCGCCCGTCCGTTACAAATACAATCATAGAAAAATATACGATAAAATTTCATTGGTTCAAAGTATAGGTAGTGGTGTTACTTTTTGTACATAATCAGCCAATGACAACCGATGTGGTATGCTAGCTAAGGACCTTGGTGACTTTGTGAATATTTGTTGATAGCACATCATGGACAAACTCCAACCTGCTTGTTGCTGCTGTGATGAAACTTTGCTTTGCATCAAGGATGACCGGTTGAACACACATGTGACCAACAAATCGATCTGCATCATTGTGGTGGCACAAATTTGGTCAGCAGGACTGAACACAGTCACAAAGAGTAGAAACCAACCGTTATAAACAACAGCTACAATCTAGAAAGTAATTAAAACGGACGTTTCATACTGTCAGCGCAACATAGTGCTTTATCATGTACAACTAATAGATTTCCCACTTGTGGGAGAAAAATTATACAATAACATTGACATTACTCATTATTTAAAACGAGGCAAAAGATTTGCCATTTTCATTGAAGAAGGAGAAGAGTTTGTGTTCGTACATAACAGCCCCGCAAAAGCGGGAAAGGGGCAAGGCCTACTCTCGCGGCATCAAATTACACAAATGTCTAGCACCCGCCAGGGCCCAAATAGACGCCTCCTCCTTGATAATCCATACGATCACCGCCACCGGTATGACCTTAAATCCTGAACACTTTCGTGCATTTCGTTCCTTCCAAATCTCCCAGCTAACAAGATGAAGACAGGAGGCCAAGGCTTTCCGCGGTTGTGCGTTCTTTGGCGAGGACCCCTCCCACCACGACTGCACCGTGGCGTAGTTCGTCCAAGGAGCGGTGTCAACATCAAGGTGCAGCCAAGCAAGAACCTCCTTCCAAACCCGAATGGAGAAGCGGCATTTGAACAGGAGGTGCACCGCGGACTCTTGCACTTGGTTGCAAAGAGGGCAACGGTCACAGTTTGGCCACCCACGACGGTGGAGTCGGTCCGCCGTCCAGATCCTATTTTGCGTGATTAACCATGCAAAAAAATTGCATTTTGGGGGGCCCAAGCCTTCCATACAATAGTTTGTAGATTGGATTGCACAAGGCCAGCAAATTGCGCCAAGTAGGCCGTCTTGGAAGAGTAGAGACCATCATTGGAGAGCTTCCACAGAATGGTGTCTGAAACACCAGGCTGGAGGATGACAGGCAAAAGCTTGTTCCACAGGCGGTAAATTGTTCAAGATGATCCAGAGATAGACCTGCGCTTATATTAATCCAATTGACCCAGCTAGCATCTCTCGAGGGCCGAGGCAACAAAGTGCCACACTTCTTCTGGATAGCTCGAATATTTTTGGGGCGATGTCTTTGGGGCGGATGCCATCTAACCAAGATGATTCCCAGAATTTGGCCTTTGTGCCATCACCAAGGATGACCTTCGTGGCTGCTGCAAAAATGTCGCGATCTTCCTTGTCACAAGGGATCTCAGAACCGCACCAAGCCCTTGGCGGGTCATCCCACTCCAACCAAAGCCATCTAAGACGGAGCGCGGTGGCGAACTTTTTCAGATTGAGGATTCCTGTGCCTCCAAATTGTTTGGGTCTGCAAACTTGCTCCCGATTAATTTTGCATTTGCCGCCAGCCACCGTGGTCCGTTCCGGCACAAAGGTAGGCTCTTCGCGGGCTATCCGACACGTATCACCTCTACCGGGAGATCCAGCGGAGTGATATGGTAGATGGCCACCGCCGTGAGAACCGCTTTGACCAAGGTCATACGGCCCGCAATAGCCACGTGCCTCCCTCTCCATGGAGCAAGTTTCCCAGCCGCCTTGTCTTCGAGATGCTGCAAATGGGTCCTCTTGAGTCGTCGAATAGCAAGCGGGAGGCCCAAGTAGCGAATTGGGAAGGATGATCAGCATGCCGGGAATTGTTGTAGAATATCATCAAGCTCCAGACTTGAGCACTGGATGGGGGCAACTAAGCTCTTCGCACAGTTGGTGATGAGCACGGTTGATTCACCGAAGGAGGCGAGCGTGCTGGCAATGAAACTAACATCCTCCTTGATAGGGGCGCAAAAAACCGCTGCATCGTCAAAGATATAGTGAAGATCTAATGCCCGTGAAGCGGTTGCTTAGCGGGTGAAGCGGACCACAGTGGTAGCCTTTTCCGAGGATGTGGTGCAGCGGATCAATAGCGAGCACGAAGAGCAGCGGCGAGAGGGGGTCACCCTGCCGAAAGCCACAGCCATGCTTGATCGGATCACCGGCAATGCCATTGAGCAAAACTCTGGAGGAGGCCGTAGAGAGGAGGGCCGAGACCCACCCTCTGAACCGACTCGGGAAGCCATGATGGGTCAGAACTTCCATTAGATAATCCCACTTGACCGAGTCGAATGCCTTCTTAATATCAAGCTTGAAGAGGAGCATAGGGGTTTTTTGCGGTGGAATTTCCTGGCCAAGTTCCGCACGTACATGAAGTTGTCGTGAATACTCCTTGTTTTGATGAAGGCGCTTTGTGCAATGGAGACAATATCGTTCATGTGACGGGCCAGCCGAGTTGCAAGGATTTTGGCAATGAGCTTTGCAACAACATGTATTAGGCTGATGGGACGGAAGTCCGAGATGTCTTCGGCGCCATCCTTCTTAGGGATGAGGGTGATGTTCGCCGAGTTCAGCCAGTGGAAGTGTTCCGCATGCAGATCTGAGAACTTGTTAATCACAAGCATGACATCGTCTTTGATAGTGTCCCAGCAAACCTTGAAGAATTTCCCAATGAAACCATCAGGCCCCGGGGCCTTATCCCCAGGAAGGGTAGAGAGAGCATCCTTTACCTCATCCTCTGTGATAGGCACACCAAGGTCGGAAAGGTCATGTCCTGTAGGAGGGAAGGCCCCCCAGTTGATAGTTTTGGGGCGAGGCGAACCCCTCTTGATAATGTTGACGAAATGCGCTTGGACAATGTTGCTTTTATGATCATGACTAGTCACCCAGCCATTTCCATGCTTGAGTCTATTAGGTTCTTCCGACGCCTTCCGTTGATCCGAAGATGGAAGAAACGGGTGTTTGCGCCCCCCTCTTTGATATGTGTTATTCGTGAGTTTTGCTTTTTCCTATCTCTCTCCAAAACCGCCAGCCCGACCACTCTTCTTTTGAGCCTTTTCCGAAGGTCCGCCTCGTCCGCGCTAAGCTCTCGAGAGTCTTGGGCCTCATCAAGGCGTAAGATGATCTCCAAAGCCATGTGGAGCTGGAATTTAAATGCAGGAGAAGAGGGTCTTGCTCCAGGCCCGGAGCCTCTGACTAGTGCGCTTTAGCTTGTGGAAGAGCCTTTGGTACGCTTCAGAGTGTGCGGAGGGCTCGTTCCAAGCATCATGGACGGTTTGCTGGAAGCCAGGCATGCTTGTCCAGAAGTTCTCAAAGCGAAAAGTCTTCGGACGTCTTGGACCATCATCATTAGCTAGCAGAAGCGGACAATGATCCGAGAGGGACGATGATAAAGCATGGAGGATATGCTTGTCAAAAGTGATGTCCCAATCCTCATTGCAAAAGAAACCGTCTAGCTTGGACATGGTTGGATTGCTTTGCTCATTGCTCCAGGTGAACTTCCTGTTTTGAAGGTGAATTTCCTTGAGCTCGCAGAAATTGAGGGCGTTTCGAAAGCGAGTGATGCGGCTACGGTTTGCATTGGAGCGATTCTTGTCTCTGGCGCGGTAGATTTGGTTGAAGTCACCTGTGACCAACCATCCATCACCGGCAGGCGGCTTCTCAGCCATCAGTTCATTAAAGAAATCGTCCTTAAGATTATTTCTTGTCGGGCCATAGACCGTGGTGAAGTTGAAAGAGGTACTGGAACTAATAATGGTGATCTTCGCCGAAAGGGTGTAGGTGCCGAACTGTACGCTTTCAAGCTTCAGGTGCTCTTCATCCCAAAGCAGCAGGATTCCACCTCGAGTGCCTATAGCTGGTCGTTGGGCAAAACCTTGAAGCCTGAAGCCGCCCAAGAAGGAAGCGACCATTGGGTCAACAAGCTCTAATTTTGTTTCCTGGAAGCACGCTAAGTGGCAGGCCGAGGCAGCAACAGTCTCATTGACAGTGGTTCTTCTATTTGGGCAATTTAGCCCTCGAACATTCCAGTTCAGAACACTAAGGTTGAGACTATTCATCAATTACACCAAGCAACATCAGGCTAGCATTAGCCAAGTACCAGAACATGTTTGAAACACCTCGCCAGGGCAACAGATAGCAGCTGAACAAAGCAGCCACAAACAGGCGTAGCAACAAGCATAGAGGGATGCATAACATTTGGAGACTCTCCCTCCGTCCCATGTCAAAAAACGTCTTACATTATGGGACGGAGGGAGTATTTCCGTAAATCAGTTCGAGTTAAACTAAAAAAAAAGAAAGTTCGACTTAGCAGTTCAAAGCTGTTTACTGGTAGCTTATGCTCCAGCACCAGTCGGAACAGGCAAACAATAAGGCCAATATAGTATTAAAGCACAGGTTATCTACTAATCAACCAAGAACATAAGTTACAAATTCTCATTCCTAGCCGCAACTGAGCAACAGACATCCACATTTGCATTTTCCAAGAACTAAATGCAATCCTAGCTTGCATGGGACACTTCAATTGTTAGATAAAGTAAAAATTCTTCCTCATAATGATTGGACATGACAGATCAAATTAGAGTTAATGAGTATTCTCAAATTAGAGTTAATGAGTATTCTGTAAGAGCAGGTATGCAAAAGAGAAGAGCACTGACAAACAACAATGAGTCAATGAGGTGACAACAACTTTGTACATCTTAGAATTTGAGTTGACACATACCTTAGAAACTGAATGTGTGTCAGTCGTCACCCTTTATCTTTTATCTGCTAACAAAAAATAATTTATAAATGACAGACATTAGACTTATCTGCTAACAAAAAATAATTTATAAAAGACAGACATTAGACTCGATATTAACTTGATTTGGAACTTTACCATTCAATCAAGATCTACAATGAATAATGCAGTATCCACATAATACAAGATAAAGTGTCCTTCAAAGATAACGATTCAGTCTGGCCAATACTTAAAGAGGCGCCATAAATTTTACAATCTGAAAGCATAAGGGCGACAACATGTAATAGTCGAGTGCTTGAACTATCACACATGTTAGCCAAAAATAAGGATCCACAATAAGATCCTAGGAAATGCCGGCTAGCTTGTCAAACTGAAAATATTTTTTCTGAACAATTGTTATCAACAAGCTCAAATAGGCAGGACCCTATTGAGACACCCTGTGCATATAAATCTACCTGGAAATCTGTTCGGAATGGGTTTACTCTTTATTTGGATGTCCATATTACAATCTCTGTATTGAATAGAAATGGAATTTCAATTCAGTGAGGAAACTGAAAGGGCACGAATACGAATTCACTGATGTTGTTCACTGAATTGGCCCTTGAAATTATTAGTACTATTTAAGACACATAATTTGTGTGATGGATGACTAAGAGTCTTGGCGACCGCAGACTAATTACTTTGGAAAGGAGTAAATCGCCATACGGAAGAGCTTTCATGCAATATGATATAAACTCATTGTATTAGATAAATTGTAAGCATATTAATTCGAGAGAATCTGAACTCCACCTGGTCAATAGGAACACTAAATTTATACCAAAATTCACAAGAAGTAGGTGGGAGGCCTTCTAGTACAAGTAGCTTACAAATTTCTTGTCCCTTCCAACGTGTTAGGGTCAAGAATTGGAACAGATCGCTGCAGTGATATTGTGAACTATCCATCAGCGAAGGGAGAAGCAGTACCACAGTTCGAGTGGAGGCCCAGTATCGCACTCGTATCGTGGCTTGGGTGGTGTTGTGTTCTCGTTGTCCTCCTTTGTGTCCTGAAGCCGTTGACGTCATGCCCTACTCCTCGTCCCTCGTCGCCGCTGTTAGCACTCACCAGCCTATCGCCGCTGTAGCCATGATCTCCAAACAAAGTAGCGATTAGCATCTATTATACCATGATAAGGGAGAAGCAAGTAGAAAGAACCTAGGCGTCAACCATGGCTGCTCAGGAGGCAAGAAAGAGAGGAAAGATGTAGTAGAGAGAGAAGGGCATAAGTAGCCTCGTGAAGTAGGGAAGAGGAGGTGGACAGTTTAGAAACGGCCATGAACAACAATGGGAAGCCAAGAAAACGGAAGGGCAGTGGCAATTCACCTTCCGTGCAATTAATTGCACGAAAAAACCGCGGCGACTCCACCCATCGCCTTCCCCCACGACGCGGCTCCGCCCGCTCTGTTTTTTTAGGGTTTCTTGCTCAATCGACGACGTCTGCCTGACGATCTTCCGTGTGGAGCGTAAAAAATAAATCAAGGCCCATTTAACAGCTTTCGGCCCGATTAGTGAGAGGAAGTTGAGGTCGCTCTCGGGAGCAGTGGCCCGGGCACATTGAGGCAGACCATGAGTCACGGTGTCGCAGGAAAAAGCCCCTGGGGCGCACGGTGCGTTTGGAGCATATCTGGAGCGTTGAGTTAATAAATCCAACGGTTTAAACCTTCAAACCACTGTGGAGGGGCGTAGGTGATTGCGTTATACTGTTTTGTAATATGCGAAATGTGTGTGCGCGCGCGCGCTTGAGCTGGGCTGAGTAATTTGTTAATGCGTGACCAGGCATTTATTTGTTCATGAGATTGGCTGGATCACGATAGGTTCACAACGCACCGTCTCCGTGCGTGCATAGGATATTTGTTGGGAGAAAAAAGAGCCTCACGGTCACGGTAAACCGTAGCCACGAGCTAGCGGACGGGTCAGCCAGGCTCAGTCTAGCCTCCCGGTCCCACGGGATAGAAGTGCCGCGACACATTCCGGTCGAACCGGCAACGGCCACTCGGCCAGGATCCGGCACAGTCGGTACGAGCACGGCGCCCACGACGCGGGCGGATCTTGAGGCCAGCTCCAACCCGCAATCCGAATGACCCGGCCGCGTTTGTTTGAAGGTAAACGGACAGAAAAAGTCGACCAACGTACGGGAGCAAACGGACCAACTCCACTGCATGATTCTAAACGGACATCCGCTTTGTTCGAATTCAGTCCGTCTAGGGTGAAAATAGGTGGCAAAACGGACATGCATGTCCGGGTTCAGTTGGCGGTGCCCAATGCACCAACTAACCCTAACTGTCCGTCTCGGCCGCGCGTCTCGCCCGCCCGCGAGCTGGTGCTCTCCGCCGCCCGTTCCCGCTTTCACGGCATGCACGGCGGCGTAGCGTCGCGCGCGCCCGCTTCGCGCCCGCCTCCGCCACGCTTTCGCGCGCCGCGCCTCGCCCGCGCCTCGCCCGCCTCGCTTGCGGCTCGCAACGCCTGCCACAGCCTTGTAGCGCTTCGCCCCTACGCCCGCCCGCGCCTGCTTCATACGCCAGCGCCAGCGCCCCGCCAGTCGCTTTCGCCTGCCTCGCTTTCGACCCGCGCCCGCGCTTCGCCGCGCTCGACCCACTTTGCCTTCGCGCGCTTCGCCCGCCCGCGCTTACCCCTGCCGCGAAGCTTCGCCCCCTCGCGGCCGCCCGGCCCGTCCCGCCCGCCTCGGCGCCCTTGGCTTGCGCCGTCGCCGTCGCCCGCGCGACCGTGGTACGCCCTCGCCTCTCCACGCCGCGGCCGCGCCGCCGCCCGTTAGCGCGCCACCGCGCCACGCCCGCTCTCCAGCGCCGCGCTCTGGCGCGCCCTTCGCCCGCAGGCTACACCGTGGTGTGCACCGACATGGGGAGGAGGAAAAGATGGAGAGAGAGAATGGTAGGCGGGCATGGTGGGCCACGTGAGAGAGATGAGGAGAGAGGATGGCAAGCGGGCCAGGGTCACATGCAAATGGGACACTGCCGGACGAGGACGACCCAGAAAGTGTCTGCTTGTGTCCGCTTGGGACGCAAACCCAGCTCAAACTTGGGTCCAGAATGAGGTAAGACGGACCAGAAACGGACGTTTTTTACGGATGGGGTTGGGCGTTGGGTCGTCTCATTTGTCCGTTTAACCCCAAACGGACAGACCCGGAAGTTTTGGGGTCGCGCGGTGGAGATGGCCTTATTCCTGGCCCAAAGTTGGGACGTGTTTGCGGCCGAAAGGACAGCGCGCGGACGGGCGGGACGCGCGCCCTTGTCCTTCCCTGCCCCGACTGTTGGGGACACGACCACCCATGCTTTCCCTCCATTTTGCCCAAAACTCTCATGCGCCCTCTCCCGCCTCTCCCTCTCCACCATGGGCGGCGACCCGATGAATCCCGGCGACCTGGCCGCGGTCGCGCGTCCTGCAACGAAGAAGAAGGGTACCAAGAAGCCCCGGTCGAAGCTCGCGGCGTTGGAGGTTGCCAAGCTCAACGCCAAATCGGTCAAGAGGAGGAACCGACGGGCAAAGGCCAAGGAGAGGAAGGTCGCTGCGAGCTACGCCGTGCTGCGTGCGGCGCAACACCAGGCGGACGTCGACGACAAGAAGTCCATCGTTGCCATTTGCCAAGGCGCACACCCTCCTCATGTTAGGGTTCTGTTGACCCCCGCCGGCCGCTCGTCCTCCGCAGCATCGTTCCCCGAGCTCGACCGTCACGGCGAGAGGCATCGTGCACCGCCCCTCCACGGGCATGGGCAAACACGGCTCTCCACATCGCCGAACTACAGCTTGGTCGCTCCGTCCACTCCCGCAGGCGTCATCGGCCTCAACATCACACCAGTGTAGAGCAGCGTTGGCCAGCCGTCCGATGGGACGCAAAGGAAGCAGCCCCGGTCGCTCCCTTCGACAAATATGGTCGGCGCACGCAGGCTGTTAGACAAAATGCCAATGCCGACACCCACGGCCGACGACCCTGAGTACTCATCGTTCATTGAGAACATCATCTTCGAGGGCCGTGGTGAGGCCTTCGACGTCGACGGCCAGGCCCAAGCTTTCGATACCAGCGCCACCCAAAGCCAGGATAGGCACGGGCACTATGAAGACACTCAATTCGCCGACCATGATTAAGATGAGGACGACCATGGCAACTCTTGGCATGAATATGATGACTTGTATTGTGAAGATGAGGAAGAAGAGCTCGACATTTCGGCCTAACCATTGGTGTTATCGCTGAGCTTACCCAAAGGGACGAGGCACAAAAAGGAGGCAAAGCATTCGCACAGGATCATATAGCCAAGATGAGGGCACTTTGATTTGCGAGAGTTGGATGGAGATAGGCCAAGATCCCATGAATGGTGCCGAGCAAAAAGGATTCGTCTTTTGGACAAGAGCTCACAAAAACTTTCATGAGCGAAGGAAGTTTGCCCCCTACCAATTTACGAGCACAAGCGACATCAACTCAATCAAAAAGAGATGGAGGTTCATCCAACAAGAGTGAAACAAGCATTGTGTCGCGCTTGAGAGCATTCATGCCCGTCCCGTGAGTGGCCTAGGGCTTGGTGACTTGGTATGCCATTTTATGTCCATTCATGTTGGCATGCCATTTATGTGATGCATTTTGTGCCGTTTCATGTTACAATTGTAGCTGCATCTTTGATTGTGTCGGCATTCCAATCTTTGGAGGCCTTCAAGGCCCGGCACAAGAACAAGTCATTTACTCTCACGCAATGTTGGGTGCTCATCAAAGATTTCCCCGAGTTCAAAGACCAATATGCCACTCGTAAGAAGAAAGGAGGGAACGAGGACGTGGCTGATGAGGGAGACTTGCTCAAGAGGCCGAGGGGCAAGACAAGCTCGAAGGGTGACGAGAAGCATGATGCGTGTTCTATAGCCTTGCAAGGAACTTTGAAGAACATAATGAGCCAAAAGGAAGTGTGAGAGGAGAGGAGGAGCAAATGAAGATATACCTAGATCTTCAAACGAAGAAGCCTGACATGGAGGAGGCCGTGAAGAGGAGGAAGCTTGGCATCGAGGAGGCTGCTCAACTTAAGCTTGAGATCAAGGCCACCAATGTCGAGACCAAAGCCAAAGAGGTGGAACTCACCTTCATGAGTGTCGACAAGAACAACATGTCATCGGAGAGGAAGGCTTGGTTCACGAACCAATAGAAGAAGATGTTCGCTCGCGACAGCCTGAACTAGGTGAGACCACAACCATGATGGTTGTCCATTCCGAAGGCTGGCTGCCGTGCTGGTCGCTGGCTTTGTTGCCGGCGCCAAAAGCTTGTCATTTTGAAGGTTGGCTCGTGTGCCGGCTGTTGGTTTTGTTGCCAGCCCCAAAAACTTGTCCATTTTCAAGGTTGGCCCGTGTGCCGACCGCTGGCTTTGTTGCCAGCGTGAAACTTGGGTGACCATTCTATAGGCCGCTGGCTTTGTTGCCGGCCGGCGTGAACTGGCGAGAACGCGGCCACCGGCGTGAACTATTGGCAATTTAGCTACATCATTTGTTCTTTTCATATTTCACATGCACAACGGATGAGATGCGGCCGAAATGCGGCAGCGCGTTGGGCGCACAACCCACGCATCCACAAATCTGGGCGAACACGGCCCCATTGCCACCCCCAAACGGATGAAAAGGGGATAAAGTGGATGTCAGTTTGGGGTCATGCGTTGGAGTTGGCCTGACTGGACCCCACCAACCCGGCATCAGTCTCACCTCTCCCGTACCCACTCACCAGGGAGACGAGGGACAAGAAGAAGAAAAAGAGTGTGACGCCCCCGATTCAATCGTACACTAATCATGCACGTAAATGTGTACGATCAAGATCAGGGACTCACGGGAAGATATCACAACACAACTCTAAAACATAAATAAGTCATACAAGCATCATAATACAAGCCAGGGGCCTCGAGGGCTCGAATACAAGTGCTCGATCATAGACGAGTCAGCGGAAGCAACAATATCTGAGTACAGACAGAAGTTAAACAAGTTTGCCTTAAGAAGGCTAGCACAAACTGGGATACAGATCGAAAGAGGCGCAGGCCTCCTGCCTGGGATCCTCCTAACTACACCTGGTCGTCGTCAGCGGGCTGCACGTAGTAGTAGGCACCTCCAGCGTAGTAGGAGTCATCGTCGACGGTGGCGTCTGGCTCCTGGGCTCCAACATTTGGTTGAGACAACCAGGTAGAAGGGAAAGGGGAAAAGGGGGAGAAAAGCAACCGTGAGTACTCATCCAAAGTACTCGCAAGCAAGGAGCTACACTGCATATGCATGGATATATGTGTAAAGGGCCATATCGGTGGACTGAACTGCAGAATGCCAGAATAAGAGGGGGATAGCTAATCCTGTCGAAGACTACGCTTCAGGCCACCTCCATCTTGCAGCATGTAGAAGAGAGTAGATTGAAGTTCTCCAAGTAGCATCGCATAGCATAATCCTACCCGGCGATCCCCTCCTCGTCGCCCTGTTAGAGAGCGATCACCGGGTTGTATCTGGCACTTGAAAGGGTGTGTTTTATTAAGTATCCGGTTCTAGTTGTCATAAGGTCAAGGTACAATTCCAAGTCATCCTGTTACCGAAGATCACGGCTATTCGAATAGATTAACTTCCTGCAGGGTGCACCACATAACCCAACACGCTTGATCCCATTTGGCGGACACACTTTCACGGGTCATACCCGGCCTCGGAAGATCAACACGCGTCGCAGCCCCACCTAGGCCAACAAAGAGGTCAAGACGTCGGTCTAAACCTCACGGGCATGTGGGTCTGGGCCCATTGCCTTAGCACTTTTTGCATGTTGCGTCGGCGGCGAAGCAGACCTAGCCTAACGAGCGTTCAGTCCAATCCGGCGCGCGCCGCTCGGCCGACGTCACGAAGGCTTGGTGATACCACGACGCCGAGTGCCCATATCTTTCCCACGTAGTTGGTTAGTGCGTATAGACCAAATGGCCAGACTAAGATCAAATACCAAGATCTCGTTAAGCGTGTTAATGATGTAACCGCGGAGACCGACCAGGGCCAGGCCCACCTCTCACCTAGGCGGTCTCAACCTGCCCTGTCGCTCTGTCACAAAGATCCACTTGCGGGTGCTCCTACGAGCCGACCCGTCTTTAGTCACCACATGTATCATGTATAGTATATAAGTATATACCCGTGATCACCTCCCGAATGATCACGGCCCGATAGTATAGCAAGGCAGACGGACAAGAATGTAGGGCCACAGATGGAATACTAGCATCCTATACTAAGCAGGTAGGATTGCAGATAAAGGTATCAACAGTAGTAGCAAGGACAGGCTATGCATCAGGATAGGAATAACGGAAAGCAGTAACATGCTACACTACTCTAATGCAAGTATAGACAAGAATAGGCGATATCTGGTGATCAAGGGGGGGGGGGCTTTCCTGGAAGCTCAGCCGAGAAGGAGGGGTCATCAACATCGTAGTCGTACTGGGTAGCAGCGGCGTCGGTCTCGGTGTCTAGCGAGAGAAGAGGGGGGAGAAACAATAAATACAATGCAAAAAAATGCATGGCGATGCATGACATGACAAAGCGGGATGCTAGGTGTGCCCAATCGCGGTAGTAGGTGATACCGGCGAAGGGGGGAAACATCCGGGAAAATATTCCCGGTGTTTCGCGTTTTCGGACAGAGGAACCGGAGGGGGAAAGTTGCGAGTTCAATAGGTTAGGGGTGTGTGGCGGACGAACGGGCTGCGTATCCAGAATCGTCTCGTCGTTCTGAGCAACTTTCATGTAGAAAGTATTTTCATCCGAGTTACGGATTAAAAGATATGATTTTCTAAAGATTTAAATCATTTTATGATTTTAATTAATTATTTAAATCCAGCATTATCCATAACAGTATGGGACGACGTCAGCATGACGTATGTGTGATGTCGTGATCAAGTGCAGGTTGATCGAGTCAGCTTGACTTGTGGGTCCAGTGGGACCCACATGTCATACAAAGTGGTGCTAAAAATGGTTTAAATTAAACTAAATTAACTATATTAGAACCTGGGCCCACCTGTCAGTCGCTATTTAGGTTAACTAAACTGATTTAATTATTTCCTATTAATTAGGGGGGTAGGCCCCCTTTGGTGGGGTGGTCGGGGTTGCCCGGTCGGCGAGGTTATTGACCGCCAACCAAGTCAACTAGGGTCCTCGGCCCTCTGGCGGTGAAGGAGGGTGAGGGCCACAGCCACCTCGGTGGCGGGGCGTCTCGCCGCGGCGACGCTAGAACTTGGCGGAGCCGCTTCGGCCCCTCGTCGGAAGCAGCGCCGAAGCGGCTGTTTTAGCGTGCGGTTGGCACCGTTCGAACGCGCGCACGACGCCGTGTCGGGTGGTGGTGGTGGCTCGCCCGGGGACGGCCGGAATAACCATCGGCGGCGAGCACGGGCGGCGGCGCGAGTACGGGCTCCGGTCGGAAACCGCACACAGGCCACCGTTTTGGTCGCGGTTGGGTGCATTGGAACGAGAAGACGACGGCGAGGCGATCTGGGGTGGTGGCAGAGGCTGCGGTGGTCGGAAACATCGACGGCGAGCGGCGAGGCGGACGCCGGACTTCGGTCGTCGTCGGGATCGGGGCTGGGGGCATTTGCGGGCAAACCAAGCAGCTAGATGAAAGCCTACGCGGTGTGGTGAATCTGGCGACGAGCTCCGCGGAGCAGCGTTCGGGTGCCACGGCGACAACTAGCTAGGGCGCACGAGAGAGAGAGGAGGGAGCAGGGGCTCACCGAGCGGCGCACACGGTGGCCCGTGGGGGTTTAGTAGCTGCAGGTAGCGTCCGAGTGGGTGAAGAACGGCGGCGGAGCTTGTCGGAGCAGAGGAGGAAGATGGCGGCGTCGGGGCGTTGCGGTGGCTCCGGTCTCCAACGGGTTGCACCAGTCGAAGCAGCGGACGACGGCGGACCCTGGAGACACCGTGGGGCGGCGAGGTGGGCATGGTGGCCGCGGCTAGGCCGGAGCCATGGCGGCGGTGGCGCTCGGATGCGATGGGAGAGGAGGAGAGCGGGGTGGATCTGAGGGGAGTGGGAGAGGCGCAGGAACCGAGGCGAGAGTGGGGGCGAGTGGGAGGCGGGATCGAGGAGGCGGGGCGTGGCGGCCTTATCCTCGCCTCGTCGCCGACGAGAGGGTGCGGCCCGGGGATGCGCCCCTGTTCCGACCCGGGTCAGGGGAACATGGAAGGGAGGCGGCAGGGGGAAGCGGGCCGGTTCGGCCGGATGGGCCAGGTGGGCCGGCCTGGCTACAAGCTGGGCCGTCTGTGTTGGGGAACGTAGCAGAAATTCAAAATTTTCCTACGTGTCACCAAGATCTATCTATGGAGAAACTAGCAACGAGGGAAGGAGAGTGCATCTACATACCCTTGTAGATCGTTAAGCGGAAGCGTTCAAGTGAACGGGGTTGAAGGAGTCGTACTCGTCGTGATCCAAATCACCGGAGATCCTAGTGCCGAGCAGACGGCACCTCCGCGTTCAACACACGTACAGCCGGTGGCGTCTCCCATGCCTTGATCCAGCAAGGAGAGAGGAGAGGTTGAGGAAGACTCCATCCAACAGCAAAGACAACGGGCGTGGTGGTGGTGGAGGAGCGTGGCAATCTGCAGGCTTCGCCAAGCACTACGGAGGAGAAGGAGGTGTTGGAGAGGAGAGGGAGGCGCCAGGGCTCAAGTCTTGCTGCCCTCCCTCCCCTCCCCTTTTTATATAGGTGTCAAAGAGGGGGGGAGGGCGCAGCCTTGCCCCCTCCTCCAAGGGAGGGGTGCGGCCAAGAGGGGGGGAGGTGTCCACCCTCCCAAGGCACCTCGGAGGTGCCTTCCCTTCATGGACTCTTCCCTTTTCCACCCTAGGCGCATGGGCCCCTTGGGGCTGGTTCCCCTTGGCCCATGCAGGCCTAGGCGCACCACCTAGGGCCCATGTGGCCCCACAGGGCTGGTGGCCCCACTTGGTGGACCCAGGACCCCTCCGGTGGTCATTACAATACCGATATCACGAAACTTGTCCCGATGGCGAAACAGCACTTCCTATATATAATTCTTTACCTCCGGACCATTCCGGAACTCCTCGTGACGTCCGGGATCTCATCCGGGACTCCGAACAACATTCGGTAACCACATACAAGCTTCCTATATAACCCTAGCGTCATCGAACCTTAAGTGTGTAGACCCTACGGGTTCGGGAACCATGCAGACATGACCGAGACGTTCTCCGGTCAATAACCAACAGCGGATCTGGATACCCATGTTGGCTCCCACATGTTCCACGATGATCTCATCGGATGAACCACGATGTCAAGGACTTAATCAATCCGTATATAATTCCCTTTGTCTATCGGTATGATACTTGCCCGAGATTCGATCGTCGGTATCCGATACCTTGTTCAATCTCGTTACTGCAAGTCTCTTTTACTCGTTCCGTAACACATCATCCCGTGATCAACTCCTTAAACACATTGTGCACATTATGATGATGTCCTACCGAGTGGGCCCAGAGATACCTCTCCATCACATGGAGTGACAAATCCCAGTCTCGATTCGTGCCAACCCAGACACTTTCGGAGATACCTGTAATGCACCTTTATAGCCACCCGATTACGTTGTGACGTTTGGTACACCCAAAGCATTCCTACGGTATCCGGAGTTGCACAATCTCATGGTCTAAGGAAATGATACTTGACATTTAGAAAAGCTTTAGCATACGAACTACGATCTTTGTGCTAGGCTTAGGATTGGGTCTTGTCCATCACATCATTCTACTAATGATGTGATCCCGTTATCAATGACATCCAATGTCCATGGTTAGGAAACCGTAACCATCTATTGATCAACGAGCTAGCCAATAGAGGCTTGCTAGGGACATGGTGTTGTCTATGTATCCACACATGTATTTGAGTTTCCTATCAATACAATTATAGCATGGATAATAAATGATTATCATGAACAAGGAAATATAATAATAATAGCTAATTTATTATTGCCTCTAGGGCATATTTCCAACAATCTCCCACTTGCACTAGAGTCAATAATCTAGTTCACATCGCCATGTGATTAACACTGATAGGTCATATCGCCATGTGACCAACACCCAAAGAGTTTACTAGTGTACGTAAACTAGTTCACATCATCATGTGATTTAGACTCAATGAGTTACGAGGTTTGATCATGTTTTGCTTGTGAGAGAGGTTTTAGTCAACGGGTTTTAGTCAATGGGTCCGAACCTTTCAGATCCGTGTGTGCTTTGCAATTCTCTATGTCATATTTTAAATCTTGCTTCCACGCTCCACTTGGAGCTATTCCTAATGGTTGCACCACTATCCTTATCCGGTTTGCTACTCCGAGTCACTCGGATAGGTGTTAAAGCTTGCATCGACGTAACCCTTTACGCCGAACTCTTTATCACCTCCATAATCGAGAAACATGTCCTTATTTACTCCAAGGACAATTTTGACCGCTGTCCAATGATCCATTCTTGGATCATTCTTGTACCCTATAGTGACTCATGGCAAGGCACACTTCGATGCGGTACACTGACATAGCATACTATAGAGCCTATGTACGAAGCATAGGGGCGACCTTCGTCCTTTCTCTCTCTTCCGCCGTGGTCGAGCTTTAACTCTTAACTTCATACCTTACATCTCAGGCAAGAACTCCTTCTTTGACTGATCCATCTTGAACACCTTCAAGATCATGTCAAGGTATATGCTCATTTGAAAGTACTATTGAGCGTTTTTGATCTATCCTCATAGATCTTGATGCCCAATGTTCAAGTAGCTTAATCCAGGTTTTCACTTGAAAACACTTTTCAAACAACCATATATGCTTTACGAGAAAATTCTACATCATTTACGATCATCAATATGTCAACAACATATACTCATCGGAGAAATTCTATAGTGCTCCCACTCACTTCTTTGGAAATACACGTTTCTCATAAAATTTGTATAAACCCAAAATCTTTGATCATTTCATCAAAGCACACATTCCAACTCCGAGATGCTTACTCCGGTCCTTAGAAAGGATCATTGGAGCCAAAGATACCTTTTAGCATCCTTAGGATCGACAAAACTTTACGATTGTATCACATACAACCTTTCCTTCTAAAAACCGGTAAGGAAACTCATTTTGACATCCATCTCGCCAGATTTCATAAATGCAGCTTATGCTAACATGATTCCGACGGACTTAAGCATCGCTACGGATGAGAAAATCTCATCGTAGTCAACTCCTTGAACTTGTGAAAAACTCTTCGCCACAAGTCGAGCTTCATAGACGGTGACGTTACCGTCCACGTCCGTCTTCTTCTTAAAGATCCATTTATCTCAATGGCTTGCCGATCATCGGGCAAGTCCACCAAAGTCCATGCTTTGTTATGATACATGGATCCTATCTCGGATTTCATGGCTTCTAAACATTTGCCGAATATGGGCCCACCATTGCTTCTCCATAAATCGTAGGTTCATTGTTGTCTAGCAACATGACCTTCAAGACAGGATTCTTGTACCACTTCGTAAGTAGTACGCATCCTTGTCACCCTACGAGGTACATTAGTGACTTGATCCGAAACTTCATGATCACTATCATAAGCTTCTACTTCAATTGGTGTAGGTGCCACGGGAACAACTTCCTGTGCCCTGCTACACACTAGTTGAAGTGACGGTTCAATAACCTCATCAAGTCTCCACCATCCTCCCACTCAATTTTTCGAGACAAACTTTTCCTCGAGAAAGGACCTGATTCAAGAAACAATCCCTATTGCTTTCGAATCTGAATTAGGAGGTATACCCAACTGTTTTTGGGTGTCCTATGAAGATGCATTTTATCCGCTTTGGGTTCGAGCTTATCAACACAGAAACTTTTTCACATAAGCGTCATGACCCCAAACCTTTAAGAAATGACAGCTTAGGTTTCTCTAAACCATAGTTCATACGGTGTCATCTCAACGGAATTACGTGGTACCCTATTAAAGTGAGTGCGGTTGTCTCTAATGCCTAACCCATGAATGATAGTGGTAATTCGATAAGAGACATCATAGTACGCACCATATCCAATAGGGTGCAACTATGATGCTCGGACACACCATCACACTATGGTGTTCCAGCGGTATTAATTGTGAAACAATTTGCACAATGTCTTAATTGTGTGCCAAAACTTCAGAACTCAGATATTCATCTCTATGATCATATCATAGACATTCTATCCTCTTGTCACGAAGATCTTAAACTTCACTCTGAAATTACTTGAACCATTCAATAATTCAGATTTGTGTTTCATCAAGTAAATATACTCAACATCTACTCGAATCATCTGTGAAGTCGAACATAACGATATTCCTTTGCATGCCTCAAAGCACTCATTGGACTGCACATATCAAAATGTGTTGCTTCCAACAAGTTGCTATCTGAAACCGAGGCTTTTCAGTCATCTTGCCCATGTGGTATGTTTTGCATATCTCAAGTGATTCAAAATCAAGTGAGTCCAAACGATCCATCTGCATGGAGTTTCATCATGTGTATTCACCAACAGACATGGTTTGCATGTCTCAAACTTTTCAAAAACGAGTGAGTCCAAAAATCCATCAACATGGAGCTTCTTCATGCGTTTTATACCAATATGACTTATATGGCAGTGCCACAAGTAAGTGGTACTATCATTACTATCTTATATCTTTTGGCATGAAAATGTGTATCACTACGATCGAGATTCAATAAACCATTTCTTTAGGTGCAAGACCATTGAAGGTATTATTCAAATAAATAGAGTAACCATTATTCTCCTTAAATGAATAACCGTATTGCGATAGACATAATCCAATCATGTATATGCTCAACGCAAACACCAAATAACAATTATTTAGGTTTAACACCAATCTCGATGGTAGAGGGAGCGTGCGATGCTTGATCACATCAACCTTGGAAACACTTCCAACACATATCGTCGGCTCACCTTTAGCTAGTCTCCGTTTATTCCGTAGCTTTTATTTTGAGTTACTAACACTTAGCAACCGAACCGGTATCTAATATCCAGGTGCTACTAGGAGTACTAGTAAAGTACACATTAACATAATGTATATCCAATATACTTCTATCGACCTTGCCGACCTTCTTATCTACCAAGTATCTAGGGTAATTCGCTCCGATGGCTGTTCCCTTATTACGGAAGCACTTAGTCTCGGGTTTGGGTTCAACCTTGGGTTTCTTCTTTGGAGCAACAACTGATTTGCCGCTTCATGAAGTGTCCTTCTTGCCCTTGCCCTTCTTGAAACTAGTGGTTTCACCAACCATCAACAATTGATGCTCCTACTTGACTTCTACTTTCGCGGTGTCAAACATCGCGAACACTTCAAGGATCATCATATCTATCCGTGATATGTTATAGTTCATCACGAAGCTCTAGCAGCTTGGTGGCAATGACTTTGGAGAAACATCACTATCTCATCTGGAAGATCAACTCCCACTCGATTCAAGTGATTGTTGCACTTCAGACAATCGAGCACAAGCTCAACGATTGAGCTTTTCTCCCTTAGTTTGCAGGCTAAGAAATCGTTGGAGGTCTTATACCTCTTGGCGTGAGCACGAGCCTGAAATCCCAATTTCAGCCTTGAAACATCTCATATGTTCCATGACGTTTCAAAACGCGTCTTCGGTGCCTCAACTCTAAACCGTTTAACTGAACTATCATGTAGTTATCAAAACGTGTACGTCCGATGTTCGCAACATCCACAAACGACGTTTGGGGTTCAGCACACTGAGCGGTGCATTAAGGACATAAGCTTTCTACTGTCCGCATAATCGCCACTGTCAACTTTCAACTATATTTTCTCTAGGAACATATCTAAACAGTGGAACTAAAGCGCGAGCTAACGAAATAATTTGCAAAAGGTCTTTTGACTATGTTCAAGATAATTAAGTTCATCTTATGAACTCCCACTCGAGATAGACATCCCTCTGGTCATCTAAGTGATTACATGATCCGAGGCAACTAAGCCGTGTCCGATCATCACGTGAGACGGACTAGTCATCATCGGTGAACATCTTCATGTTGATCGTATCTACTATACGACTCATGCTCGACCTTTTCGGTCTCTGTGTTCCCGAGGCCATGTCTGTACATGCTAGGCTCGTCAAGTTAACCCCAAGTGTTTTTGCTGTAAATCTGTCTTACACCCGTTGTATGTGAACGTAAGAATCCATCACACCCGATCATCACGTGGTGCTTAGAAGCGACGAACTGTAGCAACGGTGCACGTCGAGGGAGAACACTTCTTGAAATTTGTGTAAGGGATCATCTTATTTACTACCGTCGTTCTAAGTAAACAAGATGCATAAACATAATAAACATCACATGCAATTATATAGTAGTGACATGATATGGCCAATATCATATTGCTCCTTTTGATCTCCATCTTCGGGGCTCCATGATCATCATTGTCACCCGCATGACACCATGATCTCCATCATCATGATCTCCATCATCGTGTCTCCATGAAGTTGTCTCGCCAACTTATTACTTCTACTACTATGGCTACCGGTTAGCAATAAAGTAAAGTAATTACATGGCGTTGTTTGATGACACGCAGGTCATACAATAAATAAAGACAACTCCTATGGCTCCCGCCGTTGTCATATTCATCGACATGCAAGTCGTGAATCCTATTACAAGAACATGATCAATCTCATACATCACATATCATTCATCACATTCTTCTTGGCCATATCACATCACATAGCATACCCTACAAAAACAAGTTAGACCTCCTCTAATTGTTGTTTGCATGTTTTACGTGGCTGCTATGGGTTTCTAGCAAGAACGTTTCTTACCTACGCAAAACCACAACGTGATATGCCAATTGCTATTTACCCTTCATAAGGACCCTTTTCATCGAATCCGTTCCGACTAAAGTGGGAGAGGCGGCACCCGCTAGCCACCTTATGCACCAAGTGCATGTCGGTCGGTGGAACCTGTCTCATGTAAAATGCGTGTAAGGTCGGTCCGGCCGCTTCATCCCACAATACCGTCGAAACAAGATTGGACTAGTAACGGTAAGCATATTGAACAAAATCAACGCCCACAACTACTTTGTGTTCTACTCGTGCAAAGAATCTACGCAATAGACCTAGCTCTGATACCACTGTTGGGGACCGTAGCAGAAATTCAAAATTTTCCTACGTGTCACCAAGATCTATCTATGGAGAAACTAGCAACGAGGGAAGGCGAGTGCATCTACATACCCTTGTAGATCGCTAAGCGGAAGCGTTCAAGTGAACGGGGTTGAAGGAGTCGATTCGTGCGTGATCCAAATCACCGGAGATCCTAGTGCCGAACGGACGGCACCTCCGCGTTCAACACACGTACAGCCCGGTGACGTCTCCCATGCCTTGATCCAGCAAGGAGAGAGGGAGAGGTTGAGGAAGACTCCATCCAACAGCAGCACAACGGCGTGGTGGTGGTGGAGGAGCGTGGCAATCCTGCAGGGCTTCGCCAAGCACTACGGAGGAGAAGGAGGTGTTGGAGAGGGAGAGGGAGGCGCCAGGGCTCAAGTCTTGCTGCCCTCCCTCCCCTCCCCTTTTTATATAGGTGTCAAAGAGGGGGGGAGGGCGCAGCCTTGCCCCCTCCTCCAAGGGAGGGGTGCGGCCAAGAGGGGGGGAGGTGTCCACCTCCCAAGGCACCTCGGAGGTGCCTTCCCTTCATGGACTCTTCCTTTTTCCACCCTAGGCGCATGGGCCCCTTGGGGCTGGTTCCCCTTGGCCCATGCAGGCCTAGGCGCACCACCTAGGGCCCATGTGGCCCCCTGGGGCTTGTGGCCCCACTTGGTGGACCCCCGGGACCCCTCCGGTGGTCCCGGTACAATACCGATATCACCGAAACTTGTCCCGATGGCCGAAACAGCACTTCCTATATATAATTCTTTACCTCCGGACCATTCCGAACTCCTCGTGACGTCCGGGATCTCACCCGGGACTCGAACAACATTCGGTAACCACATACAAGCTTCCTATATAACCCTAGCGCCATCGAACCTTAAGTGTGTAGACCCTACGGGTTCGGGAACCATGAGACATGACCGAGACGTTCTCCGGTCAATAACCAACAGCGGGATCTGGATACCCATGTTGGCTCCCACATGTTCCACGATGATCTCATCGGATGAACCACGATGTCAAGGACTTAATCAATCCCGTATATAATTCCCTTTGTCTATCGGTATGATACTTGCCCGAGATTCGATCGTCGGTATCCCGATTCCTTGTTCAATCTCGTTACGGCAAGTCTCTTTTACTCGTTCCGTAACACATCATCCGTGATCAACTCCTTAAACACATTGTGCACATTATGATGATGTCCTACCGAGTGGGCCCAGAGATACCTCTCCATCACATGGAGTGACAAATCGATCTCGATTCGTGCCAACCCAATGACACTTTCGAGATACCTGTAATGCACCTTTATAGCCACCCGATTACGTTGTGACGTTTGGTACACCCAAAGCATTCCTACGGTATCCGGAGTTGCACAATCTCATGGTCTAAGGAAATGATACTTGACATTTAGAAAAGCTTTAGCATACGAACTACGATCTTTGTGCTAGGCTTAGGATTGGGTCTTGTCCATCACATCATTCTACTAATGATGTGATCCCGTTATCAATGACATCCAATGTCCATGGTTAGGAAACCGTAACCATCTATTGATCAACGAGCTAGCCAATAGAGGCTTGCTAGGGACATGGTGTTGTCTATGTATATCCACACATGTATTTGAGTTTCCTATCAATACAATTATAGCATGGATAATAAATGATTATCATGAACAAGGAAATATAATAATAATAGCTAATTTATTATTGCCTCTAGGGCATATTTCCAACAGTCTCCCACTTGCACTAGAGTCAATAATCTAGTTCACATCGCCATGTGATTAACATCGATAGGTCATATCGCCATGTGACCAACACCCAAAGAGTTTACTAGTGTACGTAAACTAGTTCACATCATCATGTGATTTAGACTCAATGAGTTACGAGGTTTGATCATGTTTTGCTTGTGAGAGAGGTTTTAGTCAACGGGTTTTAGTCAATGGGTCTGAACCTTTCAGATCCGTGTGTGCTTTGCAATTCTCTATGTCATATTTTAAATGCTGCTTCCACGCTCCACTTGGAGCTATTCCAAATGGTTGCCCCACTATACGTATCCGGTTTGCTACTCAGAGTCACTCGGATAGGTGTTAAAGCTTGCATCGACGTAACCCTTTACGCCGAACTCTTTATCACCTCCATAATCGAGAAACATGTCCTTATTTACTCCAAGGACAATTTTGATCATTGTCCAATGATCCATTCTTGGATCATTCTTGTACCCCTAGTGACTCATGGCAAGGCACACTTCGATGCGGTACACGGCATAGCATACTATAGAGCCTATATGCGAAGCATAGGGGCGACCTTAAATCCTTTCTCTCTCTTCTGCCGTGGTCGAGCTTTAACTCTTAACTTCATACCTTACATCTCGTGCAAGAACTCCTTCTTTGGTGATCCATCTTGAACACCTTCAAGATCATGTCAAGGTATATGCTCATTTGAAAGTACTATTGAGCGTTTTTGATCTATCCTCATAGATCTTGATGCCCAATGTTCAAGTAGCTTAATCCAGGTTTTCACTTGAAAACACTTTTCAAACAACCCTATATGCTTTACAGAAAATTCTACATCATTTCTGATCATCAATATGTCAACAACATATACTCATCAGAAATTCTATAGTGCTCCCACTCACTTCTTTGGAAATACACGTTTCTCATAAAATTTGTATAAACCCAAAATCTTTGATCATTTCATCAAAGCACACATTCCAACTCCGAGATGCTTACTCCAGTCCTTAGAAAGGATCGCTGGAGCCAAAGATACCTTTTAGCATCCTTAGGATCGACAAAACTTTACGATTGTATCACATACAACCTTTCCTCATTTAAACTGGTAAGGAAACTCATTTTGACATCCATCCGCCAGATTTCATAAATGCAGCTTATGCTAACATGATTCCGACGGACTTAAGCATCGCTACGGATGAGAAAATCTCATCGTAGTCAACTCCTTGAACTTGTGAAAAACTCTTCGCCACAAGTCGAGCTTCATAGACGGTGACGTTACCGTCCCACGTCCGTCTTCTTCTTAAAGATCCATTTATCTCAATGGCTTGCCGATCATCGGGCAAGTCCACCAAAGTCCATGCTTTGTTATGATACATGGATCCTATCTCGGATTTCATGGCTTCTAACCATTTGTCGGAATATGGGCCCACCATTGCTTCTCCATAAATCGTAGGTTCATTGTTGTCTAGCAACATGACCTTCAAGACAGGATTCTTGTACCACTTTCGTAAGTAGTACGCATCCTTGTCACCCCACGAGGTACATTAGTGACTTGATCCGAAACTTCATGATCACTATCATAAGCTTCTACTTCAATTGGTGTAGGTGCCACGGGAACAACTTCACGTGCCTGCTACACACTAGTTGAAGTGACGGTTCAATAACCTCATCAAGTCTCCACCATCCTCCCACTCAATTTTTCGAGACAAACTTTTCCTCGAGAAGGACCCGATTCAAGAAACAATCCCTATTGCTTTCGGATCTGAATTAGGAGGTATACCCAACTGTTTTTGGGTGTCCTATGAAGATGCATTTTATCCGCTTTGGGTTCGAGCTTATCAACCTGAAACTTTTTCACATAAGCGTCATGCCCCAAACCTTTAAGAAATGACAGCTTAGGTTTCTCTAAACCATAGTTCATACGGTGTCATCTCAACGGAATTACGTGGTACCCTATTAAAGTGAGTGCGGTTGTCTCTAATGCCTAACCCATGAATGATAGTGGTAATTCGATAAGAGACATCATGGTACGCACCATATCCAATAGGGTGCAACTATGATGCTCGGACACACCATCACACTATGGTGTTCCAGGCGGTATTAATTGTGAAACAATTTGCACAATGTCTTAATTGTGTGCCAAAACTCGTAACTCAGATATTCATCTCTATGATCATATCATAGACATTCTATCCTCTTGTCACGAAGATCTTAAACTTCACTCTGAAATTACTTGAACCATTCAATAATTCAGATTTGTGTTTCATCAAGTAAATATACTCAACATCTACTCGAATCATCTGTGAAGTCGAACATAACGATATTCCTTTGCATGCCTCAAAGACTCATTGGACTGCACATATCAAAATGTGTTGCTTCCAACAAGTTGCTATCTGAAACCGAGGCTTTTCAGTCATCTTGCCCATGTGGTATGTTTTGCATATCTCAAGTGATTCAAAATCAAGTGAGTCCAAACGATCCATCTGCATGGAGTTTCATCATGTGTATTCACCAATGAGACATGGTTTGCATGTCTCAAACTTTTCAAAAACGAGTGAGTCCAAAATCCATCAACATGGAGCTTCTTCATGCTTTTATACCAATATGACTTATATGGCAGTGCCACAAGTAAGTGGTACTATCATTACTATCTTATATCTTTTGGCATGAAAATGTGTATCACTACGATCGAGATTCAATAAACCATTTCTTTAGGTGCAAGACCATTGAAGGTATTATTCAAATAAATAGAGTAACCATTATTCTCCTTAAATGAATAACCGTATTGCGATAGACATAATCCAATCATGTATATGCTCAACGCAAACACCAAATAACAATTATTTAGGTTTAACACCAATCTCGATGGTAGAGGGAGCGTGCGATGCTTGATCACATCAACCTTGGAAACACTTCCAACACATATCGTCACTCACCTTTAGCTAGTCTCCGCTTTATTCCGTAGCTTTTATTTTGAGTTACTAACACTTAGCAACCGAACCGGTATCTAATATCCAGGTGCTACTAGGAGTACTAGTAAAGTACACATTAACATAATGTATATCCAATATACTTCTATCGACCTTGCCAGCCTTCTTATCTACCAAGTATCTAGGGTAATTCTGCTCCAAAGGCTGTTCCCCTTATTACGAAGCACTTAGTCTCGGGTTTGGGTTCAACCTTGGGTTTCTTCATCGAGCAAAGAATCGATTTGCCGCTTTCATGAAGTGTCCCTTCTTGCCCTTGCCCTTCTTGAAACTAGTGGTTTCACCAACCATCAACAATTGATGCTCCTACTTGACTTCTACTTTCGCGGTGTCAAACATCGCGAACACTTCAAGGATCATCATATCTATCCGTGATATGTTATAGTTCATCACGAAGCTCTAGCAGCTTGGTGGCAATGACTTTGGAGAAACATCACTATCTCATCTGGAAGATCAACTCCCACTCGATTCAAGTGATTGTTGCACTTCAGACAATCTGAGCACAAGCTCAACGATTGAGCTTTTCTCCCTTAGTTTGCAGGCTAAGAAATCGTTGGAGGTCTTATACCTCTTGACGTGGGCACGAGCCTGAAATCCCAATTTCAGCCTTCGAAACATCTCATATGTTCCGCGACGTTTCGAAAAACGTCTTCGGTGCCTCAACTCTAAACCGTTTAACTGAACTATCATGTAGTTATCAAAACGTGTACGTCCGATGTTCGCAACATCCACAAACGACGTTTGGGGTTCAGCACACTGAGCGGTGCATTAAGGACATAAGCTTTCTCTGTTGTCGCATAATCGCCATCATCAACTTTCAACTATATTTTCTCTAGGAACATATCTAAACAGTGGAACTAAAGCGCGAGCTTTTACATAATTTGCAAAAGGTCTTTTGACTATGTTCAAGATAATTAAGTTCATCTTATGAACTCCCACTCGAGATAGACATCCCTCTGGTCATCTAAGTGATTACATGATCCGAGGCAACTAAGCCGTGGTCCGATCATCACGTGAGACGGACTAGTCATCATCGGTGAACATCTTCATGTTGATCGTATCTACTATACGACTCATGCTCGACCTTTCGGTCTCTGTGTTCCCGAGGCCATGTCTGTACATGCTAGGCTCGTCAAGTTAACCCCAAGTGTTTTCTTTGTGTAAATCTGTCTTACACCCGTTGTATGTGAACGTAAGAATCCATCACACCCGATCATCACGTGGTGCTTAGAAGCTGACGAACTGTAGCAACGGTGCACGATCGAGGAGAACACTTCTTGAAATTTGTGTAAGGGATCATCTTATTTACTACCGTCGTTCTAAGTAAACAAGATGCATAAACATAATAAACATCACATGCAATTATATAGTAGTGACATGATATGGCCAATATCATATTGCTCCTTTTGATCTCCATCTTGGGCTCCATGATCATCATTGTCACCGCATGACACCATGATCTCCATCATCATGATCTCCATCATCGTGTCTCCATGAAGTTGTCTCGCCAACTTATTACTTCTACTACTATGGCTACGGTTAGCAATAAAGTAAAGTAATTACATGGCGTTGTTTGATGACACGCAGGTCATACAATAAATAAAGACAACTCCTATGGCTCCTGCCGGTTGTCATATTCATCGACATGCAAGTCGTGAATCCTATTACAAGAACATGATCAATCTCATACATCACATATCATTCATCACATTCTTCTTGGCCATATCACATCACATAGCATACCCTACAAAAACAAGTTAGACGTCCTCTAATTGTTGTTTGCATGTTTTACGTGGCTGCTATGGGTTTCTAGCAAGAACGTTTCTTACCTACGCAAAACCACAACGTGATATGCCAATTGCTATTTACCCTTCATAAGGACCCTTTTCATCGAATCCGTTCCGACTAAAGTGGGAGAGGCGGCACCCGCTAGCCACCTTATGCACCAAGTGCATGTCGATCGGTGGAACCTGTCTCACGTGGAAATGCGTGTAAGGTCGGTCCGGCCGCTTCATCCCACAATACCGTCGAAACAAGATTGGACTAGTAACGGTAAGCATATTGAACAAAATCAACGCCCACAACTACTTTGTGTTCTACTCGTGCAAAGAATCTACGCAATAGACCTAGCTCGATACCCTTTGTTGGGGAACGTGGCAGAAATTCAAAATTTTCCCACGTGTCACCAAGATCTATCTATGGAGAAACTAGCAACGAGGGAAGGAGAGTGCATCTACATACCCTTGTAGATCGTTAAGCGGAAGCGTTCAAGTGAACGGGGTTGAAGGAGTCAGACTCGTCGTGATCCAAATCACCGGAGATCCTAGTGCCGAGCGGACGGCACCTCCGCGTTCAACACACGTACAGCCGGTGGCGTCTCCCATGCCTTGATCCAGCAAGGAGAGAGGGAGAGGTTGAGGAAGACTCCATCCAACAGCAGCACAACGTGGCGTGGTGGTGGTGGAGGAGCGTGGCAATCCCGCAGGCTTCGCCAAGCACTACGGAGGAGAAGGAGGTGTTGGAGAGGGAGAGGGAGGCGCCAGGGCTCAAGTCTTGCTGCCCTCCCTCCCCTCCCCTTTTTATATAGGTGTCAAAGAGGGGGGGAGGGCGCAGCCTTGCCCCCTCCTCCAAGGGAGGGGTGCGGCCAAGAGGGGGGGAGGTGTCCACCCTCCCCAAGGCACCTCGGAGGTGCCTTCCCCTTCATGGACTCTTCCCTTTTTCCACCCTAGGCGCATGGGCCCCTTGGGGCTGGTTCCCCTTGGCCCATGCAGGCCTAGGCGCACCACCTAGGGCCCATGTGGCCCCTCGGGCTGGTGGCCCCACTTGGTGGACCCAGGACCCCTCCGGTGGTCCCAGACAATACCGATATCACCAAACTTGTCCCGATGGCGAAAACAACACTTCCTATATATAATTCTTTACCTCCGGACCATTCCGGAACTCCTCGTGACGTCCGGGATCTCATCCGGGACTCGAACAACATTCGGTAACCACATACAAGCTTCCTATATAACCCTAGCGCCATCGAACCTTAAGTGTAGACCCTACGGGTTCGGGAACCATGCAGACATGACCGAGACGTTCTCCGTCAATAACCAACAGCGGGATCTGGATACCCATGTTGGCTCCCACATGTTCCACGATGATCTCATCGGATGAACCACGATGTCAAGGACTTAATCAATCCCGTATATAATTCCCTTTGTCTATCGGTATGATACTTGCCCGAGATTCGATCGTCGGTATCCCGATACCTTGTTCAATCTCGTTACCGGCAAGTCTCTTTTACTCGTTCCGTAACACATCATCCCGTGATCAACTCCTTAAACACATTGTGCACATTATGATGATGTCCTACCGAGTGGGCCCAGAGATACCTCTCCATCACATGGAGTGACAAATCCCAGTCTCGATTCGTGCCAACCCAACAGACACTTTCGGAGATACCTGTAATGCACCTTTATAGCCACCCGATTCACGTTGTGACGTTTGGTACACCCAAAGCATTCCTACGGTATCCGGAGTTGCACAATCTCATGGTCTAAGGAAATGATACTTGACATTTAGAAAAGCTTTAGCATACGAACTACGATCTTTGTGCTAGGCTTAGGATTGGGTCTTGTCCATCACATCATTCTACTAATGATGTGATCCCGTTATCAATGACATCCAATGTCCATGGTTAGGAAACCGTAACCATCTATTGATCAACGAGCTAGCCAATAGAGGCTTGCTAGGGACATGGTGTTGTCTATGTATCCACACATGTATTTGAGTTTCCTATCAATACAATTATAGCATGGATAATAAATGATTATCATGAACAAGGAAATATAATAATAATAGCTAATTTATTATTGCCTCTAGGGCATATTTCCAACAGTCTGGTCCAGGGGGAGCTTCTCCTCTTTCTTTTTCTTTTGTTTCTGCTTTGTATTTTCTTTTATTTATCTTTTTCCTTTTTTGTTTTATTTAATTTAGGGCATTTAGGCATTTTCTAAAAATGTGCTTACTTCACCATAATTACCTATGCAATATTTGGCACCCCCGAACATTTTTGTTTTGACTTTTGAAAACTTTGGGTGCTTGTCACTAATTCATTTTTGAATTTGCAATGTTTTTGAACTACCACTTAATTAGTAACAGTAACATAGATGACATGGCATCATCAGGAGAGTTTTACTGTAGCCTAATTATCCGGGCGTTACAAAGAGAACACACCCCCACACACGAGTGAAGACGGAGAAAAATCGATCAATCAAAACACTCTTCGTGGACTGCTTCAGGGATACGATAATGCCTCTCCTTTTCACCTCGTCGTTGCATGTCCTCCTCAATAGTGTTGTCGCCCCACCCCGCACCCCCATTTCTTCAATGCATGGTGATGATGCGAGGATCTTTATCTCTTCGACATGGGAGGATATCTGCAACCTTGCTTCCATTCTTAAACCCTTTGGAGAGGTACGAGACTGTGCACCGATTTCCAGGAGAACTCTGACGTACAAATCCGTTGTGGGCATATTTATCCTGACCACATCCTTCACAGTCTCCCTTCCATGCAGATGACCATCTCGTTAAAGTACATTGGTCTTCCTCTCTCCATCTGGCAGCTGAAGAGGGTATAATTTCAACATCTCGAGGACAATGTTGTAGCGAAGCTGCCACCATGGGAAGGGAGGAACATTACCAGGGTCAGTCGGTCTGCCTCGGAGAACTCGGTCCTTACTTCTCAGGTCGTGTAACACATTACCCATGTCGTGGAACCCCCTCATGTGTTACAAAGCGTCAATAAGATTCAGCGTGCTTTCCGTTGGTCGGCTATGGAGAAATCAACCAAGCGAAAGTGGAAAAGTCAACTAGGAGACTGTCTGCCGCTCCACCCAACTCGGAGCGCTTGTGATTCTTCACTTGGGAAACTTTGCGAGAGCTCTCGGGCTGAGATAGCCCTAGTGTTGGGGATATTACTACTGGGCGTAAACCGTCCAGGAGAGGCCGGATTAACTTGAAGCCCATAAAGACAGACGGTGACGCTCAGTAGAGGCCCAAGCCCCAGAACCGGTTTAAGGCATGTAGCTATAAACCGGCATTGATATGTAACTTGCATTGTAAGGTAGAAAGAGCGGAGACCGAGCCGGACAGGTTTATGAGCCGGCCTCGGGACTCTGTAAACCGACGGGCGTCAACCCATGTATATAAGGGGACGACCCGGTGGAGGTTCAGGACAACAGACAACAACTCGAGACTCAGGCAAAGCGTATTCGCTCCATGGTCATCGAAACCTCATCAATCCCATCACAACTAGACGTAGGCTTTTACCTTCATCTTAAGGGGCCGAACTAGTATCAAACTCTCTTGCGTCCCTTGTCTGCTTTAACCCCTTTAAGCTAACCCGTAGCGATGGCTCCACGACTAAGTCCTTCCATGAGGACATCTGCCGTGACAAAACCATGACAGTTGGCGCCCACTGTGGGGCTATCTAACGATGGTTTCAAGTTCTTGGAGGGTAGCTTCGAAGGACTCAAGGGTTACGCTGTGGGCCGGATGACTAAGAGTCGTCGCGGCAAGCTCTACATCGACGATGCAGGGTGGGGCCCCGAGGCCGGCTCAACCGAGCACGGGTACCGGGTCCCCTTTGGTGGCATACACGTTTTCATTGGCAAGATCGGCGAGCCGGGCCCTAAGACGGACATCTGCACCGACCTCGTCGAAACGGCTCAGCGTGCGCGATCCGCCCGGGTCAAGCCTGCCATGAAGCGTGCCTTCGTGGGAGTCATCCATGGAGGGGAATACGAGGACAGATGAGAATCTGGTGGTGAGACCGTCGTTTATTCCGGCGACGAGTCATCGACCGGAGAAACCGAGTCGTTATATCTGCTACAAGATGGCCGGATTGGAGGCTGTTCCGATGGCGACAGTATTCCGGACCCCTCTGATCTGCCAAACCGGGTTGGAATCTTCGTGGCCAGTAAACAGCCGGCGCTCCACTCTTCGACCGTAGCAGCAATGATCTCCGGATCAGCGGCGGCGATGGCAGCCGGGGCAGGAGGCCATGTGTGGCCGCCGGCTCAGGTTTTATCTGATCTATTCGATGCGTTGGCAACACTGATGGCGGAGGCTAACCCGGCGCATCAGGATGCGCAATGCAGAAATCACGAAACTAAGGGATCAAATTACTCAGGCCAAGGCTGATTTGGCAGCTGAGGATACCAGGATGGCTGCAGAGTGGGCCGCTTTGGATGCGCAGGCTTACCGGCTTATGCTGGATTAGAATGCATCGCACGAAGTCCTAAAGAGAAGGCACCAGTCTCGCCTCCCTCCGGTTTATGATGCTAGGAACCTCTTTAACACCCCAGGTGCAGGGACCAGTAACCCGCCGATAGCAAACCGGGCGGAGGCACCTGGAGCGGGGGCGCCGGTTCAGCCCCGTTTGATGGATCCGCCTCGACAGAACAACAATGTGACGCAGCCTGTCCCAACACCACCGGGTCATTACTCTACTCCAATGGACAATCTTGTTGCTGCCGCTTCACGGCTGGAAGCTATCCCAATTGAAGGCGATTCTCCGGCGGCGGTCGAGACGCGTCGAGTTAAAGAACTTCTTCGGAGAGCCTTGGTGCAACAGGAGGCTTATTCATACAGTCGTGATCGGATTCATTCCACCCCCCGTCCAAGCCGGAGTTATAGTAGGCGTATGGATGAACCGCCCGTGTCAAGCAATGCGGGGAACGCGAACCGTCCCGCGGCCACAATCCGGCACGGGGTGCTGGTGATGCTCAGGAGGTGGTGGACCGGGCTCGCACACGCAGGGAGGCCGAGTTAGCAGCGCAGTATGAAGCCCGTTAGCTTACTCCGGTTTGTCCAACCACGTAGAGACAGCCAGGAGTTACCTCTAGCTCTTTGGGGGTGCCATGTCTCGTCCCGGCGTTACGCAATGTACGCCTGCCCAAGGATTTCAAGGGCCCGCGCAAGGTGCCAAATTGCACTACGATTTACCTCCAGAGACATGGGTTGAAAGCTATGAGATGGCCATGGAGATGCTGGATGTGGATGATGCATCTTGTGCGAAGTACTTCACCATGATGCTAGAAGGGACGGCTCGTACTTGGTTAAAGAGTCTACCTGCTGACTCTATCAGATCATGGGCCGAGTTGAGAACCCGGTTTATCCAGAATTTTAAGGATACATGCAAGCAGCCCATGTCGATTCTGGACTTAGCTGCCTGTGTATAGGAGGAAGGAGAATCAACAACCCAGTGGGTGCGCCGGGTCTCGAAAATTTTGCATTCATCGGACCGCATCAACGCTGGCACCGCAGTTCTAACTTTGGAAGGCAATTGCCGGTTTAAACCTCTGAAGTTGAAGTTGGGAAGGATGAAACGCCATTGCAATGACATGGGAACCCTCATGGCCGCTTTAGTAAAGTATGTTGACTCTGATAGTACCAAGGATCCCGAGTCGGATGATGATAAGGCAGGGAAGGGAAAGAAGAGCGGCAACGCCAAGGGGCACTACCACAGCCCGACGGGTCATGGAAATGGCAGCAAACGTAAAGCGGATCACAACATGGACTTTGTGGCCAATGCCAACGCACAAGATAAGGGCCAAAGGTGCAAGGGTAAACCGTCCAAGCGCAGTGCAGCGCCTAACCCTAACCCGGACCGCCTGTGTTACCTATTGAACCAGCCCTGCCCGAAACATGGGACGAAGGAGATGCCGACCACACACCTCTGGAAGGACTGCTATATCATGCAAGAGTTCAAAAATTCTAATGACTTCCAGTACACTACTAGGAAAAGGGCTATAGATGAAATGGACACTAATGGCGCACCAGACATGTGGCGCGCCACTACTATATACTAATGGCGTGCTCCATTAGTGTCCAAATACATGGCGCATCACATCCCTGGTGCGCCATTAGTAACAATTTTTTTTATTTTTTTCAAAACTACTAATGGCGCGCCAGGGGATAGTGCGCCATTACTAGTTAAACTAGTAATGGCGCACTACATCCACGGTGCGCCATTAGTAAAAAAAATTCAAACTTTTTTCATTTTTTTTCAAAACTAGTAATGGCGCACCAGGGGATAGTGCCCATTACTAGTTTTAACTAGTAATGGCGCACAACATCAACGGTGCGCCACTAGTAAATTTTTTTTATTTTTATTCAAAACTAGTAATGGCGCACCGTGGGAGTGGTGCGCCATTACTAGTTGAACTAGTAATGGCGCACCACTCCCACGGTGCGGCATTACTAACTTGGCCCAAAAATTCCACCGAATACACCGCCCCTGTGGACCGTCTTTTCAGTTTTAAAAAAACTAAAAGAAAATGATAAAAATGTCAAAAAATAAAAGAAAATAAGTTTCCCATGTGATATGTGGTCTAGTAGTTGGGAAAATTTACAAATATGAATTTTGACTTTATTTGCAAAATCTCTCTGGAAATTTGTAAAATGGGCATAACTTTTGCATACGAACTCGGATTAAAAGGTTTTTTATATGAAAAATCATCTACTCGAAAAGTTACATCAGAATTTAACCGGGGGAACCCCGTTAAACATTTTCAAAATCCCCAAAGACCTAACAAAAAAAAGTTACGGGGCTTTCAAGATCTAGAGGCAAAAAAATTCAAAAAATGATACGTAATATGACCGGGAAGTTTGAAATATTCTTCAAAATTTCATCATAGTCATGAACATGAACAAAGTCCTAGACATCAAGAAGGTATAATAGGATTGATATGCTAGATGTATCAACAAGTGCCTGTGAAGTGAGCAGTTGCTGGGGTTGGATAGAGCTCTGAAGTTAAGCGTGCTTGGGCTGGAGTAGTGTGAGGATGGGTGACCTTTCGGGAAGTTTGACCACAGAGTGGGATTTGACCTAAGATTAAGCATATTGACCCGAGATTAAGCCATAATGACCTGAGATTAAGAAAAAAAACAAAAAAAATCTGAAAAAAAATTTGAAAAAAATTTGTTACTAATGGCGCACTTCTATGTGGCGCGCCACTAGTATACTTGATAACTTGTGGGTTTACAAGATAATGCTTAATCCGACTAAGTGCGTTTTTGGTGTACCGGCAGGCAAGCTCTTGGGCTTTTTGGTGTCTAACAGGGGCATTGAGGCTAATCCAGAAAAGATCAAGCCCATCACCTCCTTGGCTAAGCCGAAATGTATCAATGACGTTCAACGCTTGGCAGGCCGGATTGCCGCCTTGAGCCGGTTTATCAGCCGTCTTTGCGAGAAGGCCATTCCTTTGTATCAGATGCTAAAGAAAACGGATAACTTTGTCTGGAGTGACGCAGTGAATGAAGCGTTTGAGGATTTAAAGCGGCAGCTAGCTAATCCGCCGGTTCTTGTTGCCCCAGTTGACAAGGAGCCATTGTTGTTATATGTGGCAGCTAATGCTCGGGCTGTCAGTGTGGCTATTGTGGTGGAACGCAAGGAGGCAGGAAAAGAGTATCCGGTTCAGCGTCCGGTTCATTATATCAGCGAGGTGCTTATTGAGTCCAAGAAGAGGTACCCACACTGGCAGAAGCTGGTATATGGGGTTTTCATGGCAAGCCGGAAGCTAAAGCAGTATTTCCAAGGTCATCCCATCACGATTGGTCACTTCTGCTCCTTTGGGAGATATAATCCGACAGAGGAAGCAAGCGCCAGATTGCCAAGTGGGCCATAGAGCTCGGGCCTCACGGGTTGAAGTATATGCCCGAACGGTGATCAAATCTCAAGCACTTGTGGATTTCATCAACGCATCGGATGTAACTACAAGCTACCAAGAGAAGCCGGATCACACTTATTGGACCATTCACTTTGATGGGTCCAGGCAATTGCAGGGCTCGTGGGCTGGAGTCGTATTAACTTCCCAACGAGGTGACAAGTTTTGTTATGTTCTCCGTTTAATGTTCCCTTGCACTAACAATGCAGCTGAGTATGAAGCTTTACTCCATGGTCTTCGGATGGCTAAGGAGATGAACCTAAGCCGAGTTAAGTGCTTCGGTGACTCGGACCTGGTGGCTCAACAGGTGTCTGGCACTCTGGATTCCAAGGACCCACTCATGGCAGCATATTGTCGTGAGGTGGACATTGTTGCAAGTCACTTTAAAGGTTATCAGGTGGATCATGTGGACCGGCGGAAGAATTAAGCGGCGGACGCTTTAAGCCGCCTGTGTTCTCAATGTAAACCAGTTCCGCCTAATGTCTTCTTGGATGTTCTGCATAACCCGTCCGTCAAGCTCCCTGGTGAAGAGGATTTGGCTATTCCTAATCCAGAAGCTTAGTTGGTGGCGGCTCTTCATGTTATCCCGGATTGGATGGTTCCTTATCGTGCATATATGAACCGGGGCGAGTTACCAGAGGATGAGACATTGGCTAGGCAGATAATCCGGCGGTCCAAGTCTATGACTATTATCAATGGAGAGCTGCAACATTGCAGTGCTACAGGGGCGTTTCAGCGTTGTGTGTCTCCGGAAGAAGGCTGTGAAATTTTACGTGAGATCCGCGAAGGAGATTGTGGTCACCACGCCGGTTCAAAATCTTTGGTGGCTAAGGCGTTTCGTCATAGTTTTTATTGGTTAACAGCTCATGCTGATGCCGAGGACTTGGTCAGACGATGTGATGGTTGTCAGAAGTTTTCAAGGCGTGCTCATGTACCGGCTCAAGAATTGAGGATGATTCCAGTTACTTGGCCGTTTGCGACTTGGGGGCTGGATATGATTGGGCCTATCAATAGGTCCAAAGACAAGAAGACCCACCTTTTGGTGGTGGTTGACAAATTCACAAAGTGGGTGGAGGCAGAACCAGTTAGCAAGTGTGACGCGGCCACAGCGGTTCAATTCATCAAAAAGGTGATTTTCCGGTTTGGCTTTCCACATAGCATTATCACTGACAATGGTACCAGTCTGTCAAAGGGTGCCATGAAGGAGTTCTGTCAATGTGAGCACATACGGCTTGATGTATCATCACTGGCTCAGCCACAATCCAATGGTCAAGCGGAGAGGGACAATCAAGAAATTTTGAGAGGCATCAAACCCCGGCTTATGGTTCCCTTGAAGCGGACGCCGGGTTGTTGGGTTGAGGAGCTACCTTCAGTGATATGGAGCATCAACACCACCCCCAACAGATCGATAGGATACACGTTGTTCTTCATGGTTTAGGGAGCGGAGGCGGTTCTTCCTAGTGATATCCGTCATGACTCACCTCATGTAGCGGCATATGTTGAAGATGACAACGAGAGGGCATGGCAAGAAGCTCTCGACCTGTTGGATGAGGAGCATGACATAGCGGACGCCCGTTCGGTGATTTATCAGCAAGATCTACGTCGCTATCATAGCCGCCGGGTTAGAACCAGAACCTTTCAAGAAGGAGACTTGGTGCTTCGGCTCATCCAGGATCAGACGGATATGCATAAGTTATCCCCACCTTGGGAAGGACCTTTTGTGGTCAGCAAGAATCTACACAACGGGTCATACTACTTAATCGATGTTCGAGAGCGCAAAGACTCACGTAAATCGGAGGAGGAGACCAACCGGCCGTGGAATATTGCTCATCTTCGGCCTTACTATACTTGAGCTATAGGCTCTGCTTATGTACACATTATGCCTATGTATATATTATGATCAATATAATAAACAAGAACCTGAGCTAAAGCGGGGTATCTGTTGTTTTCTTACATCATGTGTGGTTACATGGAGCTTCTGTTGCTAAAGCGGTGTCCGGTTTACCCCTTGGTTTTGGCCTCTCAAAGGCTTTATATTATATCACTTGGGGGCTTGGTCGTATCCGAACCATAGCTACACCTTTTGATAGGTGTAATGCCATAGCATCACTTGGGGGCTTTGGTCGTATCCGAGCCATAGCTACGCCTCTTGATCGGCGCAATGCCACAGCATCACTTGGGGGCTTGGTCTTATCTGAACCATAGCTACGCCTCTTGATCGACGCAATGCCACAGCATCACTTGGGGGCTTTGGTCGAATCCGAACCATAGCTACACCTCTTAATCGGCGTAATGCCACAACATCATTTGGGGGCCTGATCGAACCTGAACCATAGCTACGCCTTCTTGGGGGCTTGGTCGTGTCTGAAACATGGTTACGCCTCTTGATCGGCTCAAAGCCTCACCTACAATGGTTTTTATTTGCCTTTGTTTGGGTTCTGTTTTCTTTTTTGATAAAGACTTTCTGTTGCTTTTTAGACCGGCGTTAAACAACCCGGTCCGACTGTCAACTACAAATTGCCGGTATACGATCAAATCATAGTCCAGAGGCTATTCGCCCGGTCTGATTTTCAATTAAAATTTTATTAAGGAATAAATCAGTGTTTATCATAACCCGGAACGGTGTAAACCGACCTTATATCAACAGGAGTGGTTTTCTCCTAAAAATATTTGGGTTATAAGCCCCGCTACAAGGTTGGCCAGCCAACATCATGCATAACAGTTGCAGGTATTATATATTTCCATTTTGGTTATATGTTACAACCTAAGTTATCATCTTTGGTTATGTATATATATGGGTATCATGACCTTGACGGTAAACCGCTGAGGTACTTTAAGCTTCTTGTCTACAGAAACAGCTTGGACAAATGAATATGTAGATCATATCTTATGTATGACGAATCAAGCCGGCGTCAATTGCAGATAAGTATGCGCGAAGGCATATCAGAACAAATATTTTAAATAAGCCTATTACAAGGCTTTCTAGTGCTCAACAGGATCATTGTTTTCTCAAAATATATGTCGCAACATGTAGAAGACCAAACTGGCCTCCGGTTCATGATTGGTCACCAGCTTGGCCTGACGGTTGCGGGTCATCTCACGACGGTTTAGCTTCTTCTTCTCTACCCAGTGGCTGGAAATCAACAGTTCCCAGTCGATCCCAATTAGGGCTTGGAAGACAGCTTCATCACTTATCAGCATCGACGGTTCAATGTCAGGGGCGTAAGTGTGCTTACGGATTGGCGGGATGAGATTCTGAGCTTCGGGGATTGGTGCAGCAACCCACTTGTTCTTGTCATCATAGTTTGCTTGATAGTATGACAGGTCCGCTTCTTCAACTAGTTGACAAGCCAATGGGCGTACCTCCCGGTTTATGATCCGGAGATCATCTTCGCCGAATTCTATCCCGTCTTCCTTCAAACTAGGATAGCCTTGAGTCGCTTCAATTGGATCAAAGTCAGGTACCCATGCCTTTGCCCGGGTCAGTGCAGCCAAAGTGCCCGTTCCTAGCAGCAGACTTTTTCAGTTCATCAACCCGGGCAGGTAGCATGGATAACCTTTCTAAAGTATCTTTAATCAAGGTGGGAGGAGGATTGTTGTGAGAAGTAGTATATATGATCCGTTGCGCGCCGGTATAAAGTTGCTCTATCAGAGTATAGGCTGCTTTTAACTTCTTCTGAACGTCAGATCCCAAGTGGCCGATACGAGTTCCTGTATCATTGCAAGGGTTAGTAAACCGGCAGATACATGAAAGAATATGGCCAAATAGGGAGTTAAGGATGCTTACAAAACACGGCTGCGGTCATGGCATGGACCTGCCGCTTTATGCTGGTCAGTTCATCAACAACCGGTTTAAGAGCAGCTTCTGCTTTCTCAGCCCTTTTGATCAAATCGGATTTTCCACTTTCCCAAACCGACCGTTCCTTGTTGAAGCCTTCTTTCAGTTTCTCCATAGCGCCTAAAGCGCTGGTCAGCTCTGCCTTTGCCTTGGAGGTTTCATCTTGTTGCAATTTAAGGTTTTCCTGAAGATCAGCGGTTTGGCTCTCCTTTTTGCTCAGCTCAGCCTACAAAGAGACAGTCATCTGGTCAGGTAACAGTAAATACTTGAAGTACCAAACCCATAACAAGTTATGCCCTTGGCACTTGGGGGCTAATGCATATTTGCTCTACCAGACATTTTTTTTCTAAGTCCCAAAGCAATATACAAGTATTAAGCTTGGCACTTGGGGGCTAATGTGTATTTGCTCGTAACTTGCTAAAAAGGGAATTCTTCTATAAAGTCCTGCTTCATCTCTATACAGTTAAACCGGCCTTTGGAGGCTACATAGGTGAAGTTAAAATGTATTGTTGCAAGCTCGAAGATTGCTATTAAAGTCCCGGTTTAAGTTGCTATCTTAAACCGTTACTTGGGGGCTACTACAGTTGATAAACTGCAAAAACAATACAGAAAGAGAAGCATGCATAAAGTTACCTCATATTTTTCCTTCATCATATTGACCAGACCGGCTTCATAGTCACGGCTCGTGAACAGACGGTTCAGATAGCCGGAATGAAGGTCTTGAGCGTTCAGATGGGTGTAGGTGGACAGATCGGCATTCCATTTGCCTTTGCCAATTGCAGAAAATTCCTCCTTGGCGGTATGCTTCGAGATAGCGATGTGATTCCACAGATCTGTATAATAGCCAACGCCAGTAATCAGAACATCATCATCCTTCTCCGCAGCAGCTTGTACTGGGGTTGCCGGTTTGTTGATATTCTTTGCTGGACTTGCCGGTTTGTCAGTCCGGAGAGGACTGACCGGTTCGTCGGCATGGCCTGTGGTGTCAATTTCTGTTGGTTCAATAACAAAGTCATAGTCTTGAGGCGGTGGATCATTCAACACATCATCAAGGTTGGCTTCTACAGGATCTGGAGTTTTCTCCGGTTCAGCAGTTGTATCTTCTTTTGTCAGTTTGTTCAGGCGAGCTTTCTTGCTTGGTTTGGGCTTAGCGCTGACAGTAAAACATGAGGGTCAGTATAGCGTATAAAATGCATATCAGGAATAAAGGCAAGTAAACAGCTTACCCAATAACCGTTTTGAGAGGTGGAAGTTTGGTGGCTGACGACTCGCCAGAGGATGAATGAGAGGTGCCCTGATAATTGGAATCATACGGATTAAGAGGTTGACGAAAACAACCTACTTTGGGGCATGACATGTCAAGGGAATTAGAGACCTCTGATCGGTGTTTCCGAACCGGACTGTTCGGTAAACCGGCGGAGGTAACTACCTGGCCACTATGCCGGGTTGTGCGGCAAGCTTCATGCTGTTGTGTCCTCACAAGAAATTTTGGATCCAAATAAGCAAGAGGATGTGAAAATTTAACTTTCCGGTTTGCTCGACGGGTTTTAAGTGAAGGCAAAGGGTTTGAATCGGAGGAAAGAACGATTACCTCTACAGCATCGGCGTGACTGACTTCAGCGTCGTCCTGGCAAATAAGGCGTATGAAAAATGAACCAAGTGAGTCAAGTTCTACCTCAAAATCCGAGTTACCCACATCATCACCAAGCGGTGGATCGGAGGATGTAGTGGTTCTATTCCGGTTAGCAGGTCTTTTCACAGCTTTGGTCTTTTGGTGGGTTGGCTTCACCGGTTTGTCTTGCGGAGGTTTCTTGTTCCAGAACGGATCATTGTCCTGCCAAAAAGTCATCACATTTTCAGAACATATTGGGACAAAAGAAAATTCAGATAAAACAGATAGTATGATTCTTACAGCTGGCGGTTTGTTGATGGTGTAGAAAGGGGGTAATCCGGTTTGAGCACAGGTTGCCTCCGGTTCATTCAAAGATCTTTTTACAGCCTCAATGACTTCGTCATCTGTAAGCTGAATATCAGTGTGCCGCTGAGCATCATTCAATTCCCCTGTGTACTCACACATCAAACCGGGGTGTTGGCTCAAGGGCAAAACACTCCAGCTTATCCAACAGCGTGCAAAATCAACTCCTGTCAACCCGTTGGCCATAAAGGCCCTAAGCTTGGATAGTTGAGGAGCATATTTGCTTCTTTCTTTAGCAGTCAGCCTTTGAGGGAAAGGGTATGTGTTGCTCAGACGTTCAGGACGGTAACCCGGCAGGGGGTTTTCATCAGCTGGAGACGTATCCTTGCAGTAAAACCAGGTCTGGTTCTAATCTTTGGGGTGACTGTGGAGATTGGCGTGAGGAAAGGTGACCTCTTTTCTTTTCTGAATCGCCATCCCGCCCAGTTCTGTGTTAGGCCCATCTTTGAATTCTGTGCGGCGGTTCAGATGAAAGCAATCTCGGAATAACTCTACTGAAGGTTCCTTTTGAAGGTAAACCTCACAAAACACTTGAAAGTGGCAGATGTTGGTTATAGAGTTAGGGCCAATGTCTTGTGGGCGCAGTTGAAAGTTGGCCAGTACATCCCGGAAGAATTTTGAACCAGGAGGGTTGAAACCCCGGCTTAGATGATCAGCAAAAACAACAACTTCTCCGTCTTTGGGAGTAGGAGGACATTCCGGGCCAGGGACCCTCCAGTGAATGACATCTTTCTTGCTTAAAGCACCTGATATGACAAGGTTGTCTAACTATTCCTATGTTACTCGAGAAGGGACCCAATTGCATTCATACACTTGTTTGGCCATGGCAATGGAGATCCAGACTATAATGATTTTCGGTTTAAGATTTATGTTGGACAGCTATACAGTGATACAAGATGTAAGTATATTGCTAAACCGGAGTCAGCTATTTACAAACCGGAATCTAACAGTGAAACAGTACACCAGTAAAGGTGATAAGTGGAAATACATTGGCGGTTCAACAAGGGGACTAATGGTATACCGGGTTGTCATTTTTTCTATGAAGTTAAACCGCCTAGTCTAAACATTGAAGAGTCAAGACTGTAGATGTATAAGTGAAGGAAAACAGATCTCACAAGTTTGTATTACAATTTTGGATCTGCGGCATATCAGAAATAGAAAATATATTGAGACTTAAGGACCGGTGCCGAAACAGCGGATGAAGGTTCAGATGGGATCTTCTATCTTAGCAAGCGCATTAGATGGGAAAAAGAACTACGGTTATCATGGAGCAGGATAACTATTAAGGTATGGATCAAACTCTATTATGCAGGCAATGGACACTGATATATGAAAAATTATCAGAAAAATCCAACCTATCCATCTGTACCGGTTTCATGCATGTTTAAACAAGTTAACTTGTTGTTTAGTGCAAAACATGATAAAGCACTATTTAAGATCACAAATGAGTTTGAACTTTGAATCTTTGGTTCAAAATAGCTCAAACCCATCTGATTGTAGTTGCATTCGCCCAACACACTCATTTTACCATGTCATGATCATGCATCATATTGTGCATTGCATTGATTCTGTTTCTTTCTCTGTTGCCGGTATTTGTTCCCTCTCGATAGACGTGATTCGACGATGAGTTCGATGACACCGATGAAGAACTATAATATCTTCAGAAGTGCCAGGCAAGCAAAACCCCCTTGTTCATTCCGATACAATCCCACTCTCTCGCTCCTGCTCTCTTTTACTGTATTAGGACAACAACGATTCATCTGTTAGTTGCTGCGGTAGTTGAACCCCCTTATCCTCTGCATGACCTGTCATTGCCACAGTAAATAGATGAAACTCACTTGCATGAGTAGGAGTTGTTTGAGCCCTGATGTGCCTACTCATTCATGCTTGTTTGTCGTGCCTGCTATTGCTTAGATTTGTGTCCGGTCTGATTCATCGGGGATGAATCGGAGGTGTGTGAACATGTCCTACTGTTGAGAGCTAAGTGTGTGAACACGATTTGGTAAAGGTAGCGGTGAGAGGCCATGTAGGAGTACATGGTGGGTTGTCTCATTGCAGGCGTCCTCAGGAACTGAGTTATGTGTTTGTGATCCATGAAACAGCTACTACCACACATTGGGATCCTTAATTGACTCTCTCGGCTTCTTAACCACCCTTGTCCTCTGTCCAGGAGTTGCAAGTAGTTTCTGGTGTTTGTAGTATGCTGGAGGCCGTGCGCAGCGCTGACCCGAGGGGTGGGCTGTGATGCGGTAGGCACGTGGCCGGGCATGCCGGGCGCCCGTTTGGTGTCTCGGAACCCTATACACATCGTTCGGGGCCGTATGTGGAAACCTCAGCCGGACTCCCTACGGATGGAACCTGAACAGGCGATAAACCTGGACTAGAGACTTGAGTGTTTAGGTAGGCCGTGGCCGACACCCTCGTTGGGCTTCCCCTTGAAGGTTGCCGAGTACATGTCGTGTAAACGGTGGTAAGTGGTGAGAGCGTGTGTGAAGAAGTACACCCCTGCAGGGTTAACATCATCTATTCGAATAGCCGTGTCCGCGGTAAAGGACTTCTGGGTTTCCTATAATAGTTCATAGACAAGTGGAAGTGGATACTCTAAAATGCGCAAGATAAGCGTGAGTGCTATGGATGGCGTTCTCGTAGGTAGACGGGGGCGGATCCCTAGTGGTGCATTGATTGGTGAATATGTGGACTCGTGTGCGCCACCTCAAAAGAGTTGCTTGAAGTCGTAATTCAGGTTAGCCACTGAGTCAAAGCTGGCTTGCTGCAGTTAAACTCCACCACCCCCTTTGTTGATACCGATGCATACGTAGATAGTTCTGATGTAAGTCTTGCTGGGTACATTTGTATTCACGTTTGCCTATTTTATGTTTTGCAGAGAGACTTCAGTCTCGCTAGTAGTTCCGCGTGGACTTCGACGTTTAGCTTGTTACCTCAGCTACGATCTTGTGCCCTCGGCAGGATCTTGTAGATAGCCAGGCTTCTCAGCCTTTTTCTTTTGTAGTTGTCTGTACTCAGACAAGTTAAGCTTCCGCATGTGCTTGCTGCTTGTATGCTCTGTATGTTGGGGTCATGAGACCCATGTTTGTAATATCTCGCTCCTCGGAGCCTAATGAATAATTACTCTGAGTCGTAGAGTCTTGTTGTGATGCCATGTTGTATTTGCACATATCGAGCATATTGTGTGTATGATTGAAATGCTTGGTATGTGTGGGATCCGGCAATCTAGTTGTTTATCCTTGGCAGCCTCTCTTATGGGGAAATGTAGTCTAGTGCTTCCATGAGCCATAGTAGTCCGCTTCTGACCCGATTTAGGAGTCACCTGCTAGCCCGGCCTCTTTGCTCCGGAACACTTAGGCTGGCCGCATGTGTTTCACCTCGTTCTGTATGCATCCCTTGGGGAAGTGTCACTGTGGTGACATCCAGAGTCTGCCTAGCCTGCTACGGCCGGGTTCCGGAGTCCTGTTAGCCAGTGCTCTGACCGGATTCATCTGGCTGGCGACCGACATGCTCGATGTTGATTCATGTATGCTGTCCCGTAAGTTAGTGCCGCTTTGGGTTCACGACTAGCCATGTAAACGGGTTCTCTGTCATATGGATGCTAGCGACACTATCATATCGTGAGCCAAAAGGCGCCAAATGGTCCCGAGCCATGGTAGGCGACACCCGTAGGAATACCGTGCGTGAGGCCGCAAAGTGATATGAGTGTTACGGGCTAGATCGGTGTGACTTAGCATCGGGGTCTGATAGCTTTGGTATGTCGGGACCTCGATCCAAGAAATCACCGATCGTAACCATATCACTGACTGAGACGATCATACATGACCCGACAACGAATGTAGCCGGTCATCGTGAATCCGGGCTGTAAACTGAGCTAGCGAGAGATCCAGGCTGTAGCAGCTAACAGACTCGGTAGACATCGTGACATTTCCCAAAGAACAGAACAAACGAAAAGACATGCCGGCCAGCTAAGGGAGCTTTCAACTACTGGGGCTCGATTGGAAGCACTAGGAGACATTTCCCGGTTAGAGAGGCTACTAAGGATAAACAACTAGATAGTCAGATCCCACACATAGCAATACACATTACACGTACGCATAACATGGCATCACAGCATAACTCAACAACTCATATAGACAAGGCTCAAAGAGCCATTATAGCATTTATTACAAGCAGGGGTCACATGACCCAACATTCAGAGCAATCAAGCAACAAGTGTAAGCATTACATGTCTGAGTACAGACATCTACAAATGGAAAAGGCTGAAGAGCCTGACTATCTACAACATCCTATCAAGATCGTAGCTGAGGTACAAGCTATTTGTCGAAGCCCACGAGAACACTAGTAAGACCGAGGTCTCTGCTGCAAAAACATAAATAAAGCAACATGAGTACAAAGGTACTCAGCAAGACTTACATCAGATCCTATCATACATGCATTTGTATCAAGAAGGTAATGTGGGGTTTAGTTGCAGCAAGCCAGCTTTGACTTCGATGGCTATCCTGTTCTACGACTACAAGAACTTCTTTGAGGTGATATGGCGCACACGAGTCCACCAGTCACCACACAATACACTACTATGGATTCATCCCCGTGTCCCTATGAGAAGGCCATCCGTAGCACTCACACTTGTCTTGAGCATTTTAGAGTATCCACTTCAAGTTGTCTATGTACCACGTAAGCATCCAAGAAGTCCATAACCGGACCCCTGCTATTCGAATAGATCATGTTAACCCTGCAGGGGTGTACTTCTTCACACACGCTCTCGCCACTTACCGCCATGCACACATCATGTATCTCGGCAACCTTCAAGCGGAAGTCTGGCGAGGGTGTCGGCCACGACCTAACTAACCACACAAGACTCTAGTCCAGGTTTATCGCCTATTCGGGTTCCATCCGCAAGGAGATCCGGCCTGGGTGTCGCTCACGGCCCCAAATGATGTACAGGTTCCCAAGCCCAACTCATGGGATGGATATCACGCTTGGTACACCGTGCCACTTGTGCCTAGTCTGTCCCAAGCCCACTGGCCGGGTGCCACTTGGTAGACTACTAACACTACCTACAAACACCGAAAACTAATTGCGACTCCTGCACGGAGATCAAGTTGGTTAATAAGTCGAGAGGGCTTGGGCGCCTGAGCCCAATGTGTGGTAGTATCGAGTCATTGGACAACATACATAGAACTCAGTGCTTAACGATGGTTTCAGTGAGACAACCCACCATGTACTCCTACATGGCCTCTCACCGCTACCTTTACCAAATCGTGTTAACACACTTAACTATCAGCACCAGAACATATCATAACACTCCAATTCATTCCCAATGAATCAGACCTGATACAACTCTAAGCAATAGCAGGCATGGCATGGCAGGAACACAACATGGCTCAATCAACTCCTACACATGCTAGTGGGTTTTCAACTATTTACTGTGGCAATGACAGGTCATGCAGAGGAATGGGTTCAACTACCGCAGCACAAAGTAGCAGTTGAAACGTTGTTGTCCTAATGCAATAACTAGGAGCAGGAGCGAGAGAGTAGGATTGTATCGAAATGAACAAGGGGGTTTGCTTGCCTGGTAGATCAACAGAGGAGGCACCGCTTCACGTGACAGGTACTGGAACGCGGTCTCATGACAAGACCTATCGAGAAGGAACGGTGCCAACAATCAATACACAAGCATATGCAAAAATATGATGCATGAACATGGCATGAAGATGTGATGTTGTTTGAGCTAATGCAACTAGCATTCATTAGGTTGAAGTCCATTTGAATCAAGAATTCAAATGCAACTCCAAGTTAAGCCCTTTATAAGTGCCATTTTAGTGTTTCACTTATACAGTAGGTATAAGTTCGTTTGTCATGCATGAAACTAGTACAAATGGATAGATTGCATTTTTTTGATAATTTTTCATATATAAATTATTTCAATCTGAGCTACGGTTGAATTTCTATGATTTTTTGAAGTTTGAAACACTTTCTGGATTTTCCTGATTATTTTAAATCCAGAAAAAGAATAACTGCGTCAGCACTGCGTCATGCTTGCGTCAGCAAGTCAACAACGCTGACTGGTCAAACCTGACGTGTGGGGTCCACACGTCAGTGACACGTGGATAAACAGGGGTTAGTTTTACTAATCTAATTAAAGATTAGGGCGCATGGGCCCACTGTCAGTGTCAGGGTTTAGCTTAATTGTTGATTAGCCTTAAGCTAATCACCTGGCAGGCCGGGCCCGCACGTCAGGCCGGCGAGGTCAACGGTCAAAACCCGCCGGCGTTTAGCCGCCGGCGGGGCCGAACGCGGCGGAGGGCTCGGGATCGTCGCTTCGGCGACCATTTGGGCAGCGGAGACCATCATCGAAGAGCCCAGGCTCGCCCGCATCCAGGGGGACCAGTGGGAGGGCGTGGGGTGGCTGGAGTTCGCCGGAGCAGAGCTTCATGGCGGCGGAGCTTCGGGCTCGAGCGGCGAGAGGTTGGAGGCGCAGGCGCGAAGGGAGTAGGGGAATCGACGGCGGGGCTCACAGCGGTCTCGATGGCGTCGTCAGCGAGCTCGGGGAAGGCCGGACGGCGGTGTGGCGGCGAGGACGATCTCCGGCAGCCGGAGACAAAGATGGCGATGTTGACGGGTCCACGGGGCGCTCCGGCTTGCGTGGCTCGGCGGAGAGCTTCAGAGCGAGGAGGCGAAGCTCCTGCGCGTGTCGGAGAGGCGAGGGGGAGGCGGTGGTTGCGGCAATGGCGAGTGGCGGCGACGGCAGCGCTCGGCCGCGGGGTGAGGAAGAGAAACAGGGGAGGAGGGTGAACGAGAAAGAGTGAGAGCGGTGCGGGGTGGCGCGGGGCGTCGCGCGGGGCTTCCAGGCGACGAGGGAGGGGCCAGGCAGGCAGGTGGCGTGGCGGCACGACCATGCGCGCGCGCCGGCCACACGCCTGGCCGATTGGCGCCAGGAGGACGAAGACGCTGGTGGGCTGGGCCAAAACAGGAACGGGCCGGCCAGAGGCGCCAGGTAAGAAGCCCAGGTAAGGGTTTTTTCCCTTTTTTGTTTTTCTTTTCTATTTTCTGACATTTGTTTTGATTTAATAAAAATACTAAATCATTTTATTTTCTTATGCCAATTTTTGTAGGAGCTAGTTATATTATTCCAGAGCTCCTCAACAACTAGCATAATTTTTGGACATATATTAAGGCAAAATAATTACTGGATTAATCCAAATGCCCAAAATAACTATCTATGAGCTCCTGAAAATATTAGTTTGATTTTTTATCTCTCTCCAATATTTTCAGAGAGCAACATGAACATTTTCTTGGACCCTTTTGGAGCACTTTTTATTTGGGCCATTTCCAAAAATGATTTCTGAGGGTTTCACAAATCCCCATTTCAAATTTAAATGGAACTTAAACATGATGCACACATGACTAGCTAGCCTTGAGCATACCTGAACTAGGGATGTGACACTGACGAACACCAAAGAACACCGGCGAACACCGAAACCCTAGAACAGATCTATGGCGGAAAGAGCAGAAAGTTTACCTATGCGGATGAAGAAGCGGAGAGGCGCCGCAGTTTTCTGGTGCATTCAGGGTGATGCAGCGGCCAGAGTCGAGGCAGAGGCGGCGGTCGACGGTGGCGGCGGAGCTCCAAGGGTTGAGCGGCGCAAGGAAGACGACGACGCGAAGAGGCACGAGGGGGAAAGGTGAAAATGACCCCTCGGCCCTATTTATAAAGGCAAGGGATAAGTGTCAGGCGCGAAAATCGAGGAGCCAAAATTTGGAAAGTGGAGTTGTCGCCTCTATTGTCGAAGATCCATTAATGAAGATGTGTCATGCACAGTTTAAAAGATGACGTCACGGCGGTTTACAAAATTATGTGAAAATGTTGAAGACGAAGTTTTCTTGAGGACTGACATGAACCAGCTCAAATCAGTCTGGGGCCTAATGTTGGGGATATTACTACTGGGCGTAAACCGGCCAGGAGAGGCCGGATTAACTTGAAGCCCATGAAGAAAGCCGGTGACGCTGAGTAGAGGCCCAAGGCCCAGAACCGGTTTAAAGCCTGTAGCTATAAACCGGCATTGATATGTAACTTGCATTGTAAGGTAGAAAGAGCGGAGACCAAGCCGGACACGTTTATGAGCCGGCCTCGGGACTCTGTAAACCGACGGGCGTCAACCCGTCTATATAAGGGGACGACCCGGCGGCGGTTCAGGACAACAGACAACAACTCGAGACTCAGGAAAAGCATATTCGCTCCCTGGTCATCGAAACCCCATCAATCCCATCACAACTAGACGTAGGCTTTTACCTTCATCGTAAGGAGTCTAACTAGTATAAAACTCGCTTGCGTCCCTTGTCCGCTTTAACCCCTTTAAGCTAACCCGTAGCGATGGCTCCACGGCTAAGTCATTTCATGAGGACATCTGTCGTGACGAAACCACGACACCTAGGTTGAGTCAAAGGACCCAAATAAGCTGTAGGTGGGGTTGAGAATCCAGTGCACCAACGCAGATATGGATGTTTTCTATGCTTCTACTTTCATAACTGTGGGTAATGGTGGGAAGACACCGTTCTAGGGAGCGCCATGATTGCAAGAAAAAAAGTCAAAGGACATCACCCCCACCCCACCCCTCATCTTCGCGATCTCCAAACACAAGAATTGTACGGTGCAAGAGACATCGCGGGAGCACAAGATCAACAATTCCATAAACATCACCGTTGACCACATCATTGAGTTTGTGAACCTTTGGGTTTGCCTCGAGCAGATCCAACTTCTTGTGGACGTTTATGATGACATCTCTTGGAAATTTATGGGGAGTACTCGACGGCTTCAGCTTACAGGGTTCAATTCTTGGGTTCCACTTCAACCAACATGAACAGACCATCTGGAAGGTTTGGCCACCCCCAAAGTCAAGTTCTTCTCCTGCGATAGCTTGGAGAAGAGGGGTTGTGATAATTGTGACCTTTGCACCCTATGCAATCAGGCTAACAAGACATCATGTCCCTCTTCTTTAAATGCCGGTTCATGATAATCCCCAAGTGCAGGGAATCATCGTAGCAATTTCCAAAGGTGGAAGTGATAAGTATGGAGTGCCGAAGCCACAAGGAGCTAAAGGTAAGGTCAATATTCTCTCAAGACCTATCTGCCACTGATACGACTCTACATACACCGAACGTTTGCTTCCAACTAGAAACGAGAAATAAAACTACGTTGTGGGTATGAAGAGGATAACTTTGTATGATATCGGAGAGCTAAAATATAAAAGTGGGTGCTGTTATCATAAAGTTAGAATATATTACTAAATTATAAATAGCGAGTGTGGAATAATGGTGGATCGGTGTGCGAAATTGTCCTAGGCAATTATTAACAAGATCGGTAGTCGTCATTGCAATTTCATATGAGGGAGAGGCATAAGCTAACATACTTTCTCCACTTGGATCATATGCACTTATGATTGGAACTCTAGCAAGCATCCGCAACTACTAAAGATCATTAAGGTAAAACCCAACCATAGCATTAAAGCATCAAGTCCTCTTTATTCCCATACGCAACAATCCCTCTTACTCGGGTTTGTGTTTCAGTCACTCACCAACCCACTATAAGCGAATCATGAACGTGTTGCAACACCCTACAACGGGAATCCCTCACGCTTATGGCGACCACGAGAGGGCACCATAGGACAGCACCAAAATAAAACATACGACTCGTACCAATCTATATCATCAATCAACCCAAGGACAAAAGATATCTACTCAAAACATCATAGGATGGCAACACATCATTGGATCATAATATGTAGCATAAAGCACCATGTTCAAGTAGGGATTACAGCAGGGTGCGGGAGAGTGGACCACGTAAAAGAGATGAGGATGGTGATGATGATGGTGATGTTGATGAAGACGATCACCGTGGCGATGATTCCCTTCTCGATGGCACTTCGGCGCCACCGGAAGAGAAGAGGAGAGGTTCTCCCCCTTGTGCTTCCTCCTCCATGGTCTCCCTCCTAGATGGGGAAAGGTTATCCTTCTGGTCCTTGGCCTTCATGGCGATGATGGCCTCTCCGGGATACTCCTCCATGGCCACCGGTAATGATGGCCCCCTCCGGCAGGGTGCCGGAGAGGGCCTAGATTGATTTCTCGTGGCTACAGAGGCTTGCGTCGTGAACTTCCGATCTAGGTTTCTTTCTCGGAAGTTTGGGTATATATAGAAGAGTTTTGCGTTGATTTCACGTCGGGAGGTCTCGGGCTATCCACGAGGTAGGGGCGCCCCCACCTCGTGGGCAGCCCGGACTCTTCGCCTGCCTATACGGTACTCCGTGGGCTTCTTCTGGTTCAAAAATGATCTCCGTCAAGTGGCACGTCAATTGGACTCCATTTGGTTTTCCTTTTCTGTGATACTCTAAAACAAGGAGAAAACAGAAACTGGCACTGGGCTCTAGGTTAATAGGTTAGTCCCAAAATTCATATAAAATTGTATAATAAAGCCCATTAAACATCCAAGATAGATAATATAACAGCATGAATACTTCATAAATTATAGATATGTTGAAGACGTATCAGCATCCCCAAGCTTAATTCTTGCTCGTCGTCGAGTAGGTAAATGATAAAAGAAATAATTTATGAAGTGTGAATGCTAGCAAGTGCTTAAGTTTGATTAATGATAATTCTAATCACTTTTTCTAGCATCATTATATGTCATAACAATAGCTCATCTCATAAAACTTTTCATGATCAAGTAACAAGCAATTCACGTGTTAAAGTATAGATCATAAACTTTCTTGAAAACTAACAAACAATATTCTCAGTCATCAATAAATTGCAATTCATCTTATTTTCAGGAAGAGTCTATGTCAGGGCTTTGATTTAGCAAACTCCACATACTCAACTATCACTTAGTATTTCACAATTGCTAACACTCACGCCGTATTTATGGGTTCAAAGTTTTAATCAGACACAGAGAAAGATAGGGGCTTATAGATTCGCCTCCCAACCATTTACCTCAAGGGTAATGTCAACAATAATAGTTCATGATGCCTTACATCCAATTGGATATATATATATCAGAATCTTCCCAACAAGGTGCTTGCCAAAGGATAAAATGTAAAAAAGGAAAGGTGAAAATCACCATGACTCTTGCATAAGGGTAAGAGATAAAAGTAAAAGATAGGCCCTTCGCAGAGGGAAGCAGAGGTTGCCATGCGCTTTCAGGGTTGGATGCACAAAATCTTAATGCGAAAGAACGTCACTTTATATTGCCACTTGTGTTATGGACCTTTATTATGCAGTCCGTCGCTTTTATTTCTTCCACATCACAAGATCGTATGAAGCTTATTTCCTCCACACTAGTCAATCATACATATTTAGAGGGCAATTTTTATTGCTTGCACCGATGACAACTTACTTGAAGGATCTTACTCAATCCATAGGTAGGTATGGTGGACTCTCATGGCAAAACTTGGATTAAGGATATTTAGAAGCACAAGTAGTATCTCTACTTAGTGCAAAGAATTTGGCCAGCATGAGGGGGAAAGGCAAGCTCAACGTGTTGGGCGATCCATGACAATATACTTTATTTCAGATATAAGAAAACATAACCCATTACGTTGTCTTCCTTGTCCAACATCAACCTTTTAGCATGTCATATTTTAATGAGTGCTCACAACTACAAAACATGTCCAAGATAGTATATTTATATGTGAAATCCCTCTCCCTTCAATATTCTTTCATGAATTGTTCAAGTGACCAATTCTCGTTTGCTAACTTTCAATAAGTTTACTACCTATACTTATTATGTGTGAAGTCATTACTCCCCATGTTATAAGAATATAAAACATATATAAATTCAGATTTATGACATTCAATTTATTCAACCATTTACTCATAGGATATACATGAAGCACATGAGTAAATGACAAACTACTCCAAAAGATATGTGTGAAGAACACTGAGTAGTCAAATAATTAACTAGCCATGGGAGGATTCTTTTTCATTCAATATTTTAGATCCAATGATTTTATTCAAACAGCAAGTAAAATTGAAAATACGCTCCAAGCAAAACACATAGCATGTGACGAACAAAAATATAGCTCCGAATAAGGTATACCGATAGTTTTGAAGACGAAAGAGGGGATGCCTTCCGGGGCATCCCCAAGCTTAGGTACTTGAGTCTTCCTTGGATATTGCCTCAGGGTACCTTGGGCATCCTCAAGCTTAGGGTCTTTCCACTCCTTATTCTCCTCATATCGATATCTCACCCAACACTTGAAAACTTCAATCACACAAAACTTAACCAAACTTCGTGAGATAGGTTAGTATGATAAAGAGCAAACCATTCACTTTGGTACTGTCAAAGACAAGGTTCATAATTGTTCTGACACAATGCCTACTTTACCATATCATTTCTACAATTTATATTGACGCATATAAGTCATAGAAAATTAGAAAACAAGCAAACTATGCAATGAAAACAGAATCTGTCAGAAACAGAACAATCTGTAATGATCTGAACATTAACCATACTTCTGCTACTCCAAAAATTATGAAATAAATTGGTGGACGTGAGGAATTTTTCTATTAATCTTCTGCAAAAAGAATCAACTCAAAATAACTCTTCTGTAAAAAATGATAGCTAATCTCGTGAGCGCAAAGTTTCTGTTTTTTTATAGCAAGATCACATTGACTTTCTCCCAAGTCTTTCCAAAGGTCTTACTTGGCACTTTATTGAAACGAAAGCTATAAAACATGATTAATACAGTAGCTTAATCATGTAAACACACAAAAACAGTAAGGGTAAATATTGGGTTGTCTCCCCACAAGCGCTTTTCTTTAATGCCTTTTAGCTAGGCATGATGATTTCAATGATGCTCACGTAACAGACAAGAATTGAAACACAAGAGAGCATCTTGAAGAATATGACTAGCACATTTAAATCTAACCCACTTTCTATGCCTAGGGATTTTGTGAGAACACAACTTATGGGAACAAGAATCAACTAGCATAGGAAGGCAAAACAAGTATAACTTCAAAACTTTAAGCACATAAAGAGGAAACTTGATATTATTGCAACTCCTACAAGCATGTATTCCTCCCTCATAATAATTTTCAGTAGCATCATGGATAACAACTTTGTTCTCATACTCAGTTGGAACCTCCTCCGAAATAGTGGAATCATTACTAGCTAAAGTTGACACTCTTCCAAATCCACTTTTATAAATAACACATTAAGATTCAATACCCTCCAAAATAGTGGGATCACTAATTCCTTAAGTTGACACTCTTCCAAACCCACTTTAAATTATAGTATTATTCATACTCCAAAAGATATAAGTGAAGTTCATGGAGTATTCTACAATTAATATAGACTAACCAATATCCAAGCTCAAAATGTATAAGTGAAGCACATGAAGCATTCTATAAAACCATACTCAAAATATTTAAGTGAAGCACATGAAGTATTCTATAAATCAATGAAGGGCTATATCATGCCAGCATGGTTCTTAAAGGAAAAACAAAAACACAAAAGACACAAATCATGTGAACAAAGCAAAAAACCAAGGTATACCGATATTTGTTGAAGAAGAAAGATGGGATGCCAACCGGGGCATCCCCAAGCTTAGATGCTTGAGTATCCTTTGAAATATTTACTTGGGGTGCCTTGTGCATCCCCAAGCTTGAACTCTTGCCTCTATTTATTCTTCTCATATTGATAGCTCCTTGACCTTCGGACACTTCATCCACACAAAACTTTAACAAAAACTTGTGAGATCCGTTAGTGTAATAAAGCAAATCACTACCTTTAGGTACTGTAATGTACTCATTATTTATTTATATTGGTGTTAAACCTACTGTATTCCAACTTCTCTATGGTTTATAGACTATTTTACTAGCCATAGATTCATCAAAATAAGCAAACAACACACGAAAAACAGAATCTGTTAAAAACAGAACAGTCCGTAGTAATCTGGAACTTTGGTAAACTTCTGTAACTCCTAAAATTATGAAATAAATTTGAAAATTTGAAATATTTGTACAGAAGTAATGTGCAAAAAGTTTCAGACCCATTTGACCTTCTAGTAGAAAATGTAAATTCATGCACTACAGCCAAAGTTTCTGTTTTTGTTCTGCACATAGTAAACAAGCAATCTAATCATCCTAAAACCAAAGCTTGGCACATTATTTTTATAATACAATGGATACATACAAGGGGATAATTATTTACAGAGAAACTTGCATGAAAAATTCTACATTGTTTTCGTGAGCATGAACACAAGTGCTCAAGGTCGACCCTCACTTCTTCAATGCATAACTTTCCAATAACTTCTCTTTTTGAAAAACTTTTTAGGCATGAAAGGCACACAATTTTTTTTGTATTTTCATTCTTTTAAATTTTTTTGTATGTTTCACCCACAACTAAATAGAAACAAAAAGAAAAAAAACAAAATCTACTTAGTGAAGAAAGCAAACAAGCACACACAAGAATATCAACCCCACGCTATTGCTCCCCGGCAACGGCGCCAGAAAAGAGCTTGATAATCTCCAAGTGCAGGGAATCATCGTAGCAATTTCCAAAGGTGGAAGTGATAAGTATGGAGCGTCGAACCCACAAGGAGCTAAAGGTAAGATCAATATTCTCTCAAGCCCTATCTACCACTGATACGACTCTACGTACACCGAACGTTTGCTTCCAACTAGAAACGAGAAATAAAACTACGTTGTGGGTATGAAGAGGATATCGGAGAGCTAAAATATAAAAGTAGGTGATGTTATCATAAAGTTAGAATATATTACTAAATTATAAATAGCGAGTGTGGAATAATGGTGGATCTGTGTGCGGAATTGTCCTAGGCAATTATTAACAAGACAGGTAGTCGTCATTGCAATTTCATATGAGGGAGAGGCATAAGCTAACATACTTTCTCTACTTGGATCATATGCACTTATGATTGGAACTCTAGCAAGCACCCGCAACTACTAAAGATCATTAAGGTAAAACCCAGCCATAGCATTAAAGCATCAAGTCCTCTTTATTCCCATACGCAACAATCCCTCTTACTCGGGTTTATGTTCCAGTCACTCACTAACCCACTATAAGCGAATCATGAATCTATTGCAACACCATACAGCGGGAATCCCTCACGCTTGCGCGACACGGAGGGCACCATAGGACATCACCGAAATAAAACATACGACTCGTACCAATCTATATCATCAATCAACCCAAGGACAAAAGATATCTACTCAAAACATCATAGGATGGCAACACATCATTGGATCATAATATGTAGCATAAAGCACCATGTTCAAGTAGGGATTACAGCGGGGTGCGGGAGAGTGGACCGCGTAAAAGAGATGAGGATGATGATGTTGATGAAGACGATCACCGTGGCGATGATTCCCCTCCCGATGGCACTCCGGCGCCAATGGAAGAGAGGAGGAGAGGCTCTCGCCCTTGTGCTTCCTCCTCCATGGTCTCCCTCCTAGATGGGGAAAGGTTCTCCCTCTGGTCCATGGCCTTCATTGCGATGATGGCCTCTCCGGGATACTCCTCCATGGCCACCGGTGATGATGGCCCCCTCCGGCAGGGTGCCGGAGAGGGCCTAGATTGATTTCTCATGGCTACAGAGGCTTGCGGCGGCGGAACTTCCGATCTAGGTTTCTTTCTGGAAGTTTGGGTATATATAGAAGAATTTTGCGTTGATTTCACGTCAGGGAGGTCTCCGGGCTATCCACGAGGAAGGGGGCGCGCCCCCACCCTCGTGGGCAGCCCGGGACTCTTCTGGCCTGCTTCTGGTACTCCGTGGGCTTCTTCTGGTTCAAAAATGATCTCCGTCAAGTGGCACGTCAATTGGACTCCGTTTGGTTTTCGTTTTCTGCGATACTCTAAAACAAGGAGAAAACAGAAACTGGCACTGGGCTCTAGGTTAATAGGTTAGTCCCAAAAGTCATATAAAAGTGTATAATAAAGCCCATTAAATATCCAAGATAGATAATATAACAGCATGAATACTTCATAAATTATAGATACGTTGAAGACGTATCAGTTCACACTACGTGTTTGGCGAATGGTCAAGAAACGGTTGTGTTTGGGCCCATAGATTCGGCGATGGACCAGAAAGTGCAACGTCATGAGTTGGTGGACTAAGTGCATCTCCAATGGTAACCCGCAAATTTCCACCCACATCCATCCGTGGACAGGGGAGGGGGGCGGTCCACAGACATGGATGCGGGTGGACACCATACAACCGTAGCCGCATACATCCGGACTTCCTCATTTTTTTTCCAAGTCCGCACGGTCAAATAGCCGCATGCAAAGGGTACAAATGTTCAAATAGTCGGATGCAACACTAGTTTGATTTATTTTAAAAAAATCACATATTACATCCAAGCATTGTTGTCCCCTTTCACCGCCCACTAATGCTTAATCAGATCTTTCTTCAGCTGCTCGTGAGTTGGTCGATGCTGAATTTGTTGATGCATTTGAAAAAACACTTCAAATGTGGCTAGATTTTGGTCCGGAAGTTGGATAGGATCACCCATGTTCTCAAATTCTAGAGTTGTGGCAGCATCGTCACCCTCATCCTCGACGATCATGTTGTGCTGTGCATGATCATACGAGATGTCATCACCTCCCACAAGGTCTACGGATCCCATTGTTTTGCATGTCCATGAACAACTGTAAAACGGGCCTGCAGAAAGCGTGCCCAATCCAAAGATCATGTGATGTAACTACTTAAAGAATGATGGTGGGCTTCTTAACATGACCCTGATATTCCCCTTGTAAAGCTTTCAGGCAGTTCTTCCATTTTCAATGCATGCATTGAAGAGTTCCAAGCAAACCTGGCCACCCTCTTGCTTCTAGGATTGCCAAGAGCCTCCGATGTCTGCCACAGTTGGTTCTCTCAAGTACCGAGGTCCGAACACCTCGACCACGACAGTTGCAAACCTTACCATGGCATCTTCGCATGTGGTCTCAAACATCCGTAGGTACGAATCAGCGGTCGTGCCATATGCAAGCATCCGGAGTGCGGGCATGCACTTGTGGTAACCAGAGAAGCCAATCATTCCCACGACGTCCTTCTTCAGGATGAAGTAGCCATCGTAGGACTGGACGCCATGGTACAAACGATCGAAGACAATCTTGCTCATTCGGAAACACCGGCAAAAATTGTCAGTGAATAGTGCATTGAGGGCAAAGTAGCCGGCCATCAGTGTCAAATGCCCGCGCCCCCTGTTGCGGTTGAGCCCTCGATGATCCTTGATCGAGCCCTTGAAATTGAGAGCACGCTCCTCTGCACACTCCACGTCTTCAAGGACCACCTGCATCATCACCGTCTTATTGGAGTACTCCTCGTCCGACTAGCCGTCGGACGACTCAACATACTGCTCATATATGTACTCCAAATCGGAATCCATTGCTAGAAAGAAGAAGGGACAATTGTTTTCAGCTCCGGCGATTAGTCGAACGGTTGTTGGGCATGGTGGAGGTTGATACATGGTAGGGCGGTCGGAGGACATGGGTTGAACGGAGACGGAGGAGAAGCAGCGGGGAGCCCCGCTAGAGCGCCGGAGGTGACAGAGACGCAGAGTTTCGGCAGGGTGTGGCGTGGTGGCCGGGTGGTGGAGCGGAGGCGAAGGTAAGAGAGAAAGAAGGAAGGAGAGAAAATGAGGAGGATGGAGTCGCGGGGTCGGGAAGGGTTTTGGGTGGGCCGGAGGTGTCTGATTCGTACGTTTCACGTGTCCTGACTCCCGCAAACATCCTCCACTTTTGTCTCTGGTTTTGCGGGAAAAATCGCGTCCGGACTGCCCCGTGGAACGATACAGGCCCGCGCTGGATGGCTCTCGCGGTCCAGACGGGATACGGGAGGTTTGAAGGTTCGCCTTGGAGATGCCCTAACATGTGTAATTCCAATACTACAAACCAAGAGGTCATGACTTCACTCACCATACTAGTCTGTTGGGTCATTTGAAACGAGAAAATGCTAGAGTTTTAGGAAGAAATCGACGCTGATGTTCTACCTTGTCAAGCTTATTCAGGATGAGGCCAAACTAAGGATCACCACGGGGTTAGGCACTTGAGCATCATCATGGCGCGAGAGTAATCTACTTTGTTGTCTGTTTGTTTTCTCCACTAATGAGCTATGTTGTGGAGCCATTGTTATGTAGCATAACATAAATTTTTTCCTCTCTTAATTAATGAACGAGACAAGTATTTTGCCTCGTTTAAAAAAGAAGAACATCTACGACAGTTCTCGTATTTGTAAAATCCTACTTAAACGTGTGTGGAGGTCATTCATTATTGTCGGCACTTCAGATCAATTCAAGAGTTCAATGACTACGACCATGGGTCCGTGGCTCCAGGGCGCTGGTACTTAGGGGCACGTGCACGAAGAATTTTTGGTTGTAAGCGGTAGGGCCAGGTCGGCTCTGGTATGGAAGCGGCGACAGCGTCGCGTCGGTGGGTCGTCCAGCGGCGGTAGTAGTCGTTCGGTGGTCTAGGATTCTCGATGTGTTTTTTATTATGTTTCGGGATACTTTATACTTCCATTTAACTCTTTTTATTTATAGATCCATGCCTTTTTGCAAAGAAAAAAAGTAGAACAATTGTTCCAGGTATTTTCGTTCAACATTTTCGTAAGGGAACATGAAGGTTTGGACTTTGGAGGCGTGCGTTACGTGCCAATGGACCGGATTCAATTTTTCTTTTTCTTTTTTTGAGAACACCGGATTTATTTTGTTAATCCCGCGAACTTTCCAGCAGCCAAACCTTGGCCATACAATAATCAATTCTTCACACGAGCAGCACGCATCCTATCCGTTCGTTCCGTCCGCCGTCGCGACGCGCCGGGCGTACCCCGCTTCCGTATGCTAGATGCGCCGCGGGCGGGGAGGGCCACCTGAGCGCTGGCGGCTCGGTACCAAACCATTTTGTCGACATGACGCCGGTTTCCGTAGATTATTTGGAGGTTTCGTCCCGTGGCGCACGCCTCCGGTCAGGAATCGAAAGATTTGGTCGACGGCGATGGGGTTCCGCGCAAACTAATTATGTGGACTTTGTGGAGACACTGCGGGACTAGAAACCAATTGTGACGTTTTTTCTTTTTGGGTGGATGGGAACGGGACAGAACAAGTACTACTCGACATTGACCCGTGGGAATTCTATATGCATTTTCTGGCACTCTTTGCGCCGTAGGAACACGCAGGCCGTGCGTGTAGAGGGTAGTGTTGCAGCTGCTCTGGTACGTCGTAGGCCTAGAGAAACCTATCTTTTTTCTTTTTCTTCTTCTTCTTCTTCAACGCCAACCAAGCCAGGCTTATCTGATGACTATAGTGGACTTGTGGTTACCGGTACTCTGAACAGTTAGGGCTTTACCGGTGCACATAGCCATGCATGCCGGAATATCAAGATGCAGATCGACTAGATCACGTGAACAGTGGAGGCTAGGCGGCCAGGCGAATCTTTAAAATGGCGTCATTGCTTAGGCCAACTCCACTGCGCGATCCTATCCTGTCCAGCCTCGTCCGTTTGGAATAAAATGGACAAACAAGGCGGCCCAGCGCGCGACGGCCCGGACCCATCCTGTCCGTTTTGTGTCCGGGCAGACCCATTTCGAGCGCAAACTTGCGCCGGATTTGGGTCGCGACGGACACCAAACGGACGCGCGCCTCGTCCGCGGCCTCTCCCACCCGCCCACATCAATGCGCACAAGCGGGTGGCCCCACCTGTCATCCGCACATCGGAATGTCGCCGTCCTTCTTTAAGTGGGAAGCGTGGACCGGTCGTCGTCCACACTGCCCCACGCCACCCCGCGGCCTCCTCGAAACCCGACAGCGTCGTACCCTAGCCGAAGTCCTCCATTGTCCTCGAGCTCGCCGGCCGGCCACCTCGCCATGGGCTTCTGGAACCGCAAGGGGAAGCACGACCGTGAGGCCGGCTCCTCCTCGGGGCGCCGCCGCGGCTCCGTGAAGAAGGAGGAGTCCGCGTCTCCGCCTGCGTCTCCGCCGCGCTCCTCCCGTCGAGCCCCCGCGCCGGCCCTCTTCACCATCAACCCTAGGCCCGCCGGCGAGCGCGACTGGCAGTACCTCGCGGCGGATGTGTGCCGGCGGTACTGGGATACGAGGACACCGGTCCCGTGGAGCGACGTCCACCTCCCCAACGGCTGGCACCTCAGCGTCGACCGGGTCCCGATCCCGCCTGTGCCGTTGAGCAGTCGCGCGCGCCGCGATGAGATCGAGCGCCGCCGCCTCCTCCTCCCCGACGACCTGTTCTACGACGACAGGTACGCCCCAGATTTCGACCTCTGGGACACGTGGCTCCGGGACGAGCACGACACGGCCGCGCGTCATACTTCGCCGGCACGGTGTCGGGGCCGCGGCGGCCACGTCGAGAGGTGCGCGGGCGTGGGCTTAGGTGCGCAGGCGCGGCCTCACGCCCACGCCGTCGCCTTCCCCGTCTTCATCACCACCTCCACCTCCTCGCATGACAGCGGAGGAGGAGGCCCGGCTCGTGCAATGTGTCATGGACGACTCCATGTACACCCACGACGAGCGTCAATGGGACGACTTGAAGGAGGCGATGGCACTCTCTGCCGCCGGCGACGTCGCCTTCCCCGAACTGCAAATGGTGGCCGTCAAGGAGGAGGAGAGGAGGGAGGAGGCGATGAAGGAGGAGCCGGTGGCCGCGTTCCACCCGGGCCTGGTGGGCCAGGGGTGGGGCTGATCTGCTTGCTCGAGAGATGGCCGTGCCGTGGGCGTGGAGTGCGCCACTCCGCCCTTGATCACCGAAGCGGGAGGCGTCGCCACGGGAGGAGGTCGTGCAGGCACCTCCCGCCGTCCAGCCCGCCCCCGTCTACCACGCACCGCCGGCCCACCTCTGGACGCCGCCGGCCTACGTGGACCTCGTCGGCTGACAGCCGCGCCGCCGATAGCGAAGAAAGCGGCGACATCGGCGAACGCAGGCGAGAGCGGCTGGTGGCGGCTGTTTTTTATTTTCTTTTTTATGTTTAATTATGTCAAGTTGGACGTGAAACTGGGCCGTTTTGTGGCCATGGACCCTAACTTAAGTTTTAAGTATTTTAAACTGTGTTTATTTACTTTTTAAGTCATTTTGTTTAAGTTTTTATTTTTTTTAAACACGTCCAACACGGACAAGATTTGGGGTGCGGTCACGCGATGGGCGCACGCATGACCCAACGGACAGAGGCGGACACAGGCGAACCCATCGGCGTCCCAAAGGGACAAAATCCGACCAAAACGGACGTCCGTTTGGTGTCACACGGTGGAGTTGGCCTTAGATCATGCGGCGTTTGTTTGTTTGTTGTTTCGAAACTCAAATTGTGAGAGATTTCATGATTCGTCTTAGAAAAGAAAACAATATCGTTTTGTCGTTGGAGAATGGTTAATCTCACTACCTAGCCGCCCTCCCGGAGGAACATGCGCGCTGTGGAACACAGCATGGTCGTCCATATGTATGTTGCTCTCGGTCTTAACGACGGATCAATCAGACTGACAAATGGACCGCGTGCGCAGACCGGTGGACTGCCGTACTAATCCAAGTCCAACTTCGTACTGCATCCTCCACCATTAACGAGAGCCGTATGAGTGTCACCTTGCGCGCATACCCACCGCCGTCCGTTCGACCGTGGTGCTTGTGTGGCCGGCATGACATGAGCGCGCCGGCGCTCTCGCTCACGCCGTCCCCGGGTGCGTGGCCTGCGCTCTCCATTCCCGAGGGGCGTTTGGTTGGAGCGAGCGACGGGTGACGGGGGCATTCTGAATCTCTGACGCCGTGCGATCCGCGGGATCGTCACTGACGTCGAAAAGGGCAGAGACAAGAGCGGCATGCGGATGGCGCTGCGTTCACAGGACCGCGGCTCGTGGACCGACCACACGAGGAGAGAGAGAAGAGATAGGGCAGCAGTACGGAGGAGGAGCCAAAGTCTTTGCTCCTCGACGGCATGGACGGCCGGGCCGGAGCGCGTGCCGTCCAGCTCTCGCCCCGCTGTTCTCTGTACCTGTATCGTGCGGATTTTGACGATCGTTCTCCTTCCTCCGTACCAGTACTTCCAAGATCAATATGCGACGAAATGATCATTCCATTTGTGTGTGTGCGCGCGCGCGCGCTGGGTTGAGTAGTTTGTTCATGCGTGACCAGGCATTCATTTGGTCACGTGAGCGGCTGGACCACGAGAGGTTCACAAACGCATACCGTGTCGATCCGTGCGCTCGGGTCGCGGCAAAGGGATCCATAGGATAGGGATACTTTGTTGCGAGAAAAAGGAAAGAGCCTCACGGCCACGGGAAACGTAGCAGCGAGCGAGCCAGCGGACGGTCCAGTCAGGCTCAGGCTCGCGTTCGCCACCCGGTCCAGTCCCACGGGACTGACAGAGGAGTAGGCAGACGCGCCGCGCCGCGGCACATTCGCATCCAACCGGCAACGAACGCCGACTCGGCCAGGATACGTCACATTTGGCGTGACCGGGCCCCACCAACCCAGCGTCAGTCTCACCTCCCCCGCCCGCACTCGTCATGGAGGGACGAAATTTCGTGTTTTGACCTTTTTTTCCAAAAAAAATCAGAATCTGACCCCGGTTTCAAAAAAAAATCGGGATTTCACCCTTTTGCTACCGTCAGGGGATCTGGCGGTAGGGTTAGACAGCCTACCACCAAAGCCCCTGGCGATAGGGTGTGACGAAGGGGGACGGTGGTCGTTTGACTGCGCTGATGTGGATAAGTACCTACCGCCAGGGGGCCTGACGGTAGGCTATCTAACCTTATCGCCAGAGTCCCTGGCGATAGGGTGTGGCAGGGTTTTGCCGTACAAACCTTCTGTAACGAAATGTGCTATGGCTCTGGCGGTAGGTTCATCCTACCGCCATGGGGGCTGGCGGTAGTGTCCTGTGTTTTGTAGTGTAAAGTTTTTGTAATAAAATATGCAAGCACCCTGGCGGTAGGTGCACCCTACCATCATGGGGGCTGGCGGTAGGGTGTCTGACCCTACCGCCAGGCACCCTGGCGGTAGGGTCCTCTGTTTTGTTGTTTCTAGTTCATTTGGTTGCTTGTTTTCAAATTCAATATGACAACAATATCACAGCAAGTTTCACAAATATGACAGCAATATCACAGATTTTAAACAATTAAACTTGGGCATCACATAGATCCGCATTAGATAATTTGAAGTGCATATAACATTTCAAACGAACTTCAACTAATCGATGTGGAGTTCCACATTGAGGAGTCTGGATTAGGGGTATCCGGACAGCCGGACTATATCCTTTGGCCAAACTGTTGGACTATGAAGATACAAGATTGAAGACTTCGTCCCGTGTCCGGATGGGACTCTCCTTGGCGTGGAAAGCAAGCTTGGCGATACGAATATATAGGTCTCCTCCCATTGTAACCGACTCTGTGTAATCCTAGCCCCCTCTGGTGTCTATATAAACCGGAGGGTTTAGTCTATAGGACCAACAACAATCATACCATAGGCTAGCTTCTAGGGTTTAGCCTCTAGAATCTCGTGGTAGATCAACTCTTGTAATACTCATATCATCAAGATCAATCAAGCAGGAAGTAGGGTATTACCTCCATCGAGAGGGCCCGAACCTGGGTAAACATTGTGTCCTCCGCCTCCTGTTACCATCCGCCTTAGACGCACAGTTCGGGACCCCCTACCCGAGATCTGCTGGTTTTGACACCGACATTGGTGCTTTCATTGAGAGTTCCATTGTGTCGTCACCGTAAGGCTTGATGGCTCCTTCAATCATCGATAGCGATGCGGTCCGGGATGAGGTTTTCCTCCCCGGACAGATCTTCGTGTTCGGCAGCTTTGCACTGCGGTCCAACTCGCTTGGCCATCTGGAGCAGATCGAGAGCTACGCCCCTGGCCATCAGGTCAGGTTCGGAAACTTGAACTACACTGCCGACATCCGCGGAGACTTGATCTTCGACGGATTCGAGTCCATGCCAGGTGTGCCACACAATCACGCCGAGCACGATATAGCTCTACCATCTGACAGTGTTCGGGAGATCGCACCGGCAACTACTCCGGCCTTCAATCCGGAGCAAATTGCACCATTCGAGGACGGGCGGATAGACCCCGCCTTGGAGGCTGGACTCTCAGCGGCGATAGAGCCAGATACTGACCTTACCCCTCATGAGAGCCGTGACGCCGAACCACTGGATTCATCTCCAGCCACGGACTCCGAACCGCCTGCGTCCATGCCTATCGAATCCGATTGGGCGCCGATCATGGAGTTCACCTCCGTGAATATCTTTCAGCACTTGCCCTTCGGCGATGTGCTAAACTCGTTAAGGTCTCTCTCCTTGTCAGGAGAACCTTGGTCGAACTATGTCCGGCTAGAATGGGATGCGGATGATGAAGAAAATTCACTCCCCACACACCACCCACTTAGTAGCCGTTGTCGATGATATAACCGACATGCTCGACTTCGACTCCGAAGACATCGATGGTATGGACAATGATGCAGGAGACGAACAGGAACCATCGCCTTTGTGGCAATCGGACCCCACCTCATCATATGATATTTACATGGTGGATACACCCAAAGAAGGCAATGGCGACAAGACAGTGGAGGATGACCCCTTCAAGAAGCAACCCAAGCGCCAACGTCAGTGGCGCCACTCTAAGTCTCGCCATGACAAAAGCGGTGATACCGGCACTGGAGATAATAGTACTCCGGACAGTCCCGAAGATGACAACAATCCCCTCCAACAAGATTTAGAGCCGGAGGATGAACAAGACAACCCTCCTGAGTGAGCAGCAGAGGGAGAAGCGGAGGATGACAATTACATGCCTCTCTCCGAAGACGAGGTGAGCCTCGGCGACGAAGAATTTATCGTGCCTGAAGATCCCTTGACGGGGCGCTTTAAGCGCCGGCTTATAGCCACGACAAATAAAGAAGAAAAGCAACAACTTGACCGAGCTGATCAAGATTTGCTAGCGCAGGTGTAATTTGAAGTCCTTGCGGCCGAGGAATATGAACTCAACGCCCTTCAAGGGTTACCCAAAATGCAGGTTGCTACCCCGACTTGAGGAGGAAGCATTGAAACCTACATCACCAGCGTATGATACGGCTGATCGGCCACCTCGTGGCCGAGACAGAGAGACATTTCAGCCAGAAGCTCAGCCCGCACCCCGCCGCCATTCGAACAAAAATACCAAGGCACGGGGAAACACGCGACACCTGCGAGATGAATTGGAAGTCAGGGCAAAACATGCAAGATCGATATATGGATCACGAGGGCGCGCCCCTACGCGGGATGATGACCGTCATGCCGGATACAGTAAAAGTAAATCTAGTCGGCCGAACACAGCAGACAAGACTCATATGAGCTGCGTCGCGATATAGTCCAGCATAGAGGCGCCGCACACCCCCTATGCTTCACTGATGAAGTAATGGATCATGAATTCCCAGAGGGTTTTAAACCCGTAAATATCGAATCATATGATGGTACAACAGATCCGGCGGTATGGATCGAGGACTTCCTCCTTCACATCCACATGGCCCGTGGTGATGATCTACATGCCATCAAGTACCTCCCACTAAAACTCAAAGGACCAGCTCGACATGGGCTGAATAGCTTGCGAGCAGACTCCGTTGACCGTTGGGAGGATCTGGAAGATGCATTCCTCGACAACTTCCAGGGCACTTATGTGCGAACACGGATGCCGATGACTTGAGCCACATAACTCAGCAGCCGGGGGAATCGTCCAGGCAATTGTGGACACAGTTCCTAACCAAGAAAAATAAAATTGTCGACTGTCTGGATGCAGAGGCCTTAGCGGCATTTAAGCATAACATCCGTGACGAGTGGCTCGCCCGGCACCTCGGCCAGGAAAAGCCAAAGTCTATGGCAGCCCTCACGACACTCATGACCCGCTTTTGCGCGGGAGAGGATAGTTGGCTGGCTCGCAGCAACAACATATCAGGGAACCTTGGCACTTCGGATACCAAGGTAAGTAACGGCAGACCACGTCGCAGCAAACACAAGCGCCGCAACAACGGCGATAACACCGAGGATACGGCAGTCAATGCCGGATTCAGAGGCTCTAAATTCGGTCAGCGGAAAAAGCCATTCAAAAGAAGCACTCCAGGCCCGTCCAGTTTGGACCACATAATCGATTGCTCGTGTCAAATACACGGCACCCCCGATAAGCCAGCCAATCACATCAGCAGAGAATGCTGGGTGTTCAAGCAGACCGGCAAGTTAAATGCCGAAAACAAGGACCAGGGGCTGCACAGTGACGACGAGGAGGAGCCCCGGCCGCCGAACACGGGAGGACAGAAGAGGTTCCCCCCACAAGTGAGGACGGTGAACATGATATATGCAACCCACATCCCCAAGAGGGAACGAAAGCGCGCACTAAGGACGTCTATGCGATGGAGCCCGTCGCCCCAAAGTTCAACCCATGGTCCTCTTGTCCGATCACCTTCGATCGCAGGGACCACCCCAGTAGTATCGGTCATGGCGGATCTGCTGCAGTGGTCTTAGACCCCATCATTGACGGATTTCACCTCACTTGAGTCCTTATGAATGGCGGCAAGACTGAACCTGCTCTATCGGGATCTGATTGCACAAAATGGGTATAGACCCCTCAAGGATCAAACCCACAAAAACAACCTTTAAAGGTGTCATCCAGGCATAGAGGCCCATTGCACGGGCTCAATCACACCGAAGTGGTCATCGGATCCGGACAACTTCCGGCGAGGAGTTAATCTTGATATCATCCCGTTCATGGCGGCTATCACGCCTTTGCCGGGCGAACTGCATTTGCAAGATTCAATGCGGTACCGCACTACGCATACCTCAAGCTCAAGATGCGAGGACCTAGGGGGGTCATCATAGTCAATGGAAACACAGAGCGCTCGCTCCGCACGGAGGAGCACACTGCGGCCCTCGCAGCAGAAGCACAAAGCAGCCTCCTAAGGCAATCCACCAATTCGGCGATAAAGCCCCCGGACACCGTCAAGCGAGTCCGGAATAACCTGCAACAGGAGTGCCTGGCACGTTCAGAGCTCGCCTAGCAATTTGGCCCCCGCCCTAGTGTCCCAAACAAACGGCAAAATCCGTGCCGCGCGTACATAATTACGCATTGAAAATACCATGGGCATAGGCGGGGGCACGATCATGGCACGTCCCACAGTGCGGCTCAACCGCACTAGGGGCTTACTGCCTTTATCATTCTCTCTCTTTCAGGGCCTTACTCTCTGGAAGCCCTATCCGACAGTGCGATTGCCGGACGCATAATACAACAACCAAGGAGGCAGGAAGCTACATCGTACAATGGAATCCTGTGTGGTCTCGATAACGAGCGGAATACCCGCTTTAAATACCAGTCTGCAGCTTGCCCTTGGATAGGACATGTTAAATAATCCTATTTTCTTCTGCTTATTACACTACTTGTATCAGTACGTGTCAACGTATTCTTTGGATAACAATGCATAGCACTAGTCTATTATTGCAGTATCTATTCTTTTTTTATATGTTTATTCACGACAATCAGCACCCGTACATTCTGGTACGGCCAATACACCAGGGGATTTTGTATACCCCATAATATGGCGTGAGAAGTCCGAACACTTTCGACAGTGCGGCACCCCGAACTTATAGCATTATATGCATCAGCTCCGAATCATGTCTTGGGTCAATAGTTGGGTTTGCCCAGCTCCCATGTTTTGGTACCTTACGTTCTGCTATGTCGACTATGGTAGCACTGAGAGAACTACTGCGATTGTGTCCCGGTTCTTCCAGACGAGCACCTCAGTAGAGAAAGCCAAAACTGACTATCATGATGATGCGAGAGCTGGTCGCTGTTCGAGAGGTCTCAAATCCTTAAAGACTTTTCCGCCTTCGGGCGAGGAGTCGGCCTTGTCCGACTTAGGCGTATATAGCGCCCCAAATTCGGCCTTCCGAATACTAGGGGCTTCGCCAAAATTTAAAATTGTAGACCTCTATGGCTAAGTGAGAGTGATAAAGCATTATAGTCCGATTGCCTGGTTCGTTGCGCTGAGCACCTCCCTCGAAGTACCCAAAAATGGGAAAAAGAGTGCTCAGATTTATCCCGAACACCCCAGTACTAGCTGCATGGGGGCAGAAACCGACGACTGGCCAACTCTCAGATTTGATGAACGGCCACACAGAAGGTAATATTTTAAATTCAAAAGGCGTTGCATAGCATAAGTGAACTAGTTTTTGTTGGAAATATGCCCTAGAGGCAATAATAAAAGGATTATTATTATATTTCCTTGTTCATGATAATTGTCTTTTATTCATGCTATAATTGTGTTATCCGGAAATCGTAATACATGTGTGAATACTTAGACCACAATATGTCCCTAGTGAGCCTCTAGTTGACTAGCCCGTTGATCAACAGATAGTCATGGTTTCACGACTATGGACATTGGATGTCATTGATAACGAGATCACATCATTAGGAGAATGATGTGATGGACAAGACCCAATCCTAAGCATAGCACAAGATCGTGTAGTTCGTTTGCTAGAGCTTTTCCAATGTCAAGTATTTTTTCCTTAGACCATGAGGTCGTGTAACTCCCGGATACCGTAGGAGTGCTTTGGGTATACCAAACGTCACAACATAACTTATTGACTATAAAGGTATACTACGGGTATCTCCGAAAGTATCTGTTGGGTTGACACGGATCGAGACTGGGATTTGTCACTCCGTATGACGGAGAGGTATCTCTGGGCCCACTCGGTAATGCATCATCATAATGAGCTCAAAGTGACCAAGTGTCCGGTCACGGGATCATGCATTACTGATGCGAGTAAAGTGACTTGCGGTAGCAGATTTAACGAGGTATTGGGATACCGACAATCGAATCTGGGGCAAGTAACATACCGATTGACAAAGGGAATTGTATACGGGGTTGCTTGAATCCTCGACATCGTGGTTCATCCGATGAGATCATCGAGGAGCATGTGGGAGCCAACATGGGTATCCAGATCCCGCTGTTGGTTATTGACCGAGAGCCGTCCCGGTCATGTCTACGTGTCTCGTGAACCCGTAGGGTCTACACACTTAAGGTTCGGTGACGCTAGGGTTGTAGAGATATTAGTATGCAGCAAACCGAAAGTTGTTCGGAGTCCCAGATGAGATCCCGGACGTCACGAGGAGTTCCGGAATGGTCCGGAGGTAAAGTATTATATATGGGAACTCGAGTTTCGGCCGTCGGGAAAGTTTCGGGGGTCATCGGTATTGTACCGGGACCACCGGAAGGGTCCCGCAGGTCCACCGGGTGGGGCCACCTATCCCGGAGGGCCCCATGGGCTGAAATGGGAGGGGAACCAGCCCCTGGTGGGCTGGTGCGCCCCCCCTTGGGCCCCCCTGCGCCTAGGGTTGGGAACCCTAGGGGAGGGGGCGCCTCCACTTGCCTTGGGGGGCAAGGCACCCCCCTTGGCCGCCGCCCCCCTAGGAGATCCCATCTCCTAGGGCCGGCGCCCCCCTGGGGACCCTATATATAGAGGGGGGAGGGAGGGCAGCCGCACCCTTGCACTTGGCGCCTCCCTTCCCCCTTGCTACACCTTTCCCTCCCGCAGACGCTTGGCGAAGCCCTGCCGGGATCCCTGCTGCATCCACCACCACGCCATCGTGCTGCTGGATCTTCATCAACCTCTCCTCCCCCTTGCTGGATCAAGAAGGAGGAGATGTCACGCTGACCGTGCGTGTGTTGACCGCGGAGGTGCCGTCCGTTCGGCGCTAGGATCTCCGGTGATTTGGATCACGACGAGTACGACTCCCTCAACCCCGTTCCCGAACGCTTCCGCTCGATCTACAAGGGTATGTAGATGACTCCTCTCTCTTGTTGCTAGATGAACTCATAGATTGATCTTGGTGAAACCGTAGGAAAATTTTTATTTTCTGCAACGTTCCCCAACAGTGGCATCATGAGCTAAGTCTATGCGTAGTTCTCTTTGCACGACTAGAACACAAATCTGTTGTGGGCGTAGATGTTGTCAACTTTCTTGCCACTACTAGTCTTATTTTGCTTCAGCGGTATTGTGGGATGAAGCGGCCCGGACCGACCTTACGTGACGCTTACATGAGACAGGTTCCACCGGTGACATGCACTAGTTGCATAAGGTGGCTAGCGGGTGTCTGTCTCTCCCACTTTAGTTGGAGCGGATTCGATGAAAAGGGTCCTTATGAAGGGTAAATAGAAGTTGACAAATCACGTTGTGGCTTTTTCGTAGGTAAGAAAACTTTCTTGCTAGAACCCTATTTCAGCCACGTAAAAGATGCGACAACAATTAGAGGACGTCTAACTTGTTTTTGCAGCAATTGCTTTGTGATGTGATATGGCCAAAAGTTGTGATGAATTATGAATGATATATTGTGATGTATGAGATCATGTTCTTGTAATAGGAATCATGACTTGCATGTCGATGAGTATGACAACCGACAGGAGCCATAGGAGTTGTCTTAATTATTGTATGACCTGCATGTCAATGATTTAACGCCATGTAATTACTTTACTTTATTGCTAAACCGTTTGCTATAGTAGTAGAAGTAATAGTTGGCGAGCAACTTCATGGAGACACGATGATGGAGATCATGGTGTCATGCCGGTGACGAAGATGATCATGGAGCCCCGAAGATGGAGATCAAAGGAGCTATATGATATTGGCCATATCATGTCACTACTATTTGATTGCATATGATGTTTATCATGTTTTTGCATCTTGTTTACTTAGAACGACGGTAGTAAATAAGATGATCCCTCATTATAATTTCAAGAAAGTGTTCCCCCTAACTGTGCGCCGTTGTGATAGTTCGTTGTTTCGAAGCACCACGTGATGATCGGGTGTGATAGATTCTAACATTCACATACAACGGGTGTAAGACAGATTTACACATGCAAAACACTTAGGTTAACTTAACGGGCCTAGCATGTACAGACATGGCCTCGGAACACAGAGACCGAAAGGTCGAACATGAGTCGTATGGAAGATATGATCAACATGGAGATGTTCACCGATGATGACTAGTCCGTCTCACGTGATGATCAGACACAACCTAGTCGACTCGGATCATGTAACACTTAGATGACTAGAGGGATGTCTAATCTGAGTGGGAGTTCATTAAATAATTTGATTAGATGAACTTAGTCTAAAATCTTTGCAAAAATGTCTTATAGATCAAATGGCCAACACTCGTGTCAACATGAACTTCAACGCGTTCCTAGAGAAAACCAAGCTGAAAGATGATGGCAGCAACTATACTGAATTTGGGTCCGGAACACGAGATCATCCTCATAGCTGCCAAGAAAGCATATGTCCTAGAAGGACCGCTAGGTGAAGCACCCATCGAGAGAACCAAGGCGTTGTGAACGCTTGGCGATCACGTCTTGATGATTACTCCCTCGTTCAGTGTGGCATGCTTTACAGCTTAGAACCGGGGCTCCAAAAGCGTTTTGAGCAACACAGAGCTTATGAGATGTTCGAGGAGCTGAAAATGTTTTTCCAAGCTCACGCCTGGGTCGAGAGATATGAAGTCTCCGACAAGTTCTATAGTTGTAAGATGGAGGAAAATAGTTCTGTCAGTGAGGATATGGTATGTCTACTTGATGAAACACAAGTCTGAGACATTTGAAAAGTTCAAGGAATTTCAGAATGAGGTAGAGAATCAACGTGACCGAAAGATAAAGTTCCTACAACCAGATCGTGGAGGAGAATATTTAAGTCACGAATTTGGTACGCACTTAAGGAAATGTGGAATCGTTTCACAACTCACGCCGCTTTGGAACACCTCGGTAATAGCGGTGTGTCCGAACGTCGTAATCACACTCTATTGGATATGGTGCGATCTATGATGTCTCTTACCGATTTACCGCTATCATTTTGGGGATACGCACTAGAGACAGCTACATTCACTTTAAATAGGGCTCCGCCTAAATCCGTTGAGACGACACCGTATGAATTATGGTTTGGGAAGAAACCTAAGCTATCGTTTCTAAAAGTTTGGGGATGTGATGCTTATGTCAAGAAACTTAGACCTGAAAAGCTCGAACCCAAGTCGGAAAAATGCGTTTCATAGGATACCCTAAAGGAAACCATTGGGTATACCTTCTACCTTAGATCCGAAGGCAATATCTTTGTTGCCAAGAACGGATCCTTTACGGAAAAAGAGTTTCTCTCGAAAGGAGAAAGTGGGAGGAAAGTAGAACTTCGATGAAGTACTACCTCTTGAACCGGAAAGTAGTGCAGCTCAGGAAAATGTTCTGTGGTGCCTACACCGATCGGAGAGGAAATTAATGATGATGATCAAGGTACTTGGATCAAGTTGCTACCGAACTTCAGAGGGTCTACAAGGACACGTTCCACGCTAGAGTGGTATGGCAACCCTGTCACGGAAATCATGTTGTTAGACAACGGTGAACCTTCGAACTATGAAGAAGCGATGGCGGGCCCAGATTCCAACAAATGGCTTGAAGCCATGCAATCCGAGATAGAATCCATGTATGAAAACAAAGTAAGGACTTTGACAGACTTGTCCGATGATCGGCGAGCGTAGAAAACAAATGGACTTTAAGAAGAAGACGGACACGGATGGTAATGTTACCATCTATAAAGCTCGACTTGTCGCTAAGGGTTATCGGCAAGTTCAAGGGGTTGACTACGATGAGACTTTCTCTCCCGTAGCGAAGCTGAAGTCCGTCCGAATCATGTTAGCAATTGCCGCATACTATGATTATGAGATATGGCAGATGGACGTCAAAACGGCATTCCTTAACGGCTATCTTAAGGAAGAACTGTATATGATGCAGCCAGAAGGTTTTGTCGACCCTAAGAATGCTAACAAGGTATGCAAGCTCCAGCAATCCATTTATCGACTGGTGCAATCATCTCGGAGTTGGAACATTCGCTTTGATGAGATGATCAAAGCGTTTGGGTTTATGCAGACTTATGGAGAAGCCTGCGTTTACAAGAAAGTGAGTGGGAGCGTTGTAGCATTTCTCATATTATATGTAGATGACATACTCTTGATGGGAAATGATATAGACCTTTTGGACTGACATTAAGGCCTACTTGAATAAGTGTTTTTCAATGAAGGACCTTGGAGAAGCTTCTTACATATTAGGCATCAAGATCTATAGGGATAGATCGAGACGCCTCATAGGTCTTTCACAAAGCTTATACCTTGATAAGATATTGAAGAAGTTCAATATGGATCAGTCCAAGAAAGGGTTCTTGCATGTATTGCAAGGTGTGAGATTGAGCTCGGCTCAATGCCCGACCACGGCAGAAGATAAAGAAGAGATGAGTGTCATCCCCTATGCCTCAGCCATAGGATCTATTATGTATGCCATGATGTGTACCAGACCTGATGTAAACCTTGCCGTAAGTTTGGTAGGAAGGTACCAAAGTAATCCCGGCAAGGAACACTGGACAGCGGTCAAGAATATCCTGGAGTACCTGAAAAGGACAAAGGACATGTTTCTCGTTTATGGAGGTGACGAAGAGCTCGTCGTAAAGGGTTACGTCGATGCTAGCTTCGACACAGATCTGGATGACTCTAAGTCACAAACCGGATACATGTATATGTTGAATCGTGGAGCGATGGTAGTGCGGTTGCAAGCGAGGCGTCGTGGCGGGATCTACATGTGAAGCGGAGTACATGGCAGCCTCGGAGGCAGCGCGTGAAGCAATATGGATGAAGGAGTTCATCACTAACCTAGGAGTCATACCCAATGCGTCGGGGCCGATCACTCTCTTCTGTGACAACAACACTGGAGCTATTGCCCTTGCCAAGGAGCCCAGGTTTCACAAGAAGACCAGGCACATCAAGCGTCGTTTCAACTCCATCCGTGAAAATGTTCAAGATGGAGACATAGATATTTGCAAACTACATACGGATCTGAATGTCGCAGATCCGTTGACTAAACCTCTTCCGCGAGCAAAACATGATCAACACCAGAACTCTATGGGTGTTCGATTCATCACAATGTAACTAGATTATTGACTCTAGTGCAAGTGGGAGACTGTTGGAAATATGCCCTAGAGGCAGTAATAAAAGGATTATTATTATATTTCCTTGTTCATGATAATTGTCTTTTATTCATGCTATAATTGTGTTATCCGGAAATCGTAATACATGTGTGAATACTTAGACCACAATATGTCCCTAGTGAGCCTCTAGTTGACTAGCTCGTTGATCAACAGACAGTCATGGTTTCCTGACTATGGACATTGGATGTCATTGATAACGAGATCACATCATTAGGAGAATGATGTGATGGACAAGACCCAATCCTAAGCATAGCACAAGATCGTGTAGTTCGTTTGCTAAAGCTTTTCCAATGTCAAGTATTTTTTCCTTAGACCATGAGATCGTGTAACTCCCGGATACCGTAGGAGTGCTTTGGGTATACCAAACGTCACAACGTAACTTATTGACTATAAAGGTATACTACGGGTATCTCCGAAAGTACCTGTTAGGTTGACACGGATCGAGACTGGGATTTGTCACTCCGTATGACGGAGAGGTATCTCTGGGCCCACTCGGTAATGCATCATCATAATGAGCTCAAAGTGACCAAGTGTCTGGTCACGGGATCATGCACTACTGATGCGAGTAAAGTGACTTGCGTGCTTGAGATTGAACGAGGTATTGGGATACCGACGATCGAATCTCGGGCAAGTAACATATCAATTGACAAAGGGAATTGTATACGGGGTTGCTTGAATCCTCGACATCGTGGTTCATCCGATGAGATCATCGAGGAGCATGTGGGAGCCAACATGGGTATCCAGATCCCGCTGTTGGTTATTGATAGGAGAGCCGTCTCGGTCATGTCTGCGTGTCTCCCGAACCCATAGGGTCTACACACTTAAGGTTCGGTGACGCTAGGGTTGTAGAGATATTAGTATGCAGCAAACCGAAATTTGTTCGGAGTCCCGGATGAGATCCCGGACGTCACGAGGAGTTCCGGAATGGTCTGGAGGTAAAGATTATATATGGGAAGTCGAGTTTCGGCCGTCGGGAAAGTTTCGGGGGTCACCGGTATTGTACCGGGACCACCGGAAGGGTCCCGGGGGTCCACCGGGTGGGGCCACCTATCCCGGAGGGCCCCATGGGCTGAAGTGGGAGGGGAACCAGCCCCTGGTGGGCTGGTGCGCCCCCCCTTGGGCCCCCCTGCGCCTAGGGTTGGGAACCCTAGGGGAGAGGGCGCCTCCACTTGCCTTGGGGGGCAAGGCACCCCCTTGGCCGCCAACCTTCTAGGAGATCCCATCTCCTAGGGCCGGCGCGCCCCTGGGGACCCTATATATAGAGGCGGGAGGGAGGGCAGCCGCACCCTTGCACTTGGCGCCTCCCTTTCCCTTGCTACACCTCTCCCTCCCACAGACGCTTGATGTAGCCCTGCCGGGATCCCTGCTGCATCCACCACCACGCCGTCGTGCTGCTGGATCTTCATCAACCTCTCCTTCCCCCTTGCTGGATCAAGAAGGAGGAGACGTCACGCTGGCCGTACGTGTGTTGAACGCGGAGGTGTCGTCCGTTCGGCGCTAGGATCTCCGGTGATTTGGATCACGACGAGTACGACTCCCTCAACCCCTTTCCCTTGAACGCTTCCGCTCGATCTACAAGGGTATGTAGATGCACTCCTCTCTCTCGTTGCTAGATGAACTCATAGATTGATCTTGGTGAAACCGTAGGAAATTTTTTATTTTCTGCCACGTTCCCCAACAGTTTTCACATTAAAGGATCACATGAGCACGTTCATTCAAAAATTACATCTTTGGAACATTCCTCCGCCACAAGGCGGGCACCTTCCAGGACACCGTTATAATACATTTTGGGGTGGCGATGCTCCTTGCCCTGCGGTGGCCCCTCCTTCACCAGCTTCTCGGCGTCCATCTTCGCCCAGTGCACTTTCGCACGGGCTAAGGCCCTGCGTGCACCTTCGATGCAGACGGACCGCTTGATGACTTCAAACTGGGGCAGGCATCCACAAGCCGCCTCACCAGACCGAAGTAGCTGTTGGGAAGGGGATCGACAGGCCACATCCGGACTATAAGGCCCTTCATGGCCTGTTCGGCCGCCTTGTGGAGCTCGACCAGTTGCTTCAGCTGGTCGCTCAAGGACATCGGGTGTTCGGTCCTAGTATACTGAGACCAGAACAACTTCTCCGTCGAGCTCCCCTCCTCGACACGGTAGAACTCCACGACATCAGACACACTGCGGGGCAGATTTGCGAACGCTCCTGGAGAGCTCCGAACTCGGGTAAGTAAAAAGAAATTTTCTTTGACATGCTTGTTTTGCATAATGAATGCCTTACCCGCCGCTATCTTCTTAACCACCTCAATTTCCTTGAGGGCCTTTTGGGATTCGGCCTTGGCATGTTTTGCGCTTTCGAGGGCCTTTGCAAGCTCGGACTCTCGCGTCTTAGAGTCAAGCTCCAAGGCCTTGTGGTTCTTGACGAGAGCCTGGAGCTCTTGTTGCACCTCGCCTACTCGGGCCTCTTGTTTTTCTCGCTCGGTGCGCTCCTGGGCCGCTTTGTTTTCAGCCTCGAACAGCGCCTTCTTCAGGGTCGCCACTTTGTTCGTGGCCCCTGGTACATTCATGATGATCCTATTATTCTGCAACCAAATCTTTTTTTCAAATAAACAAGGTATTGCTTACCTTTGTCCTCTTCGAGCTGCCTCTTGGCAAGGCCGAGCTCTTCCTCGGACCGCTCAAGGTCCCGCTTGATCTGGCGACCTCCAGCGATGCGTGCGGCGGCGGCAATGATGAAGCCTGCATACGCATATAGACATATTCGGATTAGACTCCTGGGTCATTATTTGATCCTCTATTCGGCTTTTCTTCGAGAACGCCAAACAGAGCATCAGGGGCTACTGTCTACACGGTAATATTTTCCCATATTTCTATTACATACCTGAAAGCCTGTTAGGAGGCTGGCACAAGCTTTTGGCGGACTGCACCTTCTCTATCACCGCACTCATGATAGTGCGGTGCTCTTCGTCGATGGAAGCGTTGCGAAGCGCTTCCAGCAAGTTGTCCGGTGCCTCTGGATGGACAGAGGTCACCGCACGCGGCTTGCCCCTCTTAATAGGGGTCGCTTGCGGAGTCGAACCCTTTGGAGGTTCCGGCGCGGTGTTCGGTGAGGGCGAACTTGGAGCCAGCAAGTCTTGCTCCCTTTACGCCCAGGGTCCGGAAGGTCGCCTCGAGGCGCCTCCAGGACTGTCTCCCCTCGGCTCGGTGCCTTTTGGGACAACACCTCGACGTTGTCCGTAGGGCAAGTGGAAGAGGCGGTCGGAAGTGAATCGCTATTCATATCCGACGAGTCCAAAGAACCATCCGACAAAGATACGTCGATGCGGGCTCGGGGCGGACTGCACGATAATGTTTGGTGTAATGAGAAGCAGTGCAATAAAACATACCATGAACTACAATGGCATCCGGATGCTTACGACTTCTCCAGGGGCTTGTCCCTGGGCAACCACTCGTCGTTGCTATGGGTGGCTGTCATGGAGCAGTCCGGAAGGAGGGTCCTTCGCTTTTGGGACCCTTCGGCCTCCCCAGTTGGGGCGGCCTTCTTCTTCTTGTCTCCCCCGGCTGAGGGGGGGGGGGGGAGAACTTTCCTCCTCCTCCTCCTCCTCGTCTTCATGGGAGGAGTGTGTCTCGGAGTTATCAGACATTGAGTCCGATATCACCTGACACCGGAGACCCCTTTCGGGTCCCCGTGGATTTCTTCTTGGCCTTCTTCTTCGGCACCTCATAAGGTGCCGGAGTCAGCATCTCCATCAGGAGAGCGTCTGCTGGATCTTCGGGCAGGGGGGCTGGGCTGTTGATCTGCTCTGCTGTCTCCACCCAGTCCTATCAAAGGCATGGGAGCTTAGATCCCGCACATGATTAAACTGGGGAAAATAAATACCCTATAAGGTGTAGAGAACTTACCGGATTCGCAGAGCGCTTCGCGCTAAGTTCGCGATCCTCGGTAAGGGAAGGAGGTACCTCGGCGCCCTTGAACAGCACCCTCCAGACGTCTTTGTGCGTCGTGTCAAAGAGCTCACGCAGCGTCTGGTGCTCAGCCGGGTCAGACTCCCACAAATTGAATGCCCGTTGTTGACACGGGAGGATCCGGCAGAAGAGCATGACACGGGCGGCGTTGACAAGCTTGAGTTTCTTGCTTATCATGTTTGGATACATTTCGAGTCGGTCAGCTCCACCGATGGACCCCAAGATAGGCCCTTCTCCTTCCAGGAGGTGAGCCGCGTGGGGATTCCGGATCTGAACTCGGGGGCCGCCACCCAGTTGGTGTCACGCGGCTCGGTGATGTAGAACCACCCCGATTGCCACGCCTTTATGGTATCCACATAGGAGCCCTCGAGCCATGTATCATTGGACATTTTGCCCACCATGGCGCCTCCGTATTCCGCTTGCTGGCCGCCAACCACCTTCGGTTTGACATTGAAGGTCTTCAGCCACAGGCCGAAGTGGGGCCGGACGCGGAGGAAGGCCTCGTACACGACGATAAACGCCGAAATATTGAGGACGAAGTTCGGAGCCAGATCATGGAAGTCCAGCCCGTAGTAGAACATGAGGCCACGGACGAACGGATGGAGGGGAAATCCTAGTCCGCGGACGAAGTGGGTGAGGAAGACTACCCTCTCATAAGGTTCCGGGGTAGGGAAGATCTGCCCCGCGTCGGGTAGCCGGTGCGCGATATCCGCGGCCAAGTATCCGGCTCCCCGCAGCTTTTTGATGTCCTCCTCCGTGACGGAGGATTTCATTCACTTGCCTCCCGCTCCGGACATGATTGGAACGGTTTGAGGAGAAAGACGTGAACTTGGGTGTTGGAGCTCGAGTGCGCGAGAATGGATATGTGAGGAGGAAGAAGGCGTGGGTGAAAAAGGTGAATCCTTATCCCTTTATAAGGGCGGACGGAGCTGTATGCCCCCACCTGCCTAGTAAACTCGCTTATTCCCCAAGCGCCGTAACTGATGGCGCGGTTGGGTTACCCACGTCCGTATTGATGAGAATCCCGTGATAAGGGAACACGATCTCTGCTTCGACAAGACGTGCCAAGGAAACCACCTCGCGATATGAACCGAGGCTGGTTGAGAAAAACGGTTCGAATAACGACCGAGCCGTGGTGTGATGTCATGCTTCGAGATGCGTCAGCAGATTAGATTTGTGGAAATATTATCCTCTCTACGGTGGTATGTGGAATTTATTTCGCAGAGCCGGACACTGCCCTTACGTTCAAAATCTTCTATGGAGTACTCGGAGGAGGAACCCGCCTTGCAATGCCGAAGACAATCTGCGCGCTGGACTCATCGTCATTGAAGCCTGGTTCAGGGGCTACTGAGGGAGTCCTGGTTTAGGGGTATCCGGACAACCGGACTATATCCTTCGGCCAGACTGTTGGACTATGAAGATACAAGATTGAAGACTTCGTCCAGTGTACGGATGGGACTCTCCTTGGCGTGGAAGGCAAGCTTGGCGATACAAATATATAGATCTCCTCTCATTGTAACCGACTCTGTGTAACCCTAGCCCCCTCCGGTGTCTATATAAACCAGAGGGTTTAGTCCGTAGGACCAACAACAATCATACCATAGGCTAGCTTCTAGGGTTTAGCCTCTACGATCTCGTGGTAGATCAAGTCTTGTAATACTCATATCATCAAGATCAATCAAGCAGAAAGTAGGGTATTACCTCCATCGAGAGGGGCGAACACAGGTAAACATTGTGTCCCCATACACTGTTACCATCCGCCTTAGGCATACAGTTCGGGACCCCTACCCGAGATCCGCCGGTTTTGACACCGACACACATAGTAGCAAACACATAGATCCACAAATAGCAAACACATAGTTCCACGTAGTTTCACAACCACTAGACAAGTTCAACCAAGCTAAAAGAGCCAAGTATCGAAGAGCATAATCAGTTGCTCCTGCCCCTCTTGGAGGTACGGTCCTCGTTACTCTTTGGACGAGTCTCTTCGGTCTTCTTCTTGGGCCGGCGAGGAACCGGTCTCTGGAAAGGGTTCGGACTCAGCAAATCCTTCTTCTTCGGATTCCTCTTCGACAGCTGAGATGCTTGAGATGTTTGAGTTGGTGGAGGTCCATAATCTTCATCGTACTCCTCCTCCCCGTTGCTCTCCTCCTCGTCCCCTTCTTCATGTGTGGCCTCCTCCTCCTCCTCCTCCTCCTCCTCCTCCTCCTCCTCCTCCTCCGCTTCCTCCTCCTCCTCCCCAACCAACCTAGACAACGAGGGAGCATGGCTTGATGAGCCGATGAGACCCTGTGTGGCTACAGGCTGATAAGCTTCAACTGACCCAACTCCAGCACACCCAAGCAGCCCTACCAGCTTGCGACAATGCTTCACGAACTACTGCACTCGCAATGAAACAAGGGCATAATAAGTATCAGGTTTAGGATTGCAAGTGAACAAGATGCATCAGTTCCGAGGAGGCTGAAATTGTACCTTCATCGTCCCCCTCATTTTGTTCTCAGATTGTACGCTCCCGGGGATATCACCTAGTGCATCTGAGGCTTCAAAGATGCATCTATTCAGCTCACCAGACTGGAACAGCATAAGTCAGTCACGATGACGAATAAAATAGTTTAAATACAACCGTCGGTTCAAACTTACCACTCTGTTGATGAGGGGTGCAAACTCCCTAAATCCACTGTGCATGTCTCTGATGCCGGTCTGGTAGGCCGCTTCCTCGGGGTCACCCCTCTCCAGCTCCACGATGTCTTCCCTGTCCACCGAGGCCTGATTCGAAGACGGTGCTTCTGGCCATCATTGTACCACCTCATGTGTCGGTCCAGGTAAGCATCCCAGTCCGTCACTTTCCTCTCCACGTCTTTACGGTACCTCCGTCGGTTCCACTCCGTCACACGAGTTTTATGCTCCTCTCCCGATGCGTGGTCGATCGATTCTTACGCGGCTCATCCTGCAAGGCATAAGCAACAAGAATCATCATAAGCGCAATGAGACCATCATAAGCAACAAGAAACATGATAAGCGTAATGAAATCGTGGGAATGGAGAACAAAGCGCTCACAGGTGGAGCGCGTGGCCGCCGGTATCGGTGGGCTACCCGGTGGGGTATGGTGATAAATCCCAAACCGTGTGGCCACGCGGTGTGGCAAGTGCCACTCGACGGTGTACACACAGATCATGGGCACGATCCACCGCCAGAGACCACTGTCCGCATCGCACATCACGTTAGATCAAAGTCCCACTCTCGGTCATACGGACACCAGTTTACCTATTACATATACGTTGGTAAGTTCCCACTCTCGGTCAAAAGTGGAATCAAAGAGAAAGGTGTTGAGCGAGTTCATATACCTGTGTATGCGTCAGAGCGTCCAACTCGTTGGTGTAGGTCTTGTATGAAGTCTTGTTTAGGCCCGTGTAGAGTTTGACAACGTCCCACTCGTAAGCTACGGTGGGGTGTCGAGTCTCGTCGCCGTCTTCGCTATAGGCACCACACGGGCGTCTTGGCAACTTCTCCGGACGCCCCACCGGCAGCCGCTCCCACATCAAAGTGGAGAAGGCCCAGATAAAGCCACCCATATTGGACTTGTCTCCCGTCCTCTGCGTTGCGTCATCAAGCTGCAAAACATCAAATGAGGATCAGATATAACAAAATGTCATGGACACACTTTCATAGGTAGGTAAGCAATTAGATACTCTCTTACCGAACGGTATAGGTAGGCGAGAGATGCGGTCCCCCAACTGTACCCTGCCTCCCAGTCCGCTAGGAAGAAGAGATACAACCAGTTGGCAGAGTTCCCGGGGCTGTCTGGAAACACGACCTCCATGAGAATGTACCACAGGTAGGCCCTCGCGTACCACTCCACACTCGTCTCGTCGGCGCCTTCGGGGCATTTCTGCCGGTGCTCCGAGAGCCAGATCAACGGCACACCGGATGTACGGTTACCCTTAGTAGCGGGGCAATCACCGATGAGGGTGGCAACCCTCTGCTGCCAGTTGGTCCTCTCCACTCGCCCGGTGAGTGCATGACCCTCGATCGGCATGGCAGTAATCATCGCCCAATCCTCGAGGGTCACCGTCATCTCCCCGCATGGCAGATGGAAAGAATGGGTCTCCGGTCGCCACCAGTCAATCAACGCTGTCAGAGCTGCATGGACAAGCGTCGGCGGTGGCGACGCTGAACTGCAACACAAAACCCAGACAGGCTTTCTTGAAGAGCGGCGCGTAAGCGCCATCGTAGTCCATATGCCCATGAACCCCGTGACCCCTCATGCGCAGTGGTTGGAGCATCTGTCAAAAAGTGAACGCCAAAAGTTAGGAAATTATTTTCATCAATCCGAAAACTTTGATCAAAATTTCATTCATATCACTTACCTCTCCGTTCTCTATGAACCGGGCACGATGACCCTTGTCGAATGCCCAATCCAGCATGGAGTACCGTGGGCCGATGTTGTCCGCAAGAGGTGGCCGCCTTAATAAAATTTCATAAAAAAAGCACCATAAGCATAAAGCATACATAAACAAAAAATGAGCTCAAATCATATCAACATGCATCATATCAAAATAAATTTTTAAGCATATTCCTCCAACAACATCTACTACACATGATGGATCAAATCATATCAACATGCATCATATCAAAAAAAAATCCTCCAACATACATCATATCATCATATTTTTAAATAATTTTTCCAAACAACATCTTCATATCATCATATCAACATGCATCATCAAACTAGGGTTCATCTTCACACTAGATCATATCATCATATCAACATGCATCATCAAACTAGGGTTCATCCTCATATCAACACTACATCATAATTTTTTTAACAAAAAAAATATGAACTAGGGTTCATCTTCACACTAACATATGAACTATTGATTAGAGTTCATATCCAATACCACTAGTTACTAAAGAACTAAGAACTAGAACTACAATCAATCTTAGGTGAAAAAAATCCAATCTAATTTCAAAAATATTAGAGATTTCAAGCAAATAATGTGTCGAATCGGAAGAAAGTTTGCAAAAACTAATTGAAGGGATTGGAGGAGCTTACGTTTCTCTCTTCGGGGCCATCTTGATCCGCAAAAATGATCAATAAAATGAGAGAGGGAGAGAGGGGCGACTTGGGGAAGAAAATGAGTAACTGCCGACGGGAGGGGGGGAGGGGTGGGGAGATGGCGGTAGCGGGGGTTTGGCGAAATAATTTGCGGACCCTACCGTTAGGGAACTCTGGCGGTAGGGTTAGACAGGCTACCGCCAGTGCCCTACCGCAGGGGCCTGGCGGTAGGTTGTATCTAACCCTCAGCCGAGCTCAATGAAGAAAAAGGGTCAAATCCCGAAAAATTTTCAAACCAAGGTCAGATCCTGAAATTGTTAGGAAAAAGGGTCAAAACATGAAATTTTGCCTCACGAAGGCGAGGAGCAACAAGAAGTAGAAGAGGACACACCCCCACATATACCTGGCCATGGGCCGGGCCGGGCCGGGCTTGTGTCGGGCCTTAAAAAGCCCACGACAGAAAACTGGGGCCCATGCCCTAACAGGCCCTACCATCGGGCCTACTTTTCAAGCCCAAGCCTGACCCATCTGGTAAAAAGCCTTGAAAAGCCCTTCTGACGCGTCGACAGCGGCGCGTCGGCGGCTCCTTCTTATGACGGGGTAGTCGTTCGGTAGTCTAGGATTCTCGATATAATTTCTATTATGTTTGGGATACGTTATACTTTCATTGAACTCTTTTTGTATATCTATGCTTTTTTCGCAAACAAAAAAAGTAGAACATTGTTCCAGGTATTTTCATTCGGCGACCCGCAAAAAAAAAGGTATTTTCATTCGGCATTTTTGTACAAAAACATGAAAGTCTGGACTTTGGAGGCGTGCGTTACGTGCCAATGGACCTGATTCATTTTGTTAATCCGGCGAACTTTCGAGCAGCCAAATCTTGGCCATACAATAATCAATTCTTCGCACGACCCGCACGCATCCTATCCGTAATCCGTTTGTTGCATCCGTGGTCGCGACGCACCGGGCGTATCCCTGCAGCGTGCTGCCGTCTGCTAGATGCGCCGCGGCCGGGGAGGCCACCTGAGCTGGCACACCACACCACCAAGCCATTTTTTTTGTCTTAAAAGAACCAAACCATTTTGTCGACATGGCGCCGGTTTCCGTAGATTATTCGGAGGTTTCTACCCGTGGCGCACGCCTCCGGTCAGGAATCGCGAGATTTGGTGGACTTGCGGGAGTAGAAACAAAGTGTGATGTTTTTGTGAAGAAACAGTGTGAATGAACAGTAATCAATCACTAATGATGGATGTTGATGATGTACATATTTATATCCTCGAAAGGAACGGGTCGCACAGGCGCGACCTTTACAAGCGATGGATCGAAAGAACACGTCCATTACAATAGGACGTGCCCCATCGGGAGAGGAACCGCACATCGGTTTTGCTAAGCAGGGATTTCCATTAATTAAACTAATTAATTAATCCTAACACTCCCCCTAATCTCTGCTTCAATTATTCTTGTAAACATCATCATCAACATCTTGATCATCATCATCACGATTAGTCTCCTCCAAAAACCCTGTAGGAAAAATATGAGGAGATATGTACAATATGCCATCAAAAACTCCTTCCAAAATACCCAGTGGGAAAATAAGGAGAAACCGACATATCACAATGCCTGCATTACTATTGCCTCATTAAAAACTTCACATAAGAAACCATTTAGGAAAACTTATAAAGGAAAAGAGCACAATATCAAAGATCCGAGGATCACAAACAGATTATCATTTAGGGAGACACTCCCCCTGAACTTTGCAAATCCCGAAGTCGTTTCATACCAATTCCATTGATGTACTTCTCAAATAAAGAACTCGGTAATGACTTTGTAAACAAATCAGCAAGATTATCACATGACTTTGTTTGCAAAATATTTATCTCCCCGGTCTGCTGTAACTCATGGGGATAGAATAACTTAGAAAAAATATGCTTTGTAATATTACTCTTTATATAACCTGCGCATCATGTAATACATGCAGCATTATCTTCATAGATAATAGTGGGTGATTCCAATGATCCAATCCCACTTGAACTTTCAATAAAGTTAATCATTCTGCGAAGCCATGCACATTCACATGATGCTTCAAACAAAGCAATAATTTCAGAATGATTCGTGGATGTAGCCACCAGAGTTTGTTTTGTCGACTTCCAAGAAAAGGCCGTACCTCCACTCAAGAAGACAAAACCAGACTGTGATCAGGCATTATGGGGATCCGATAGGTATCCGGCATCACAATATCCCACCATGGTCTTATCTTGATTTTTCCGATAGAACAAACCAAGATCTTTGGTGCCTTGAAGATATCTGAAAATGTTCTTCACACCAACCCAATGCCTCTTTGTTGGTGATGCACTGAATCTAGCCAATAAATTTACTGCAAATGATATATCAGGCCTGGTGCAGTTTGCTAGATACATTAGTGCTCCAATAGCACTGAGGTAAGGAAACTCAGGTCCTAATACCTCTTCATCATCACCCTTAGGTCTAAATGGGTCTTTATCTCTATCAAGAGATCTAACAACCATTGGCGTTTTCGATGGATATGCTTTATCCATATTAAATTTCTCAAGAATCTTTTGGATATAAGCGGTGATGAACAAGTATTCTTGAAGGAAGATGTTCAAGTTGTAAGCCCAAACAAAATTTAGTCTTACCCAGATCTTTCATCTCAAACTCCGTCTTAAGATGATTACTTGCCTCATGTATTTCTTGTGTAGTCCCAATGATATTCAGGTCATCCACATACACGAAATAATGCAAAATCCATTTTTAGATTTCTTAATAAACACACATGGGCAATCATTATTATTTGAGTATCCCTTTTGAAGAAGGAATATACTCAGTCGGTTATACCACATTCTTCCCGACTGCTTCAAGCCATATAATGACTTTTGAAGCTTTACGCAATACATATTGCGATTAGCCTTTGGATTCGGAAGCTTCATTCCCTCAGGAACTTTCATATAAATATCCGAATCCAGCGACCCATATAAATATGCAGTCACAACATCCATCAGTTGGATAGACAAATTCATTTTCACTGCCAGTGATATTAAATATCGGAACGTTGTTCCACTCGTAACAGGAGAATATGTTTCATCATAATCGATGCCGGGTCTCTGCGTGAACCCACATGCTACAAGCCTCGCCTTTATATCTCACCACCTCATTGTTCTTGTTCCTCTTATTTAACGAAAACCCATTTTGCTCCCACAGGGAACACATCTTTGAGGAATGGGTATTACTGCAGTGAATACCCCTCTTTTTATGAGCGAGCGTAATTCGTCCTCAATTGCTGCCTTCCATTTGGACCAGTCTGAGCGCTTCATGCACTCTGCCATAGACTTAGGTTCTCGATCCAAATCAAGGCCTTACGCAATTCTAGAGGCGAAATAAATGTCGACAAGCTGTAGTCTTTCTATTGTATGATTCTCCTGAATCAATGTAATTAATGGATATCTCATCAATACCTTTTGATCCTTCATGATTTCCCTCAACAATTGGATCAAGGTCTTCCGATGTCCCAACATCAAAATTTGTGTGCACACTCGTGTTGGGTTACGGATGTCCAACATCCTTGGTGTCCTTCAACCCTAGGTTGAATATCAACATTTTTTGACTTGCATTTACTATTTGAGGATTCCTCATTTCCCTTGGACGCTTTTGCAAAGCCTTGTCCTTTGTGTCCAGATTCCTCCCCCTCTTAGGTGGCTGAGTAGATCTATGGGTCACATCCACTCTCTCTGGCACATTCATAGCGGGAACATTTGATTTTGTGACACCTTTATAATCAGTAAATGCATCTGGCAGATTATTTGCAATATTTTGCAAATTTATAATCTTCTGAACCTCTAGTTCAGACTCATTCAGACGTGGATCTAAGGACTGGATGCCTTTCACATCCCAATCTATTTCTCGGCATTCTTTGTGGTTATTCTCTCCCTAATGCCGGAAATTGTCCTCATAAAAATGCAATCAGCGCATCGGCTGTAAACAAATCCCCTGTCAGGGGTTCCAGGTACTTAATAATTGACGGAGAATTGTACCCCACATAGATCCCCATTCGTCTATGAGGTCCCATTGATGTACGCTGCGGTGGTGAGATCGGTACATATACCGCCCAACCAAATTGCCGCAGATGGGAAATACTTGGCTGGTTTCCGCATTACTAACGCAACGGGGAGACCGTATGATATGCGATTGGTCGAATTTGTATCAATTCTGCAGCATGTAAAACTGCATGACCCCGACATGAAGCTGGAAGATTACTATTCTGCAGGAGCGGTCTTGCTATCAACTTGATCCTCTTGATAAGTGATTCCGCAAGACCATTCTAGGTATGTACATAAGGTACTGAGTGCTCCACGAAATTCCCAAAGCTAGGCGGTAATCATTAAATGCTCGTGAACTAAATTCGCAGCATTATCCATTACGATTGTTTTTATCCTATGCTCAGGATGATTTGCTCTCAATTTAATGATCTGAGCAATTAGCTTTGCAAAAGCATGGTTCCTCGTTGATGAGACACACATTTGACCATCTCGTTGATGCATCAATTAGGACCATGAAATATCTGAATGGTCCAGATAACGGTTGTATTGGACCACAAATATCTCCTTGAATGCGTTCAAGGAATTTAAGTGGCTCATCCTTTAATTTAACATAAGATGGCCTTGTGATCAATTTCCCAGTTGCACATGTTGTGCATACAAACTCCGATGATTTTGGGAACTTTCTATCCGTTATGTTGTGTCCAATGTAACCATCAATAATTTTTCTCATCATCCCAATAGCAGGATGACCCGGCGACCATGCCAAATCTTGAACTTATCAAGATTTTGAAAAACTATCTTGTACGCCAAATGCGTCTACGGTTTTAATGTATGTATAATACAACCCGAGAAGATAAAGAAGGCAAATTCTCAAGGACTTCCTTTTGAAATCCCTTTTGCTGAGTTATGAGTAGGCATTCGGTCCCACTCTCTTCATTAGTTTCCACATGGAAACCATTTTTATGGATATCCTTAAAACTCAGCAAGGTACGAGTAGAATCTGGATACAGAGAGCATCCGGGATTACCAATTTAGTACCCATAGGGAGTGTAATTGTAGCTTGACCAGAACCAACAATTACCGTGTCTCGACCAGCAATTGTCATGACACTTCCATTACTCTTCTTGAGTGTTTGGAAATACTTCATCTCCCTAAGTATCGTGTTAGTAGATCCACTATCCACTAAACACATTTCCTCCTACATTGTATTATTCCTTGAAGTTCTATAGAGTAAAAGAACAAAGTTCAGTATATAATCAAACTCTTATAGAATCAATACATACATTACAAACTATATATGTCTTGTACTTATTACAAGCCCTATGTCACACGACATAGCAAACACATTATGGACATAACTTATTTTACAACACATGTAATATGTCTAATAACATCATTACAATACTTAGACAAATGAGACTAAATCTGGTCTCCATATATGTCGATGAGACCCAAATTCCACTAGCATGTCATCGACATCTAGTATTGGATCTTCCACTTGCGATTCTGCTCCTGGTTGTCCATGTTCGGGAATCCTCTTGAGAACCATCAACCGTAGGGGTACCATCTTCATTGCCGGTGAAGTGTGCTTCATCTTTGGTTCCCCGAGCCTTCTTGCCCTTTCCAAGTATTTGTTGGTACAATTCCACCAAATGCTTGAAGTGTCACACTTCTTTGCAATATGTTCCTTACAACCACATCTGAAGCAACCAGGTGTTGCTAGCCCTTTCATTCTTCTTGAAAGAACCTTTGCCCTTTTGGACTCCATACTTATTCTCGCTTCTCATTACGCTTCCACTTTCCATTGAATGTCCCACGGTTCTTTTTGGAACCATTGAACTTTTGAGTATTCTTAGAGTTGAAGTGTGATTCAGCAGAGGCATCGTTCTGTTGGACGAGCCAAATTGTTCTTCTCAAGAAGCTCATTGTGCTTCTCTGCTCAAGCAGCGAGTAAATCAACTCAGAATACTTCTTATACTTTTGCCGACGATCTTTGTCCCAGCAAGTATCCTCATAGAAGGATGGAAAGTGGAAAGTGTCTTTTCAATAAGATCAGCATCATAAACTGCACTATTGCAGAATCTCAGCTTGGAGTTGATCTTATGAACAGCAGAATTTTATGCAGCTACAGACTTAAAGTCTTGGAATCGGACTAGCGCACATTCCCGCTATGCGCTTGAGCAACATCACCGCCTTTGTTGATCATACCTCTCCTTTAAGGAGTTCCAGAGTGTCGAGGGCTCTCCTCCATCGATACTACTGTCTTTAGGTCGAGGTGAAGATGATGTCGAATGAAGTACAACGCTGAATACCTTATTATGTACATTACGGATGAAGTCCCTTGGGCAGGTGTGGTTATAGCGGAATTGAGTCCCTTGGCCGTCAAATTGATTTTGACATCCATTGCCCATGTCAAATAGTTAGAACCATCGACGTCAAGTTCAGCAAACTCTTTTTTAGATATGTCAGCCATATCATGCATGCAATCATCATGCTTATTAATTCACTCTCATAGCAAATTAATTGTGTTGTAAATAAAACAATGCATGTATATAGATCAACATATAGCAATAGCCAAATTGCTGTAACACATACGTTGACATACATTGTACTTGTACAATACAGTAATATACACTAATTATCGACTAATAATATAGTAATTTACACAAATTACTAAATAACTAGTCACAACTTCAAACTGCTAGTCAAAGAACTAAACAGAGAAAGAAAAACGAAAAAAAATTGGTCCTGGGTCGCAACAGATAGACCCAAACCAGTAGCACAGCCCACTGCTACAGTACTGCTACAGTAAATTTCGTTTTTTGTTTTCATTTTCCTTCCTTTTTCGGCTCGGAACAGATGCCTGGGTCAAAGCCCATCTGGCCTTTCGGCCCAACAGCCCTGCGCCGCTTTATTCGCTGCATAAATGGGGTCGACGGTTAGGGTTTACCCTACCGCCCCCGATCCCCATCCTACGCGGGCGCCACCTCCTCTGTTCCGGCCGCGCGTCTGGCAGACGCTCACCGGCGAAACCGCCCGGCGGCGAAAGGCCAAATCCTCCTCGTCCGACGAGGGGGTGTAGTCGATGCCGTTCAGGAGGTTGGCTGTGAGCCCGAGCGACGCCGGATCCCACGCTCCTGGACACCGTCCAGGACGGCGGTCGACGGCAGCGACGGAGCGCCCGAAGAGAAGACGGCGGCTCGTGCCGGTGTCGGGCGGACCCGCGCTGCTGCTCGTGCCAGCGACGTCCGTAGCGGGTGTCCCTCCTGTGCCGAAGAGGAAGATGCGCTGCTCGCCGGGAGGAGCAGGGGAGCGGCCGAACGCCCATGGGGCGCTGCATCCCTCGGCCCACACCAAGCCTGGACCGGCGCGCCACTTGCTCCGACAGTGGTGACCGCGCCGCGTGGCTATGGCGCGCCCTGAGTCGGGATGAAGACGAGGCTATCGCCGCTCGGCGCGGCGACGCAGCGTGCCGGTGCCGGCTGTAGCTGCGGTGTACGCCGAGGACGATCTCCCGCTCCTCCTCCTCTGCCGGCGTTGGTGACGGTAGGCGTGTGCCACTGGAGCGAGCGGGGCACGGGCCATATCCGTCACCAACGCCGGCTCTGGCACGGCCATCTCGGCGTTCTGCGGAGGTGGAGGGCACTTCGTCCGGCGACAAGCCACGGGTCGAACTCGGCGGTTGTCAACCGCGTGGCGTGGGCGTCGGTTCACCGGCGTGGCATGACGGCGGCGTCCGGCGGCAGCGTGATGGCGGCGTCAGCAGCGAAGTTCGCGGCGGTTAATGCCAAGGCCAGATACTTGTGGTGGTGCGCCCATCGATGGCGGACGAACCGGCGGCCGCTTTCGGCAAGGAAGTGACGGCGACCTTCTTCCCAGAGAAGACCAAGGAGAAGGGAGGCGAGGGACGGCATCCTCACCGTTCGATTCTTCTCCGACGAGTTACGCCTGTCGCTCGCCGGAGAGAAGTGCGTGATAACGTGTGAAGAAACAGTGTGAATGAACAGTAATCAATCACTAATGATGGATGTCGATGATGTACATATTTATATCCCCGGAGGACGGGTCGCGACAGCGCCGACCTTTACAAGCGATGGATCGAAAGAACACGTCCATTACAATAGGACGTGCCCCATCGGGAGAGGAACCGCACATCGGTTTTGCTAAGCAGGGATTTCCATTAACTAAACTAATTAATTAATCCTAACAGTTTTTTCTTTTTGGTGGATGGGAACGGGACAGAACAGGTACTACTTGACATTGACTCGTGGGAATTGTATATGCTTTTCCCGGCATCCTTTGCGGCTTTGCGCCATAGGAAGATGCACGGCGTGCATGTAGAGCGTAGTGGAAAAAAGTCCATTTTAAACCTTGAATTCGTAGACGTCCGGCGAATCAAACCCTGAAGTCGAAATCCCTGTCGTTCTGACCCCAAACTAACTAATCCCGGTCCAAATCTAACCTTAGTGTCGTTTTAGCCCTTAAAACGATGACGTGGCAGGATTGCTAGTTAGGTGGGCCAGGTTATAACCGAACGCAGCGTGGGGGGGAGGTGAACAAAGAATCGATTGGGGATTTGGGGGAGAAACTAGGGTTAGCGGCGGCAGCGATTCCTTGAGTGGTGCGGCGGAGGGCGATGCAGGGGCGGCTGCATCGGCCGCGTCGACGGCAATGTCGTGGTCTTCCGGTGGTTCGAGTGCTCCCAGCTTCCGTCGAGCCACCGGAAGGAGAGGAAGAATCTAGGTCGCGGTGTTGCATCATGCGAGGCCCGATGGCGTCTGAGCCAGTGAGGCTCTGCTGGTGCAACCCGTCGGAAGGCGCCTAGGTGGATCTCCTGGAGCCGTCGAGAATCCGAGCGGGAGATACTACGCTGTGTTGATGCCATGGTGAGCTTCAAGTTCTTGTTTTTGTTCTGTTCATTTGTTCCCCACCCTCTCATTGATTTCTGTTGGTACAATTTATCATCATGGTGGTTGTGGATTCGTGGAATGGCATGATGACCCACTTCCCAAGTTTTGGAGTGATTTGATTGGTGATTTGCGAGATGAAGTGCGAGGTGAGAGGTCAAGGAAGTCTTGTTGTGATTGAAGATCCCACTACAGTTGTGGCTCTCCTGAAGGTGAAACAGGAGGAATGGGAATGGCTATGGCTCTGCAAGATAAATTGAAGCGAGAAAAATTCAGAGATAGATGCCTTGAAGGGCAAATATCGAATGTTGTCATCTTTGTTTGTTGTATTTGTGGTGGGTTTAGTTGCAGGGAAGATGCTACTTTGTAATAAGATGTGCAAGTGTTATTTGTATGCAATGTAGCAATGCTTTAGGGTTTAGAATGAACTGGTCTTTTGGGCATTGAAGATGCAACTTGTATCCTTAGTTTAAATTGGAAGTTGTATGCATTTGCCTCTGAAAGTTTAAATTGGAATCAATGAAAGTGCAAGTGCAAGTTGTGTTATGCCATCATTTTGTACCTCTCTGAAATGCATATATGTTTGCAATCTTTCTTTGGCGATAAGTGAAACATGATGCTTGTTTGTAAGATAATGCATAGATGATGCAAGTTATAAGATAATTCCAATGCATTGTCAGGATGGCATTTAGAAACAATGCTAGCAAGTAAATAAGAAGGAATTGCAAGTGATGAAAGATCATTCAGATCAAGTTAATTTCACATAGACTGGGTTTGAAATAAGTCACACTCCCACACATACATGACCCCTAGTTTGAGCCATGAACAAAAGATAAGTTTGCAACATTACATCAGAAAAGTTTTGAAACATTGCAACTTGAACAAAAGAACTAGCTGCAGCCCTTCTACAACTATAACTAGTAGTTTCCACCGCAAGTGAAATATCTGAAGCTTCAGACCGATGATGCAGGCCTTCTTCCCTCTTAGCTCTAGATCCTGTCCTTGTGGAAGTAGATGTTGTAGTGGCGGTAGATGATCCAGCTTCAGATGGCGCTTCTCTTTCTTGGAGGCTTGAACCTGTTGGTCCCAAGAGAAGGTCCTGTTGGTCTTGAACTTGTTGTTGGTGGAGCAGAGGCAGAGGCAGAGGTTTGCTGCAAATTAAGGATAAATATGCAATAAGTTCCAACACAAGAGTAATAAGAAGGATAAATATGCCATAGATAAGTACATGACAGCAACAAATACCTCAGTTGGGTTCTTTTTCTTGCTAGTTCTAGCAAGATGAGCATTTTTCTTGCCTCTCTCGGATTCTCGTTTACATCCTGATTTGTTGTGTCCAGGGTTACCGCATAATGAGCATTTGATAATTGTGCCATGCTTGCTCATTTTCTTCCCCTTAGGTTGCTCAGTTTCTTCTCTTCTCCTGTCATTGTTTTTAGGCCTTCCTTTTTTCTTCTCTTATCACGGCAACCTAACATATTCAGGGAGGCACTTGGCCTAGGATTGGGTGACACCGGCCACATCTCTTCACCCTCCACAGGCTGCAAGCAATGCTCATAGATTTTGTTGAACACCTCAACAAAGTAGCAAGGAGCAATAAAATCCTCAATTTTTCTGTTGCACTTGTAGATGGCACTAATTGCATGGTGGCAAGGAAGCCCTTTGCATGCTTGCACTTTGCAGTGGAGACATCAGCAAACATATCTTGCAAAACAGTTGCTTTCATGCTCTCAATTTTCCACATAGGATTTGCCAATATGAAGTGCTCATACCTCTGTGCAATCACCTTTGCAAGAACCAACTTGTTGCATACATTCTGTGCACATTGGTGATCATCATTGTATGTTATGACTTGGAATCTTGAAGTCCTTGATCTCTTGGCTGCATATATCAGCCATGGGCAGCCAGTGCCATCCACACTTTGCCCTTACTCTGTCACACTCACATTTCATGAACTTAATGCTCCTCTTTGTTACTAAACCATATCTTCTCAAAGCTTTGCGCAGCTGATTCTTGCTTCTAAAAACCATGGTCAAAGCAAAATGTGGTACTTCACTTTCAGGGTTGTATCTTGGGAATGTATTCTTCCTCTTCCTTATATGACCATCTGAGTCTTCATCATAGCTGTAGTCCTCATCAGATGAATCATAGTTCCAATCCATTTCTTCTCTTTCAATTTGCTCCTCCATGTTGGCAATCAATTCAATTGGCACTGGCCCTGTAGCATCCCTACCTATCCAGCTCTTGGAGTCCCTCATCCTTTTCTTAAATTTCCTAGCATGTCTCCTGAGCTCCACAACTTCGAATCCTCCCCACTATCATCGGTATGTCCAATGTATTCGTGGTCACTATCTCGAGTCTGAATTTTGATTGGCACCGCCAACATTTGCAGCTATCACCATTTGGTTATTCACATGCCTGAAGCACGAGGTTCGGAAGCACAGGTGATCTTGAGGTTGACTTGGATCCAAAACACAGGAAAAACACCTTCCATGCCCGCCATTTCATCCACATCTACTACTCGCTTCTTCTCTCGCTTCAAGGGCTGCAAATTCTTTGAGTGATTACACCAGTTTCATCAGGTATGAGCACATCAGTGTCAGACTCTACAGGTTCAACAACACTTACTGGCACTGGTTCTTCTGCAGTTATAACTGCATCTGGTTCTTCAGCAGTTATAACTGCATCTAGTTCATCATCATCACTCTGTTCCATGAGTTCATCCTCAAAATCACTCCCACTCATCTGCTGTCATTGCTATCTTCCTCTCCATGATACTCCACATACACATCAGCAACTCCTCCAACACAAATGTAGTCAGACATCTTCACACACGAACTGTCATCATGAAGGAACAGCAAGCCATTGATAAGCTCTTTTCGTGAAGCGTAAAATATAACTTCATCGATTCCATCAACTGAGTATGATCTTTTAAATAGCCTTTCACTTCCTGCGGTGACGGTTTATCCCTCTCAATCTCGACATTGCTTGATCTCCCCAACATAGTCCAAATTTGGACCAATGCGGATGAACTTCCCTCCAATATGAAACCGAACATTCAACATCTCACTTGGGTCCATGATTTCACCGAAAAAACATACACATGATCAAAATAAAGCATAACAATCTATTCCTAAATCAATCTATTCACAAAAATCAATCTTTTCCGTCACCCAAATCGTCCCCAATTTTGCCCCAAATTTGCCGCTCAAACCCTAACCCTAATGCCGCAACTACTCCAACCTATGAATAACAAGGAGGAGGGCATCCGAACATTACACCGCTTCTTCGATGCGCCGTCGCGCCCGTCCACGATCGTCGCAGAGGTGGCGATCAACCGCCGGTCGCCATTGCCGCCAGAGAAGGATGAATGCAGAGGGACGCGGAGAGAACGAAGCGACATAACGGGCCAATCGGGCCGACCCACTACTATCGCCTCCGAGCGCGCTGAACGACCCATCCCGGCCACCCTATTGCCACGTCGGCAATCCCCGTTTGGGAAACGACACTAAGGTTAGATTTGGACCGGGATTAGTTAGTTTGGGGTCAGAACGACAGGGATTTCGACTTCAGGGTTTGATTCGCCGAACGTCTACGAATTCAAGGTTTAAAATGGACTTTTTCCAGCGTAGTGTTGCTGCTGCTCTGGTACGTCGCAGGCCAAGAGAAACCAATCTTTTTTCTTTTCTTCTTGTTCTTCTCGGCCAACCAAGTGAGACTTATCTCATGACTGTGGTGAACTTGTGGTTACCGACACTGTGAACATCCAACCAAGCACATGCGTTACCGGTGCACATAGCCATGCATGCCGGAGCTAAGCACGGCGATCGATTTATAACCGGATGCAGATCGACCAGATCTCGCGAACAGTCCATGTTAGCGCGTCCAGCGAATCTCAAAATGGCGTCATTGCACAGATCACCGCTTGTTCGTTCGTTTGTTGTTTCAAAGCTCCCAAATCTTTCCACTCACACCGCCCGCACAGCTCGACCTAGCCCTGTGCACTCGTCGGATTTTTTTTTAATTAACCGAACTAGCTAGCTAGCGGCACTCGCGGAGGAAGCATGGGCGCTTGCTAGCTAGGTAGCCAGTGGATGTATGTATGCATGGAGAGCAACATGGTTGTCCATGTGTAGTACGTTGCTCGGTCTCAACGACGGACCAGACTGACAAATGGACCGCGTGGGCAGGCCATGGACTAGACCCGCGTATTAATCCAAGTCCAACCTCGTAACTATACATCCTTGCATTAACAAGCTGTACGTATTAGGAGTATGTTACCTTGCGCGCATACCCACCGCCGTCCGTGTGACCGCGCTACGTGTGTGGCCGGCATGAGCGCGCAGGCCCTCTCTCTCGCCGCTCCCGAGGGTAGTTTGGTTGGAGCCGGCGAGACGTGACGGGTGACGGAGGCATTCCGAACCTCTGATGTCGTGCGATCCTGACTGACGTCGAAAAGGGTAGAGGCGACTGCGGCATGCGGGTGGCGCTGCGTTCACAGGACCGCAGCTCGCCGACCGACCACACCAAGGATTGAGAGAAGATAGGGTGGCCGTACGGAGGGAGGAGGAGCCAAAGTCTCTACTCCTCAACGGCATGGACGGCCGGACTGGGGCACGTGCTGTCCAGCTCTCGCCCCGCTGTTCTCTGTACTTGCATCATGCGGTTTTTGATGATCATTCTCGTTCCCCCGTACCAGTACTTCCAAGATCAATATGCGACGAGATGGTCATTCCTTTTGCGTGCGTGTGTGTGTGGGTGTGTGCTGGGTTGGGTAGTTTGTTCTTGCGTGGCCACGCATTTATTTGCTCATGTGAGCGGCCGGATCACGAGACGAGAGGTTCACAACGCGCCGTGTCCGTGCGTTCGGTCGCGGCGGTGAGCCAATTGCCGTAAGATATTTTGTTGCGAGAAAAAGGAAAGAGCCTCACGGTCACGGGAAACGTAGCAACGAGCGGGCGAGCTAGCGGACGGGCCGCCCAGTCAGGCTCAGGCTCGCTCGCGCCACCCGGTCCGGTCCCACGGGACTGACAGAGGAGTAGGCAGACGCGCCGCGCCGCGCCGCGGGACATTCGCATCGAACGCCGACTAGGCCAGGATCCGCCACAGCCGGCGCGACCGGGCCGCACCAACCCGGCGCCAGTCTCACCTCCCCCGCCCCCACTCGCCAGGGAGACGAGGAGCAACAAGCAGTACTAGAAGAGGAGAGAAGAAGAAAAATCGATCCATCGACCCAAACGCTCTTCCGTCCTTCCTCCTGCGCACCGCCGGTAGCCCCCACCCACCTTTCTTACTGCTCTCCCCTCCACCCGGCCTCCATTTGTTTCGCTCCGCCCGCCCGCTATAAGTAGCCGCCTAACGCGGCGCTTCCTCGAGAAGCCAAAACCGCGCCCCGTAATCCCACAGACCCCACCGGCGCCGCCGCCTCCGGGGCGCGTCCCCGCTCCCGCGCCGACGAGGGCCCGGCATTGCCGATCGGACCCGCGCGCCGCGTCCTGCACCCTCTCCCACCCCTCGCGCCCCGCCGCCGACGCCGCGTGCTCACCGGTACGGCCCCCCGACTCCCCGATCCCTCCCCTCCATCCGTGTCTCGGTTCGGTTCCTAGTAGATCCGTGAGCGCGCGAGGTGTATGCTTCCCCCGTGCCGTCCGGTCGCCGGCAGACGCGCCGCGGGTTTTTCAGTGGTTTTTCGGGTGGTTCCCCGTTCCATTTACCCTTTTTTGTCCGCGAGTTCGTCCGTATCGTGGATAACTAATTTCGGTAAAAAACAACAACGATCGCCCCAGCCGTCGCGCGCCTGCGGCGTCTGGCTGATTCTCGACGAGTGAATTTTCCCGGGGGTTTTACTTGCCGGTTCTGATCCGTTCAGAGTTAGAATCTTCGACTTGTTATTAGCCATGCGGACAAACGAGCGTTTCCGTCTCCGGTCCATGTGCATGTGGACGCGGAGAGGGTTCCATTTGGATCTGCATGTCCATTTCCCAGACCGCAGTTTCCCTCCGGAAATACTCCTACTATATTTTATTGCCTGCGTCAGTTGTAGTGTAGCACAGTGCTCCTGTTTCCATATCCCTGCCGCGGCCGATTTGCCGTGCGTGTGTTTTTATGGCAAAGTTTGATCGCCTGCAAACATAGCAGCTTGAGTTGACGTGTTTTCTGACTTGTAAGGTGAGCTGATGAGGTGTTTGTTCTTCGCCGAGTCGTGTATGCAATAATTTACCCCGTCCCGTCCTTTCTCTTGGTGTAGCGCATCCGTGCAATCAGTAGTAGTACTATTACTAGTAGTAGCAGTACCAACTCCGGGTCAAGTAAATGCAATCTTTTGTACAGATTTTCCTTGCGACTGTTCACGGTTTTGATTTATCTGATTCTATTTCCCATGGAAATTCTCGGCACGGTTACTGATTCTCTCAAGGTTCTGTGACCAGCTAGCTGATGGATCAACCAAAGATCCCTTTTAAGGGGGTCGTCGCCGATGTCAAAGGGAGAGCGTCTTGGTACAAGGACGACTGGGTTGCAGGGCTCCGAACTGGCTTCAGGTTAGTTTGTTTCAACAGACCGAACCAGATCATCTGCAGCCCAGTCGTTGGATTTTTACATGTAAACTGCATCGCTCCATTTGCTTATGCTTCTTTCCAATGTTTGCCAGGATATTGGCACCTACCATGTATATATTCTTTGCCTCTGCACTCCCTGTCATCTCTTTCGGGGAGCAGCTGAGCAACGAAACAGGTGAGTGCTTGCCCTCTTAATTACCACAGTATAATACAGCACATAAGTTGAATGCCACACGATCTCTAACAAGAACGAGGTGATCTATTTCAGATGGTATCCTGAGCACAGTTGAAACTTTGGCATCTACGGCGATATGTGGGATAATACACTCTATTCTTGGAGGGCAGCCCCTCCTGATTGTCGGAGTTGCCGAACCTACCATTATAATGTACACGTACCTTTACAAGTTCGCCAAGAAGCAGCCAGATCTGGGAGAAGGGCTATATTTGGCTTGGGCTGGATGGTAGGTCCTAGCATAGAGTACACGCAATCCTGTGATAGCTTCGGTACCGTATACATAAATGCTCTCTGTGTTTGGTTGCTGTTGACAGGGTCTGCATTTGGACTGCTATCATGCTCTTTCTGTTGGCCATGTTCAATGCTTCCAATGTTATAAGCAGATTCACGAGGGTTGCAGGAGAGCTTTTTGGTATGCTTATCACCGTCCTCTTCCTGCAACAAGCTATCAAGGTATGCCCACGTGCAGAAAATCGTAACTCTTCATTTCCGCCCTGCTGAAAATACCTAATACGGGACCCTATCTATTGCAGGGAATTGTAAGCGAGTTCAGCATGCCGAAAGATGATGAGATTTCTGACCCCAGCTCACCCGTATACCAGTTCCAGTGGATTTATGTCAATGGCCTACTTGGTGTTATATTTTCCATTGGCTTGCTGTACACTGCACTGAAGACTAGGCGTGCAAGGTCATGGCTGTATGGCGTAGGTTGGTGTCACGTTTCCTGTTGCTCCCCTTATCTTGTTTTATTTATCTAGTTTAGTGCAAACCGAACTCCCATGTTACACCACACATCTTCAACTCAACGACATCCTTTCAACTAGCGATGTGATAGAGAGGGAACAATTTTTTTATCCAGGCCCACTCTTGACCTTAGACTAGGCCAACCATTGGCTCATTTGGGGTTGGATTAGGTCGGATCAACACAGGGCAATATTAATCTTTGCTTCGGTTGACCTATTTTCTTTGGAACACTTGTAGTAGTCCAAATAGGGGCAGTTTTAAATAAAGTTGCAAATCAGTAAAGTTGGCGAGATTTCTCATAAATAAAATAAAAATAGGGGCACTTTTAAAATTCTGTTCCTTCAGCGGTTGAATATCTTTCTCTGTAGTCTAGGCCAACCATGAGCTCCTTTTGGGTTGGATTAGGTCGGATCAACACTGGCCCATATTAATCTGGGCTTTGGTTGACCTATTTTCTTTGGAACACTTGTAGTAGTCCAAATAGGGGCAGCTTTAAAATTCTGTTCTTCAGCTTATAGATGTTTCCAAAATATAATTTATGACCAGGGAAAATCATATATAAAGCTCTAGTTCTATGTTAATATCCATGCACACATCCATTGATCACCGTGCCTTTGAGTTGCCATTTGCAGGATGGCTTAGAAGCTTCATTGCCGACTATGGCGTACCGCTGATGGTGATTGTGTGGACAGCATTTTCATTTACACTACCAAGCAAAGTCCCTTCAGGAGTGCCTAGGAGGCTCTTCAGTCCACTTCCCTGGGAGTCAATCTCACTGAGACATTGGACCGTAGCAAAGGTATTAAGTCAAATTACTTGTGATGCTAGATGTGGAAATATTTTTTATGGTCTGTGAGCTTAGTAAAGATGTATTGTATTGCCATAATTCTGAATTTTTCCTGCTTTTCACTTTCAGGATTTGTTTTCTGTTCCTCCAACATATATATTTGCAGCCATCGTGCCTGCTTTGATGGTCGCAGGACTTTATTTCTTTGATCACAGTGTAGCTTCACAGTTGGCTCAGCAAAAGGAGTTTAATTTGAAGAAGCCTTCTGCCTACCATTATGACATTTTGGTACTTGGATTCATGGTATGTGGTGTCTAAATCATTCTATCAGATAATGTGTTTATTTACAGAGACTCTTCTTTTGTAAGTATGCATAGACACCCCCCCCAGCCTTAGTGAAAAACTGAAAATAGTGAAAAGATTCCCCTCCCCATCTATCTTGTGACCTGACTGCATTTGAGCTCCAGATTCTGATTTAACATGTTGCATTTCCTTTTCTCATAGTATGTTAACGGTGCAGGTCCTACTATGTGGCTTGCTTGGCATTCCTCCATCAAATGGAGTACTTCCTCAGTCCCCAATGCATACAAGAAGCCTTGCTGTCCTCAAGGCGCAGGTTAGTGAAATGCAGACTGATCTGCGTCATATGCTACGGCAGTCAGCTTTGCTTACCCATCTTCTCTTTTTCTTCCAATTTAGTTGCTACGCAAAAAGATGCTTCAAACTGCCAAAGAAGGCATGTCAAACCGTGCGAGCAGTTTGGAAATCTATGGCAAGATGCAGGAAGTGTTCATCCAAATGGATCGCAACCAGAATGTGAGTCTTTCAGTCTGTTATCTTACTATCTAATTTCCCTTTCTTATCCACAGCACGTTAGGTTTTTGACTTTTGTAGCGAATGCTATTGCACCGGGGGGAACCCCGCCCCTCATGTTTTGCAATTTTGTGATGATTTGTTTTTGGAGAGAGCATAAACTAGAGGAAAAACCAAAATGACTTCTAGGCTAAAGTCATGTAGTTGCTTCTGCATCCTTGATGTTCCCATGCATTAGTTTCTTTTCAGTAAATATTTAAATGTTCATATTTTCTATTAATTTTGTAAGGAAATATCGTAAAGTGCATACTCTCATCACTAAAATTTTTGGCCTGCAGGCTAACTCTGTTGACAAGGACTTGAAGAGCTTGAAGGATGCTGTGCTGCGGGAAGGTGACGAAGAAGGGAAATTGGCTGGTGAATTTGATCCTAGCAAACATATCGAAGCACATTTGCCTGTTCGCGTGAACGAACAGAGACTAAGCAACCTGCTGCAATCGTTGCTTGTTGGTGGATGTGTTGGAGCTATGCCGGTTATCAAGATGATACCAACTTCGGTCCTCTGGGGTTACTTTGCCTACATGGCCATTGATAGCCTACCTGGGAACCAGTTTTGGGAAAGGTTGCAGCTTCTGTGCATTGGAGCAAGCCGACGCTACAAGTAATGTCTATTCTGCATCTGTTCATCTCATCTGAACAAATCAAGTTGCTGTGTGCTTCCTTTTGGATCACACCATTTTCGTTAAGATACAGGGACTATATTAATAGTAACAGATTGCACTAACACGCAGCGTTGTAACCTTTGCAGGGTCTTGGAAGGCCCACATGCATCTTTCGTGGAGTCAGTGCCTTCAAGAACAATATCTGCCTTTACGGTCTTCCAGTTTGTGTATCTCTTGATTTGCTTCGGCATAACATGGATACCAGTAGCAGGGATCCTCTTCCCGCTGCCTTTCTTCATTATGATTCTCATCAGGCAACACCTACTCCCGAAGTTCTTTGAGCCCAATGACTTGCGGGAACTGGACGCAGCCGAGTACGAAGAACTTGAAGGTGTCCCACATGAACAAACACTGGTACGAGTTCAGCCTGGGGGGGTTCTTGGATAAACTTTTCGTCTGTCCAGATTTCTTTCATTCTCTGCAACGCCTCAAGGTGTATTGTCATCTTTTGTTACTCTGAAACTCTCGGATCATCACGCAGGAGGAAGATGGCTCAAATTCAGGAAGCTGTGACAGCAGAGACGACTCTGAAATACTGGATGAGCTCACAACAAACCGTGGAGAGCTGAAGCACAGATCCGTAAGCCATCCTGAAGAAAGGCACCTTCAGGTAAACAACGGGCATTCATAATAGCATTACAGTAGCAACAAGTGCACATCGAACCGTAGCTATTATATAGTGTGATGGCTCACAGTCTGACCTCTCTGCTGGCTTCACATAGGTCCAGCCAACCGATTGAACTTTTGAGCTGTTTTTTCTTTTTTTACGGAAGAACAAGTACCGCGCATATCAGTAGATGCTTCTTTTGTGCCTGTCATGGGCAGATTTCACGGGCGCAAATTCATAATGTTCCCGTCGTGAGTTAATCCTATTCTACACCTTCTTTTTTCTTCTGGGAAAGAGAGGGGTTTTGCATTTTGATGCCATCTATCTGAATTTGACATTTTCATACTCCACCGTGTAGGTCCACTCAAATGCGGTTCAGCCGAGCGTGTGAAGATGGAAAACGTCCTGAGGTCCGAGGCTTTGATGATGATTCTGTCAGAAGTGTAGATTATCGTGAAGCCGTTGTTCATTTCCGAATACGCCATTGTCCAGTAATGTGCATGGTACTGTAGCTAGCGCTTATCCAATAAGCTGCGATCGCGTACGCTAGGAAGTAAAGCTCAGGTGATTAGCAGTGAGAGCAGACTGAAGAAAGTGTATTGGATATGGAAGGGGGAACTTGCCAGAACAGTACTAGTACTAGTAATGGTTACAAGTAGGCAGATTAGTCCTTTAGGTATTGCCAAGACTGTCGCTCTGTGACCTGTTGCCTGTGTAAAAATCTAGCTTGCTCTGTCTGAGTGTAAAGGGTTAAAACTTTGCTTGAGAAGGAGTAAATCTTCCCCGTGTCCTGGCTGCATTTCGGTGCCTTTGTTCTTTTGCGTACTCACAATTTGCCTTTTTTTTGTGTTGATACACAATTTGCTTCAACTCGAATGAAATTGGCCCGGTAATTGTTGTATGTTGTAACCAGAGCACACAATCAGGAAATCCAAGAGGGTACAGTGATCAACAAGTCTGGGCTCCACGTCTTCAGTCAAAGCGGCCAAGCCTCCAGAAGGGGTAGGCACAGGAGAACGCAGACGCCCGTGGAGCAAAAGCAGCAGCACCATTTCTATGCTAGTGTACTGTAGCGCTGGATCTGGCCCCTTCGTTCTAAATCCAAGGGCTGCGATGTGCTCGAGGAGCTCAACGGAGTAGCGCCTACGGTTCGGCGCGGCAACCTTTTTGGCGCACACGTGTTGCCCGCCGATTGGCGCTCTGCATCCACCTGAGCATGGAGGTCTGGATGCACCTGGTCTTGGTACGCCGACGGCGGGCGCACGAGCCACGTACACTGGAGAGCAGAGCAGTGGTTCCGGTGCGGCAGCAACACCGAGCCCATCCACTGCCCTCGCGAGCTTTAACGGGGCGAGCTCCAGAGTCCAGACCAAAGCAAAGCTAGGAAGAGGCAGCGCGCTGACACAGAGAGAGAAGACGGGCCCCAACCCCCCACGCCGGCCGCACCGCAGGGTTCTCCGTCGTCGCCGCCGGGAAGCTTCCGACCGATCCGCGGGCGAGATCGCCGGCCATGGACGCTCCGGCTCCGTTCATCTACTGCCCCCCCGCCCCCGCCGACGACGCCGGTACGTACGGCTTTCGGCGCGCCCCTTGGCCCCTGATGATTGCTCGCTCCCACCCTCAGTTGTCTGCCCCCTCTCCCTCTGTTCTCTGACTGCGTTTCTAACGGTGTCTGCAGGCGAGAAGGCCCTCATCAAGGCGGCCATGGACGGCAACCTCGGCCGGCTCAAAGGTAGCCCCTTCCTCTTTTCCTGTGCCTTTTCCTCACTCCTGCTTAGTTGCGTGCGTGCGCTGTGTTCACGGGGTCCGAGATTGTTGTTCAGACATGCTGCATTGCTCCCTTTTGATGCCTCGCTCAGTTATCTTGCCTAGTAGTTACGGTGTCCACCGCCTTCCAGAACAGTTTACTCGCAACAGTTTGTTACTGTATCCTTTCGGCTCTGTCGAATGTAATGTTTCGCTAGCATCGACTGATCTCAACAGACACATATGCAGATTCAGTTTAGCTGAATGTGCAAACTTTGGATGACGGTATAAATGTGCAAACTTTGGATGAAACCATCTGATTGTCAACTACTCCATCCGTCCCATAATGTAAGACGTTTTTTTGACACTTTTATGGGACGGAGGGAGTAGTACATAGTATAAATTTACAGTCTAGTCAATTACTCTAAAATGATGTGTTGTCAAGTATTTTCACTGGGTGACTGTCCAGCAATTAATGTGTCAGATCATTACGTGTTGCCCGCTTCATTGTTCACTTCTTTTGGTTTTCTATCTTGTGAGTTTGTTTACTGGCTTCCTCAATGTGATCATGTCTACTTCTGTGGAAGGTATTGTGAAGCGTCTTACCAAAGGAAATGGTGACCGGTCGGCGATTTTTCTTTCAACAACAATGGGCTCTCTGTGTTGCATATCGCGGCATGCTTTGGCCATCTGGATATTTGCAAGTATTTGGTGGAGGAGCTCAAGGGAGATGTAAATGCTCCTGGATATGGAGCAGCTCTAGGTCTTTTCCTATCCTTTTCTCCATTTTTTAGATTGGTGTTTGCCAATTGCCATGTCAATGTTTGTAAGCATGAGATCTACGGTTGTGTTGAGGATGTGCCTTTTATTACAGGTGCGACTCCATTTATGGTGTCTGCTCAGTCTGGTGATGTTGCTGCCGTCAAGTATTTTCTTGATCGTGGCGGTGATGTAATGAAAGCAGACGACAAAGGACAAACAGTTCTCCACCATGCTGTGGCTGCAGGTTCTCCCCCCTGACCACACATACACACATGATTTCTTCAAGCTGGTAGTTCTACTACTACTAGTTAATAGATGTTATGGTTAAACATGACTGATGGAACCATTTCGTTTACCACAGGATGCTGCAAGGTAACAGAGTTCCTCCTTTCAAAAGGAGTGCCGGTCGACATAGACTATGGCCGTGGAACACCAGCCTATCTGGCTGCTGAAAATGAGCAGGATAAGACATTGAAGATTTTGTTGGACCACCATGCAAACGTACATGGCCTCCGCTTTTCTTATCTCCCTCGATTCAGCGTTAATTTGCACAAATAGTTTTCCTTCAGTATTAGGATTTGGACGGTCCACTTACTATCTAATCCTCTGAAACACTAAACACATCAGTATTATATGACTGTTAGCTTTTAAATTTGGATACCCTTTTCATCTCAAAACAAAATCTTGAGTTATCATACCACATGTGTTTCTTAATACACTATACCTTCTTTTTTTTTTTTTTTCGGGGACACTATACCTTCTTTCAGCCTAATGTCATTGTCAAAGGTATGGGAAATCCTCTGTGTATGGCTCTTGTTTACCGTTCATTGAAGTGCATGAAGCTACTCATTAAGGTGAGAACTCTTGGGATTGATTTTTCATTGTTATGCTGTAATTTTGATCACTCCATGGTCTCTGCCATGCTTATAAGTTGATGTACATGGATATTTTGTTGCACAATCCTTTCCACAGGCTGGTGCGGATGTTAATTGCAAGGGTTGTGCTATGACTCCTTTGTTGTTTGCTACGTGGCGAGGAGGTTATACCAACTACATTCAGTTCCTATTGAAGGCTGGAGCAGATCCTAATATTCCTGATGATGTATGTTTTGTATTTTTTAATATTTTTTCTGACAGCTATGCAGTATATCACCATATTCTATTAAATCTTCTGCTGATAATATTATACAGCTCGTCTCATTATGTTGGGGAGCTATTTGGGTATGAGTTTAGGTTGCTTTATGCCGTTGACTATGCTAATGGAAAATCGCACTTGTGCCTAAGTTGTCTCGACCTTTCATCCAAACAGTCCATATCATTTAATAAATAGACCTTCTCCCATAATGAAATATTAATTCGCCTCTGGGAAATTGAATCTTGGTCAGCGGGGTGACACCCCTGCTCGTCCACCACTAGGATACAGCCCAATTTGCAATTGTCTATCTTTAGACTTGTCACTTCTAAAATGTTGCTACCTGCTTGTATCGAACAAGTTCGCAACACATATCAGTATTTTTCTCTTTTGAAAGGTCATATTGATTCATACCTAACAGTTGCTCAGATGCTGAGATCTCAGCATTCTGGGTAGCAGCATTTCTCAAATGTACTCATGACATGAACAATAAATAAAATTACTTTTTCTTTAGTTTACTTTATGTTCTTCATCCAAGTTGTTGGTATTCCGTTTTCATAATTTTACTCCAAGAACCTTTTTAAATTTATGCTACCATCAGCCGAAAGACCTCTAATAAGCCATGTGTAAAGCTACTTCTCGCGTTTTATCTATTTATTTCATGGAGACTCAACTGGGATACCAAAAAATATTTTTTGCTGAAATTTCTCTCCTTGAAACCTTACATTGGCAGTCTGAGTATCTTAGCAAAATTGAAAATGCTTGCTGCGTAAGTTTCCTGTTTATACATTTGATTAAAAATATTACTTGGATCCTGGTTCTTCCTAAAGATATAACAAATCTAACATTGATTGTACATTACGTAATGTTCATGTTCTTTTTCTGTATTCCAAATGTTTCCCTTCTCGAATGATTGTACATTACGTAATGTTCGGGTTCTTTTCTATATTCCAAATGTCTCCCTTCTTGAATGACGTCGTTAAATTTTAAAATAAATGACAGTTACTTTTCCTTATGTTGCCCAGTTGGGTAGGTTGCCAATAGAGTTTGCTGCGTTGCGTGATTGCAAGGAAGAGGTCGAAATGTTGTTTCCTTTGACTTCCCCAATTCCAAATGTCCAAAACTGGAGTATTGAGGGAGTAATTTCTTATGCAAAAAATGAAGATGAAAAGCCGATGGTATGTTATTTTCTGTTCTTATGCTGTTTTCGTACTGAATATTGTTAATTTGTTCTTCAGTCCTAAATTTGTTCATTAAATTTTATTATAAATTAAACTATATGCATGACACCATATGCACATTGAGAGAATGACGACTTATTTATGGGGGTAATCTTAGGTGTCCCAACTTGGGATGATCATAAAAATAGTGTTTAACTGCTGATAGCTGAGCAATATGATCATGCTGCGACATCTGGTCCTGGTCTAACAATAGACACCATGAATCCATGTGCGGAATGCACCATCAATTCGGTAACAGAACATAATATAAACAAACCCTTGACTGCAATGAATAGAAAATGCTAACCAAACTTGGTTTTCGGGCTAAATAATTGGTAAAGATCATTGAGTACAAGAGTCCTCTATTCATGAGCATTAAGGAGTCCATTCACTTAATTACTTTGAAATGGCTATGCAATCAAGTATATCACCTGTGGATGAGATGCATTGATTCACACCAATTAACTGGAACATGATTAAGATCCCACTACGATATTTTGACTGTATATCAATTGTCTGACTGTTACCATTTTTTTCCAGAGAAAAATTGTTACGATTTGCTATGGAAGGATTCGGATATATTAGATGCCTTACTAAGCACACCAAACGGTTGCTTATTAAAATTATTTATGTGAGGACAAAACTAACCTCTATCAATCAACGGCTCATTTAAACCTTATCTTACTTCTGGTGAAGTAAGGAGCATCTTAAAAGATGCTTTACTAAGTATGCCACTGGTTGCTTATTCGAATTATTTCTGAGGACAAAACTAACCTCTATCAATCAACGACTCAGATGTAAACCTTATCTTACTTCTGATGAAGTAAGGTGGAGCATCTTAAAAGAGCTATTTCTATTAACTGTCATAAGCTTATGCTGTGTAGAGAATGGTGATATGCTCTCTGGTACGTGAATGCTTGTCTATGGCTCATAGTTATGGTCTTATTGATACTATACCATGATTGGGAAATACACCAGCATCATTTAAAGTGTCTGCTATTCGTTAATATCTAGTAATAATAATGTCACATGGACAATGTATTTTAGTTCAGTGACGTAGTAGTTCCAAATTATGATGCACTCTTTTCTCATGACTAAATTCTTGACGCCTGCGCAAATGCTATCTGTCTTGTATATTTCCGAGCCTTTCATCCCATTATGCACCTAACAGGCGAGCACATATGTGATGTGTTCTCCTTGGTTGTTTCCGTGAAAGAAGCAACACCTTGTTCTGTGTTTTGTAGATTGTAACAGTGTTCTAACTTTGCCGACAACATTCATTGATAAAGAGAGGGACGGTTGTACAGCAGCATACTTCTTTGAATTAGGGAAAAGCGCCCTACTGTTCCTCATTTTTAGGATACTTTATATACGTATAATTGCACAGGAGTCCCTTTAAAACCTTGACTTTTTGGTTTGATACAAATAAAACCTGGCACAGCTGACCTCTGAACCAATGAAACATTTGTGCCTTATGCGGTTTGGAAGCTTAAATTTGGACTGCAGCTGAACTTTGAGCTTCAGAAAATGTTATCAATTTCCACTCCAAGGAGCATGTGCAGTATGCATTGCAGCATAAGCATGTCAAAGAGATAGCCACCTAGACACCAAACTATTAAGAATGTTGAATAAAATGTTATCGAATTTCTCTAGATACAAATTTTCTTAGTAACTGATGATTATTTCGAAAATCCACTCATTCAATTCATGTTTCATTATGTATTGTCTAGGGCAAAAGCACTGTGAAAGAAGAAAAGCTTTCTTACAGTTACAGGCTAATACGGCATTCAAGCAGAAGGACTATAAGTTGGCATCACGGTTGTATGATTTGGTAAACCTCTTTCACTTAACCTGTGATGGTTTAGATATTTTAATGGAACCAATTTAAGAGCATTTTGTTCTTTTACTAAGTAGGTCTTCTTACTATACTCTATTTACAGTGTTAACCACTTAGGATATCTAACTATTTTTAGTGTAAATATGAGCTTTGAATGACCCCAAAACAAAAAAGTTACAAGGTACTCCCTCCGTCCTGTTTTTCTTGTCACGGAGAGAGAACTACGGTAGTACAAATTGGGTATACAAATGGTGACAACAAAAACAGAACAGAGTGAGTAATGAATAAATGAAAGGTGGGACTGGGACTGGGACACATTCATTCCATGAGTTCCGACGAAGTGAATATAACTGGATCCATGACCAGAGACCAACTAAAATTGCAAGTAGATCTTTTTTCTTGGACAAAAATTACAACTAGTCTGAGCAGGCCCATCTAAAATGAATATAATTTGAAGCAACTACACTAAGAATGTGCTGAAATTGACGCATCTTGCTATCTGGGGTGGGGGGGGGGGGGGGCGACAAGAAATGAATAAAAGCAACATTTGTTTGGTCTTTTAGTAAAAAGCGGGAAATATTACGTAAAATGGTGCGTCAACTTCGGGTCGAATCCTTGAGCTTGAGCTCAGCCATGCTAATGGACCAATAACAACTAGGATAACAACAGTTTGTGATTTATCGCTGGATTAAATCGAATATTATGTGTACTCATTTAATCTAATGTCAATTTCTTAAAAAATAACTCAAATATTCCCTTTTGTTGTTGCAAATGAACTGATGAACCGGTGGTCCGACCGGTGAAAACCTAAAGCGGCAGCCTCACCGGTTCGGTTTTTTAAACTATGCTCTAGAGATGTATCATTTTTTAATTTGCCACGTAGGAATATGTAGTTAGCATGATTTCAAGTGATTCGTCACTGATTTGAACTTGATCTTAACTGATGTACATCATGCATAGTAAGCAAATATGACTTCAATTGAGAAACCAATTTGACATTATTTGCACATGTCAAACTTCGTTGATGTCTTACATCTCCAGAATCCCTGAGAAGTTATTTTTTCTTCTTGGCTAATATGAATATTTAATGTGGTTGTCTACTGTTTCTGTTAATGTGTCCGATGTAATGTCTACTTAGGATTGTTGACTACATATCCAAATTGACTGTAGATGTAAATTGAATAAGCCAATCAGTCTAGTAAGAGAACGTGTTCAGTAACTCCATTCTGCAGTATTATTGAGTAGGAAATTACTAAAGTTTCTAGACAGTTTTCTACCAGTACATGAATAAGCGTTAGAATAAATACAATTGTATGCCATCATTTTAAGTTGAGAATAATATTTGCATGACAACTTTTGAGTGTAGGCAATAGCTCATGCAGAGAGTGCAACACTGTATGCAAACAGGAGTGTTTGTAAACTGCTCATGGGTGATGGTGAAGGTGCTTTGTCGGATGCTCTCAGGTGCAGAATGCTGCGGCCTGATTGGGCAAAAGCTTGCTACCGTCAAGCTACAGCTCACATGTTACTCAAGGTGCCTCTAGCTTGCCGGTGTCTTCACTTGTGACTTATTTCATATTGATCTTCCAGTCTGGTCACATTCTTTGATCTCCTCTGCACCAGGAGTATAAACAAGCCTGTAATGCTCTCTTGGATGCACAAAAGCTGGATCCTGGGAATGCTGAAATTGAGCGTGAACTACGGTAACCTACTCTCCTACGCTTATCTCTTCTGAATATCTTCCCGATACCAGTATGGTCTTAGGTTGGCTTGGTACAGGTACGTTCTCACACTAACTGGCGCTGCACGCCCTGATGGTTGTTGCTTCCGTGCCCTCGTGTTGTACACTTCTACTCCTACTTTGTACTTGTCTAGGTATCGCTAGGTCCTTCCGGTTTGGCGTTCCTTTGGTCGTGTGTTATTTGAGCGTTGTATGGATTGCGCCATCTTTTGGCGTGTAATCTTCTATATTAATCAATACATGCAGCTGTTTTGTATGGTCAAAGAATGATTTTAGGTTGGCGAAGTTCTTTTATTCTTTTATAGTGATGGGAAGCAATAACACACTAGACTATCACGGCAAAAGCCACTAGTGCAATTCCTTAGACGCCTCTGAAAAGCTTCTTTTGTTTGTTATGTGCCACTTCTGTCTCAGTCACGTATAGGGCAATTCCTTATTGAGCTGCACTTATGCAGTTCGTTCCTTATGGTTTTGAATTCATGCAGGAAGGCTAGGGAACTCATGAAGAATCCTCCTGCTGAAGGTGCGCAGTGAGGAGCGTGCACGTTTAACTGCAGGCTGCAACATGTGCCAGTTCTTACTAAAAGTGGAGTCAGCATCAAACTTCTAATCCTTGTGTTTTATTAGAACCAAAAGACTGAAATGTGTGGCGAACCTTGCGTCTTCAGATTGCTAAGGAGATGAGATTTTCTTGCCTGGCCCTTGGATCATAGTGGCCAGTTCCTTTTCTTTTGGATGAGTATGTATGCAATTCCAATTATCCAGTTTCTGTGCAAGGCTTCTTATCTTTCATGATCACTCGGTCTCTAAGGTATACGAGTAGGGTGGATTATTGTATCTGGTTCTTGTACATTTCCCACAAATAAGAGCATATTTTCGTGGTACCATTGTGTGTCTGTCTTTGCGTCCAACCTTTCGATAAAGTGCACAGGGTGCCCGCACCGTCAGTGAAGCTTTTCGGGGCTTATGGGTGCGGGAAATTGATAGGACCTCTCTGCGGTTGAGGTTGCTCAGCACTTCAGAGCGTACAAGTCATGTTGGCTATATGTTGATGAGGCTACTGACTATGCTTGTGACGGTCATGGTCGATGCGGCGGAAAGGTGCTTTTCTGTGAAGTTGTGGCGAAGTTGAAGTCGTCGGGCCGTGAGTGTGGTTGACCATGTACGGTGAGATCGCCAAATTGTCGGCGATATGCTTTTTAGAGCATGATTGGTTTACTGCCAATACTTGGCTAGCCAAATGTTGGCACCGTCAAATATTGAAAATACTAAGACTTGTCAAACATTACATTTTTTTTATGTGAGTTGAGTAGACAACCTGGTAATCATACCAATATTTGGCATAGTGCCAATTGACCTGTCATTTTTTGTTGTTGCACCAAACCGATCATGCTCTCAGTTTGTGCTGTATTTGCTCAACATAGAATCCACCAATTTATGAATAACTGAGAGGGTCATGCACGTAGCATTAGTATGTTGTTTAAGGCTTAACTAGATCCTCATTGACTGATTTGATTTGCAAAGTAATCCCAATAAATCAAGGGGACTAGTAGGCGTCAGCCGACTGATCTTGTGAAAGGATCATTTGCCGTCGCTTCAATCCCACCTTCTCTGTTTCCCGCAGCACCTCTGCAACAACCACGTAAGTTGCAAAGTACTAGCATCCCGGTTCCTCGCGTACGCTCGCACGTAGCTCCGGTAGCTCTGGCGAGGGCATCAGCTTGCCAGCATGTAGCACCCGCTTGTTGGAGTCGCGCCACCGGTCGACTCATAGCAAAACCGCAGCAAGCTCGCCGTGACCGAGCATGCTGCAATGCAGCATCCATGTGATGACTCCGGCGAGCAGCTGCACTCGTAACGAAATGCCGGCAAGTTAGCCGCAACCGAGAATGCTACAACACAGCACACACGTGACTCTTGCTAGTAGCCATGCCCGACCAACTTTGAACACCACTACAGTATCAACCCTAGGCGACATCTGCAGTGGCAGTCACTCGCCAAGTAGCTTGCATCACAACAACCGGTGATGCTCCATTGTAGCACCAACGGCTGTGTAACATCACCGGAGGTGCTGCCCCTTTGCAGTTGCCGTTGCATCATGATGTCGTCGCAGATCAGGTGATGCTCCATTGCAGCACCGGCGACCGCACGCTATGCTCTATCACAATGCTGACGACCACACGCAGAAACTCCATTGTACCATTCGTGGCGCTCGATGATGCTTCCATTGGATGCTCCATGACGATATCGGTGGTGCTGCATCAGTGTTGGGGTTGGTGGATGCACATGCATGGTCGGCGTTAGAACCCTCTCTTGATCTGTGGCAGCGGGGAGATGGTGGTCACCGTAGGGAGCTCGTCCCCATAGCCGGCATGACGAGGCCCCACGTGACGGAAGGGAAATGGGAAGAAGAGAACATGCAGAGGAGAAAGACCGTAGAGAGGATAAGGTTGGGAGGGGGCAGGCCCCACAAGAAGCACGTGTCGAGCGGATGAGGTGGTTGACGGGAGGAAAGAATCGGTCGGTGAAATTAAATAGTTTTTCATAAGACAAAGAGAGGTCACTCATTTGTTTTTTTGGGACAAAGATCACTCTTAGTCAAAGCGGCCAAGCCTGCAGAAGGGGTAGTTAGAACGAAGATGTTGGGCAGGACCATGGTCCAGCCGAACCTACGCTCGGAGACGTTGATCCCTGGACACCGTTTCTATGGAGCTGTGCATGGTTGAATAAACAAGTCATGGCGGGAAGAGTTTGCATGCTAAACAATGCATGACGGGAACTGTTGGAGGGAGTTGGCGGGTGTGGTCATGCATGGCGTGAGTTGTTTAGCCTAGGTCATGAGCTATGCATTGCTAAACAAGCCTACTCAATTCTTTATACATGAGGCAATACAATAGTCAGACTGCATCGGGCATGGCAATGCCGTCTCCATGCATGACCACACTGTTCACTACTTGTTTATTTGCTTAATATGCGTGACAACTTGATGTCTACTACACAACCTTCTTCTTGTAGACGTTGTTGGGTCTCCAAGTGCAGAGGTTTGTAGGACAGTAGCAAATTTCCCTCAAGTGGATGACCTAAGGTTTATCAATCCGTGGGAGGCGTAGGATGAAGATGGTCTCTCTCAAACAACCCTGCAACCAAATAGCAAAGAGTCTCTTGTGTCCCCAACACACCCAATACAATGGTAAATTGTATAGGTGCACTAGTTCGGCGAAGAGATGGTGATACAAGTGCAATATGGATGATAGATATAGGTTTTTGTAATCTGAAAATATAAAAACAGCAAGGTAACTAATGATAAAAGTGAGCGTAAACGGTATTGCAATGATAGGAAACAAGGCCTAGGGTTCATACTTTCACTAGTGCAAGTTCTCTCAACAATAATAACATAATTGGATCACATAACTATCCCTCAACATGCAACAAAGAGTCACTCCAAAGTCACTAATAGCGGAGAACAAACGAAGAGATTATGGTAGGGTCTGAAACCACCTCAAAGTTATTCTTTCCAATCAATCCGTTGGGCTATTCCTATAAGTGCCACAAACAGCCCTAGAGTTCGTACTAGAATAACACCTTAAGACACAAATCAACCAAACCCCTAATGTCACCTAGATACTCCATTGTCACCTCAAGTATCCGTGGGTATGATTATACGATATGCATCACACAATCTCAATTCATCTATTCAAACCAACACGTAGAACCTCAAAGAGTGCCCCAAAGTTTCTACCGGAGAATCACGACGAAAACGTGTGCCAACCCCTATGCATAGGTTCATGGGTGGAACCCGCAAGTTGATCACCAAAACATACATCAAGTGAATCACGTGATATCCCATTGTCACCACAGATACACACGGCAAGACATACATCAAGTGTTCTCAAATCTTTAAAGACTCAATCCGATAGGATAACTTGAAGGGGAAAACTAAATTCATTACAAGAGAGTAGAGGGGGAGAAGAAACATAAGATCCAACTATAATAGCAAAGCTCGCGATACATAAAGATCGTGCCAAATCAAGAACACGAGAGAGAGAGATCAAACACATAGCTACTGGTACATACCCTCAGCCCCGAGGGTGAACTATTCCCTCCTCGTCATGGAGAGCGCCGGGGTGATGAAGATGGCCACCGGTGAGGGTTCCCCCTCCGACAGGATGCCAGAACAAGGTCCCGATTGGTTTTTGGTGGCTCTGGAGGTTTTTCGGCGGCGGAACTCCCGACCTAATCTCTTTTCTGGAAGTTTTACGATACGTAGGTATATATGGGTGCAGGGGGTACGTCGGTGGAGCTTCGGGGGCCCCACGAGGCAGGGGGGCGCGCCCTAGGGGGGTGGGCGCGCCCCCCACCCTCGTGGCCAGCTCCCGTATCTTCAGACGTAGAGCCCAAGCCTATCCGGTGGCTTTCCTTCCAAAAATAACTTCTCTAGTTGATTTCGTTCCGTTTTGATTCTTTGAAACACTGAAATAGGCATAAAACAACAAATCTGGGCTGGGCCTCCGGTTAATAGATTAGTCCCAAAAATAATATAAAAGTGGATAATAAAGCCCAATATTGCCTAAAACAGTAGATAATATAGCATGGAGCAATCAAAAATTATAGATACGTTGGAGACGTATCAAGCATCCCCAAGCTTAATTTCTGCTCGTCCTCGAGTAGGTAAATGACAAAAAAGATAATTTTTGATGTGGAGTGCTACTTGGCATAATTTCAATGTAAATCTTCTTAATTGTGGCATGAATATTCAGATCCATAAGATTCAAGATAAAAGTTCATATTGACATAAAAATAATAATACTTCAAGCATACTAACAAAACAATTATGTCTTCTCAAAATAACATGGTCAAAGAAAGTTATCCCTACAAAATCATATAGTCTGGCTATGCTCTATATTCACCACACAAAGTATTTAAATCATGCACAACCCCGATGACAAGCCAAGCAATTGTTTCATACTTTTGACATTCTCAAAACTTTTTCAATCTTCACGCAATACATGAGTGTGAGCGCCATGGATATAGCACTATATGTGGAATAGAATGGTGGTTGTGGAGAAGACAAAAGGAGAAAATAGTCTCACATCAACTAGGCGTATCAACGGGCTATGGAGATGCCCATCAATAGATATCAATGTGAGTGAGTAGGGATTGACATGCAACGGATGCACTAGAGCTATAAGTATATGAAAGCTCAACAAAAGAAACTAAGTGGGTGTACATCCAACTCGCTTGCTCACGAAGAACTAGGGCATTTTGAGGAAGCCCATCATTGGAATATACAAGCCAAGTTCTATAATGAAAAATGCCCACTAGTATATGAAAGTGACAACATAGGAGACTCTCTATCATGAAGATCATGGTGCTACCACTACTAGGGAAAAGGCTAGCAGCAGCGCGGGTTTTAGATGTATCAGTAGCGCGGGTATAGGCGCTACTAATAAGGCGCTGCAGCTATTGCTTAGCAGCAGCGCGTGCCAGCGCTGCCAGCTCTTGCTAGGACAAATAGCTGCAACGTTTGTTCGTTACCACACTGCTGCTAAGGTAACTACTTGCAGCGTGTTTTCTGCCCATCGCTACTAGTACTTTATTTTATTTTTTTATTTTTATTGTATTTATGCGCCATCATACAAATATTGGTACAATACTAGTTATGAGGTTTACATCATTATGTCCATAACAGTGTGTCAAATGAAGGTGGATTAGGTTCAAGTGGAGGCAATATGTGGTGCATGTCAAAAGTATACTACTTACTACTAATCCAATCTTGATCTAGTTTGGACTAGTAGTACTTTCGATGTGCACCACATGTTGCCTCCACTTGAATCTAATCCGCCAGCACAAGATATTTAATCATCATCATGGTCATTACCACCAACAGTATTTATTTAATCACCACTAAAAGTAGCTAATAATAATCATCATAGTCATTACCACCAACACTAGCTATTTTATCATCATAGTAATAGTGTAGCACATCATCATCCTGAAACTCATTTCTAGCTAGCTAATCACTCCTGCTGCTCTCTCTTAGGTAAAACAACATAAAACATGTGTAGCTCTCCTCCTTGATCAAGTTGGAGCATGCAAATGAACCTGTCTCCTAATCGTGGAAAGCGCCTCTGTTTGCTGGCCCCTAGTACTTCTCTGCGCTCCCCCAACACATATTTGGTCCAGTCTTGCACTATTAAGCATCCGTCGCTAATCTTGAATGCACTGGAGTAATCTGAGGATATCTTGGCCGTAAGCTGATAATACTCATGGTACCTTTAGTCTCGATCCCATAAGGCACAACATTCATCGGGAGTCCCTGTTGAAGAACATCGTATGGTAACATACTTAGCAAGGAAGTTTAGCTTCAAAAATAATGTATAGAAAAGATGCAATGAGGACAAATAGTAAGAACCTTACCATCCTTCCTAAATGGATGTGACCGTAGTTCATTACGAACACTATTGGTCGCACGTTTTCAGTACTAACATTTATAAATCCAGGAAGAAAATTTGCCTTGACAGTATCAAGATCCTCAAGCCATGAAACATAATGACTTAGCTCCTCGCAGTTTAGTTCAGCCTCGGGACAGTAGTAGGTCCTGTCTACCAAGCGCTGGACATGTTTGCTTGCACCGAAATAAGCTGACAATACAGATTAGTTGTCAACTATTTTTGAATAAACAATATCAAAGAGATAAATATGGTTGAGAAACTTACATAATGGTATAATCGAGGCGTACGCACATCGCCCAGGATGTCGGTATTACCTTCAATATCATCTTCCGGACGAATGTCAAAGGTGATAACCATATCAGGCTCAAATGCATAAGTCTTGCATAGTGCTCGCCATGTTTTGCATCCAAAATAGGTGTAGTCGTCTGAATTGTATAATTTTGCATGGAAAATATAACCATGCTCGGTCTTCAAATAAACTTTCTTTACCTCCATGAGTATGGCTGAAACCTATCTTATCCAATATAAAAACTCTTGCATGGCAGGGGATACGCTAGTAGAATAGTAAAAAAAATATAAGTTCAAGCAAATGAAGCAGATGTCATGCTTAGCTACGAAAAAAACTTGTCGTTATGACTTACTGTATCCACTTCGAAGTTCTCGTCCAGCTTGATGCTGAAGCGCCTATCATCATCTAGGAATATTCCGTCGCACAGGCCACGCTCGTCTTCGCAGTATTTGCAAATACCGAAATCCTTTTCGTAAATGAGACATTTCCTATGTTCATAGCTAAAACATTAATTGAAAATCGATCGAAGACAACTACCAGGATACTCAACACACAAATCCGGGGCACTCGATATTTCCTACGTATTCTGGCACAAGTCATGCCAAAATTCACGGAAAAAATCCGACATGACCTTTGCTAAAATAGGACATATCGAGCGCCTGGAATTTGCCGGAACGGAAATGAATCAACACTCCGGCAAAACATAGGCCACTCGGAGGTGTAACATGCAAACATGACCGCCACTTGGATATTGAGCAACACAAGATATACATTTCAAAATATCTTATAGGACTCAAATTAGCATGCATTCAATAAGCAAAAGTAAATCATCTCATGCGTCCCTACATCGTCAAATATTATCACTAATACATCACGAATAGTGTCATACATATAACATCACTAATACAACTAAAACCCTAGCACATGGCGGGTATCGGCGCGGGCGGTGGACACCCACAGAGAAGGAACCATCATGGGATCATAGCTCCAGTGAGATCCCTGGAGAACCTTCCAGGTATTGGAGAACGACCTGTGCTCCAACGCAAACAAGTAGCGACGGATGTGCGCGTCCTCCTCACTGACACGGTGACGTACCACCTCCGCGGAGTCCTCAAGCCTCTGGATCGTCACTGGCCCACGCGACCGCCACCAAAGAAGGTTCGGGTCAACGACAGGCTGGCTCCTCACCAACCTGCGCCCCCCGGTAGGTAGCGCCTCCCAGTACCACCCCGGCGGAGCCCAGTCCCGGACATGGCCGATCTGGTCAAGCAGGTGTCGTCCTCCGCCGACTCGACGACGAGGATGCGGGATAGGCATCGTCCACGTCGAGGCGGGAAAAATTGCTTTAACTAAAAAATAGCAACAAGTTCTTACTAACTAGTTCTATTAATTCAACTAGTTCTTACTAAAATAAACTTACTATAAATAAAAGGGTTTTATCACTTATGCCACGGTTGTGTCTCACTACTCAATTTTGCCACTAGGAATTTCAATCGCTCAAAAATACCATCACTGTTAGGTACATGCTCAAAATGCCATCGGATACCATTATTGTGATCTCAAAACCCTTTTGCTATGTTATAGTGACATAAATACCTATGAACCAACATGCCAGCTCTCCCTCTATCTCACTACAATAAAGTGTGGGGCCCACTTAATCCTAACAACGTTCTTATTTTCCTGTAAAATTATTCGCTTGGTTACTCCTGACAAGTAGGGATACACTTAGGAACCGACATATGGGTCTAGACTTATTTTTGTCATATAACATGGTCAACGAGTTTGACATAAAAATAATAATGTCTAATGGCATTTTGAGCAAACATCTAACGGGATGGTGGCATTTTTAGATATCTAATGGCATTTTGAGCAAGCATCTCACGGATCGATGGCATTTTGAGCAGTTGTAACTTCTAATGGCAAAACTGAGTAGTGGGACACTATTAGTACCTAGTTCTTAATATGCAACTAAAATAAACTTACTATAAATAAAAATAAACTTAATATGCAACTAAAATATAAAAAACCCTAGGCAGATCAGGTAGGGGAGAGGAGAGGCGGGCGTGCTCACCTCGGGTGCCTGACGAGGAGGGGCAGGCGGCGTTGAGGTCGGGTCGGGGCGGCGTTGAGGTCGGGGGCGGGGGCGGCGTTGAATCTGGGGTTGGGGCGGCGTTGAGGTCGGGGGCGGGGGCGGCATTGAGGTCGGGGGTCGGGGCGGCGTAGAGGGTACGGAGAGCGCGCGGCGGTCAACGGGGACGGCGGCGGCGAGAGTGGAGAGATTTGGGGGAAAGTGTGGCGTGGGGAAGGACGAACCCGGCCCGTGGTTAAGTCGAGTAGCGATGGCAGCGTTCGAGAAAAGCGCTGCTGCTACATTAGCTTCTGCCAGCGTCACGATACACGCCATTCTGCTACTCCTTTCTCTTTTTTCCCTTTTTCATTTAGTTTCCTTCACATTTAATTTGTTTCCTTTCACCTTATTATATTTCTTTCATTTTCAATTACCTTTCCATTTTCTTTCCATTTAATTTTATAACCTTTAGCAGCAACGAGTTTACATTAAAACGCGCTGCTACAAACAGCATAGCGGTAGCGCGGTTCGCCATAGATCGCTACTACTATGTGTAGCTTATGGGCTAAGCCGTGGAAATTTTAGTAGTAACGTGTGTACAGGAAGACGCGCTACTGCTATATCTTTATCTGCAGCGCGGTTACCTCAGGCGCGCTACTGCTAATTAGCACCAGCGTGCTTTCTTGACCCACACTGCTGCTAAAGTTCTGTGTATAGAGTTTTCCCTAGTAGTGTACTTTGAAGCACAATTGTGGTAAAATGATAGTAGCATTGCCCCTTCTCTCTTTTTCTCTCATTTTTTTATTTTTTTATTTTTTTATTTTTTTATTTGGGTCTTTTCTCTTTTTTGGCCTCTTTTTTTCTTTCTTTTTATTTTTTTTATTTCTTTCGTCCGGAGTCTCATCCCGACTTGTGGGGGAATCATAGTCTCCATCATCCTTTCCTCACTGGGACAATGCTCTAATAATGATGATCATCACACTTTTATTTACTTAGAACTCGATATCTAGAACAAAGATATGACTCTATATGAATGCCTCCGGCGGTGTACCGGGATGTGCAATGACTCATGAGTAACACGTATGAAAGAATTATAAATGGTGGCTTTGCCACAAATACAATGTCAACTACATGATCATGCAAAGCAATATGACAATGATGGAGCGTGTCATAATAAACGGAACGGTGGAAAGTTGCATGGCAATATATCTCGGAATGGCTATAGAAATGCCATGATAGGTAGGTATGGTGGCTGTTTTGAGGAAGGTATATGATGGGTGTATGATACCGGCGAAAAGTGCGCGGTATTAGAGAGGCTAGCAATGGTGGAAGGATGGGAAAAAGTGCGTATAATCCATGGACTCAACATTAGTAATAAAGAACTCATATACTTATTGCAAAAATCTAGAAGTTGTCAAAGCAAAGTATTACGCCCATGCTCCTAGGGGGATAGATTGGTAGGAAAAGACCATCGCTCGTCCCCGACCGCCACTCATAAGGAAGACAATCAATAAATAAATTATGCTCCGACTTCATCACATAATGGTTCACCATACGTGCATGCTACGGGAATCACAAACTTTAACACAAGTATTTCTCAAATTCACAACTACTCAATTAGCATGACTCTAATATCACCATCTTCATATCTCAAAACAATCATCAAGCATCAAACTTCTCTTAGTATTCAACACACTCATAAGAATTCTTACAAATCTTGTATGCTTAGCATATTATGATTAAGCGCATTACCATGCTATTTAAGACTCTCAAAATAATATAAGTGAAGCATGCGAGTTCATCTATCTCTTCAAAATAAAACTACCACCATGCTCTAAAAGATTTAAGTGAAGTACTAGAGCAAAAACAAACTACTCCGAAAGATATAAGTGAAGATCAATGAGTAGCCGAATAATTATGCAACTATGTGAAGACTCTCCCATTTAATAATTTCAGATCTTTATATTTTATTCAAACAGCAAGAAAAGCTAAATAAAACTACATTGCAAGGATAGCACAACTCATGTGAAGAAGCAAAAACTTAGGCTCAACAGATACTAACCGATAGTTGTTGAATAAGAAAGGTGGGATGCCTACTGGGGCATCCCCAAGCTTAGATGCTTGAGACTTCTTGAAATATTATCTTGGGGTGCCTTGGGCATCCCCAAGCTTGAACTTTGTGTCTCCTTAATTCCTCTCATATCATGGTTTCTCTTTTTATCAAAAGCTTCATCCACACCAAACTCAACAAGAACTCGTGAGATAGGTTAGTATAAACCAATGCAAAACCTTATCATTTTCTACTGTAACAAATCACTAAAATTATTATTCAACATTGCATACTAAATGACTCTGCATATTTAATACTCCTATCCTCAAATAGAATCATTAAACAAGCAAACATATGCAAACATAACAGCAATCTGCCAAAACAGTATAGTCTGTAAAGAATGCAAGATTCATCATACTTCCCTAACTCCAAAAATTATGAAATAAAATTACCACTATAATAAATTTATCATATCTCAATATGAAAAAATATTCAACATTATACCACTCTCTGACTTTTCTAGGGAATTTTTGGAACAGCGGTAAACTTTCTGTTTTCAAACAACAACAAGTATACTAGCAAAATAAGCATGGCAAAGGCTATCCTTGAAATTTTTATTGAAACTAAAGATGTAAAACATTATTCTAAATAACAGCAAGCAAATACTAACAAGATAAAATGACGCTCCAAGAAAAACACATATCATGTGGTGAATAAAAATATAGCTCCAAGTAAAGTTACCGATTAACGAAGACGAAAGAGGGGATGCCATCCGGGGCATCCCCAAGCTTAGACGCTTGGTTATCCTTGAATATTACCTTGGGTTGCCTTGGGCATCCCCAAGCTTAGGCTCTTGCCACTCCTTATTCCATAGTCCATCGAATCTTTACCCAAAACTTGAAAACTTCACAACACAAAACTTAATAGAAAACTTGTAAGCTCCGTTAGCGGAAAAAAAACACCACTTCAAGGTACTGTAATGAACTCATTCTTTATTTATATTGGTGTTAACACTAATGTATTCCAACTTCTCTATGGTTTATAAACTATTTTACTAGCCATAGATTCATCAAAATAAGCAAACAACACACGAAAAACAGAATCTGTCAAAAAACAGAATAGTCTGTAGTAATCTGTAACTAACGCAAACTTATGGAACTCCAAAAATTCTAAAATAAATTGGTGGACCTGAGGAATTTGTCTAGTAATCATCTTAAAAAATAATCAACTAAATATCACTCTCCAGTAAAAAGTTGAAGCTAATCTCGTGAGCGATAAAGTTTCTGTTTTTTACAGCATGATCATAAAGACTTCATCCAAGTTTTCCCAAAGGTTCTACTTGGCACAAACACTAATTAAAACATAAAACCATATCTAAAAAGAATCTAGATGGATTATTTATTTCTAAACAGAACCAAAAAGCAAGAAACTGAAATAAAATTGGGTTGCCTCCCAACAAGCGCTATCGTTTAACGCCCCTAGCTAGGCATGATGATTTCAATGATGCTCACATAAAAGATAAGAATTGAAACATAAAGAGAGCATCATGAAGAATATGACTAGCACATTTAAGTCTAACCCACTTCCTATGCATAGGGATTTTGTGAGCAAAAAACTTATGAGAACAAGAATGAACTTGCATAGGAAGGTAAAACAAGCATAACTTCAAGATTTTAAGCACATAGAGAGGAAACTTGATATTATTGCAATTCCTACAAGCATATATTCCTCCCTCATAATAATTTTCAGTAGCATCATGAATGAATTCAACAATATAACCATCACCTAAATTATTCTTTTCATGATCTACAAGCATAGAATTTTTATTACTCTCCACATAAGCAAAATTCTTCTCATCAATAGTATTGGGAGCAAACTCAACAAAATAACTATCATGTGATTGAAAATTAAGATCAAGATGACAAGTTTCATGGTTATCATTATTATTTATAGCATAGGTGTCATCACAATAATCATCATAGATAGGAGGCATGCTTTCATCATAGTAAATTTTCTCATCAAAGCTTGGGGGACAAAAAATATCTTCATCAAACATAGCTTCCCCAAGCTTATGGCTTTGCATATCATTAGCATCATGGATATTCAAGGAATTCATACTAACAACATTGCAATCATGCTCATCATTCAAAGATTTAGTGCCAAGAATTCTATGTAATTCTTCTTCTAGTACTTGAGCACAATTTTCCTTCCCATCATTCTCAAAGATATTAAAAAGGTGAAGCGTATGAGACAAACTCAATTCCATTTTTTAGTTTTCTTTTATAAAATAGACTAGTGCTAAAACAAGAAACAAAAATATTCGATTGCAAGATCTAAAGATATACCTTCACTTACCTAGCCTCCCCGGCAACGGCGCCAGAAAAGAGCTTGATGTCTACTACACATCCTTCTTCTTGTAGACGTTGTTGGGCCTGCAAAATCTTGAGAGGTTTGTAGGACAGTAGAAAATTTCCCTCAAGTGGATGTCCTAAGGTTTATCAATCCATGGGAGGCATAGGATGAAGATGGTCTCTCTCAAACAACCCTGCAACCAAATAGCAAAGAGTCTCTTGTGTCCCCAACACACCCAATACAATGGTAAATTGTATAGGTGCACTAGTTCGGCGAAGAGATGGTGATACAAATGCAATATGGATGGTAGATATAAGTTTTTGTAATCTGAAAATCTATAAACAGCAAGGTAACTAATGATAAAAGTGAGCGTAAACGGTATTGCAATGATAGGAAACAAGGCCTAGGGTTCATACTTTCACTAGTGCAAGTTCTCTCAACAATAATAACATAATTGGATCACATAACTATCCCTCAACATGCAACAAAGAGTCACTCCAAAGTCACTAATAGCGGAGAACAAACGAAGAGATTATGGTAGGGTACGAAACCACCTCAAAGTTATTCTTTCCAATCAATCCGTTGGGCTATTCCTATAAGTGCCACAAACAGCCCTAGAGTTCGTACTAGAATAACACCTTAAGACACAAATCAACCAAAACCCTAATGTCACCTAGATACTCCATTGTCACCTCAAGTATCCGTGAGTATGATTATACGATATGCATCATACAATCTCAATTCATCTATTCAAACCAACACATAGAACCTCAAAGAGTGTTCCAAAGTTTCTACCGGAGAATCACAACGAAAACGTGTGCCAACCCCTATGCATAGGTTCATGGGTGGAACCCGCAAGTTGATCACCAAAACATACATCAAGTGAATCACGTGATATCCCATTGTCACCACAGATACGCACGGCAAGACATACATCAAGTGTTCTCAAATCTTTAAAGACTTAATCTGATAAGATAACTTCAAGGGGAAAACTCAATTCATTACAAGAGAGTAGAGGGGGATAAGAAACATAAGATCCAACTATAATAGCAAAGCTCGCGATACATCAAGATCGTGCCAAATCAAGAACACGAGAGAGAGATCAAACACATAGCTACTGGTACATACCCTCAGCCCCGAGGGTGAACTAGTCCCTCCTCGTATGGAGAGCGCCGGGATGATGAAGATGGCCACCGGTGAGGGTTCCCCCCTCCGGCGGGATGCCAGAACAGGGTCCCGATTGGTTTTTGGTGGCTCTGGAGATTTTGCGGCGGCGTAACTCCCGATCTAATCTCTGTTCTGGAAGTTTTACGATACATAGGTATATATGGGTGCAGGGGGTACGTCGGTGGAGCTTCGGGGGCCCCACGTGGTAGGGGGGCGCGCCCTAGTGGGGTGGGCGCGCCCCCCACCCTCGTGGCCAGCTCCCGTATCTTCTGACGTAGAGCCCAAGCCTATCCGATGGCTTTCCTTCTAGAAATAACTTTTCCAGTTGATTTCGTTCCGTTTTGACTCCGTTTGATATTCCTTTTCTTCGAAACACTGAAATAGGCATAAAACAACAAATTTGGGCTGGGCCTCCGGTTAATAGGTTAGTCCCAAAAATAATATAAAAGTGGATAATAAAGCCCAATATTGCCTAAAACAGTAGATAATATAGCATGGAGCAATCAAAAATTATAGATACGTTGGAGACGTATCACAACTCTCTCCCCAAGAGCAGCATTGAGTAGGCTAAGGTATCCAATGCAATGATCTTCCTCACTACAGACCTCCTCCTCCTTCCATTTATCCACTCTAAGTCTCACAAGGTCTCTCACATGGTTCTTCTCCAACAAGGAGTGTGCCGGTTCTAGTTTTATCAGGAGCTCGCCAGTGTGACAGTGTTGCGGCCATCGGGACAGTTCAGGCTGGCTAGGCCGGGACTGGTCTAATAGGGCACCACCACCGGCTTGCTGCTACTTTTTTCCCGGCGATGGACCTTGGTATGTACTTAAAACAACATGCTCATGCTGTTGTATCTCTATTCTTGCCAGTTCTAGTTAGCAGGACCTCATGCTGTTCTCTCTAGTCTTCGATCTGTTTTGTGTACATGGATACGACTGTAGTTGGGCGATGAAGAAGAGACTGGCATAGAATATACGTGAAAGTGTCCTCAGTTCAGATAGTGAAAATAGACAAGCCTGTATCCAGTTAGAAATTATGGGAAAAATTCATCGGTAGAAGTACTAAAAATAATACTACATGTGTATGACCCTGTAGTCAATGGTGATTTTTATTAACAGATAGGTTTGTAGCTGTGTAACATGACATGTATGTCACGGTTGTGTTGCGTGCGTATTGTGTAATCTAGGCAGGTGGTTAGAGTAGATATGATCTCATATCATGTATAGCTTGGAGTATGGGTCAAGACTACCAACTACCTGCCGATCCTTGTACTTGTTGAGCTATATAACACGCACGCGTCCCTGCAGGATTGTATACGCTTCCACCATCACAATTTTACATGGTATCAGAGCCATCCTCGAGCACACCATGGCGTCTTTAAATTCTTTCCCATCCTCGCCATTCGCACACGTCGCCACCGAGAAGCTCACGAAGGGCAACCAGGCTCTATGGCGGGCGACGGTGCTCTCGGCCATCCGAGGAGCACAGATGGCCAAGTATCTCGACGTCGAGAAACCGCCACCGCCCATGCAGATCGATGTGGCCTCGTCTGATGGCAAGACGACGGCGAAAGCGCCGAACCCTGATTTCCAAACCTGGTATGCTCAAGACCAACAAGTCTTCTCCTATCTCCTGACGACACTTCCGCTGCGGAGATAGCTATCCAGGTTGCTTCATGCCACACCTCTGCTGAGCTTTGGAACACGGTGGAAGGAATGCTTGCATCTCACACCCGTTCCCAGACCACCAACATCTGGATCGCCCTCGCCAACCTGCAGAAGGGCAACTCCTCCATCACTGACTACGTCGGGAAGATCAAGTCTCTCTGTGATGAACTGATTGCCGCAGGGAAGAAGGTGGACGACGACGACGTCGTCTCCCACATCCTGGCCGGGCTAGATGAAGATTTCGACCCGGTGGTGTCTGCCATGTGTTCCCGGGTGGAGCCGGTGACCGTGGCCGAGCTGTTCTCACAGCTGCTGAGCTTTGAAACAAGGCTCAATCTTTGGGGCGGAGGGTCCGAATCCTCTGCCAACGCTTCTACCCGAGGCCGTAGAAACGGTGCTGGTGGTGGTGATCGCGGTCGCCGCCAAGGTGGCAATGGTGGTGATCGCGGCGGGCGCGGCGGCGGCTACTCCAAACCTGGAGGGCGCGGCGGCGGACACAGCAGCAACAACAACGGCAGGGGCAACTACAACAACAATCATGCCCCCAGGGTCCAGTGCCAGATCTGTGGCAAGATGGGCCATCCAGCCTGGAAGTGTTGGAAGCGCTATGATGAGTCCTATCAAGGCGTGGAGGAGAAGTCGGCCAACCTTGCTGCACCGCAGTACGGGGTGGACACGAACTAGTACCTGGACAGTGGTGCCACCGACCACGTCACAGGAGATTTGGAAAAGCTGACCGTGCGGGATCGCTACACTGGAAACGAACAGATTCATATTGCCAGTGGATCAGGTATGGTTACTAAACATATCGGTCATTCAGCTATTCATGCTCCTGATCGAGATCTCCTCCTAAATAATATTCTTCATGTACCGCAAGCCAACAAAAGCCTAATCTCCGCTAGCCGCCTTGCTGTTGACAATAATTCCTTTGTTGAAATTCATCCCTATTCTTTTCTTGTCAAGGAACGGGGAACGAAGAAGGTGCTCCTTCGAGGCAGGGGTAGAAGAGGACTCTACCCGGTTAGGCATACGGGATCCGACGCCAAGAAGCACATGCTCAGTGTCACCAAGCTATCTTCGGATAGGTGGCACCGGCGTTTAGGCCATCCATCTCCTCTTATTGTTAGCAAAGTCATTAGCAAGAATAATCTCCGGTGTGCAAATTCGTTCAATAAAGATTCTGTATGTGATGCCTGCCAAAAAGGCAAAAGTCACCAGTTGCCTTATCCTAAGTCAATAAGTGAATCAAAATTTCCTTTAGAACTTGTGTTTTCTGATGTTTGGGGTCCTGCTGTTGAAACAGTAGGAAGGAAGAAATATTATGTGAGTTTCATCGACGATTTCAGTAAATTCACTTGGATATATTTGATCAAACACAAGTCTGAAGTTCTCCAAAATTTTCATGACTTTCAACATCTAGTAGAACGTCAATTTGATCGCAAGATTCTTGCTTTACAAACGGACTAGGGAGGGGAGTATGAAAAGTTGAACTCTTTTTTTTTTTTACCAAAATAGGTATATCTCACCACGTCTCGTGCCCTCATGCTCACCAACAGAACGGGTCAGCTGAGAGAAAACATCGACATATTGTCGAAGTGGGTCTATCCCTTCTTTCTCAAGCCTCTATGCCCTTAAAGTTTTGGGATGAGGCCTTCATTGCCGCCACCTATTTGATAAACCGGGTCCCTAGCAAAGTTCTCAAGTTTGAGACACCCTTTGAAAAACTATTCCATGAAAAACCCAACTATTCCATCCTTCGGATCTTTGGGTGTGCCTGCCGGCCGAATCTTCGACCCTACAATTACCACAGACTTCAATTCCATTCAAAACAATGTGCTTTCCTTGGGTATAGCAATCTCCACAAAGGGTTTAAATGTCTTGACATATCCACTAGGCGTGTTTATATCTCCAGAGATGTAATCTTTGATGAAAATATCTTTCCTTTTTCTAGTCTCCACCCAAACGCCGGCGCTCGTCTTCGTGCTGAAATTTTAATACTTTCTCCGGAGTTATTAAATCCTTCTGATCATGGGGGTGAATCTTATGCTGATGATCATGTGTTTAATAACCCTAATCCTTCCACTAATGGAGACTGTACTAATGAAAACAGTGAAAAAAAAACAGTGCTCCAAACTATGATTTTATGCAGCAACAAGGATGTACAGGCGCCAGACACGAGGATGATTCGGCTGGCAGTGCTGATCCCGAGGGATTCGGTGCAGAAGAAGCAGCAGGCGGGACCGTCGCGGATCCCAGGAGTGATTCGCCGCCGCCTACACCGCGTGGTGGGCCTGGCGCATCAGCGCGCGCCACAGAGTCCGGCGCGCCAGTGCGGTCGGGCGGGGCTGATACGCCCGTGTCGTCACGTGCGACGCGTCAAGGATCGGCTAGGGCTGGGGCGTCGGTCCCATAGAGCAATGATGGCTCCAGTAGTCCCGCACGGGCCCGTGACCGCGGGTCGCCATCGCCAATCGACAACCTGCGTGGGACCGCTGATCCGCAGCAGGCTGAGCGCGCGGATGTCGAGGGAGATTTGCCGTCGCCATCTGTGTCAGTACGAGGAATGGGATCCTCTGTGGCTGCCACCGGATCTGCTGTGACTACTCCGACTATAACCACACGAGTCACTCATTCACAGCGAGGTATTACCAAACCACTAGTGCCTAAGGATGGCACGGTCACGTATGATAAACACTTTAAGTTTGCAAACTTTGCAGCCACTGCCGAGCCACAAAATGTGCTAGAAGCCTTGCATGATAAAAATTGGAAAAATGCTATGAGTGTTGAGTATGATGCCTTAGTGAGGAACAACACCTAGCACTTAGTTCCACCGAAGCCAGGGAGGAATATTATAGACTGTAAATGGGTATACAAAATTAAAAAGAAGGTAGATGGAACAATAGATAGATACAAAGCTAGATTAGTAGCTAAGGGTTTCAAACAGCGTTATGTCATTGATTATGAGGACACCTTCGGTCCAGTAGTGAAGGCTGCTACTATCAGACTTGTTCTATCTGTTGCTGTTTCCAGGGGGTGGAACCTTCGTCAATTGGATGTTCAGAATGCGTTTCTACATGGCGTTCTCGAGGAAGAGGTCTATATGCGGCAGCCACCAGGCTTTGAGAACACATCCAAACCTAATCATGTATGCAGGTTGGACAAAGCCTTCTATGATTTAAAACAAGCACCAAGGGCATGGTATTCAAGACTGAGTCTTAAGTTACAATAACTTGGATTCCATCCATCAAAGGGAGATACTTCCTTATTCTTCTTCAAGAAGGGCAAGGTGATCATATACATGCTTATTTATGTTGATGACATAATTGTAGCAAGTTCCTCACAAGATGCCACGTTAGCATTGCTAAGAAACTTAAAAAGCAAATTTGCTTTGAAAGATTTGGGAGAGTTACACTACTTTCTAGGTATTGGAGTAAAAAAGGTGCAAGATGGTATTTTACTCACTCAATAGAAATATGCTTGTGATATTTTGAGTCGTGTAGGAATGAAGGATTGTAAATCTTCCAGTACACCTATGTCAACCACTGAAAAGTTGTCACTGAATGAGGGCAAACTGCTAAGCCCAGAAGAAGGAACAAAATATCGAAGTATAGTTGGAGCACTTCAATATCTTACACTGACAAGACCTGACATATCTTTCTCAGTTAATAAGGTCTGTTAGTTTTTGCATGCACCAACTTCTTTAGATTGGACAGCTGTGAAGAGAATACTGAGATATATTCAGGGAAGCATGGGAATAGGACTAAGCATATGCAAGTCCCCATCAACGACAGTAAGTGCCTTCTCTGATGTAGATTGGGCAGGATGCCCAGATGACAGGAAGTCCACATGAGGTTTTGCAGTGTTTCTTGGCTCCAATCTTGTGTCATGGCAAGCAAAGAAGCAAGCAACTGTCTCAAGATCCAGCACTGAGGCAGAGTACAAATCACTAGCAAATGCTACTGCTGAGGTAATGTGGATGGAAACGGTACTTGATGAATTGGGGGTCTACAGGCCACATGTGTCACGCTTATGGTGTGATAATCTAGGAGCAACATATCTTTCTGAAAATCCTGTGTTTCATGCAAAAACGAAACATATAGAGATTGATTTCATTTTGTCCGAGAAAGAGTTACTCAGAAGAAGTTAGAGATAAGGTTCATTCCAACTGGAGATCAAGTAGCTGATGGTTTCACTAAACCACTGCAGGTTCGACAGCTCCAAGCCTTCAGAAACAATCTAAACCTTGATGTGTTGAGATTGAGGGAGGATGTTAACAGATAGGTTTGTAGCTATGTAACGTGACATGTATGTCACGGTTGTGTTGCGTGCGTATTGTGTAATCTAGGCAGGTGGTTAGAGTAGATATGATCTCATCTCATGTATAGCTTGGAGTATGGGTCAAGACTACCAACTACCTGCCGATCCTTGTACTTGTTGAGCTATATAACATGCACGCGTCCCTGCAGGATTGTATACGCTTCCACCATCACAATTTTACAATTTTGCCGCCATAGCTGTGGCCAACCAGTATCGTAGACCTTATGACCTTTTTCTGGCACTGGGTCACTGCATGTCTATTGTGCTGCATGCAACTATTCCTAGTGCGCTGGGATTTAACATCATCAAACACACTGGAGGTCTAGGAGCAAGGTTAGCTCTAACAAATATTAATTCTTAATTATCATTTGTAAGTAAGATCTTCAGGTTGCTGAAATACTTCACCATTTTCTTAAAAAAAACAGGCCAAACGATGGGATATATGTTGCATATGCCGCGAGGAACATGACGAACAACCAAGCCAATCCTGTTCTTGCCGAGGTATCAGATTGTTTGCGCTGCTGCGATAATTGGTGTTATATGAAAGATTATTCTTAATTAAATGCATAGGCAGCTGCTTGGATACCTATTGTTGCAAAAAACTCAACTTTTTTAATCAAATAATGTTCCAGGAGGACTTGCTTGAACATAGGCAGCTGCTTGGATACCTGCTCATGACCATGGATTCCAACATTTCGAAGATCAACGACGTCTAAGCACCATTCTGATGATGACTATACATCTATTTCACTAGAAATTTATGTTTGCCACCGAAAGTTGCTGCATGTCTATGTACCCCTGTTACCTAAAAGCCCTCTCACACTGTGTGTGTGTGTGTGTGTTGTGTTCTGTCAGTGTTAGCGTCCGTAATTCAGTTTGAGACTATTTGTTGTGAGTCGTAAAATGCACTATTGTTGTATCTGCTGGTCTATCAGACATCTGATGACTATGTTAAGTGTTTTACATCACTTAATGCATATGTTCTACTCCTTCAGACAATTTGTTATTAGTAGACAGTTGTTAGCCGCATGAATGGTGATGTCTTGGAAACTAAAATCAAATACAACATTTTCATGTCTGTCTTGTCCGTCAATGTTATGAAAATCAAGTGTGTATGGTGGCAGCTCTCCTGGGATAACTTTTTTTTTTTGGAAATGAAGCGTTTTTTTATCACACTCAATGTATATGTTAAAACTTCTTCAGTCAACATTTTGCTACCCCACACGCTCTGGTTAACTAGTCTTTTATCTATATTGATGCGGGGTTGTAAACTTATCAAATACCACGTTTTCCAAATAAAAACTTTGAACCAGGGTAGGATGCTCTTCGCATACAGCCCAGGCTCCAGCCGCGTTTGAGTTTTTAAATAGTCACTTATATAACATCCTACCAAAGCTGCAACATACCAAACAAGGGATTGATTAGTTAAGGTAGGGTGAATTTCATTTTTTTAAACATGATCTTTTGCACAGTGTACTTGAAAGACTCTGCTAAACCTTTTTAAAAACATGATTTCTTTGCATAGTGTACTAAAAAGACTCTGCTAAACCTTTACTTTTTAGTGAACAGATAAGTAAATGACAATTTGACTTTTATAGGGATTGCCAAGCACATCCTGTTGTACCGCAAAAAAATGTTGAAGTTTAATGGCGGCAAATGCAATCTAAAGATAGTACTTATAAAAAAAACCAAGCTGGTATCTATACACAAAAACTGAAGTTGCTGATGGTTCACACTAATGAAAACTTCGCTATAATCATCGAACAAGATTAATTAACAACAAAACGACACCTGACAGTTCAGAGATTATGCCATTATCACCATCGTACAGCACATAAAAATTACTTCTAACAAACAGTTAAACAGATCAGTAGAAAAAATCAAAATGGAGCTCTCATGCTGTGAGCAAAGGAGTTGTGGCCTAATGAACTCCTCATCCTGAAGATATGTAGTAGTCTGGGAGATAAACAGTACTACAAATGGATGAACGGAGGAACGATTTTTTCATTCATCGGGCATTGGCTCAAGTGCTACAAGTGTCTAGATGGGTGTGGCAGCCATCATAACGAAGAAAAAAAAATAGCCCCCGCAGGCCTAGGGCCGTGCCAGCAGATCAGTATAATCGTACAGAGTAATGCAGGCCTTGGGCTGTTTAAGCCTTGATTGTTTTTTTTTGAATTCAAATGGTACACGGATCCACATGCGGAAGGCTGGACAATTGTACCGCGTGGACCATAGGTTCGGTCGAACCATGGTCCAGAATCACGCCTCTCGTAGTCACAGAAGGACTCGCGCGGGCTGCAGCGAAGCAAAAGCAGTAGCAGCAGAGGGGCGTGGCTAACACGCGCGCGCGTCCTAGGACGCGCGGTCGATTTCCGACCACAGCAATCCGACAGCAAACGACAAGTTTAGCGATCAGGCTCCCACCTCCTATTCCCTTTCGCGACCGATTCTGGCCTGGAGTGATCCTGTTTTCGTGAGTTGGGCCCAGCCTCGGCCCAGTAGCTACCTAGGCTCTATTCCCTTTCCACGATTTTTTAGTTTGAGCCTGTTTTTTCCTATTCCGCTAATTCCCTTTCCGGGCCAGCGGTTTTTCAGGGACAGTAATGGGCGGGAAATCTCACTTTCAACTGAAATTAACTAGCACTTTCAACTAAAATGAATTGCTACTTCTTAACAGAAAATCAAATTAGCCTATCCCTCTCTTCCCTTTCAATTAATTTTTCCTAGAAAAATATTTTTATCACCAAGAAATAGAATACTCAACTAAAATTGATCTACAACTTTTTGATTGAATCAGGAATATTCATTCAGTTGATTTACTATAAATAACTTTTCCCATTAATGACAAACTTTCCAAAACGATAACATATTATTAAAAATATAAACAACTTTTAAATTTGTGAATTTTCTGAAAATCAGGAATATTTTTTGACAGATGCCATTGGCCTCACGTGCTCGTCTCAGCGTCCGCGACGACGTCCGCCTCGACTCATATAACCCTAAGATAGATAAGGTGGCATTGGTGTCACGTGCTCGTCTAGGCGTCCGTCGTCGCTACCGCGACGACGTCCGCCTCGACTCGCGTTACCCTAAGATAGACGTTACGCTAAGAAAGAGTGGCGATGGTGTCACGTGCTCGTCTCGGCGTCCGTCGTCGCGGGTAGCGACGACATCCGCCTCGACTCGCGTTACGTTAAGACAGGATGACAGTGGTGTCACGTGCTCGTCTCGGCGTCCGTCGTAAATGCGCTACGCGGCAGCGTCCGCCTCGACTTCGCGTTACGCTAAAACAGGGTGGCGGTGGTGTCACGTGCTGCGTCTGGCGTCCGTCGTCGCTACTGCACGCGGCGTCGCCTCGACTTCGCGTTACTCTAAGAGCGTGGTGGCGGTGGTGTCACGTGCAGCCGTCTCGGCGTCGTCGTCGCTACCGCGACGGCGTCCGCCCTCGACTTCGCGATACGCTAAGACAAGCGTGGCGTGCAGGTTACGCGTGCTTTCGTTGGCGTCCGTCGCCGCTACCGCGACGACGTCCGCCTCGACTCGCGTTACGCTAAGACAGGGAGGCGATGGTGTCACGTGCTCGTCTCGGCGTCCGTCGTCGCTACCGCAACGACGTCCGCCTCGACTCGCGTTACGCTAAGACAGGGTGGCACCGTGCTACGCTTAAGACAGGTGGCAGTGGTGTCGCTCGGCGTCTCGTCAGCTACCGCGACGACGTCTCGCCGCTAAGCGCTTAAGACAGGGTGGAATAGAACACGTGTTCGGCGTCCGGCCGCCGCTACCGCGACGACGCCCGCCTCGACCAAGTACGCTAAGATGTGGTGGCGGTGGAGTATACGGTTGTTCGGCGTCCGCCGCCGCTACGACGACGCCCCGCCGACTCAGCGTTAAGACATGGTGGCACCGGTCACGCAGTTGCCACGGCGTCTGGCTGCCGCTAACGCCCGCCGACTCACGTTACGCTAAGACAGGCAGTGGTGAAACACGCAGTTGTTTCGGCGTCTGCTGCCGCTTATCGCGACGACGTCCGCCACTCGCTGCTACGCTAAGACAGGTGGAATGGTGTCACGCGTTGTTGCCGTCTGGCTGCCGCTACTGGACGACGTCTCGCCCGCTTCGACTCGCATTACGCTTAAGACAGGTGGGAGGGAAACATGAGTCTGGCGGTGTTGCCTGGCACGCGAGCGACGTCCGCTGACGATCATTGCCGCTATACCGCGACGACCGACTCGCAGCTTACGCTTAAGACATGGTGGCGATGAGAACACGGCTCGTTCGTAGGTCGTCTGCCGTCGCCATCACGACGACGCCCGCCGACTTCCACAAGCTACGCTTAAGACAGCAGGCGTGGACAGAGACAGGTTGTTCTTTGCTGGGTTCGCCGCCGCTGCCATCACTGACGACGCGCCGGGCCACTCGGCGTTACGCCAAGACATTGTGGTGGAGTGAATACGGTGTTGCTCTGCGGTCTGCCGCTGCCATCACTGACGACGTCCCACGATACCTCGCGCTTAAGTACGCTAAGGCATTGTGGAGGCTGGTGTCAAGACGGTTTTGCCTCGGCGTCATTGGCCGTCGCTATCACCGGTCGACGTCCGGCCGACTGCAAGTACGCTAAGACAGCTGGGAGTCAGGGTATGGCAGAAGCTTCGTTCAGCGTCCGGTTGCCGTCATTGCTGACGACGTCCGCCTTTACGACCAAGCACGCTTAAGACAACAGAGTCAGAGAAACACGCGTTGCCCGGCGTCTGGTCCGCCATCACCGCTGACGACGCCCGGCCGACTCGCGTAAGCATGCTTAAGACAGGGTATGCAGTGAAACACGACAAGTTGCTCCGCGCCCGTCAGCCGCTACCGCTGGGACGACGCCCGCCGACTCGCTAAGTACGCTTAAGACAGGGTGGAGGTTTATGAGAATATGCAGTTGCTCAAGGTTCGAAACTGGCCGTCAGCCGCTACCGCTGACGACGTCCGCCTCGACTCTAAGTATGCTTAAGACAGGGCGGGAGGAACACAGTAGTTGTTCAAGGCCCGGTCTTCAATATTGCCGCTACCGGGCGACGCACGTCCGCTACCGATTTTGGCGTTACGCATTAAGACAGGTGTGGCAGTGGTAAACAGCGGCTGTTGCCTTTGCCGGTCTTCGGTTGCCGCTATCAAGCTGACGACGTCCGGCCGATTTCTCAAGCTACGCTTAAGATGTCAGGAGTTGCGGAATAACACGCGCTCGCTATCGGGCTGCCCATCGTCGCTATCATGATGACGTCACGCTTTACCAAGGTTACGCTTAAGATGTCAGGAGGCGAGAGAAGACGCATGTTGTTCGGCGTCTGAAACCGTCGCTACCGCTATCAAGACGACGTCTGGCCGCCTTACTCACAAGTACGCTTAAGACAGGCGTGGTCATGCGCGGTAGCCGTTGCAGGGTCCGTCTGCCATACTGCCACTGGCCGCCGCGCCTTTACTCACGTTACGCTTAAGATGTGGTGGAGTGAAATGCGTTTGCAATTTGTCGCCAAGGCCCGTTGCCGCGTCTGCGACGACGCCCCACGGGCTTTACTCAAGCATACGCTTAAGATTGTGGAGGCGAGTGAGAATAATGTTCGCCTGCTCAACCGGCATATTCGCCGTCGCTATCAAGGACGACAAATTCGGCTCGACCGGTGTTTCCAAGCACTCTAAGATAGGCGGGAGTAGGAATCACGCAGTTGTTCAAGGTCATGGCCGTCAGCCGCTACCATCGCCGGGACGACGTCTGGCGGCCTCGACTCGCAAGCTACGCTTAAGACAACAGTGAGGTCAGGGAGAACATTGCTTGCTGGCTATTATCCCATTGCCGTTGCCATCAAGGACGACGTCCGCTGCCTGGTCACTCACAAGTACGCTTAAGACAGGGAGGCGAGATGAGAACAGTTCGCCATCATGATCTGGCTGCCATCACGGCAACGTCCGCTCACGACTCACAAGCACGCTTAAGACAGGAGGAAGTGAATATTGCGTTGCTGGGCGTCGCCGCCGCCATCAAGCGACGACGTCCTGACTTCGACCGCGCTGGCTATGCTAAGGCACTGTGGTGGGAGTGAACACGCAGTTGTCTTCGGCGTCTGGCCGTCGCTGTCACGACGACGGCCCGCCTCGACCGCTGCTACGCTAAGACAGTGGTGGCAGGGTGTCACGGTTGCCTTCGGCGCCCGGCCGCCGCTGGTCAGCGCGACGCCCGCCGACTCGCTACGCTTAAGATGCGGTGGCAGAGAATATGGTGCTCGCTTTGCCACATCGTCGCTACCGACGCTAAGACAGGTGCCCTACCACTCGCTGCCATCAGCCAAGACAGGGAGGCTATAGTAATACAGGGTGCCACCAAGCGTCTGCCGCCGTTGCCACCGCCGCACGACGTCCGCCACTCGACTTCAAGTACGCTTAAGATAGTGGTCAGGAACACAGCGTTGCTCTCGGGCGTCCGCCGTCATCATCAGCGACGACGCCCGCTTTCACCGCCACGCCAAGACAGGAGCGATGAACACGTGTCGTTCGGTGTCCGTCGCCGCTATCATGACGACGCCCGCCTCGACTCGCGCTTTCGCTAAGACAGGGCGGGAGGAATGAGCTGTTGTTCGGCGCCCGCTGCCGCCACCGCGCGACGACGGGCCCAACAGACTCGCCGCGACGCCAAGGAGACTGCGTGGTGGGAGTGAACAGGCGTATCGTTCGGCGTCTGGCCGCCGACTGTACCGCGAAGACAGGTGGCAGGTTGCTCATCCGACGTCGCATCGCCCGACGTCGCCGCTGTTACGCTTAAGACAGGGAGGCAAAGGTGTCACGTACCACGCCCGGCGTCTCGCGCTAAGACAGGTCCGCTGGCAGCCGCTGACATGACGCCCGCCCGACTCGCGCACGCTTAAGACGGTGGTGGCGTGCGTCGCGTGCCACCGCGACGACGCCCGCCGATGCTACGCTTAAGACAGGGTGGCAGGAAACATGTATCACCTCGGCGTCCGTCGTCGCTACCGCGACGACGTCCGGCCACTCGGGCCACGCTTAAGACAGGAGGCCATGGTGGTCACGTGCTCGCCCGGTTGTCCGCTGTCACTGCTACCGACCGCCTCGACCACAAGCACGCTTAAGACGTATGGAGTGGAAACACAGTTGCTCGCCTGGCGTCCGCTGCTGTCGCTACCGCTGACGACGCCCGCCCGACTCACGCTACGCTAAGACAGGCGGAGTAGGTGCATTGCGTTCGGGTTCGGGCGCCCGTCGTCGCTACCGCGACGGTTTCACCTCCGCCCGACTCGCCAAGCACGCTTAAGACAGGGTGGCGGGCGCGGAACATTGCTCGTTCGTCCGGCCGTCGCCATAACACGACGAGGTCCGCCGACTGCTGCCATTTCAAGACCGTGGTGGCGGAGAAGGTGTGCAGTTGTTCGGCGTCTGTCGTCGCTACCGCGACGACGTCCGGCCGCCGACTCGCGTTAACGCCAAGACAGCGTGGTCGCGGTGGTAACAGGTTGCCCGGCGTCCGTCGTCGCCACCGCGACGACGCCCACCACTCGCGTTAATGCTAAGACAGGGAGGCGATGGTAATGTTGCAGCTGTTCGGCGTCCGCTGCCGCTACCGCCGACAACGTCTCGACTCGCCACGCCTAAGACAAAGGGAGGAACATTGTTCGCGCTCGTCGTCGCTAACGCGACGACGTCCGCCTCGACTCGCCGTTACGCTAAGACAGGTGGCTGTAGGAGAACAGCGTGGTTGCCTCGGCGCCCGGGTTGCCGCTATCCGCGAACACGCCTCGGGCCGACTGCTACGCTAAGACAGGGTGGCAGAATATTGCAGCTGTTTCCTCGGCGGCGTCTGGGCTGCCGCTACCGCGACGCACGCCCGCCACCTGCTACGCTTAAGAGCAGCGGCTGCAGAAATCATGCGCTGCCTCGGCGCTCCATCGTCGCTACCGCTGGCGACGCCCGCCTCGATCAAGGCGCTAAGACAGGGAGGCTTCGGGCCGCCGTCGCTACCGCTGGCAACGTCCGCCGACTCGCAAGCACGCTAAGACACGTGGTTGCTCGGGCGTCCTCATCCGCGACGACACCGCCACCGATGCTACGCTAAGACAGGGTGGTAGCCCGGCGTCTGGTTGCCGCTACCGCGACGACGTCCGCCCGACCGCTGTTGTTAAGATAGGGGTGGCCGGTGGAACACGGTAGCCACGCAGGCGTCTGGCTGCCGTCATACCGCTGCATTTTACGTCCGGCCGACTGCCGCCACGCTAAGACAGGAGGCGATGAGAATACCGTGCTCGCTCGGCGTCCGTCGCTATCGACGTCCGCCTCGACTCGCTAAGTACGCTAAGACAGGGTGGCATGAACATACCGTTCGCGTCTGGCTGTCGTCATCACGACGACGTCCGGCTTCGACCGCTACGCTTAAGACAGGCGGCAGTGGAACATTGTCACGTGCTCGTTCGGCGTCGCTGCCGATCACGTACGCCGACCAAGTGACGCTAAGACAGGTGGCAGAACACGTGTTGTCGGGCGCCCCGCTCGCCATCAAGCGACGACGTCCGCCGACTCGCCAAGTACGCCAAGACGGTGGTGGCAGCAGGTGTCACGTGCTCGTCTCGGCGTCCGCCGTCGCTACCGCGACGACCTCCGCCTCGACTCGCGCTACGCTAAGACAGAATGGCGGTTTTACGTCTGCTCGGCGGCCGCCGCTATCACGACGACGTCCCCGACTCGGGTTACGCTTAAGACAAATAAGTGGCTGCAGGTTACGCGGTTGCCTGCGTCCGCCGCCGCTACCGCCGACGCACGCCCGCCTCGGGCCACGTTAAGACAGGAGGCGAGGAAAATACGTGTTGTTCGGCGTCCGCTGCCGCCACCGCGACAACGCCCGCCTCGACTGCTACGCTTAAGACAGTGTGGGAGTGAACATGGTTGCTCAAGCGGCCTCGGGCTGCCGCCACCGCCGACGAATGCCCCGCCGCCACTCGCTATGCTGCATTGTGGTGGCGAGGAAACACGCAGTTCGCTCGGCGTCTGGTCGTCGCCATCACGACGACGTCTCACCGACTCGCTACGCTGGCACAGGTGGCAAGAACATAAGCTGTCCGTTCGGGCGTCCCATTGCCACGACGACGCCAGCATCGCAAGTACGCTTAAGACAGGCGACGTCTGCCGATCCGCATAACGTCTACGACTCGCGACGCTAAGACAAGGCAGTGCTGTGAAACATAGTTTGCTCGGCGTCCATCGCCGCCATCGCTGATGACGCCCGCCCGACCTGCTACGCTAAGACAGGAGGCTTAGTGGAAACATTGCTGTTCACGTCTGCCGCCGCCATCACACGTATCAGCCCGACTCGCGTTACGCTTAAGATAGGGGTGGCCGCAGGGAAACAGCCGGGTGCCGCCCGGCGTCCGCTGCCGCGTACCGCTGACGACGCCCGCTTTCGACCGCCACGCTTAAGACGCTGTGAGGCGATGGTGGAACACGTGCTCGTGTCGGTGTCCGGCTGTCGCTACCGCGATTTATCGCCCGCCCCCACCGCTGCTACGCCAAGATGTGGCGAGTGGTGTCACGCGTCGCTGCGGCGTTCGTCGTCGCCACCGCCACGACGTCCGCCGACTGCTGCTACGCTAAGAGTGGAGTGAGAAACACAGGTTGCCTGGCGGCGCCCGCTGCCGCTACCGCTGACGCACGCCCGCCTCACTCGCTACGCCAAGACAGGAGGCAGCGATGCAGTTCGCGTGTCGGGCGTCTGCTGCCGCTACCGCGACGACGCCCGCCTCACCGCTACGCTTAAGACAGCGGTCAGAAACATTGCGGTTGCTCAAGGTCATTGCCGCTACCGCTGACGACGCCCGCCACTCGCCACGCCAAGATACGGGGAGGCTGATGGTCACGTGTTCGCCCGGTCCGCCGTCACATCGCCGACGACGCCCATTTCTACTCGCGCTACGCCAAGATGTGGCAGAGTGAAACACGCAGCTGCCCGGCGTCCGCTGCCGCTACCGCTGACCATCGCCCGCCCCCACTCGTGTTACGCTAAGACAGTGGTGGGTAGAGCAGTTGTTCAGCACTGCTGTCGCCATCACGACGACGTCCGCTCGACTCACAAGTACGCCAAGACGTGAGGCAAAGGAAATACAGTAGCTGTTCGCCCGCCGTCTTGCTACTGCGACGATTTATCGCCCGCCTCGACTTCCGTTACGCTAAGATGCTGCGGGTTGCAGGAAACACGCAGTTGCCGGCGTCTATTGCCGCTATCGGCGACGACGCCCGCCGACCGCTACGCTTTACGCCAAGATGGTGGAGGCGAAGGAAATATGCGTCGCCTTGTCCGGCTTGCCGCTACCGCGACGACGTCCGCCTCCGACTCGCCACGCCTAAGACGTATGGAGTGGTGTCGTTGCCTCGGGCGCCCGCTGCTGTTACCGCGACGACGCCCCGCCGACTCACGCCACGCCAAGATGCAGGTGGGAGGAAAATACAGGTTGCTCGCGTCCGCCGTCGCTACCGCGACGCACCGCCGACTTCGCTTACGCCAAGACAGGGTGGCAAGTGGTAACACTGTTGCCCGCGCCCGTCAGCCGCTACCACGACGACGTCGCCGACTCGCGCATTTCAAGACAGGTGCCAGTGCACGTGGCGGTAGGAATGCCGACCGCGACGCCCGCCGACCGCGCACGCTAAGACAGTTGTTTTGGGCTGCCGCCGTCGCTACTGCTGACGACGCCCCGCCGACGGGTTACGCCATACGCTGCGGGCAGGGAGTTGCAGTGGCTTGCTCGGCGGCCCGCCGCCGCCATCATGACGACGCCCCGCCTCGACTCGCCAAGCATGCTAAGACAGTGAGGCGATGAGAAATGAGTTGTCAGCGCCCGCTTCGCGACGACGTCCGCTGACTCACTTACGCTAAGACAGGTGGCCGTGGTGTCATGCGTCGTCTCGCGTCGCGATGACGCCCCGCCTCGACCGCTGCTACGCTAAGATGTGGTGGGAGGAAACATGTCAGCCGTTCGGCGTCCGGTCGTCGCTACCGCGACGACGCCCGCCTCGACTCGCTATGCTTAAGACATTGTAGGAGTGAGAATGTTGCAGTTGCCCGGCGTCCGCCGCCGCCACCGCCACCACGTCCGCCCGACTCGCCACGCTAAGACAGGTGGGAGTGGTGTCACGGAACTCGCCGTTCGGCGCCCGCTGCCGCCACCGGGCGACGACGTCCGCCGACCGGCACGCATACAAGACAGTGGTGGGAGGAAATATTGCTCGGCTGGCCCCTGTCGTCATGGTCGGCGACGACGTCTACCGACTCAAGCTACGCCAAGACAGGGTGGCGGTTAGGAATATTGCGTTCGCCCGCCGGCGTTCGTCGTCGCTACCGCGCGATCACGCCGCCGACTCGACTCGCTACGCCAAGACGCGGCGGCCGTGGTTGTGTTTGCCTCGGCTGTTCATCCCGCCGCTGACGCGCGGTCACGACGACGTCCGCCGACCGCGTTACGCTGGGCATACCGTGGTAAACACGTACTGCTCCGGCGTCTGGCCGTCGCTACTGCTGACGACTCCTCCGTCACCGCTACGCCAAGACAGTGGCGTGGCAGTAGGAAACATAGCCAGTTCGGGCGTCTGGGTCGCCGCTATCGCCGCCATCGGCGTCCGGCCGACTACCACGCCACAGGGTGGGAGTGAACATTGTTCGTTCGGCTGCCCGTCGTCGCTACCGCGATTTGACCTCCGCCGACTCAAGCTACGCTAAGACAGGTGGCAGTCACGTGCCTCAGCGTCTCGCAACATGACGACGCACATACGCTAAGACAGGTTGCTCGGCTGGCCCGCCGCCGTGCACCGCGACGGTTTTATCGCCCCTCGACTCGCTACGCTATTTCCAAGATGTGGTGGCAGTGGTGAACAGGTAGGTTGTTCGGTAACCGGCTGCTACCGCGATGACGTCTGCCTCGGACTTCAAGCAAGCATGCTAAGACAGCAGGCGATGTAATGTTGCAGCGGTTCGTTCGGAAGGTCCGCTGCCGCTATCACGATTTACGTCCGGCCGACCAAGGTTACGCCAAGACAACAGTGGTTGCAGGAATCACGGTGGTTGCCTCGGGCGTCTGCCGCTCAGCACGGCTGGCGACGTCTACTTTGATCAAGTACGCCAAGATGCTGTGAGCGGTGTCACGTGCCCGGCGCCCGGCCGCTACGACGACGCGCCTTCGACTCGCGTACGCTAAGACAGGTGGCGAACAGTCGTCGCCATCGTCACACGACGACGTCCGCTTCGACTGCTGCTACGCTAAGATAGGTGGCTGGAAACACAGCAGCTGCTCGCGTGCTGGCTCGTCCCATCGCTATCGCTGACGACGTCCGGCCGACCGCGCCACGCCAAGATGGAGGCGCAGTGAACACGTTTCGCCTGAAACCAGCGTCGCCATCACGACGACGCCCGCCTCGACTCGCTACGCTTAAGACAGTATGTTGAACAGAATCACGTGCGGCGTCTCGTCCGCCGCCGTACCGCGACGACGTCCAACGACTCGCTACGCTAAGGTGGCATTGTGGTGGGTGAAACATACCGTTGCCGTCGCAAGTCATGTCAGCCGTCTCGACCAAGTCAAGAGGTGGCGACGACCGCCCCGCCGACTCGCTGCCGACGCCCGCTACCAAGACGTGAGGCGCAGTGCCACCGTGCTCGCTCGGCTCGGCGTCTGGCTGTCGCTACCGGCGACGACGTCTCGCCTTTACCCGCCGCTACGCTTAAGATGCGGGTTGCATGGAACACAGCCGTTTCGGCGTCTGCTGCTTTACCGCGATCGACGTCCGCTTTCGACTCGCGCCACGCCAAGACAGTGAGGCTTATGAGATACGCACCAGTCGCGTCTTCGCCGTCATCACGACGACGTCCGCCTTACTCGCGCACGCTTAAGACAGGCAGAGTGAACATGCGGTTTGTTCGGCGTCTGTCATGCTACCGCCATGCGACGACGTCCGCCACTGCTACGCGTTAAGACAGCGCGGTTGCAGTCGCAGTCGTCTTTGGGCGTCTGGCTGCCGCCATCGCTGACGACGTCCGCCTCGACTCGCCACGCCAAGACAGAGGCGATGAGAATACGCGTCGTTCGGTGTCTGGCTGTCGCCATCATGACGACGCCCCGCACTTACCAAGCTACGCTTAAGACAGGCGAGGGAGAAACACAGAAAGCCTGCCCGGCGTCCGTTAAGGCATCACGCTACCGCTGACGCCCGCCTTTACTCTGCTACGCTTAAGACAGGTGGTGGAGCGAAACATGGCGGTTGCCTCGGCGTCCGGTTGCCGCTACGACGCCCGACGACCGACTCACTACCGCGCTGGCAAGACAGGGTGGCAGGTGAACATTGCCTGGAAGCCCGCTGCCGCTATCACGACGACGCCCCGACTCAAGTACGCGTTAAGACAGCGTGGGTTGCAGAAGAGCACGTTTTGCTCGGCCGTCGCTGCCGTCATACATGACGACGCCTCGCCGCGACTTCCGCGCTACGCTTAAGACATTGTGGGAGGCGAGGAACACGCGTTGCTCGGTGTCCGCTGCCGCCATCGACGACGCCCCGCCGACTCGCTGCTAACGCCTAAGACGTGGCGGAGTGAGGAAACATATAAGTTGTTCGGGCGTCCGCCGCCGCTATCATGACGACGGCTCCCGCTCGACTCACGTGCTACGCCAAGACGTGGCGGAATACGTGTTCGTTCGCGCCCGCTGCCGTACCGCCGACTTAATCGGGCCGACTCGCCACGCTTAAGACAGGTGGCAGTGGTCGTTCGGGTCGCTGCCGCTACCGCGACGACGCCCGGCCGACTCGTTACGCTAAGACAGGGTGGCAGAACATGTTGCCTGGCGCCCGCTGTCGCTACCGCGACGACGCCCCGCCGACGCGCTACGCTTAAGACAGGGTGGCGTGGTGTCACGTGCTCGCCTCGGCGTCTGCCGCCGCGCATGCGACACGCCCGCCGACTCGCAAGCACGCTAAGACAGGTGGTGGGTGTCACGTTCCTCGCTGCCGACGACGACCGCTCAACTCGCATGCTAAGACAGGTGGGTGCATGCGTTGCTCGGCGCTGCCGCCATCACGACGCCCGCCGACTCGCGTACGCTAAGACAGGGTGGCAGAGGTGGTGCTCGGCGTCGCTACCGCGACGACGTCCGCCGACTCGTTACGCTAAGACAGGGTGGCGTGCACGTGGCCTTCGGGTCTGTCGTCGCTACCGCGACGACGGCCGCCTCGACTCGCGTTACGCTAAGACAGGATGGCAGTGGTGTCACGCGCTCGTCTCGGCGTTCGTCGTCGCTACCGCGACGACGTCCGCCGACTCGCCAAGTACGCTAAGACAGGGTGGCAGGTGTCGCTTCGCCGTCGCTACCGCGACGACGCCCGCCGACTCGCTACGCTAAGACAGGGTGGCGTAGGCACGGCTGTTCGGCGTCTGGCTGCCGCTACGACGCCCGCCGACTCGCTACGCTAAGACAGGGTGGAGTCACGTGCTGTTCGGCCCGTTGCGCTACCGCTGACGACGCCCGCCGACTCGCTAAGTACGCTAAGACAGGTGGCCGGGTGTCGTTCGTTTCGGCGTCTGCGCTGCGGCGACTTCGCCTCGACTGTACGCTAAGACAGGTGGTGTCACGTGCTCGTCGCGTCGTTGCCGCCATCATGACGACGCCGCCTCGACTCGCTTAAGAGTGGTGGCGGGTGTCACGTCCGCTCGGCGTCGTCGTCGCATACGACGACGGCCGACTCGCTACGCTAAGACAGGGTGGCGGTAATGTGTCGTCTCGGCGTCCGTCGCTACCGCGATGACGCCCCGCCGCAAGTACGCTAAGCCAGGGTGAAATGGTGCGTTCGGCGTCATTGCCGATCACACGACGTCGCCGACTCGCGTACGCTAAGAAGTGGTGGCAGACGGCGTCTGCCATACCGCGACGACGTCTGCCGACTGTACGCTTAAGACAGGTGGTGTGAACAGGTGCGGCGTCTGGCTGCCGCTACCGCGACGACCGCGACCGCATGCAAGAGGTGGCAGAACACGTTGCTCGCGTCGTGGCGCCATCGACGACGCCCGGCCGACTTCGCGTACGCTAAGACAGGTGGCGTGTCACGGTTGTCGCGTCTGCCGCTACGCGACGACGCCCGCCGACTCGCTACGCTTAAGACAGGTGGCAGTGGTGTCACGTGTCGCTCGGCGCCGTCGCCGCTACCGTGACGACGCCCGCCGCCGACTCGCGCACGCTAAGACAGGGTGGTGGGTGTCATGTGCTCGCTCGGCGTCTGTCGCTACGCGACGACACCGCCGACCGCGCTACACTAAGAGCAGGTGGCGCGGTGCGTCGCTCGGCGTCGCTGCCGCTACCGCGACGACGCCCGCCGACCGTACGCTAAGACAGGTGGCAGTGGTCACGCGTGCTCGTCCGTGCCGCTACCGCGACGCCCCGCCACCGTTACGCTAAGACAGGTGGCAGTGTGCGTTGTTCCGTCTGGCCGTCGCCACCGCGACGACGCGCCGATCAAGCACGCTAAGACAGGGTGGCAGTTGTCTCGGCGTCCATCGCCGCTACCGCGAACGTCCCGACTCGCTTACGCTAAGAAGGTGGCAGCGTGCTGCTCGCGCCCCGGTTACCGCGACGACGTCGCCGACTGCACGCTAAGACAGGTGGCAGTGCGTTGCTCGGCGTCCGTTGCCGCTATGACGACGCCCCGCCGACTCGCTAGACAGGGTGGCAGTGGTGCCACGTGTTCGGCTGGCCCGCTGCCGCTACCGCGACGACGTCCCGACTCAAGCACGCTAAGACAGGTGGCAGTGTCACGTGCTGCGGCCCGTCGCCGATGACTTCCGCCTCGACTCGCTGTACGCTAAGACAGGTGGCAGTGGTGTCACGCGTGTTCGCGCCCGGCTGCCGTACCGCGACGCCCGCTTCACGCCACGCTAAGACAGGTGGCGTGGTGTCACGACCTCTTCGGCGTCTGCTGCCGCTCATGACGACGCGCCGACTCGTTACGCTAAGACAGGTGGCAGTGGTGTCACCGTCGGTTGCCGCTACCGCCACGACGCCCCGCCGACCGCTACGCTTAAGACAGGTGGCGTGGTGCTGCTCGTTCGGCGTGCCGCTACCGCGACGACGTCCGCCGACTCAAGCACGCTAAGACAGGGTGGCAGTGGTGCACGCTGTCGGCCCGTCGTGCTACCGCGACGACGTCGCTCGACTCGTTACGCTTAAGACAGGTGGCGTGGTGTCACGTGCTCGTTCGGCGTCCGCTGCTATGCGACTTCCGCTCGACCGCTACGCTAAGACAGGTGGCGTAGAATGCGTTCTGGCGTCTGGCTGCCGCTACCGCGACGACGTCGCTTCGATCTACGCTAAGACAGGTGGCAGGGTGTCGCCTCGGGCCCCCGCCTATCACGACGACGTCCCCGACTCGCCACGCTAAGACAGGTGGCAGTGGTGTCACGTGCTCGGCGTCGCTGCCGCTACCGCCATCGACGTCCGCTCGACCTACGCTTAAGACAGGGTGGTAGGTCGTGCCCGGCGTCTGCCGTCGATCTACGACGTCCGCTCGACTCGCTGCTAAGGTGGTGGCGTGGTGTCACGTGCTCGTCTCGGCGTCGTATCGCTACCGGGCGACGACGCCCGCCGACTCGCTAAGCATCAGGTGGTGGTGTGTTACGTTCGCCGTCGCCACGGGACGACGCCGCCTCGACGTTACGCTGGGTGGCAGTGGTCACGTGCTCGGCGTCTGCTGCCGCGATCAAGGACGACGTCCGCCGACTCGCACGCTAAGTGGGGTGGTAGTGGTCAGCTGTTCGGCGTCCGTGCCGCTACCGCGACGACGCCCGCCGCGTACGCTAAGATGTGGGTGTATGGTGCTCGGCGTCTGGGTCGCATCACGACGACGTCGCCGGTCGCACGACAGGTGGCAGTGGTGCGCTCGGCGTCTTACTACAGCGATGACGCCCGCCGACTCAGTTACGCTAAGACAGGTGGCTGGTGTCACGCGCGGCGTCGCGCCGCTACGCGACGTCCGCCGACCGCTACGCTTAAGACAGGGAGTGGTGACGTGCTCGTTCGGCGTCGTCGTCGCTCGCCAGACGTCCGCCGGACGCTACGCTAAGACAGGGTGGTACCAGGTTGCCTCGGTCTGCGTCGCATCTGACGACGTCGCCGACACGCACGCTAAGACAGGTGGCGGAACATGTTCGCTCGTCCGGCGCCGCTACCGCGACGACGTCCGCCTCGACTCGTTACGCTAAGACAGGGTGGCAGTGGTGTCACGCGTTGCTCGGCGTCCGCCGTCGCTACCGCGACGACGTCCGCCCAGACTCGCGTTACGCTAAGACAGGGTGCGTTGCCTCGGCGGCCCATCGCCGCCATCATGACGACGTCCGCCAAGTACGCTAAGACAGGGTGCGTGGCGTCCTTCGCTACCGCGAATGACGCCGCTCGCGGCGCTAGACAGGTGGCAGTGTGGTGTTCGGCCCGTCGTCGCCACGCGACGACGCCCGCCGATCAGCACGCTAAGACAGGGTGGGGTGGTGTCACGTGCTGCCTCGGCGTCGGCTGCCGATGACGACGTCGATCGACTGCCACGCTAAGACAGGTGGCGGTGTCAGCGGCTCGCGTCGACGATGACGTCCGCCTCGACTTCGCTAAGTACGCTAAGACAGGTGGTGCAGAACACGCGTGCTCGGGCGTCGCCGCTACCGCGACGACGTCTCTTCGACTCGCGCACGCTAAGACAGGTGGCGGTGTCACGACCTCTTCTCGGCGCCCGTCGTCGCCCGCACGGCCCGCCGACTCGCGTTACGCTAAGACAGGTGGCAAGGCGTGCCGTTCGGCGTCCGGCTACCGCGACGACGCCCCGCCTCGACTCGCGTTACGCTAAGACAGGGTGGCAGTGCCGTGCTCGTCTCGGCGTCCATCGTCGCTTCTGCTGACAACGTCTCGCCTAAACTTCGCGTTACGCTTCACCGAACATGAGTAGCGATGCCGTGCCGTGCAGGTGGCGGTGGTGTGCGATGTGCTAAACCCTCGGCGTCCGTCGTCGCTTCGCGGCAGCGTCTATCGACTTCGCGTTACGCTTAAGAACATGGTGGCCGTGGTGTCTCGTGCTCGTCTCGTCGTCTGTCGTTGCGATGACGTCCGTCTAGTCTCGCTTTACGCTAAAACCAGGGATGGCATGATGTGGTGTCGCGTTCTCCCAATCTCGGCGTAAATAAATGCGCTCCGCGGCAGCGTCGCGCCGACCGGCATTGGCCCCAAGGCGGGGTGGCGTTGGTGTCACGACCTGCGTCTACCGGCGTCCGTCGTGCGCTATCGCGGCAATGGCGTCCGCCGCGTTTCGTCGTTACGCTAAGACAGGGTGATGGCGGTGGTGTCATGTGCTGCGTCTCGGCGTCAAATGCGTCGCTACCGCGGACGTCCGCCTCGACTTCGCGATACGCTAAAGCGAAGATAGCGATGGTGTCCAGGTGCTGCGTCGGCGTCAAAATGGCCGCTGCAGCGGCAGCGTCCGCCTGAACTTCGCGTTACGCTAAGACAGGAGTGGCGGTGGTATCACGTGCTTTTTCGTCTTCGGTGTCGCGTCACGCTATCACGCGGCAACCTCGCAGCATCGACTTCGCGTTGCAGCCTGAACGCCATTGTGCCGTGGTATCCGTTGCCGTCTCAGCGTCCGTCGTTGCGATGACTTAAAATCTCGACTACGCGTTCGCTTCAAGAGCAGAGATGGCGATGGTGTCGCGATGCTGCGTCTCGGCGTCGCGTCATCGCTATCGCGGCGGCGTCGCGTCGACTTCGCGTGGCGCTAAAACTGGCGAGAGTGGCGATGGTATGCGGCCTCGATACCGGCGTCCATCGTCACTATCGCGCTGACGTCCGCCTACGACTTCACGCCTTTAAAACGAAGTGGCGATGGTGTCACGTGCTGCGTCTCAGCGTAAAAATGCAGCTATCATGACAGCAGCCGACTCGCACTTCAACTGGAACAGGAGTAAGCGATGCCGTGCTGTTCTCGGCGTCCATACGTCGCTACACGACAGCGTCGCCTTCTCGCTTCGCGTTACGCTAAGACGAGTGGCGGAAATGCCGTGCTACCGTCTGGCGTCCGCCCGTTGCTGGCAGCGTCGCCCCTCGACTTCGCGTTACGCTAAGCGAAGTGGCAATCGATGTGCGCATTGCTGCGTCACGGCGTCACGTCGTCGTCTACGCGGCAGCGTCCACTTCAATCGCGTTACGCTAAAACGAGGTGGCGGTATGCGTGTCACGACGTCGTCGCATTAATTAGCTACCGCCTGACGGCGTCCGCCTTGACTTCGCGCG